>OZ004699.1:47734215-48934215 GCA_963924545.1 Pogonocherus hispidulus
CTCTAAAAAAAACGAGAAAACGGGAATATCTCCATTTATTCATTCATATCTTTTCATACTACTTTTCAATTTAGAAGACAGTGAAAATCCGTTTCTATGACGCTGACATTATTATTTAATAAAGGGGGCATAAGTTGTTAACTGTCACACTGACAGCAGTTGATTATTTTTTTAGTATTTGCTAAAAAACTAAAATTCAAAATTATTGTTATTGTAAACTGATTCTGTTTAAATAAATATAAAATATAAGGGTTTTTCTGATGACTGATGCCTTGTCAAAATTAACGTCACTCAAAATACAAACATCACGTAAGTATCTTTCAGATGTTTTACTTTCCACCCTTGGGTGGAAAGTGATCACTTTTCGACCTGGACAGTAGCAACAGTTAGTAATGATTAATTTTCAAACTTCTAAAAAGTCAGTAATAACCTTATTACATATCATGATACAACTACACAGATATGCTCATAACTTTCGTTTGTTTGCGCATGACGTCATTCGTGAGGGAAAAAATGGTGATGCGATGCGAAAATTTTTAAGGGCAGTGATATAATTATTTTCGTGTTTATCAATTGTTTTTTCCTCGTAACTGACGTCACTATGCGCATTGGCATATCTGTGTAGTTGTATCATGATTACATATATGGTTGTGAATAAATATAATTTCGTATTTTGTTTCAATTAGGCGATAGGAAGGTGATAGAATATGCTATTTTTTATTGCATTACAAATATTATTATTTATGACTTGGCGTTTTCAGAATTTTGAAATTCGGATATTAAAATAAAGCAAATTTCCAGATTTCTAAAAGACACAAGCCATAATGATTAACATTTGTAATCTAATAAATAAAAACAGCATGTTTTTATGAATTATTTTATCCGGAGTTCCAGACAAACAACGAATTGCCAGCGGTGACCTTAGCCCAATTCGTGCAGAAATCAGAGTCTGGCAACAAACTTTTCTTAATTAACCTATTTTTTCTCAATATTTTACGAATTTTAAGATTTGAAACTGATGAATCCTGAAATATTACCATGGATTCTGAAAGTACTGTTAAAGTAACAAATTCTGATATCATTTTCATTGCCGTACGTGAATTAAGGGTCGAGATATCGCGGAGTCTGCTAACTTGAGGTTCGAGTTAGCAGATTGCAGATTTTTCGCAAATGGGCGAAGGTACAAAATTTATTTCAGTGTAACAAATTGCTATTGATAAAGAAACAAAATCTACCACTGTTTTTTTTCACAATTTTTTTAATTAACCTATTTTTTCTCAATATTTACGAATTTTAATATTTGAAACTAATGAAATCTGAAATATGACCATGGATTCTGAAAGTACTGTTAAAGTAACAAATTCCGACATCATTTCCATTGCCGTACGTGAATTAGGGGTCGAGATATCGCAGAGTCTGCTAACTTGAGGTTCGAGTTAGCAGACTGCATATTTTTCGCAAATGGGTGAATGTACAAAATTTGTTCCAGTGTAACAAATTGCTATGGATAAAGAAACAAAATCTACCACTGTTTTTTTTCAGAATTTTTTTAGTTAACCTATTTTTTCTCAATATTTTACGAATTTTAAGATTTGAAACTGATGAATCCTGAAATATTACGATGGATTCTGAAAGTACTGTTAAAGGAACAAATTCTGATATCAATTTCATTGCTGTACGTGAATTAGGGGTCGAGATATCGCAGAGTCTGCTAACTTGAGGTTCGAGTTAGCAGACTGCAGATTTTTCGCAAATGAGTGAAGGTACAAAATTTATTTCAGTGTAACAAATTGATATGGATAAAGAAACAAAATCTACCACTGTTGTTTCGCATATTCTTTACTCACCACCGGTTTTTCAAATGTTTTGGGTATTTTTTCTCCAATGGGTTATGCATTTAGGAAAAAAATTGTTGAAACAGCAGAACTGACTATGGATTCTGAAAGTAATGTTAAAGTAACAAATTCCGATATCATTTCCATTGCCGTACGTGAATTAGGGGTCGAGATATCGCAGAGTCTGCTAACTTGAGGTTCGAGTTAGCAGACTGCAGATTTTTCGCAAATGGGTGAAGGTACAAAATTTGTTTCAGTGTAACAAATTGCTATGGATAAAGAAACATAATCTACCACTGTTTTTTCGCATATTCTTTACTCACCACCGGTTTTTCAAATGTTTTGGTTATTTTTTCTCCAATGGGTTATACATTTAGGAAAAATATTGTTGAAACATAAGAACTGACTATGGATTCTGAAAGTACTGTTAAAGTAACAAATTCCGATATCATTTCCATTGCCGTACGTGAATTAGGGGTCGAGATATCGCAGAGTCTGCTAACTTGAGGTTCGAGTTAGCAGACTGCATATTTTTCGCAAATGGCTGAAGGTACAAAATTTGTTTCAGTGTAACAAATTGCTATGGATAAAGAAACAAAATCTACCACTGTTTTTTTTTCAGAATTTTTTTAGTTAACCTATTTTTTCTCAATATTTTACGAATTTTAAGATTTGAAACTGATGAATCCTGAAATATTACCATGGATTCTGAAAGTACTGTTAAAGTAACAAATTCTGATATAATTTTCATTGCCGTACGTGAATTAGGGGTCGAGATATCGCGGAGTCTGCTAACTTGAGGTTCGAGCTAGCAGACTGCAGATTTTTCGCAAATGGGTGAAAGTACAAAATTTATTTCAGTGTAACAAATTGATATGGATAAAGAAACAAAATCTACCACTGTTTTTCCGCATATTCTTTACTCACCACCGGTTTTTCAAATGTTTTGGGTATTTTTTCTCCAATGGGTTATGCATTTAGGAAAAAAATTGTTAAAATATAATAACTAACTATGGATTCTGAAAGTACTGTTAAAGTAACAAATTCTGATATCATTTTCATTGCCGTACGTGAATTAGGGGTCGAGATATCGCGGAGTCTGCTAACTTGAGGTTCGAGTTAGCAGACTGCAGATTTTTTGCAAATGGGTGAAGGTACAAAATTTATTTTAGTGTAACAAATTGATATGGATAAAGAAACAAAATCTACCACTGTTTTTTTTCACAATTTTTCTAATTAATCTATTTTTTCTCAATATTTTACGAATTTTAAGAATTGAAGCTGATGAATCCTGAAATATTAGCATGGATTCTGAAAGTAATGTTAAAGTAACAAATTCTGATATCATTTTCATTGCCGTACGTGATTTAGGGGTCGAGATATCGCGGAGTCTGCTAACTTGAGGTTCGAGTTAGCAGACTGCAGATTTTTCGCAAATAGGTGAAGGTACAAAATTTATTTCAGTGTAACAAATTACTATTGGTAAAGAAACAAAATCTACCACTGTTTTTTTTTCACAATTTTTTTAATTAACCTATTTTTTCTCAATAATTTACGAATTTTAAGATTTGAAACTGATGATTCCTGAAACATGACCATGGATTCTGAAAGTGCTTTTAAAGTAACAAATTCTGACACCATTTTCATTGGCGTACGTGAGTTAGGAGCCGAGATATCGGGGAGTCTGCTAACTTGAGATTCAAGTTGGCAGACTGTAGATTTTTCAGAAATGGGTCGAGGTACAAAATTTTTTTCAGCGTAACAAAATAGCAACAAAAAAGTAACAAAATCTCCAATAGTTTTTTTTGCAGTCTGCTAAAAGTGGTTTGCTAACTTGATATACGTCTAAATTCTTAAATATCGATGTTGGTAACATATGTTGTAAAAGCGCGAAACGCTCACATCAATAGCCCGACGGGTCCTTTTAGGCAGCAATTTTTTGTAAGGTTATTCAAGTTAGCAGACTGTAAATTTTTTGGAAATGGATGGAGGTACAAAATTTATTTCAGTGTAACAAATTGTTATAGATAAAGAAACAAAATCTGCCACGGTTTTTTTCACAATTTTTTTACTTGACCTATTTTACTCCAATATTTCACGAATTTTAAGGTTAGAAACAGTTCAAATCTAAAATATGACCATGGATTCTGAAAGTGCTTTTAAAGTAACAAATTCTGACACCATTTTCATTGGCGTACGTGAATTAGGAGTCGAGATATCGGGGAGTCTGCTAACTTGAGATTCAAGTTAGCAGACTGTAAATTTTTTGGAAATGGATGGAGGTACAAAATTTATTTCAGTGTAACAAATTGCTATAGATAAGGAAACAAAATATGCCACGGTTTTTTTCACAATTTTTTTACTTGACCTATTTTACTCCAATATTTCACGAATTTTAAGGTTAGAAACAGTTCAAATCTAGAATATGACCATGGATTCTGAAAGTACTGTTAAAGTAACAAATTCTGATACCATTTTCATTGGCGTACGTGAATTAGGAGCCGTGATATCATGGAGTCTGCTAACTTGAGATTCAAGTTAGCAGACTGTCGATTTTTCGGAAATGGGTGGAGGAAAATTTTTTTTCAGTGTAACAAAATAGCAACAAAAAAGTAACAAAATCTCCAATAGTTTTTTTTGCAGTCTGCTAAAAGTGGTTTGGTAACTTGATATACGTTAGTCGGCGGTCGGCGACTGGTCTATGCGTAAACTTAAAAAGAGCGCGAAATCGAAGTCATGTCATGCAATAGTTGTTTTTTGTTTTATAATCAGTTTAGATACTGATTTTCAGTGGTTTATGAGATAGTACACTCCAACGTAATAGAGATGAGTATAGAAATATAAATTAAATAATTTACCAACTTTTTCTTGCCTACTAAGGGACATTAAGAATTGTGTACGATTCATGTTGCTATTAGGTTCTAATACTCCCATAACCTTGCAAATCTGTGAAATTACGTCTACAAGGGCTTCTTAAATGACCCCTACTATACAATACACAGCACATGCTTCTGGGCGTTATATAGGTAGGACCACGTACTGGGCTTTAAATTATCTACGAAATTAAAATATATAAGGTGCATGTTTGAAATATTTATTCATAAATTTTTTAACAACAAAAGGCATGGTATGTATTATGTATTGTGGTGGATTTTCATGATTAATTTGCAGTTTTATTTGGGACTACAGCACCTGTAAAATAATAAAAACAGGATACCAAAAATATTCAAATTAAATAATCAACTACGAAAAAAATGGCAACCTGACAAAAATATCTAATCAAAACTTTCTACTGACGAAGAGTTGAGGAGCACCTGAAAACGTATGTTTTATTTAAACTTATATCAGAATACAATTTGTAATATTACACAACTTTGAATAATACTGAAAAACCACGGTGAAATTCAGTTAATTCATCAACTATTCTTTATTGCATCTTATAGGTACAGTGGTTTTTTGGGGAAAACTTTAGAAGTTTACCTTGATACTATACCGTGATTATTTAATTTGAATACTTTTGGTTTCCTGTTTTTTATTATTTTACAGGTGATGTAGTCCCAAATAAACCTGCAACTGTAACAAACTTTGAGTGTGCAGAACTTTGCAGAATAGAGCCAGTTTTTGTATGATTTGACATATAATGTAACTAGTTACAACAGGTAAATTGGTTTATCTACGACTAATATACAGCGAGGGCCAAAATTCACGCATAAATTAAATAAAAATTGGAAAGAAAATCGGGAAAGCGCTCGGACACGTCAATTTTTGTTTTTAGCTGCGGTTTTTCCGATGGTAAATTTATATACACAAGGTATCCCAAAAAAGAGATACCTATTTACCACAGCTTATATATTTTAAATGGAACACCCTGTGTATTTTTACAAATTTGGATAGAACGTTCCCTAACGAATACATTGATATAGGGTTTGATCGATTAGCTCTAATAGTGAGGGAGATATACCTTAAAGAGTGAGAATCACCGATTATTTCGTACAGTTACAAGTACAAAGCAAAATAATTCTTTCTTAAACAGCACCTTAATACAATTGCAGAAATAAGAATGTTTTTCAAAACTGTTATTATAACATCCACTGTATCTCTATTAATATTAATTTTTGTATCAAGGTAGGTGAGTTTTAACCGCAATGTTCCTCCAATAACGATTATTTTTAAATGATTCATGTAAGCAACAGTGAACAAGTACCTACACTACGAGTATGTCTATACCGGTTGGCTCAAAGTAAGTGTTCTATTAGATTATTTCAGAGACCACTTGGATTAAAACTTTGAAATTTGGTACTTTGGGGTTTTTGGGTATGCTCTCTTCAAATAAAATAATGGCGTCCCTGTAGCTCTTCCGGTTATAACGGAAGTTGACATCAACTTTGTTATTTTAAATGGTACACCCTGTATATTATTATATTTTTAGATTCTACGTGAAATTCTAAACACATTTCATGTAGGATGTCCTATACCTATCTTCAACTGTTTTTGAAATATTGACAGGTGAATATTGACGTTTTGCATCTTCGACCCCTGTAAAATCTCAACGGTTAGAGATCAAGCAAAACGCTTTGCACATTCCTATCTTAACTTTTCACAAGCTATCGTTTGGTACTAATTTGGTATCGTTTTTGTACTTTGAGCCACCCGGTATGTCTAGTAAAAATTGTATGTATCGTTAGATCCGATTATTAAATTGGGTATAAGTTATTGATATAAAATTTGTTTTGTACGGCATCGTCAGTACAGCTGAGAACACCCTGTATGAAACGATTAATTTTTTATCCAAATATGTGATCTTCAAACTTTCCTACCAACATTTTTTTATTACAGAAATATAAAAAATTCATCTAAATATTGCTACACTCCTGGGTAAATAAATAGTATTGCCGCAGTTACTGTCACCTCACTTGAATAGTATAGTTTTGATCCATGTCGCAATAATTTCGTTTCAACTATAGGCCGGGGAAATTATGAATGCTTGTGAATATTTACCGTACTGTCGTGGCAACATTGTTGGGCTTCATGTGATACGTGGCACATATACACGGGCATGGTATGGTTACCCTTCTGGGGTTGCCATGAATATTAATATCTTTTTAAGTGTTATATCTCAAAATACACACGTGTATACAGGCTGATTCACTTAAGGAGGCTCACCATTGGGATATCAGTAATGGTAAGAGATACAGGGTGGCTCAAATTACAAAAAAGTTGCGCAATTTCATGATGAATATTTTGGTAAAAGCAAACCTGAAATATCTTTTGTATTTTCTGAAATATTCTGAAAAAACTGAAAATTTAGATTTTTTAATTTTTGCCGTAATTCATTTGTTTTTCAAGATAAGTTCATGAAATTCGGTTCCCATGCATAAAATGCTCTATTGATTGCATTGGCGAAGTCAGATCACCTCTATCTCTTATTGTTTTTGAGAGACGATAGTCAACTTTTTTTTTTCTTATGGGCGCCATATTGGATTTTTATATTTTCAGATAGCTCTTCTCATTATCTTTACGACGATGTATCACATTATGGGTAAATATAAATTATTAGGGTAATAGTCATAATTTTTTTTTTATTGGGCTGTTATGACATCGGTCTTTTGAGAAAAGATCTTTTTCGTATTCCCGATCAGTGTTCGGCATTCGGCAATTTTTTACATTCCTAACATTATGCGGTGGTGCACCATCTTGCTGAAGATATAAATTTCCCAGTATTGCAAGAGGTAAATCATCTAAATAATATTCTGGAAGAGTGTTTTCCAAAAATTGGCGATAACGTTCCCCATTTAAATTCTCTTGAAAAACATAAGGTCCAATTATCCTAGTTCCTAGAATTCCACACCAAATATTTATACCAAAGCGAATTTGATGTCTAACAGGTCTATTTATTTAGGATTTTCTTATGCATAATAATGATAATTTTGTCTATTAAAAACTCCATAATAACTAACTGCCTTGATATTTGTCTAGTGGAAATTTGAGGATCTGCTGCAACTAAACCTATTACATTTACCACTGTTACTTCGTCCCTCAATCTTTGTCTATCTCGGGATTTATTGGTAAATGATCCAAAATTACGCAAATTCCTTTCCAATTTTGCAAACAACGTTCTATGTGGTTGTTCCCTTTCGGGATACATATTTAAATACATCTGCTCAGCTGCTATAGAATTTCTTTAGCACTGAATATAAATAGAATATATATCTGCTTTTTCGTCGTTTGAAAACATTTTAATGGTAACAGTAGCAATACAAATAAGAACGAGTTAGTGCAACGATGCTAGAATACACACTTTTGATAATCAATGAACTGACAACTAAAGGATGCAATTGTTTTAGTTTAATTTCATAGAAGTCTAGTCAAAAATAATTTTTTATTACTATTACCCTAATAATTTATATTTACCTATAATCTGATACATCATCGTAAAGAGAATGAGAAGAGCTATCTGAAAATATAAAAATCCAATATGGCGCCCATAAGAAAAAAAAAAGTTGACTATCGTCTCTCAAAAACAATAAGAGATAGAGGTGATCTGACATCGCCAATGCAATCAATAGAGCATTTTATGCCTGGGAACCGAATTTCATGAACTTATCTTGAAAAACAAATGAATTACGGCAAAAATTAAAAAATCTAAATTTTCAGTTTTTTCAGAATATTGCAGAAATTAAAAAAGATATTTCAGGTTTGTTTTTACCAAAATATTCATCATAAAATTGCGCAACTTTTTTGTAATTTGAGCCACCCTGTATCTCTTACCATTACTGATATCCCAATGGTGAGCCTCCTTAAGTGAATCAGCCTGTATATAATATTTACCCCGGGCGTTAGGTGGTCTGTAGTATGTACCGGGCTTGGTATAGGTAGCCAGGTACGTATATATATACAGTGTGTCCAAGATAAAGAAGGGATAGCATTGGGATCTTGGAAACGGTAAGAGATACAAAGTTGGTTAAATTATGAAAAAGTTGAGCAGTTTAAATACCTTTTACATGGACTTTGCAAAAATAAGTTCTCTTTTTTTGATTTCGAAATATTTGGAAAAACATTTTTTTTTGCGATATTTGTTTATATTTATTTTTGGCGTTATTTTAACAGCTATCAAAAAATAAAAAATACTTTTCCATTGTCACTTTTTGAGCTTAACAAGATGACATTCATCAAGTTTTTGTCCGACGTTTCGTTTCCGAGCAACCATCATCAACTTCTTTTTTTTAAATACGGCCCTGTATTTTTAAATAGAAATTTTGATACCATTTTTTATTCTCAATTCAATGATGCATCACAAGTAATGGTTTAATTACGTTTTTAGCTTGTTTTTGCCAATATTAAAAATTAACGAGGAAAAGCCTCCTGAGTTTATAACAAATAAACAAGTAAAATAATTTATTTATCTTAATTATTTATTAGCATGTTAATTACAAATGATGTTCAAACAAAAGACCATTATTTTCTAACATCGTTTAACTGTAGCTTCCAAACAATTGTTAAAGTAAATCTGGCGTAATAGTTTGAAATGCTTCTAGTACCAATTCGCGTAATTCTTCCTCTGTTTGAAAATTACGTTGGTACACATAGTTTTTATGTAGCCCCAAAGATAAAAGAATGCGGCTCTGAATGCTTGAAGATAATTTTTTTAGATAAGTTTAGATGCAGGAATAAACATGTACAGTAAAAACAGTACGATTTTTCTATGCACCTACCACAACAACAGTAGTAGGCTTTGAAAACAAAACATCCGTGAAAATGTTATTGTTGACAATTTGGTAGAGTTACAATACGGTTAATAATAAATATTGTTTAATAATTTGCTTAAAAATGAATTAAACCTATGCTTAGAAAATAATGGTCTTTTGTTCGAACATCTTTTGTAATTAACATGCTAATAAATGATTAAAATAAATAATTATTTTACTTGTTTATTTGTTATAAACTCAGGAGGCTTTTATTCGTTAATTTTTAATGGTGGCAAAAACAAGCTAAAAACGTAATTAAACCATTACTTGTGATGCATCATTGAATTGAGAATAAAAAATGATATCAAAATTTCTATTTAAAAATACAGGGCCGTATTTAAAAAAAAGAAGTTGATGATGGTTTCTCGGAAACGAAACGTCGGACAAAAACTTGATGAATGTCATCTTGTTAAGCTCAAAAAGTGACAATGGAAAAGTATTTTTTATTTTTTGGTAGCTGTTAAAATAACACCAGAAATAAATATAAACAAATATCGCAAAAAAAAATGTTTTTCCAAATATTTCAAAATCAAAAAAAGCTAACTTATTTTTGCAAAGTCCATGTAAAAGGTATTCAAACTGCTCAACTTTTTCATAATTTAACCAACTTTGTATCTCTTACCGTTTCCAAGATCCCACTGCTATCCCATCTTTATCTTGGACACACTGTATACAGGGTGTCCCAGTGGGAGCATACAAAAATTTACCAGGGGGTGGACCAGACTAAAATAAGAATAAAATGTTTTTCCAAATATTTCAAAATCAAAAAAAGCTAACTTATTTTTGCAAAGTCCATGTAAAAGGTATTCAAACTGCTCAACTTTTTCATAATTTAACCAACTTTGTATCTCTTACCGTTTCCAAGATCCCAATGCTATCCCATCTTTATCTTGGACACATTGTATATATATATATAAAACAAAATTACGTGGAATAACATTTTACAGGTTTGGATTACGAATTAGTAAACAATATCCAGGGCTGTATTTGGGATATTTCAAGTAATTTTTCAATGTAATAATAATTTATAATTATGTAGTTGGTTAAACTGTATCTAGTCAACTCGTTTTTTATTTAGTAAAGAATACAGCATGTAAGAAAGTCTGGATTCAATTTATTAACAGAGATGCTTGAAAACCTACAAAATACAGTGTTCTGTGTTTTGACCAAGCATTTTTCTATATGTACATTGACCGAATCTCAAAAGCCATATTCAATCAATCAATAATGCCATCCAACACTCAACATCATTAAAGTAATTAAGTATATTTATTTTATAACTAATTAAAATTTCTGTGCACTATTAGAGTATGTGGTGTGTGGAATAGGTTAAAAACTTGCTACTTAATTAATTGCAACATAATTTCCTTTCGAAAATTTAGTTATTGAGATAGGTAACAATCGATAATACTATAATTAGGATCTATCAGAAAAACATCTCTAGTCAGATAGACTAGATACATGTTGAGGAAAAGATTTATGAGTATATCGATGAGTATATCGATACTGGAGGAAACATTAGTGGCTCGGATTAAACGGGGATGTCCACTGCACAAAGTTATTCTGCTTCCACTACTCCATTGCTGTGACTTTTGTGGTGGGCAATATTGCTAAATTTACTGGACAGTAACAGATGTCAAGCCCTGATCTATGTAAATAACTTGGTCATAATTGCCCAAATATTCTTATTCTGGCATACTAGCTTAGAGTAAATTAGTCAGGACAGCGAAGGAGCATATGCACAAAGCCCTGAATACATATGTATGGTGGACATTTATGAGGGGGTTAAATATTAAACCTCCTAAATCAGAGAGCGAGCAAAGCAGTCTTCTCAGAGAGCGAACAAAGCTATCCAAAGGATAGTATTATATTAAACTAAAGAATTACCTGGAATCAGAAGCTAGCAATATCATATTGTCAATTAAAATATTCAAAATATATTATAGCATATACTGCAGAATACATTGTTCATTTTTTACAGAAGAAAATGTAATAATTTAGTAAAAATAAAATTAATAACGCGTAATTTACCACTTAATTTACCACGCGTAATTTACCACTTTGGTAAATACTCCATATCATCAAAAAAATATGAAGGGGACACTACAGTGAAATTTGGTTTACTAGGAGGGCTCTGGTTTTTCAAGCTTATTAATATATTGTACTAGAAATGGCAGAAAATCGCTTTCGCGATTTTCGTTCCCATTTCTAGCCCTACCGGGGGTATAGGCCTGCGGCCTGGGGTCAAAAGCCTCTAGAATATTATTTTTAAGAAAATACATACGTATTAAAGAAATCTGAGATAATCCCTTGTATATGAAATAATAAATTTAGAGACAGAAAGCTGAAATTTTTTATCTGGTATGATGATGTAATTATACCAAACGATTTTTTTAAATAATATTTTGATGAATTGTAGGGGTACCTACTTTATTCTTGATGGTAAAACATTATTTTTTAAGTGCTGAAAGTATAATTCATTTTTTAGTAAACATTTTGTGAAACTGTTTTCTCGAGAAAAAAAAATAAATTCATAACTTGTATTCTTCCATAATTTATTGTAACTTGATCACTTTATACCCAATATATGTCTACAATGCTTATAATTAAATATGTAACTGTTAAAGATACACAGATTTGGTGTATATTGAAGAATAAAATTTTTTTAATAGAACTAATAGAGGTAATTATTTAATTAAACATAAAACTCAAATTTTTCTAAAATTTTGGCGACGTCACACGGCATATCCACCCCATCCCCATACAAAAGCATAGATAAATAAGTAGGTATTTAAAATGCTAGTAAAAAAACATGTAAACGTACCTTTTAGATAGAGATGTATGAAGTGGAAAGTAGAAATTATTTAAAAAAAAAACGGATATTACACAGATCACAAAACTGAATACGATATACCTACAGCAGTAAAGCACACCGAATTAAAATAATAATATGAAATGAACTTTTTAGTAATAAAATAATGCGTGGCGTATTTTTAAATTGTTTCATGCCTACTTGAAAATATGATACAAATATTTAATTGATGTTGTATAAAATACAAAATTTACAAATGTATTATGGATACATATAACTCATAAATGTGTAGATTGTGTAAATTATTAGATAATGAGAATAATGTACAAATTGAAATATTTGAAACAATTTTTTTCATATAATTTTAGGTATATAAGATTACCTTATCATGTACTAATTATAATGCTTATAACGACTTTTATTAGAAAATCATAAGTATAATATGATTAGCATGTACCTACCAAATGCCAAAATTTGGTCAAAATAAAAGTAGGTATAAAAATTTGAAATCGAAAATAGGCTAGGTACCAGCGAAAATTTGAAGACAGAAAAATAGTGTGAAGCATTGCTCCTTCATCACAGAAAACTATAATTTTGAATAAATAGCAAAAATTAAGAATAATGTATTTCCTAAATTACCACCTACCTGCCTACATGCTAGTAGATAATGAAATACTGGAACTTTTATTTTTATATTGTATATAAAATGTAGGTAAACACTGTATGCACTGTATATATTTCAAGTATAAAATAAACACATGGGTGAATCTCGATGAAGAAACTTTGTATAATGCATTCATGCTGAGATGCAAAACAAATATTTTCCATTTCAAAAAAGGTTAGCCATTATTAAAGTGTGAAAACTGTCTTTGCTTTCTTGACGTAGCCTGTAATAAACAACGTATAAGTATTTGAATTTTATAAGTAATAATACAAACCTTTTTGACACTCTGCGGAGACAACTTTCTGGACAATGCAAAAGTGTGTATTCAATTCAAGTATACACATATTAACTGAGTTCTGTCTGATGTCCAAGTCTATCGGTTTTCATTATTATCCATGCATATCGGTTTCCACTTTCAAATTTACACCGTTTAAAGGCAATAGCAACATGTAACAACTGGAAATTGGTGGATCGGCCGTGGAATTATGATTTTTTATTAGATTGAAAATCTAATTTTCAGGGTGGATGGGTAATGCAGTGCCCTTTATTATCGGTTACTTTTGTAATTTCAAATAAAGGGTTTTTTGGCAAATTTAATTAGAGAATATTGGCGAGGGCCGTTTAAAAAGTGGTTTTGGGGCCTTCGAAAAGATGTAAGGTGGCGTTAAAAAATATATCGATTGTTGCAACAAATAAATATTGTAGAAGATATTTATTTTTGTAAGCTAAAAATGATGAATTTTACAGATTGCCAAAATGAACGAATTAATTCCAAACTTTACCTGCAGAAAGAATAAAAACTACGGGCAAAGAAACAGAATAATTAACCACTAATATCAAAGTCTGCATATTATAATAATACTAATAAATAATTGGGATAAAAAATTTAAAAAAAAACTCGCCTTCATCGTGATTTGAACTCTCGATATTAGGACTACGACGTTTGAAATCCTACGACTATACCATTGCGCTAAACGTCCTCTTCTCATTTCATTCTGCAAAATCTGTTAAATATGTAAACTGAATGTGTTAACCTGAACAATTAATGTTTACCGATTTTCTAATTGGAAAAGCATTTCGCTTCAGTATTTAGGTAATCAGAAGTGTTTGGCAGTCAGTACTATCGATTCCGTAAGCAATATTTCTCATAGGAAAATAATGAAAATAACCTATCTGAAGTTTAATTAATTTGACAGTTTTCGTGGGAGGTGCTTGTCTCGTTAGTGTAATCTCACATCGGCATATAAAATGAGAAAGAAGTTGAGACGGATGCGACTCGAGATTTTCGAAGACGAAATAGACGTAGGAGTGGACGTACGGTCTCAAAAAAAAATCTCAAAGGATTAGAGAAAGGACGGAACTTTCGCGTGAAGCGAGTCTCGAGGCCGTAAAAATTAGAAAAAGGTCTCAGGGGTCCCGCGAAAAGTCGGTATTTCGGCGGGCGTGACGGGACCATTAGGCGCGAGGACAAACGCCGGTGCTAGCCGCATCTCTCGTCGAACGGCGACCGACGAAAATTTTGCAGAGGTTTTTTGAAAAGGCGTTTAAATTGGGAAAACGCGTAGGAAACGGGACGAAAATACCCCTACGCATTGAAGAAAGGCCGGGGGTGACCTTCGGTGGCCCGCGGGGATCGTTCCGCGATCTCCCCTCGGAGGTGACAGCTTTGAAACTTTGTCGATTCCACGACGGAATTTAGAACGTGACAGAATCGACGCGTTTTAATATATATGGATGGATTGTTAGTGATACCAATTTTTACAAGTTGGACATTCAATTTGATAATCTGCCATATTAAAACACAAAGCATTTCGAATGACCTTTTATAATTTTTACAAATTATTATAATGTAATAATTTTTAGATTACCATTACTACTAATAAACATATTAAAATAATGTTTTTAAGCAGATCTGTTGATTTATTTTATATATATATATATATATATATATTTTTTTTTTTTTTATTTTAGGTTGAATATATAGCTAGCGTGAAAAGAAGTGCAAACAATTTATCAGCAGAGCCTAACAAAAAAACTAGCAGCAATGGTACCAAAATACGTTCAGGAGTAACAGTGTAACATTACCAAACAAGTTCATTATTATAAACTCTCCACACAAATAGGATGTCAAATAACATTGATAGACATATTTTACACATGTTCATGTGTATATAAGTAAAAAGGCATCTTTGTAAGCAATACCCTCATCTTACTTATATGTTAAAAGCTTTTTCAGTAGGTAAATTTAAATAAAATGAAACTGTTTTTTAAATATTATAATATATCATAATCACTTTTAACCTTAGAAAGTATTTAATGACATTTTAAATATTATAGTAAATGGATTTCTAGCAATGTTTTAAATAAACTTGTTAATCTATGCGCCTTAAATCTTAAGGGTGCAACTGAAAAAGAATTGTATCTACAAGTATAGCTACATTGTATATTTTTCTTTCTCATGCTTTATTGAAATATAATATGAATAGTAAATTAACATTTTTTATTTGCCATGTTACCCTATCAAACAGTTTATCTTTTTATCATTTGAGATGCAGTATTTGGTTAATAATAACAAGAAAGAGTTGTCCTAAAAATAATTTTGTATCTATATGGTAAGATCGAAAAATTAAAATGAATCAAATTATTTTTTCATTTACTTATTTACCAAGGGTCTGTTTCATTAGGGGGTTTTTTACAATCCCTGCCATTTGACAAGTTTGCCAAAACTGGTCCATGCTTTTTTTTTTTTTGTACAAAATTGTATGAAAATAACGCCGCCAGAATGGTCAGACATATAATAAATTGTGTAAAATGCTTTCCAAAAGAGAAGGCAAAAAGCTGAAAAATTATTTAAGCGAAAATATGTTTATAACGTTTTACATTCATTAATATATACAAACAAGATCACAATACTATCAATAGTATTATAGTAATAAATAATAATAATAATAATAATATCTCTGCCCCTCATTCTAATCACAAGTATTATCCCGAAAGTCAGACGTGTGTTAGAGGTGGCGGCATATTATTTCGCCTGCCGCATTTGCGCCTCAGGAACGATTTACGTTGTTAGGCCCTAACCACTATTCAGTGCTGGAATGAGGGAAACCTGGAAAACCTCATTAGTTAGGGGGACAGTCAAACATCAACTGATTTTAATCTCTCACATTAACACCAAGTTGACATTCTTCCCATCCTAGGCCATCGCCAGGATGGTTGCCAATCCATCTCTGCGAACAAGCCTTGATCTACGAGTAAACAATTTAATTAAAAATTGTCTGGTGGTATGGGGATTCAAACCCACGACTTCTGGGTTAAGCGATCAAGACGCTAAAGCCTGAGCCACCGGCTCACCAAATAATACATATTATTTTTTTAAATTTTACACTAGTATAATAATTCTCAAATAAAAATATTTTCAATTTGGTAACAATGTCGCAAGATATTAGTACATGATAGATAAATAAAGATAAATTACGTAAGCCTAAAAATATACTTCTAATTCTCATTATTTAGTGGAGGAACGCAGCTGAGAGGTACATCTGCAGACCCTCTGTGGCCACACCTGTGAGCGCTGTCACCCCACCTCCACTCGCTATTATCCATATTGTATTCTCTATTTAATACACACTATTTACTATATATCCGCCCCTGTCTCCAAATAAATATATTTTTATTTGGGAAACGACATGTTCATTTACAAAGAATACACCATTTATATAGTTATTAAGTATAGTATATTAAGTTGTTTAATATACTTTATACCCATAAAAGACCTTACCACAATTTTTTTTTTGTAGCATTTAACTTCCATGTACGAGTAAACAATAAAAATAACAGCCAAAAATGTAAAAATTGTTTTCCTGCTCTATTTATTGTTAAATTAAATTGTTTGTTAAATTCTCAAATTGATTACTTCATTGAATTCACCATTACTTGTTACGGTGCTATAGCGTCATATAGTTTTTTGGTAAAAATTATATTTATTTAGATTTCCCTATATACAGGGTGAGTCAGTTTATACTAGCAGGACTCTGGCATTCGATAGAACACCTGATTTTAAGTGAAGTTTGTCATATAAACATATGTCGGGAATCGCTTCGTTTTTGAGATACAGGGTGTCAAAGTTTTGGTTTTTTTTTTAGTGTTTTCCACACAGCTCCTATAGTTTTCAAGATAATATGTTCAAATTTTTACGGTACATTACCTATAATGGTCCACAAATTTTGACATATGTAAACGATTTGAAAACGTACAGGGTGATATTTTTTCGGGGGTCAGGCCCCCTTTTATCGTCCAGAACTTTTTTGTGGTGCGCCACTGACTGCTCATTTGCAAAATTTGGATTCCATGTTCAATTTAGAAACTTTTTTGTCTCTTGCATTTTTATCGTAGCTGTAACAGTTGTCGAGTAATTTGAAGAAATCTCTGAAAGAATATGTTATTAAAAAAAATATTTTTATGAAAATGTTCACTAAAAACAATTATTGTCAAACGAAAGTTCATTAATCTAAATTGTCAGAGGTTACATACTTACAGTACAACTTTTGCCACTAATTATTTATTTTTTTGTAGCATTTCAGAGACTTAATAATTAAGTAAAATAATTAAGAACTAATAATAAACCAAGGCAAATACAAATAACTTTACAAATAACCCGAAATAATTTTATTTTCAAATAAAAATTTTCAAAACGTGATCCATTTTGTTGGATACATAATCGGCATAGCATTTCAATAGACTTTCTTGCTGAAACTAAGTGATGAACTCTTATGTCTTCGCAAGCATGCCTTATACGCCCTCTAAGATCGTCAACATCTTGAACAGGAGTGGCATACACTTTTTCTTTAAAAAAGCCCCACACAAAAAAATCCATTGGTGTTATATCTGGGGAACCTGAGGGCCGTGCGATTGGACCTCCACGTCCAATTCACCTCTCTGGATAATTGTCGTCTAACCAAGCTCTTACATTTTTTTCAAAATGAGCTGGGCAGCAATCCAACAGGAACCAAACTTGCTGTCTTAAATTTAGAGGGACATCTTCCCACATATTAGGATGTTCGGTTTCTAGAAACTGTATGAAGTTTTGCGAACTGACCCTTTCTGGCAAAAATATAGTCCAAATAATCGATTTTCAAAAATTGCTACCCATACGTTAAAGCTAAACTCATTTTGAAATTTTCTTGGCCGAATTGCACGTGGATTTTGCTCTACCCAAATATGTTGACTTTTGAAATTTACTATCCCACGTTGGGTGAAGCAAGATTCCTCAGTCCATAATACATTGGATAAGAAAGTTCTATTATTTTCTAATGTGTTAAGGATTCAACGACAAAAATTCACTCTGCGTTGTTCGTCGCCAGGATGTAGACCTTGGTTTATTATTAATTCTTAATTATTTTACTTAGTTATTAAAAGTCTTTGAAATGCTACAAAAAAATAAATAATTAGTGGCAAAAGTTGTACTGTAAGTATGTAACCTCTGACAATTTAGATTAATGAACTTTCGTTTGACAATAATTGTTTTTAGTGAACATTTTCATAAAAATATTTTTTTTAATAACATATTCTTTCAGAGATTTCTTCAAATTACTCGACAACTGTTACAGCTACGATAAAAATGCAAGAGACAAAAAAGTTTCTAAATTGAACATGGAATCCAAATTTTGGCAAATGAGCAGTCAGTGGCGCACCACAAAAAAGTTCTGGACGATAAAAGGGGGCCTGACCCCCGAAAAAATATCACCCTGTACATTTTCAAATCGTTTACATATGTCAAAATTTGTGGACCATCATAGGTAATCTACCGTAAAAATTTGAACAAATTATCTTGAAAACTATAGGAGCTGTGTGGAAAACACTAAAAAAAAACCAAAACTTTGACACCCTGTATCTCAAAAACGAAGCGATTCCCGACATATGTTTATATGACAAACTTCACTTAAAATAAGGTGTTCTATCGAATGCCAGAGTCCTGCTAGTATAAACTGACTCACCCTGTATAATGAAGACCTTGTGTTATAAATAAATAAACCTTTCGGAATTGGGCTTTAATTAACAAATTCCAGCACATATAGAATATATGACAAGCAACATTGACAATATTATAACATGTGAATTTATAAACAACCTTAAGGATAATGTGATAATTATAACAATATGACATTCTTCCCGCCTTAATTAATGACTAATGTAGTTTTCTAAATATTTAGGAGGTATTTTTTTACTCTGAGATCTATCACTATTGTCTTGATTATCTTGATTAATTACAGTAGTTCTAGTGCTTGCGTTCCCTTCTGAAGAAGAATAGTCTGAATCTTGCGAAGAAAGATCATAACTTTCTACCAAAGAATTGTCATGTTCTATTATGCGGTTTCTCAAATCTGATCTCCTCAGATGATCAGATTGTAGTTGTGGCATTACTTGGGAATCTTCTTGGCATTCGTCTGTGCTTTCGTCTATATTTGTATTCTCCCAGTCTGTATTTCCACGAGGAGCTAATTAACGAAGAGAGACTGTTGTCTCTTTACCATTTTGAAGAAGAACGTGCGCATATTCTGGATTTGCTTCAATAAGCTGCACTTCTTCCACTAGAGGTTCGTATTTATTAGCCCTAATATTTTTTTTCATTAATACTGGACCAGGATGAGATAACCATGTAGGTAAAGACGAACCATTAGATGATCTTCTAGGATGACTAAACATTCGTTCATGAGGAGTAGTATTTGTAGCTGTACATAGAAGGGATCTAATAGAATGTAGAGCATCTGATAAAACTACTTGACTGTCCCACTGCAAAAACCCACTGACTTTAAGGCTAACAATACAGTTTTCCATATTATACCGTTATATCTTTCAAAAGGTGAAGTATATTTGATTAAAACTCCTTGTTTTTTTTTACAGAATCTAGGTTTTAATTCTGCGCAGACAGGACATGATGATATTATCTTTCTAATATCTTCAACAGAAAAAGGCATATTTTTACATCTAACCCAGTGGTACATTTGAGTTATTCCTGGATGACACAAGGCTTTATGTAAATCAACCAAAACTTTATTAGAATGTTCTGTTATTGCTCAAGAAATTCGTGACAAAGTGTCTGCAAGATTATTTTCTTTTTCTTTATTTTCTGCAACATTATTTGTGTTTTTCCTGGTCTATCGACCAGGAAAAACACATCATAAGAAAAACAAGATAATTCTAAATGTCATCTCATTATTTTGTCATTTTTAATCTTACCATGTAATTTATTATCGAACATAAATGCAACGGATCGTTGATCAGTAATTAATTTGAAATGTCTGCTCATAAGAAAATGTCTCCACTTTCGGAGGGCTTCCACTATAGCGTAAGCTTCTTTTTCAATTGAAGAATGTCTTAACTCACTCCTTGAAAGAGTTCTAGAGAAAAATGCCACAGGTCTACCTAACTGACAAAGAGTAGCTGCAATTGCAAAATCAGATGCGTCTGTTTCTACGGTGAATTCTGCATTATCATCAATGGATTTTACTACTGCATTTAAAATATCTAATTTCAACTGTTCAAAAGCTGATAATACATTAGAAGATAAAGGAAAAGTCATAGACTGAACAAGAGGCCTAATTTTTTCAGAAAATTTAAAATACTACGTAGAGATTTCATATTATTTGGTAACGATAATTCCAAGAGAGGTTTAAGTCTTTCGGGATCTGGTTTAATAGTTTTTGCAGTTATCGTATATCCAAAAAAATTAATGCTTCTTAAAGAAAATTGACATTTTTCTTTATTTATTGTCAAATTATGTTTACCAGCGGCATCCAAAAATGTTTTGAAATTTTTATCATGTTCATCCAGATTTAATCCGCATATAATAACATCATCTAAATAAGAATAAGTATCTTTTAGTTTTTCAGCTTCGATTATATTGTCTATGGCCCTTTGGAAGCAAGCTACTCCATTTGTAACACCAAATGGGATTCTACAGAATTGGTAAAGTCTTCCACCGGCCTCAAAAGCCGTATAGGGTTTATCTTCATCTCTTATTGGTATCTGATGATAGGCACTACGAAGATCTATGGAACTGAAAACTTCATACTTAGAAACTGTATTTACAAGATTCTCAATATGTGGCAATGGGTAAGCATCCAGTAAAGTGAGTTTATTAATAGTTTGAGAGTAATCAATTACCATTCTCTTCTTATGATTCTCATTAGAGGTGATTAAAACTTGTGCCCTCTATGGAGATCTGCTTGGTTCAATAATATGTTCAGATAAAAGTTTTTTTACTTCTTGACAGATAAATTCAGAGTCATCTTTACTATAACATCGAGATTTTACAGCAACTGGTCTACAATTATCGCATAAGTTTGGAAATAATGATGAAGGTATGACATTAGCCATAGCCAAACTACAAATCGAAGGAGACAGTTTTAAACCTCCAAAGGATATCTCAACACTAGAGTACTTCTTTAGAATATCATAACCAATAATCATATCGGTACAAAGGTCCTGGAGAACTAATATCTTTACATTTTGATATTGATCATTTAATATTTGAAGGGAAATTATACAATATCCTAAAATTTCGGATGATAAAGATGTAGAAGCCATTGAAACTCTTCCTTTTGCTTGATGTAATTTTATATGCATTTGATGAACTAATTTATTACTTAAGAAACTTTCCGGTGTCCACCAAGGCATCTGCAACTCGTCCATTTATTTTAACTTTCAAAATAGACTTTGAAAGGCAAACAGGTACATTAGCACAAATTGTTCCAAGGGTGGCAGTCAGAATGATGGTGTGCCATCTCTAAAGCTCTAGCGTTGTCAAATGCTTCATTCAACGTGATATATGTACTTTCAAGCAAACGCTGACGAATATGAGATGAAGTTAATTCACTGATAAAAGAATCTCGAACAAAATCATCTCGGTACTGATCTGCAGAAACAGCTTTAAAGTCGCAGTCTTTGCTTAACTGCTTCAATATTTGTAAGGACTGATCATAGATTCACTGGATTATTGCTTTCTTGTTGCAAGAGTATACCTGGCAAATATTTCATTCTTTGGTTTAATATACAAATTGTTTAAATTTTCTATAGCTTTGTTATATGTTTCAGCTTCACTGATGTATTCATAGATTGACGATCCAATGTAATTTATTAAAAGATTTAATCTTTCTGTATCTTCGGTGATCTTGGTAGCTTCTAGAAAGTTCTTGAATGTTCTGAACCAATGTAACCATTGATGAGCCGCTCCAGTAGAGTTAGGTTCAATTTCAAATTTTTCTGGTTTGAGTAGTTTATCCATTGAATTTGTTAATTAAATTGTTAATTGTAGTGAACCCCTAGGAATCTATACGGATTCCTAAGAGGTTACTTTGTAATTGTAATATAAGGGGTCGTTCAGTTACTGAATAAATACAAAGCCGCTGGTTGTAGTCAGGGGTGGGAAGGAGGTCAGCTCTCAGACGGTCAAAAAGTCGTTAAGATGTCTGGAGTTGATTTAGGAGGAAATAAGTAAAGTTTGAAAACCTGGCAGAGATAAGTATTTCCGGTGCGGACGTACAGAGTTTAAGTCAGCCGAGGTAGGGGAAAAAGGTACGCGAAATAAATGACGTCAAATTAGACTAATCCCGTTCTAAAAGATCTACTTCCTAAATAAGAGTCTTAGCTGAACGGTACAGATGGGGGCAGGTCAAGCCAAAATGCATTGATCCGGTACCACCTTAATAGCGATGGCGGCAAGATTTACGGTCGTGAGTAGGTGGGAACCGGGGTGAAAATGTGCAACCTGGCACTATTTCCCGAGACCGTTGAAGAAGGCGTGAACCTGGAGGGTAGAGCAAAAAAAAAGAGGAACGGGTCCCGAGAAAGGAGGTCCCGAGGAAGTCGCGAAGAAACTTAGTCGGTGGCGGTCGATTACAGCGACAGGAGTCGTAGAAAAAGTTAGTGAGTAATAGTCGGCAGCGGTCAATTACGGTGACGGGAACGCGAAGGGTCGCATCCCGGGTAGAGAAGAAAGTCAGTAGTAAATAGTCGGTAGCGAGCAAGTAGTTTACAGTGACGAGAACGCGAAGGGTCACGTCAAAAAGTGAACGACACAAATTTCTATGAGAATAGTTGTGCCGCGAAGGGGCAAAGTTTGGTGGGGAGTGTTCTGGGCGAGGAGCTGTGCCGCACCATAAGAGGATCAGAGCTGTAGAGGATAACTAAAATAGAAGGTAGGCAACCCTCTTTCACAAATTCGTAGCGACGCCGCATCGAGGAGAGAGCCAACGTCCGGAGGCGCCCGGAGGACGTGTCACTATTAGTTATTATTATTCTAGGATTATTTTCAGGCATTTAGGTCCGACACTGATGGAGGGCGAACCACGTTGGATCTCCTAGGTTAGGACTCAAAATACCAAAAGGGGAATTTATAACTGTACTAGATAGTAAATTTGGTTTCGGGTTAATCAGGGTTTTGATTTTCTTGCAAATAGCTTGGGGGCAAGCAGAGTTTAAACCGCCCGCGCCGTGGACGAAAGTCTCGGCAGGTTACTGGGAAAAAAGTAGTTAGGTAGCCATCTAGCTTTGAGAGAATACGAGTCAGAGAGCTCGGCTCCGTCTTGGATTTCTTGCCAAGTAGCCCAACCAGTGGCTGCGTTTTGGGTAGCGTCAGGGGAGACTTAGGTTAGACGTTGAGGTATTTAGACATAGCCAGAAATCTTGTAAGAGTATCTTTGGCAAATGATTGTTTGCGAATTGTTTGTTTGAATGTAGCGAAATGCTACAAGTGATAAATTTTGAGAAAACAATTTAGGAAAACTCACACACGTCAGGGATGTATGCCTGTAGACAAATTTCGAAAAGGGATTTTTCCAGGACGTTAATGTCTTCTACCTTTTCTCATTAGGGGTACGCCCAATTCTAGAATTCCAGTGCTTAATTATCTGTAGGTCAGGTTTTATTTTATTAAAGTTAGCTATATTTTTTTTTTGTAATCGGCGACCTTTTATTTAACCCACCTGTCCCTGTAGGTCAGGTTTTATTTTACTAAAGTTAGTTACCTATTTTTTGTAATCGGCGATCTTTTATTTAACCCACCTGTCCCTGTAGGTCAGGTTTTATTTTATTAAAGTTAGTTATATTTTTTTTAATCGGCGACTTTTATTTTTTCACCTGTCAAAACAAAATCCTCACTTAACACTCGAAGAGCACGCAGTGGGAGTTTCAACTCCCTAATTTTAGCCGTGGCCGGAGCCACGAGCCGTCTATATAGTTTTGTCGAAAAGATCAGACAAAACACAACATCTTTTCCGGCCCCTACCCTTCCGTGGACAACTGGAAGTAAAACTCTTATCCTGGTGGCAGCGAACATTAACATCGAATAAAAAGGGAAAACACCAGTAAGTAGCGATGCCGCTTTTCCCCCTGGGTGGAAAACAGGTAGGCGCCACGAGGGCACTATATAATGTTGCATTCTCTATTCATTCATATTATTCTATTATTTTATTCATCCTCTAGTAGTATAATTATTACATAATTAATATGCAAGCACTAGTTCGGTTTAGTGCGGCAAAATTGGATAAGGCGTGCCCAAAAGTGTGTACAAGTCCAGGAATATTATTTCGAACAGCTTTTGTAACAAGGTATGTGCAAATTTTTTATAAATTTCATGTTTCTAATACCTAGTAATCAAGTAGCGCAATTCTTCAAAATTAGTGTAACAAAATTTTATTCATTTTAAAGACACGTCACTTTGGTCACATCTACTTATCTATCTTTAAGTTTATTTTAAAGTAAAAACGCTGCAAATCTTTTTTGCGCCGGGTGTCGGTATACTCTCAGAACTTCCGAAGTTTTTTTCGTGTTAGCCAGTTTGCAGTGTCAGTCCCAAGGTCACTCCATTACAGTGGACCAGTAACCAGGGACGTGCAATGAAAAATTTTTAAATAGTTTTCAGAAGCCGCCAAAAAATTTTTTTTTGCACTACATTTCTACATGTATGTTGAACATCCCCAAATTTTATTATGGGGATGGAATTATTTATTTTATATATATATATATTATAATATTTTTATTTTAATTAAACTTGTTTGTAATTCAATTTAAATTTTTAACTCCTTTATTTTTTTGGGTTAAATTATATTTGCCTCGACTTATTTATAGCATTTATTGAATATTTAAATTAATTTTATTTTAATTAAATTTGAGTTTAGTGTTGGGCGCCAAATTATATTTTAGTTTATAGTAAATTTTCGTAATTTTTAATTTTCTCAATTAATCAACTTCCATGTTATACATAAGAAAACATTATGCTTACCTCCTTAATCTACAACTCCTTCTTTTCAGCTATTCACCTATATTCACTCTATTTTGTTTTTATTTTAAATAATTTAAAAGTTATCTAATTTAATAAAATTTTTTAGAAATTGAATCTATTGAATTGTTTAATTAATTTGGAACAATGATTGACTCTTTTTCAGGTGGGGTTCATTACAAATATTTTCTTGACTGTAATATTTTTAATTTAATATAATAAATTTTTTTTTTTTTTTATTTTTTAATTTTAAAAGTATTCTGTAAATTTGTTCTAGCAAATAAACCTCTAGTTAAATTTAACAATCCTTATTTTATTTTAATCAAATAGAAACATATGTCCGTGGACAAAAACTTGATCTATACAAATTTATGTAATTTGGGTTGCCTAACATCTTACTATTTGCATATCTATTAATAAACACTTTACATAACTGTACTCAACTATATAAATTCTGCACAAACAGGTTATGTTGCTTAAACTAAAACTAAAATATTACTAATTATGCAAAACTATTATTAAAATTGTTCATATGTGTGACAAATTCTGGATATTATTCTTCTTCTGGATCATTTCTCTGGATCTCTTTTAAGGTAAGTGCTTTATTTAGACTCCTGTCTATTTTAGGCCTGACTTTTTATCTAGATAATCTGTTATAGCTATATATTTAAAATCGTCTTATTAATACAATTAAATGAAAATATAATCTCTATATTTCTGCTTGTAGATCTCTGCTATCTTTTCTCCAGCTGTGCATTAATTTTAAGCAAGTGATTTGACAAACAAACTTACTTTGAGGTTATCTTGTTATCCCTGCTTATCTCTCGCTATATTTTTTTAACAACTTTCCTTCTCAATTTCTAGTCAAAATTCCACTTTTTTTCTTGATTTTTCAAAAAGGACGCCGCTTCGGTTTTCTCAAAATTTATTATCCCTATCTCTTAGCAACAATTTCAATTCATTCTTTTTCATGGAACTTCGATTTTACCCATGTCTTTAGTCACTCTTTTGCACTTAAAAGTCTTTTCTTAAACACTTCAATTTACTTTAAATTGTTTTTTAATACTTTTAAAAACTACTCTCTTATTTAATTAACAAATTTATATTACTTAATTTATTATTTAACTATGCTTATTTTCTAAAACAAATCCCTTATTTTATTTTAAAATACCTTCTCTTATCTAGTTACTATCTGTCAAATTTTATTTGATTATAATTTAAATGTCCTTAATTCTCACAATTCAATATATGAATTTTAATAAATCATTGATAACTTTCCAATTACTTATTCATTCCTTTTGAAATTTAATAATCTTAAACTTTAATCTTTTCTGATTGAATATATGTCAATAGCTCTGGTTTTATTTTACTTTTTCTAATTGTACTGTGCCTAAATATTGTCATGTGTCTAACATTTTACATATGTATCAATCATATATTTATCCCTATAATTCTTTTAGTAGATCTAGAATGTCTTAAATTTCCCAAATTTTATTTTTGATAATTTGTAAACTTTTATTTTCAAATTTCTAAAATCAAATTTCTTATTTTTCTTTTAACTATTCTTTATATTCATATAATTGATTAATATTATAAATTCCTATTATTCTATCATTCTCTGGATCTTTAATCTCATAACTATTCAAACCATTTTTATTATTTATTTTAAATGGACCATGATAAGGTAACATTAACTTAGCACAGATTTTTTTATCTTTGTCTGATACTCTTAACTTTCGTACAATGACTAAATCTCCTTCTTGAAATTGTTTATGGTGTTTTTGTGTTCTGATTTGTCTTTGTTGATATTTTTGTGCAGCTCTGTGTAATCTTGTGTTTACTGTATGTAATAATGTATTATAGTCTGTATTTGTTTGTTTAATCCAAGGTCTGTCTGGTTGTATGTTCTTTAGTAATTGTATTGGAGCTTCTCCCGTTACATTATTTGGAATATTGTTAATATAATGCTGAATTTCTCCCAATTTTTCTTCCCATGAAATATGATCATGATTAACAAGTAATCGTAAATATTTGAGAATCTCTTTTATGTATCTTTCAGCAGGATTTGCATTAGGATGTCGTATGCTTGTATATCTTGGTGTAATGTTTGATTTTTTAAAATAGTCTTGTATCTTCTCGTTTTGAAAATAAGTTGCATTATCCAAAATACAATTTTTTTTTTCACCATTCTCTTGTCTGTATTTAGTCAAAAGTCTTTTTACAGTTGTAGTATTTGTCCGTCTGCAAGCGTATGTAGTCACAAATTTAGAAAAAACGTCTACTATTACAAAAATATGTTTGTTGCCTTGTCTACTAGTAATTAAGTTGGAACAAAAATCAATTGCTATTAATTCTCCAGGTTCTGTGGCTCTGATGGATCTAGGATATCCAGTAAAATGTTTATTTTTTTCTTTAGCCAATTGACATAGTTTACACTTTGTTATTTCGTCCTTTGTTATGTTTTTGTCATGTCTGTTAAAATAATTTTCTCTAAATATTTTCCATGTCTTATTAATACCTATATGTCCATAATTTTGATGTAAATTTCTAATAATTTGTCGTGTGTTTTCGTCTGTTATTACAAATAATTCGTCATTCCCTATCTGTTTTATGTACATGTTGTCTCTGAGTATGGTTTTCTGTTTGTCTACGTCTGTTAATTGTGTTTGATCATGTATTATGTTATGTTTTGAAAATATTCCCTCGTCTTGTTTTAAAATGTTAACTCCTACTTTTACCTTTTGTGTTGTGTCTGTATTGTCTCCGTCCATTCTTGTCAATGCGTCAGCTAATATGTTTTGTTTTCCTGGTATATGTTCAATTTTAAAATCATATTCTGTCAATAGTAATGCCCATCTATGTATGCGGCTGTTTCCAAATTTGTAGTTTAGTATAGATGTCAATGCTTGATTGTCAGTTTGTATTGTAAATTTATTCCCTAGTAAGTAAAATCTTAATTTAGAAATAGATACGATTATACTCAAAATTTCAAGTTCCGAAACGCTATAATTCTTTTCATGTGTCTTTGTCACTCTTGATATAAAATTTATAGGTATTTCTCTGTCTCCATGTTTTTGTAGTAGTACTCCAGCTATTCTCTGTGTTGATGCGTCAGTTCGTAATATGAAAGGTTTGTCATAGTCAGGGTGGTATATTTGTAAGTTTTTGGTCACTATATGTTTTATTTGTTTAAAAGTCTGTTCGTGTAATTCAGTCCAATTCCATCGTACGTTTTTCTTAAGTAGTTGTATAAGTGGGTATTCAAGTTGTGTAATGTCAGGAATAATTCTTTTAAAATAATTGATCATACCTAAAAATCCTCTGAGTGTTTTAAGATTCTTTGGTCTTGCAAAATTTTGTATGACTTCTATTCTTTCAGAATCCATGGAAATTCCCTCATTATTTATTTTATATCCCAAATAAGTTACCTGCGATTTTACAAATTCGCATTTCTCGATGTTAAGTTTTAACCCTGCTTGGTCTAATTCATCCAATACAATATCTATATGTGTGTAGTGTTCTTCCAGTGTTTTAGAATATATTAAAATGTCGTCAATGTAATGTACTACAAATGTGTCGTGTTTGTTTAAGATTTGATGTAAAGCTCTCACTAATGCTGCGCATGAACTCTGCAAACCAAAAGGTGTTACACAAAAATGGAAAACTTCTCCATCTATTGAAAAACCTGTGTATTTTCTGCTTTGTTTGTCCAAAGGTATAAGCCAAAAACTATGCTTCAAATCAATTTTGGTAAAATATTTAACTTTTGTAATTCTGCCTAATATTGCTTCTATCGAAAGTGGTTTCTCGTATTGTGGAATAGTATATTTATTAATATTTCTTGCGTCTAAACATAGCCTTATCTCATTGTTGCGTTTTGTTACCACTAATATTGGATTAAGAAAAGGTGTTGTACTCCTTTCTATAATACCTTGTTCAAGTAAACTTTGTAATTCTATTCTTACCTCGTCTTTATATTTATAGGGTATCGGATAACTTTTTACTGTAAAACTATCAATGTCTTTTACTTTAAGATGATGAGTGTATTTTTGTGCAAATCGAGTTCCTTCTTTTACCAATCCTCCATACTTATTTAATAAAATTTCCACCTTTTCTTTGTGCTCTTGTGCACAGTTTAATATAATATTTAATTCATTATAATTAAAATTATCATTATTATTTATATAATTAATCCCCTTATTATTATTAAATTCTATTCCTTCATTAACTATACATACATTCATACTCTCTTGCATTGTTTTTTTCACCATTTTAAATTGTAACTGAACATCTTTATATTTGACTATTTTCTTATCATAATTAATAATTATTTTATTTTTAGCTAGTTCATCCGATCCTATTATAAATTCTGCTGGTAAATTTGGTACTATTAAAAATTGTAATTGAATAGGCTTGTCATTCATGTTTAGAGTAATATTAATAGATTTATTTATTTCACACAATTTTTTATTATTTGCTCCAATTAATGTTAGTTTATTTATTCTAACTATATTACTTGATAATTTTGAAAATTTTTCTATTACTTGTTGATTTACCATACTTATTTCTGATCCAGTATCAACTAACATAAGCATATCATTATTTAAATATTTTACATTTATATAAATTAAATTTTCTTGATCATTAAAAGTTAAATCATTTTCTAATGTTATAAATTCTCTAGGATGTACATAATTATTTTGGCTTATTTTGTGTAATTCTTTAGGCTTGCAATTTATTGAAAATTTTGTGTTTCAGAATTTCTGTTCAATGATTGTGATCTTGTTTGTGTCTCCTGCCTCACATTCCCTACTGGTTCTCTATCAGCAGATCGAGCTCTTTGTGTGTTTTGTGTTTCTGTAAAATTTACACGTCTGTGTTGTGCATCTGTGTTGTTATTTTGTGTATTATTTGTATTATGATCTTGTCTATTATTGTAATTTTCATTATTGTAACGTGAATTATATCTTGAATTGTGATTTGTGTTATTATTTGTATTATGTTGTGCATTGTTATTTCTGTAGTAGGTTTGGTCATTGTTTCTGTATTGATTTGTATTAAAATTCCTGTTATAGTTAGAATTATTATAATTATTGTTATTAAAATTGTTATTATTATTAAAATTTGTGCCTCTGTTACGTTCATTATTTTGGTATCTATTATTATTTTGATTTCCTTGTCTAAAATTGTTATTGTTATTGAAACCTCTGTTATTTGTATTATTTTGTCTAAAATTTTGGTTATTATCTCGATTATTATTGACATTAAAATTTTGAAAATTATCCTGTCTATTATTTGAATTTATTCTATTTGAATTATTATTTATCATATTATTATAATTTGAATAATTATGTTGATTTCTTTGAATTCTACTGATATAAATATATAATTGCTCCATATTAGATATGTTTTGAATTGAGATTGTTTCCGATATCTCAGGCTTAAAATGTCTAGCAATGTACAAAACTATTTCAGATTCTGTTAATTTTGGAGTTAAATACTGACTTATAGCATATATTCTCATTATGTAATCTGTCATGGAATTTGATAAATTTTCATTAAATCTACCAAAATATAATTTCTCCCTAACATTCATTTGTGCATTTTCACCCCAATAATGTTTTAAGAAATTTCTTTCAAAGTCCCCATAATTTTCTATTTCCGCTTCTTTACTTCCAAACCAAATTAATGCATTTCCCTCTAAATTATCTCTTATTATTTCTTTCATATCTTCTTTATCTTCTATATTCTCCATTCTTCGTTTTAATGATCTCACAAATACAGTAGGATGTAATTTGTGAATATTTCCTGAAAATTTATTCATTTTGTCTTCTTTAACCCATCTTATCATTTTTGTGTTTCCCATGCCTATTTCTTGTTTTTCTTTAATTTCTTGCAATTGTTTTCTTATTGACTGTATTTCCTTTTCTCTTTTCTCATCCTCTTCTGTTCCATTTCTTACATTATAGCTGATCCCTATTTTTATGTCTTCTTTTACCTTTTCTATCTCGATTTTATTTTGTTCTGTTTTGTTTTCTACTTGTTCTAATTTCTTATCTAAAATCTGTTGATTTTCTGCCACTATTTGACCTTGTATGTCCAATTTCTTAATTTCCTTCCCATTTTCCTCATGTTTCTTCTCCATAGTTTCTTTCCATTGTTCATTTTCTTCATGAATTTCCTTTTTTACTTGTTCAAATCTATTTTCGATTTTTCTATAAACATCCTGTATATTTTCTGTTAATAGTTTTTTCATGTCTTCATCCCTCTTCTTCATTTCTTCGTCCCTCTTTTTCATGTCTTCTTCCCTTTTTTTATTTTCTTCTTCAATCTTCTTTTTTAATTCTTCATCCCTTTTCTTCAAATCTTCTTGCATTTCTTTAGTAGTCTTGCTTAAGTTTCTATTTTCTTCTTGTATTTCTTTAGTAGTCTTGCTTAGGTTTGTTAATACTTCTGTCATCATTCTCTGCCATGAAATATCTTCTTCCTTCTGTCTTGTTTCTTCTGTAGCTTGAGTTACTTCTATTCCCTCTGTTACTATTGATGTCTGCTCATCACTTTCCTCCATAGTCCTTTCTTCACTACTATCATTTTCTTGTTCTTCTCCAATTTTTCTGTTTCTTAAATCCATTTTTTTTTTATTCTATTCTATTTTCTTTACCACGACTCTGTTGTTACAATCGCCACACTTGGTTGGTAAATTTGTAATATTTGCCCCACGTTTATGGTGCCAATTTATAATATTTTTATTTTAATTAAACTTGTTTGTAATTCAATTTAAATTTTTAACTCCTTTATTTTTTTGGGTTAAATTATATTTGCCTCGACTTATTTATAGCATTTATTGAATATTTAAATTAATTTTATTTTAATTAAATTTGAGTTTAGTGTTGGGCGCCAAATTATATTTTAGTTTATAGTAAATTTTCGTAATTTTTAATTTTCTCAATTAATCAACTTCCATGTTATACATAAGAAAACATTATGCTTACCTCCTTAATCTACAACTCCTTCTTTTCAGCTATTCACCTATATTCACTCTATTTTGTTTTTATTTTAAATAATTTAAAAGTTATCTAATTTAATAAAATTTTTTAGAAATTGAATCTATTGAATTGTTTAATTAATTTGGAACAATGATTGACTCTTTTTCAGGTGGGGTTCATTACAAATATTTTCTTGACTGTAATATTTTTAATTTAATATAATAAATTTTTTTTTTTTTTTATTTTTTAATTTTAAAAGTATTCTGTAAATTTGTTCTAGCAAATAAACCTCTAGTTAAATTTAACAATCCTTATTTTATTTTAATCAAATAGAAACATATGTCCGTGGACAAAAACTTGATCTATACAAATTTATGTAATTTGGGTTGCCTAACATCTTACTATTTGCATATCTATTAATAAACACTTTACATAACTGTACTCAACTATATAAATTCTGCACAAACAGGTTATGTTGCTTAAACTAAAACTAAAATATTACTAATTATGCAAAACTATTATTAAAATTGTTCATATGTGTGACAAATTCTGGATATTATTCTTCTTCTGGATCATTTCTCTGGATCTCTTTTAAGGTAAGTGCTTTATTTAGACTCCTGTCTATTTTAGGCCTGACTTTTTATCTAGATAATCTGTTATAGCTATATATTTAAAATCGTCTTATTAATACAATTAAATGAAAATATAATCTCTATATTTCTGCTTGTAGATCTCTGCTATCTTTTCTCCAGCTGTGCATTAATTTTAAGCAAGTGATTTGACAAACAAACTTACTTTGAGGTTATCTTGTTATCCCTGCTTATCTCTCGCTATATTTTTTTAACAACTTTCCTTCTCAATTTCTAGTCAAAATTCCACTTTTTTTCTTGATTTTTCAAAAAGGACGCCGCTTCGGTTTTCTCAAAATTTATTATCCCTATCTCTTAGCAACAATTTCAATTCATTCTTTTTCATGGAACTTCGATTTTACCCATGTCTTTAGTCACTCTTTTGCACTTAAAAGTCTTTTCTTAAACACTTCAATTTACTTTAAATTGTTTTTTAATACTTTTAAAAACTACTCTCTTATTTAATTAACAAATTTATATTACTTAATTTATTATTTAACTATGCTTATTTTCTAAAACAAATCCCTTATTTTATTTTAAAATACCTTCTCTTATCTAGTTACTATCTGTCAAATTTTATTTGATTATAATTTAAATGTCCTTAATTCTCACAATTCAATATATGAATTTTAATAAATCATTGATAACTTTCCAATTACTTATTCATTCCTTTTGAAATTTAATAATCTTAAACTTTAATCTTTTCTGATTGAATATATGTCAATAGCTCTGGTTTTATTTTACTTTTTCTAATTGTACTGTGCCTAAATATTGTCATGTGTCTAACATTTTACATATGTATCAATCATATATTTATCCCTATAATTCTTTTAGTAGATCTAGAATGTCTTAATATATATATATATATATATATATATATATATATATATATACAAGTAGGTATGGCGGCGGGTCAGCCTGGGAACTTTTTGTCGGCGGCATCAAAGGCGTCGGCTTTCTTTGTCGGTAACATCAAAGGAACCGCCGCCGCCCCCGCATCTCGCCCCAGATGCCGGCCCCCGTATGACGCTGGCCCCACGCCGCACCTAGCAAATAGGGCGCCGTCAAGACCAAGGCCCCAAACCATAGACCCCAAAAACCAGAAGGAGAGCCGTTAGGTCAAGGTTCTATGGTCTGTGGGTATCAGGAAAACAGAAAGGTAAAGGAGGTCGCAGACGGCGAATTGCTACGGCACATAAAGAATTTAAAGTATATAGGCGTGTTCCCCAGCTCGAAACAAGCTAGAATCTATCATAAAATGGCCATTTCCGGTCTCCCAAATCACGTGATGGGTATTTACGTTCTAAGAGCGAAAACAGCCGTTTGGGGCACATTATTTGAATTTAAAGTATATAGGCAAGTTCTCCCACTCGAGACATGCTAGAATCCATCTACTTCCGGTTTCCATTTCCGGTCTCCTGAATCACGTGATGTGGGGTATCAAACGATTCGTCTCAACGTCTAGAACACTAATTTAGCTCTATTTTCTTTCTAAGAGCGAAGACAGCTGTTTGGGACTCAATATTTGAATTTAAAGTATATGGGCAAGTTCTCCGACTCGAAACATGCTAGAATTCACATTTTTCTATTAACAAGTTTGACGATACCTTTTATTAGCAGTAGAGACGAACAAACAGTTATATAGTACAACAAACCAGATACTGATTGTGAAATACACTCTTTAGGAATAATGGTTGCTTTTTGAAGTGATTTAGGTGTAGTAGAGGGAATATCAGCACATGCGCACTGTATCTTATACCAGTCAGTGTCACCCATAGTAGCATCTTGAAATCGGATTCTGAATTTATATTGACGGGTATAATTTGCCACTGGAGCTGTGAGAGTTGGAATATTATTAGCTGCATATGGAGTCATTCTCACCCAATTAGAGGGCCAGCTATCATTTTTATCGCCATCCTTGTCGAAATGTATGTAAAGGATATTTTGTAAGATGGTTTGTAGAATTATATAGTGAGAAGCTAGCATTATTATCTTTGCTGTAATACTGATACAAGGCACACAAATCTTTTTAATTTATTCCACCTGTTGAGGTGTGATCTTTTTCCTATCACCTTGCTGCTGTATACCTGTATTAAATCTAGTTAAATTTTGAAAGACGTTTCGCTCCCACAGTTGCTCCATAGGTTTGATATTAAGTTTTTGGAAACTAATAAATACACATTGTTTATCTTCGTACAACACAATAGCCTCATTTAATTTTTTCAATTGGCAAATATGCTCTTCTAACCTAACTTTTAACATTATAAATATATTGTAAGATTTGCAGGTGTAATACTGAATTATATTACAGTTATTATACTATATATATTTTAATTAAGGATAGGAAGGGAAGGAGATAGAATAATTACATAAATTATTTTATTTAGGTAAACCGGCAAACAACCAGTTATAAAGATCTGTACAATTTCTTAAACTACACATGCTTGTAGGTGTACAATGATAAAAACAATAGGAACTAATTTTACTAAATACAGGCGGTGGTCCAAAAGTGCTGCGGGCTACATCCTCAACGTTAACTATAGTCTGCGCCGTTGATGATGTGGGCTCCAATTCACTCAACCTTCGTCTGAGAAATTCCGCCTTTTGATGCCCTTTTACGTATATCATACAGATATTTCCATCATCTATCAGGTGGGTCTTCAATACTTCATTTAACATATCATATTCGACGTATCCACTAGTATATTTCAGGCCATGATGAGATTGTTCCAAATATTTAACCTGTCTCTTGGCAGCGGCGTCTAAGGCGTTGAATGGTATGGGCGGTTTCAACAGGTAATGCGCCGAACGCTGACCGCAGATAAAAGATCTCTTTTGGATGAAAATCGGGTAGATTGAAACCCTGCATGTCTACGGCCAGGCACTGTATCTTGATCGAGGTCTTGATTGAAACTGAGCTGAAGGTCGGAGTAAACTCAAGCTTTAAGATTATTTACAATATTATCGAGTGGGAGGTATTCCATAATACAATCATGTATAATTATGCAGCATGCTCGGGTATTTACGGGAAAACCTTCGGATGCCTCTATTTCGAGCCTCACGTCCACAGTAGATGGCCTTTCATTTTCGTCTCGCCTCGAGCAATCAAAGACAAATAACGCTCGTTCCTTGAATTTATCAAAATCTAGTAGTGGATGTTTCTCGAAGCAATTCATATAGCTGGTATAGAATTCGGTGTATCTGTAATATGCTTCATTGCAATCATTTTTTGCAAAATTTAGGCGCATTCTTTCTGCGGGGAAACTTTCGGCATTTAATGCCAGTTTAATATTGGTGATATTTATATGATCAAATTTCGTTGGATCCTTTCTGGTATTGTCTATTTTCTCTGTCTAGAAGCAGACAATGACATATCTTGGGCTTTCAACGTGAGATGTAGTTTTTACAGCCCAGGCATCTATAGTAGACCCCTCGGGTAGGGCTTTTACTTGTACATCCCACAGCCTATATGGCATTACGATCGGATTATTTGTCGCAATACCTTGTAACAATCTTTCTTTTATACTGCTTTCCGGATATATTCTCTTGATTTTAAGTTCCACATTTTGAATATCTAATTGTACCTTGGTAGCAACTAGGCTAGTGGCTTTGTCTGTGATCATAAAGCAATTGTCGTCATTATAGGCTCTTGTAAATGTAAACGTCTGCATGCCACATATTACGGCTCGATAATCATTAAAGACGTTGAAAATATGTCTTAATGGAATTAGAAAACTGAAAGTACCATCGGCGTTTAACTTAGCCCCTTTCGGATAATCCCAGCCTGCTAAGGCCAAGTATTTGGAATCTTCGGGTGAATAACAGAGATAGCCACGAACAGTACTAACTATACCACACTCTTGGGCAATTTCCATCTCTTTAGATCCGCCGCCAATTACATATTTAACGGAGGAGAACATAAAAGCTGGAGCGTTATTTACAAAGGGAACATCTCCATCACCGGTCTTTATTATCTTTCCACGCACAAGCAGTTGGTTGTCGTAGGTTGCATCAAATAGCGTTGATTGATTGATGGCAATTTCAATTACATCATTATTTCGGAAAGATCTAGTGTACGGGTAATACGTTCGCCATTCTATATTCTCTATCTAATCATCGGATTCTACCTTTCGGAAATTGTTGAACATTTGATTTGACAACATTGTATCCCAGTGTTTTCAAGAAACAAATACTCGACGTCGTTAAAGGATTTTTTTATTTGTAACAGCGGCGGCTGTATTGCGACAAGTATTCTCCAATACTGATGTGAATGGTGTGGGTGGGTCAATTTTATATGGTGATGATGACGCACGCCGCCGCCGATCGAAAATCACACCATGTTATTACTTAAGCTTCTTTATCTCCAATCGAACTATTATTTCTTCGCCTTTAAAGTTGACAAGTTCAAAGTTCTGATCCAGCACAGCTATACAAATATTATATATTTCTCGCTCGTTTATTATCGGTAGGTAAATAAGATGGTTGGGTGTTTCGTCAATTGCAAAACCAGGATCGGAGGAAATTGCAAATTCGTATATGGTGAGGGAGGGTCTATCGTTGTAGAAGGCTCCAGAAGTAATACTACAATCCAAGTGAATAGTTCTTACTTTTATAATATTGACTGGAAGATCCGAGCTGTGCACTTTGTTCGTCTCCAGCAACTGCTTGCCAGAGAATCCCAATACTATCTTTTGGTGCAAAGTTGATGGCGTATTTACTACTAAATATTTCGCACTTGATGGTATTATTATTTGGCTTCAAGGAAAATATTCCATCTGCGAGGTGCTGGGGCGTCGTCATCGATATTGTCACGTGTCGATTCGATGGTCTCTATTAACTATTATCACTAGTGGGGGGTAGCAATCAGTGGCTGACTGGAATATTCAGAGTTCCAGTCAATGTATCACGTGGACAGTTATTTGTATTTGAAAGTAAGTATTTGGGACCTGAAGACACGGATCTATTCTTGTAGCGACACCTTTTGTTCGGTTTCGATTAATGAGTATAAGAGGTGAGCACAACAGGTACCTAGACTCAAGTAGGCACTGAGTACTAATGATAAAATGAGTTATTTGGGTTAAAAGTAGAGTTAAAAGTATTTGTTATGTGGTTTGATTTGATCCAACACCCCGTATACACACTTGGATAGAGGCTGGGTAACCCATGTGTATGGGCAGTGATTAATTTAACGTAGAATTGAAAAAGAAGTTTGAATATGCCAGTGATTGAATGATAATTGTATAAATGACTGCTTATTAGAGAACGCCCTGTACAAAAGGTGCTATTCACTAATTCAGGTAGATAGGAAAGGTAAATGAAACTCGAACTTACAATTGTATAAAAATAACTGGCGAAAATATCCGTACGTAGCCCGTGTTCTGGATATCTTCTTCGTAGGCAGCTTGCTTCGTAGTTGATGCGAGTGAGGCACGACGACACTAACGTAGATATCGGGGCCTTTGAAGATGTCACACGTCACTCTTAACGCGGACAGACGGGTATTACACGATGCGGTTCACAAGGAGACGGTTGACCACTGAGGCACTTGTCACTAAACGCCACTTCGCTCTTAAATGAGCCGACTAAAGGCTCCCCCACACCAACGCGAATTATTAGCAACGGATTCGTGACGGAAAGTTCGCAGCGAAATTCGTGGCGGAATCCGTAGAGAACCCCACACCAAAGCGAATGTAATCGCATCATATGCGATATTTTCAATATCGAAAAGGCTGATTGCTAACTAAAAATAATTACATACTTATCTATCATACACAAAATATATATACATCATCGGATGAAGAAGAAGCACTTGTGTTGCTTGCATTGGAAGAAGACAATTTAGGGTAAAATTATTGTCAGTCTACATACAATGTGCCCACAATTGGTGATGCATGTATTGGGATCTCGCAAACTATAAAAGATAGAAAAACGGTCAGAGGGGGAAAGTTTTAGACAATTTTGTTTGTAATCGAATGCCGTTTTTTTGCGATTTTATCTCTTTTGGTTTTTGAGATATTTTGAAAAAACTAAAATGATGCATTTTCGAAAATACCCTGTAATTTCTTTATTTAAAACAATTTTTAGATTCTGTAAAAACTTTCTTAGGGCAACTTTTTACGTAGAAAACGCCTGTGTCGTCCGATTTTATTTGCAACGTTTCGGTTTTTTGGAACCATCATCAACTTTGTTTTTTCATATGGGCGCCATATTGGATTTTAACGGTTTTGGAAAGCCTCTTTTCTTAGCTTTCTAATGATGTATCACAATTAGTAAAAAAAAATTAGGTTATGGTTAAAAAATCAAAAATTAATATTTTGTTATAAATTTGGCAACGTCGCACAGTAAAACACTGAAATTCTAGGTCATATTAAATTTAATCTCTATCACAATAAAACATTAAAATATTTGTTGAAAGTTTTTACCATGTGTAAAAATATAAATTTACAAAAGCCGTAAATTTGGATAAATACATCAACTAATAGTTTTCAGAACACCTGTCACCTAAAAATCATTTAATTATTATGTATAAACAGAAATTCAGATTCATATTAAAAAAATGTCAAAAATGTATGGAAGCAAATGGGCGACACTTTGAACTTTAGATATTTTATTTCGGTTATTAGTCTTTAAAGACTAATAACCGAATAGAGATTTTTTAAACTTTAGATATTTTATTTCGGTAATAACCGAAATAAAATATCTAAAGTTCAAAGTGTCGCCCATTTACTTCCATACATTTTTGACATTTTTTTATTATGAATCTGAATTTCTGTTTATACATAATAATTAAATGATTTTTAGGTGACAGGTGTTCTGAAAACTATTAGTTGATGTATTTATCCAAATTTACGGCTTTTGTAAATTTATTTTTTGTTACATGGTAAAAACTTTCAACAAATATTTTAATGTTTTATTGTGATAGAGATTAAATTTAATATGACCTAGAATTTCAGTGTTTTACTGTGCGACGTTGCCAAATTTATAACAAAATATTAATTTTTGATTTTTTAACCATAACCTAACTTTTTTTTACTAATTGTGATACATCATTAGAAAGCTAAGAAAAAAGGCTTTCCAAAACCGTAAAAATCCAATATGGCGCCCATATGAAAAAACAAAATTGATGATGGTTCCAAAAAACCGAAACGTTGCAAGTAAAATCGGACGACACAGGCGTTTTCTACGTAAAAAGTTGCCCTAAGAAAGTTTTTACAGAATCTAAAAATTGTTTTAAATAAAGAAATTACAGGGTATTTTCGAAAATGCATCATTTTAGTTTTTTCAAAATATCTCAAAAACCAAAAGAGATAAAATCGCAAAAAAAACGGCATTCGATTACAAACAAAATTGTCTAAAACTTTCCCCGTTTGACCGTTTTTCTATCTCTTATAGTTTCCGAGATCCCAATACATGCATCACCAATTATTGTGGGCACACTGTATATTCTAATTATATGTAGACTTTGTTATTATTATTTAAAAGTAAATGTGTTGATCATATTATGTATCTAACCTTAGGAAGAAAAGAAAATGGGTTCACGATATTAATCAAGAAAGATCAAGATATGGGGAATTTCGTACATTAATGAAGCAAATAACGAAAAGACGATAATCAATGCTATATTTTTGTTAGTTTTTTCGAATATTTTTGTAATCATCATAAGAAAGGTATAATATAGGATACTTTTGCACTAATTCAATGATTTTTTCATTTTATTAATTATTTTCCTATTTAAGCCACTGCGAAACTATTACGGATCCGAGAAAAAACGCAGCCAATTGCGAATTGTCTGCGTTTATTTCGTACGGAGTTTTTGTTCGCAATCGGCTGCGTTTTTTCTCGGATCCGTAGTAGTTTCGCAGTCTCTTAACTAAGAAAGTAATTAATAAAATGGAAAAAATCATTGAATTAGTGCGAAAGTATCCTATATTAGACGACCTTTCTCATGACGATTACAAAAATATTCGAAAAAAGTTACAAAAATATAACCTAGATTCTCGTCTTTTCGTAATTGCGGCATTAATGTATGAAATTCCCTATATTGTCGTCTATTTTTAATAATATCGTGAAGCCATTTTCTTTTCTTAAGGTTAGATACATAATATGATCAACATATTTATTTTTAAAGAATAATAATAATTTTACCTTAAATTGTCTTCTTCCAATGCAAGCAACACAAATGCTTCTTCTTCATCCGATGATGTATACATATTTTTGTATGATAGGTAAGTATGTAAGTACAGGTACAAATTGTTTATTTTTCGTTTTCAGCAATAGCAATGAACCTTTTCGATACTGAAAATATGACGCGTATAATAATAATAATAATAATAATATCTCTACCCCTCATTCTAATCACAAGGATTAGCCCGAAAGTCTGAGACTTGTGTGGGAGAGGGGGCGGCATATTATTATTTCGCGGGCCGCATTTGCGCCTCAGGAACGACTTACGTTGGAAGGCCCTAACCACCATTCAGTGCTGGAATGAGGGAAACCTGGAAAACCTCATTAGTTAGGGGGACAAGTCAAACATCAACTGATTTTAATCTCTCACATTAACACCAAGTTGATATTCTTCCCATCCTAGACCATCGCCAGGATGGTTGCCAAGCCATCCCTGCGAATAAGCCTTGATCTACGAGTAAACAATTTAATGAAAAATTGTTTGGCGGAATGAGGATTAGAACCCACGACCTCTGGGTTGAGCGATCGAGACGCTAAGCCCTGAGCCACCTGCTCGGTGATGATGGTATGATGCGATTATATTCGCTTTGATGTGGGGTTCTCTGCGGATTCCACCACGAATTTCGCTGCGAACTTTCCGTCACGAATACGTTGCGAATAATTCGCGTTGGTTTGGGGGAGCCTTAATGCTTTTCAGACGCAGCCCGCACTCACTAGGACACTTTGGAACACTTTGGAGAAGCTCTGGTAACGCTAAGTACACCTGGATATTGACTGTCTCTTGGGGCCGCTATGTATCGGCTTATATACTTTTTGGGATTTCGCGAAGTTCGATTTCTAGAACCTCGCGATTGTTCGAAGATAGAAATTGTTAATTTGTGGGCATTTGCGATAATATTAGAAATTGAAACTTGGGGGTGTGATAGGGGATAAAATGACCTATCGATGAGTACAAGCACGATCTTGATCGGATAATTAGAAGTGGAGATAATTGATGTTTTTCGATGGCATTTCCAGAACAATTCGCGAAGCGACGGCGATCGTTCTAGATGGCTGTTCTAAGTTTGCGGAATTACTGAGATTTGAGTAATGATATTGGTATTGATAGATCGGGCATTGTCTCCTGAGTACGCTGAACTTTGTCCCTTTGCGCTAGGTGCAGCGGTTACAGAGTAATTAGCATAATTAGGTTGTGGGCGTGGCTGGTGCATTTTAGGAATGAGTGTTTGTAACTCGGAGACGGGAAAAGCTATGAAGATGGGACTTTCACTATTGGATAGAGAATAAGTTGAAGTATAATCTCTGCAAGTTTGAAGTAAATCGGATTAAGGGTTTGAAAGTTATGAATTAAATTAGAAAAGTGGGTGGAGCTTGGTTGTTTACATCCAAGATCCGGGCTCCTAGAAAAGATCCGGGAAAACTGAAAGTACCAATGTGTTCAGTATTTAAAGTTATGAATGTGTGCAAAGTTTTAAGTTGAGTGGTTGAAATTTGAAAAAGTTATTTTATTATTTTTTCATTTGATTTTATGAAATAGACTCACGGTTCATACCTAATTTCTGAGATTCTTACTTCGGAGTTGGTTAACCGATTTGCAAGCTGTAAAATTTAATTTTGGGGTTTTCAAACCTCTAGTTTTCAATTCTTTTGTTTTTTTCACGAAATTTTGATTTTAAAGGAGAATTTCGTGACAATATATCCAAATTAGTTCTGATGTACGCTTCAATGTCGCGAATTTCATAGGCGCCGGCGTGAAATTCAATAACCTTTTCCTTCTTTCTATCGTTATTCTCGTAAAGGTAAATCTTCTGACCAGTCTCGATGTTGGGAATGCTGTTGTACGAGTGAAAACTGAGAAGAGCTAGGCCGTACTCAGACTTTGGATCTAAATGAAGTGGTGGCGCAAAATCAATAGATAATGTAGAGGCGCAACTTTTAAGCGTCAATATCGTAGACATGACTGATACAATTCACCCACTATCGGTCTTTTTATAAAAGAAACTGCAAACACAGATGTCCACAGTTAATCTGATTATAACCTTGGTATTGATCATTATTATAGACAATTTTCACCGCCGAACCGCCCAAATACTGCACTAGTTCCTTTGGTGGTTTTAAGCTGCCGAAACTGTCGAAGTATCTAACTACATTACCATCTTTCTTATATGCTACCCAATGTGTACCTTTATTTTTATATAAATCCAAATTCCTCGAAAATTGGAAATTTTTAATTGCTTAACAAACTTTCTTAGGTCAGCATCAGATAAAGGTCTATTGGGTAGCTTCATTGGTAGTTTTTTGGCTGTTTCTTCAGGAACAAACCATAGCCGCCACGACGATTTTTTCTCAAATATAAGCCCGATCCAATTGGTTCCATTGCTTGGTTATGTCTTTTGTCTTCGTCAAGTTTCTTTTTTGCATTTTTAGCATCAATGACTGTTTTCGCTATTGCGCTTGCTCCACGCGCGAGCGATCCTAAAGCGCTCAATCCAGCAAATAGCGGTATTAAAAATGGTAAAAATCGACTGGAATGTTCCAATGATAATATTCTGGGGACACGGATTTTCTTTTTACCCCCAGCCTTTTTAACTACCAGTCGAGCTGCCTTCAAAGCAATTAATGCAGATTTTTCTAAAGGAACTCGATTGAGGTGGTGGTGGTTGTTTTCGTTGTTTCAATCCCATACCAAGATTACGTTTCGCTTTTATCGATGTAGTTACCAGCCAAGCTGCTGCTTTTTCACCTAGTTTAGCGTCCTTAGATTTAACACGTTCCCAAGCTCGCTGTTCAAGCTCGTAGTCAGCTTTATGTCTATCTTCCAGGGACTTGTTTTGGGAATAGAAAATGTCGTGTTTACGACAGGCTGAATCCAAAGGATTAATGCCCTTTTGGTCCTGGGCTAAGCGATCTTTAATTTTGGTACCTTTTAAAGAAATATTAATATTTAGATGTTGGATATAATACAGAGTTAATGTTAAAATGTCACAAGAACGTGATATAAACGTGACGTAAAACGTGATGTTTTTGACGCGTAAAAAAGTCATAAAAAACGACACAAAAACGTGACGTAAACGTGATGTAAAACGTCATGTTTTTAACACGTAAAAAGGCCACGAAAAATATTTTGTATTTCCCATATAACGCCATGTAAAACGTGGTGTAAAACGTCATGTAAACGTTGCGTAAGCACCAGAACATAGTAATAATAAAATAGATTATAGAAGTATGACCTACCAGGTCCGCAAAATTGATAGCCACCAGGAATGTGTAATTCGAACGGTAGTTTATCAATTAGAGAATTTAGTACACCCTCACCGTAGTAGAGCGGCATGAAGAATTATTATAGTATTATTGAATAGCATATATTTATACACTAGTTTGATAGTGATGTAGCCAAAAGATGAAGATCTTTCAACAAGAACAGACGTTACCGATTGAAAATTTAGATTTAATTGAATATAATGAAAACAGCGGCGCGGCGGTGAAACATAGTAAACTATTGCCAAACTCTTTTAGAGCTATAGTATGTGGACCGAGTGGTTGTGGCAAGACCAACGTCATGTTATCACTCTTATACCATCATAATGGGATAAAATTTGAAAATGTTTACGTATACTCGAAATCGTTATATCAGCCCAAATATCAGTTACTCGGTGAAATTTTAAACTGAGGGAAAGGTGTCGGCTATTTCCCATATAAAGACAGCGATAAAATTATTAGTACAATGGAAGCCAAACCAAACTCCATATTCATATTTGATGATGTTGCATGCGACAAACAGAATAAGATACGCGAATATTATTCCATGTGCAGGCATAAAAACATCGAAGCTACCTATCTCTGTCTGTTATTCGAAAATACCGAAACAGTTGATTAGGGACAATTGTAATATCATTGTTCTCTTTAGACAAGACGACCTTAATCTCAAACATATCTACGATGAACATGTATCACCAGATGTTTCCTTTGATTATTTCAAACAAATGTGTAGCGAATGCTGGACCGATAATTATGGTACTCTGGTTATTGTAAAGGATCTCGATCTACATAATGGTCGATATAGAAAAGGATTCGACAAGTATATAATGATTTAGCTCTGCTAACATGCATCATTAATCAACATGAGTTCATCACTTAATGATATAATAAATGCTACCAAGCGCAAGAAAAAAATAAAAGGAGTTGGCAAAGGTAATCAAGAAAAAGTATCTGGCTTTGAAGTTGGGTAAATCAGAGGAGGATGACGCTATACAAAAAAAAAATACGAAATCTAAACATAAATATGCAAAAATTATTCCGTAAATTTTTCGTAACACCTAATATATGAAAAATAGATGTTTCTCTAATACAGAAAACAACATTACAGACTTTATCTACTGAGGTCAAAAAGGTGACATTCCTAGGTTTTACGTGAATACCAACACGGGTTAAAATCATGTCCCTACCGATCAGCTCTTGTAATTGTAAGACGACAGACCTTTCAGCTGTGTAATTTTAGTTGTAACACGTAGCTAATAACACGTAGTAATTTGGCTGTCACTAATACAGGGATTGACGACTGTACCCAAATGGCGCGCAAACACGGGCTGATACGAGATGTTTCCCGGCATACCTGATGATGTAACCGGTGCCTTCAGATATACAAACGGCCTTTTGTACTTTTTCAGAAGTGACACTTACTACGAGTTTGATGAATTTAACAGAAAGGTAACGACGGCCGGGCGGTTTGACCTAGCTCTTTTTGGCATCACGTGTCCTCAACCAAGCGTCTCCAAACAAATAAAAGACTTATTCGGTCGCCTTGCAACCTATGAAAACGTCGTAAACCGTCGTAAAACGTCATAAAACGTCGTCGTAAAACGTCACGCACGGTCGACCTACCGTCAACCTAGGGTCGACCTACCGTCAACCTAGGGTCGACCCAGATAACAAGGATAACTTCAGGATAACACCAGGATAATCAGGATAACAAGGATAACTTCCGGATAACTTCAGGATAACTTAGGGATAACTTCGGGGTAACTTCAGGATAACTTCAGGATAAAGTAAGAGCCGCCGCCGCCGTTGCGTCATATGGCGATGTACATGCGACGAGTAAACATGTTTATGTGTAATATTTGTAATAAAGTATTCACCTGGCCTAGCGGTTTAAGCCGACATATGCATATACATAAAGACGACGCCTATTTACAGTGTGCCGCGTGCAAGAAAACATTTAAAAGAAGCGACAACTTAAAAGACCACATGCGACGAGCCCATGGCCATAGAAAAACCAAGGATCAAAATAAAACAGCGCCTCGAGCGTTCCGCACGGCAGAGTCTCTTACAAGATATACAGTACCGGCGGCAGCAGCAGATCAAACCGGCAAGCCGCTGAGGAATAAAGAAGCTCTAGATTGGACCGCAGGGACCGACCCAAACGACCTGGTTGACGCAATAAAAATATCCGTGCATTTAGGGCAGGATTATTCCGTATATATAAATACTTTACGTGACATGGGCTTGATTGTATAGTGTATATGCCGTTTTATTAACCGCTAATTAACAAAAAAAAAACGGCTTAGACCATGTCTGCCAACACCGTACATACAAAAACATTCTCGAGTTAATTAAGATATCATCTCGAGTAACCCTCACATCTTATAGGTGTAGCGCCGTCGTCAGTTGTTTCAGTTACGTTCAACTGCCTGAGGTGTTAAGACGCAATGACGACGACTGTTATCAAATTCTTTTTTAAATCAAAGGCCCTGAGAGAAATAAAGAAGCTTAAACTATGCGATATGTTCGTTGAACAGTGGTATCTAGACAGGCAGCCCTTCTGTTACATAATCTACGTGGATTGTAGACCTGTTTCGTTTGCCCTAGTGTCAAATATGGACTATGACCCATTAAACCAACATTCGAACCCAAAGACGTTCAATTACATCTACACATTACTACAAGAGCGTAGAAAAGGATATGCAGCGCTGCTGGTGAAACGTATCAAAAAGCGAGAGCACTTTTCCGCATTTACATCCAACGAAGTAGCAGAAAATTTATTTAAAAAATGTGGCTGTATAGATTGTGATGGAATGTTCAGATATCCTTAATAAATCTTTTTAAAGTTTGGTTTTCCGTTTTATTTCCAATCATAGCATTTCCCCATCATAGCCCTGATAGCCGATAAATGGGGATGTGGTAGATATCAACAGCAACAAATTTTAGCGTACAAGGACGTAACCCGTTCAAGAATAGCTTGTGTTTTAGTCATATTTTGAATCGATAACTAAAAAGGTAACTGAAGAACTGATAAAGGTTCCAAACGGCTGTGCGTAGGTCTACAACCTGTACCCTACCATACAAGTTCATTAACTACCGCACCCCGTATACTAAATTTGAGATTTAAAGTTGTTGTCTCTGTATGCTAAGCTTAATTGTAGGTTTTTCTATACATATCTGTCTGAAGACAGAAAAAAGCCTACCGCTGCATGGGTACCTCAGGTTCTATAAGGGCGGCTTCTTCGTTCGGCAGAAATTGTTATGTTAACACACACACACACATGTTTATCTGCAATTTGTTCAGGTACAAACTGAGAGAAGTGAAAATTGCAGCGTTTTTTGACCGCCTTTATGTAAGATCTATTAATTGAGTTACAGCGTTTTTTAAATTTCATCAGATTGATATAACGGGTCTGCTTTTAGAACGAAAAACTACCTGCGGCTTGGTCACATATAAATATTCAACAATTAATATCTAGATCTTACATAAATGTGGTATAAAACTCAAAGTATTAAAATTTCTAACAGAAGTTTTGTCATATCTGAGGCATCGCCCTGTACACGTCGTACTGTCCAACTAGCCAGTAGGTGTTATTTTTTGGTGATAACCGCTGTTGGTACAACTAAATGATAAAGTGCGCGCGCCTGATAAGGCAGCGACCGAGTCAGACGTTTTATAGCTACGTGGGTTGTGACGCAATCTAGTTGTGACGTAGTCATCGTAAGCGCGCGAAATTAGTACAAATATTTATTCACGGCTTTATCGGCAGAAGATCGTGGCTTCTTATCTGTAAGAGGCCACAATAAGCTAACGAAAACATGTTTTTTTAAATCTACGTATTTCGTTTGAGCTCGTTGAATAGGTATTATATCGCATCTCAGATAAATTCACAGTTCCTGTAAATATTTTGTTACATTTGCTCACCTGCGGTTAGAATAGATATTATATAGACTCTCGGATAGTATGGTTTTTATTCCAAGCAAAAATAATATCATTTTAGTTTACTATTTCGCGTATGAAGGTATGGTCTTATAGTGTGCGTGTGTGCTATTAAGAACATAGATATGAAGGACCGCTGTTACGGTGCGCTAAGCCGCCTAACAAACCGATATACTCCACCAAGGTGTTTGGAACAATATTTGATAGAAAAGTAAGTTTCATATATTTGCATTTATAATTCGTATTAATAATAAATATAATTTTCTTTTAAATTATAGTGATCTAGTGGATGAATCAAACGATAAATCCTTGAGATGTCCCGAGTGCCGAAAACTGTTTTTGGACTTGGATGTTATTGATGATGATGGTACATGCTCGACGTGCCACAATATTTTTTGTTTCTGTCCAGAGACGGTAGCAAGGTTGATGGACACCAATGGTAGCGAAGATATTGGACTGCAACCTTATGATGCCTTAGCATATCTGAGATGTAAGGGATCTGTGCCGAGATCTCCAGACGAGGCTGCTGCTGACAGAGATGAGGACATTATATTGATGTGAGTTTATTATTATCAGTATTTACATAATTTCATTTGTAATTCATACAATATCTATAAGTATTGAACTACAGCTTATGTAGAAACTTTTAGTATGTTTTAAATAAAAAACATTTGTTAATTAATTGTATATTACGGTTATTTAGTTATTATTCTTATTTGCAGCAGCAGCCCCTTGCCATCAGTCACTAATTTTTATAGCCCACAAGCTGCTCTCATGGGCGTGAGAGGGCTCTGCTGCTACAGTCTGGCGGCAAATTCAATTATTTAGTATATAGGGTGAATCAAAAGCTATATACAGGATGAGTTAAATAAAACCGTATAGAAAAACAATGTCATAACTGATCATGAATGCGAATAGAAAAACATGGGCAGTAGGTAATTATCTGAAATTAGGTATGGGCCTTCCAACAACATAAAATTACTATAATTCGTAAACGCGTGCGAATATTGAAAAACAATTAGAAAAATGTGAATTCTAGCATGTTTCGACTCGGAGAACTTGCCCATATACTTTAAATTCAAATATTGAGCCCCAAACGACTGTCTTCGCTCTTAGAAAGAAAATAGAGCTAAATTAGTGCTCTAGACGTTGAGACGAATCGTTTGATACCCCACATTACGTGATTCAGGAGACCGGAAATGGAAACCGGAAGTAGATGAATTGTAGCTTGTTCCGAGCTGGGGAACACGCCTATATACTTTAAATTCAAATATTGAGTCCCAAATGGCTGTTTTCGCTCTTAGAACGTAAATTTGGCTAAATTAGTGTTCCACACGTTGAGACGAATCGTTTGATACCCCACATCACGTGATTCAGGAGACCGGAAATGGAAACCGGAAGTTGCCATTTTATGATTGATTCTAGCTTGTTTCGAGCTGGGGAACACGCCTATATACTTTAAATTCTTTATGTGCCGTAGCAATGCGCCGTGTGCGACCTCCTTTACCTTTCTGCTTTCCTGATATCCACAGACCATAGAATCTTGCCCAAACGGCTCTCCTTCTGTTTTTTGGGGTCTATGGTTTGGGGCCTTCGTCTTGCCCTATTTGCTGGGGCCCTATTTGCTGGGTGCGGCGTGGGGCCTGCGTCATACGGGGGGCGGTGTGGCCCAGCATCTGGGGCGGCGGCTTCCTTTGATGTTGCCGACAAAGGAAGCCGACGCCTTTGATGCCGCCGACAAAAAGTTCCCAGGCTGACCCGCCGCCATACCTACTTAAATATATATATATATATATATATATATATATATATATATATATGTTAGCTTTTATGTAAAAAGCCGATGAAATAATAATCCGAAATTCAGAAACTAACTTTATTAACAATTATTTATCCACCCAAACCACCACTCCGAGTTTACAAAATGATACATTCCATTCAAACCTGAACTAACACTTCTGAATATTTGTATACAATAAAAGTACTTAAGTTGTCATCACGTAAACAGATAGGGCCAAGGCGGCTGGAGTAAGCAGAACAGCTAACACGGCCTTCCTGATGTAGGGTCGTCCTCGAACCTATTAACAATACAGACAAAACAGCAAACTAATAACAGTGGCGTGGCATATTTTTATTACCACTTTTTGTAAATGAAAATAGAAAAATATAAAATGTAAAATGAGAGAAACCTCTCGTCCCGCCATGTAGGATTCATGGGGAAGACCTTAGCCTAGCATGGTGTTTATAACCATTCTAGGGACCTTAGAAAGCCCAAATGATCATTTGGGGACCTCAAATAAAAGCCCAAAGTTTTTTGGGGACCTTAGCCTGAATTACTCAGGGACCTGTAATAGCCCAAATGTTTAATTTGGGGACCTTAAAATCAAAGCCCAAAGTTAATTTGGGGACCTTATGCCTGAATTACTCAGGGACCTGTAATAGCCCAAATGTTTAATTTTGGGACCTTAAAATCAAAGCCCAAAGTTAATTTGGGGACCTTATGCCTGAATTACTATTCAGGGACCTTTAATAGCCCGATAATTTAATATTCGGGGACCTAATAAGCCTGTAAATATTTACAAGGACCTTGTAAAATAATGGGTTATTATGCTGCGGTACTAGTAGGGCAACAATCAATAAATTTAACATCAATACAAGACATACCTTACTGGGGCCAGGGCCGTAAATGGTCATGAGCGGCAACAGTTGTTTTACGACAACCATCGATACGCCGTAATGCATACCTTTCAGTTTCCAACCAATAAATCACCTTGAAACGGCCATAAAATTTCGGTTTGACTTTGCCTCCTGAAGATGACTGAGTTTTTTGTACAGCAACCCTATCGTCTACAGCGTACGCCACTGCTGGAACTATCTTCTTATTAAAACTTGTCGTTGACTGTTGAGTGACTGATTTCATCCGTTGAATGACCTTCTCACGTGCTAACTCAGCAGCCCTAACCAACAGCTGTTCAACAATTTAGGGTGTTTGTAACCGGGCCGTCTGAAGAATTTCTTTAATTCAGCTCTTATTCGCTCGTCCAATCCTGACATGTCTATTTCATTTTCGTTGCATTTTGGTACTGAAATCAATTTGAAGTGTTGTAAAAGGTATAAACAAAACTTCTCTACACTGCCCAAAGGCAGTCCATTTAAAATTCGAGTGCTTGGTTTAATATCCAAATTTAGACTATGTGCTACTGTTTCGTGCATGTGCGAAACGTCAGAGCCGGCATTCACTAAATATGGAACTGAAACAACCGCTTTGTCTTTATTTATTGTGGCACATAGGATTGAACCCAATTTTTTTCACAGAATGTACATACACATTTTGCCGATTGACGGTTTAGTAAAATTGTTTTGCTTTACAACTGAGGAAACTGTAACTCGATCAACTGAGGTTCTTGTTACATGTGGTGCACAGTCAGCCTGTTCGTGTCCATAACGATCACATTTTCTACATTAACTGAGAATTTCAACGTCCTTTTCGAAAACTTTCACTTGATCGATTTGAATATGGTTGCCGCTTCCGAATGGCAGTTTTGCGAGCATCACAAATTGCCAGTAGTTTGAGCAAGTCTGCCTCACACTTCGGTCCTTGTATACCAATTCTGCTTTTGACCTCTCTATCCTCTATTTCTTCCTCAAGAAGAGTTAGAGTTATTTCCCAAGGAAAATTGGGGTAGAATCGCTTGATGGCAGCAAGTTTAGCGTTTCAATATTCTACTAATGAGGCAAAATTTGTACTTCAAATGGCGAGACAAGCAAGTATTCTGGTAGCAGGAGAGCTTTGCTCATGAAAAGTGCTTTCAAAATCCCAATTTCTTACTGGATGCGTGTTACGTCCTTCATCTATTCAATCATTGGGAATGGAGTATCATCGGGATCGGGATCAAAAGACGATAGCCGAATATGCGCCAAAGCGGATCTGACATCAAGCGCAGGCGTAGACACTGATGGTGGGCTAGTCGGATCGAAAGGGACGGAAGTATGTTGAGCCGCCATTGTGGACAATACTTGCATCATCTGTTGTTGCAATTGTACATTAGTTTCTTGCTGTATTTTCCACATTTTTAACATTTGGTCACTCACAACACTGTCCTGTTGAACTAAATCGGTTTCACTTTCAGCCCTTACACTCTCGTCAGGCACTTGTTCTTCAATGTCGGCCTTTTTATTTTATACCGAACAAAGAAAAATTAAGTTCTTTTCTTCCCCGTATTATACAAGGAAGATATCCCACTTCTGATGTATGTAAAAAGCCGATGAAATAATAATCCGAAATCCAGAAACTAACTTTATTAACAATTATTTATCCACCCAAACCACCACTCCGAGCTTACAAAATGATACATTCCATTCTGTTTAGGCTTAAGTTTACCTCTGAATAGTTTGTAGTTATTCCCTAGCAGCGCCACCTATCGGCAGCAAAAGTTAAACATTGTATTTATATTGTGTTGTGAACCCGTCTCTCAAGTACGTTGGAAGAGAGAGCATGTATTTTTGTTTTGTGAAGATGTATAACGAAAAATAAATGTTAAAACAAAGATAGTAGTAATTATTCAATAAAAAATACAGTCCATTATTAGAAGAACAAACATATGGTCCTTACGAGCGAATGGTGAAGGTAATCGATACAATATTACGATTGAAAATCTGGAAGAAATCAAAAATTAATAGCAGACGGCTATTGAGTCAAACAAGGCAGGCGTAGAACGCAAGCCAAGCGAGACAAAACAACGATAGAGGCAAACACAGCAGGCGAAGTACCTACGCAAGCGAGATAGAGCAACGGCGGCGATCCACGAGTGGACTGGCTGGTACGACAAGGACAGGCTTAGCCACAAGAATACAAGTAGGAAAAGGTTGGGTGAGTGAGTTTATATGCATTGTTTCTGGCTGCGAGGGGACAGTTGTTTGCTCTAAAATATTTTGTAATATTTGATATTTAAGTAAAGTATTTATTTGATAAAAGAAAACAGTAACTATATTGTTAATTGTAAACAAAATGTCTTTAGAAGTAGTAGTAAATGTTTTTTAGAAGTAGTCACCGAAGAACAAATAAGCGAATTACAGGTTAGGTTGGAAACAGTAGAAAGGCTACTGGATGAATTTAATAATGTACAATTACAGATAGAGTTGCTGAAGCCCGAGGAATTAGAATTAAATACGCGAGATGAGTTTGAAGATGCCCTACTTAAGGTAATAGCAAAAGCAAAGAATCTAATAACTGAATTTTATGCAAAGCGGTCGCAAGGTCAAGGTATTGGGTTGGGTGCTTCGGCGTCCAAGGGTTTGTTTAACGGAGGTCAAAGGCCAGGCGCAGATTTAGAATTGAGAAAGTTTAATTTGCCAACTTTTAGCGGTGAATATGACAAGTGGTATAAATTCAAAAATACGTTTATGTCCTTGGTAGATAAAAACCCGAAATTTGATAAAGTTCAAAGGTTTTATAGGTTATTAGAATGTCTCAAAGGTGACGCCGAAAAAGTGTTGTCAGAACTAGAAGTTTCGGAGGAAAATTATGATGTAGCGTGGGGAATGTTACAAGAAAGGTTCGAAGACAAGCCGGGAATAATACAGAAACATTTAAAAGCGCTAGTTGACTTGGAAATATTAAAACATGATTCGGTTAGCGAAATACAAAACTTATTGGATAATTTAAATAGCCATTCACATGCGTTGAAGTCGTTAGGTGAACCCGTTGATAGTTGGGATAGATGGTTAATTTTGATTATGTCAAGGAAATTAGCGGATAAAACAAAAAAATTATGGGAAGACGCGAGAGTTACAGCATTTAAAGGGGAACCGACTATAGATGACTTTAAAAAGTTCTTAGTGGGTAGATGCAAAAGCCTTGAGGCATATGAGGACAAGGAGAAAGGTTTAAAATTTGGTAAAAGGGAAGCTAAGTCAGGAGCGTATGTTATGACGAAAACAAACTTTAAGGTAAAATATAAATTCTGTAGGACAGCATTACATATATTTTTGTGATAAATTCAAAGAATTACCTATTGATAAGCGCTGGCAAGAAATAAGGCAATTAAGACTATGTTCAAACTGTTTAAGAGCTAATCACTTCGCAAGAGAATGTAAATCTGATGGGTGTAAAAAATGCGGTATAAAACACAATACAATATGGCATCGCGCAAATGGTGAAGCGAATAAGGGTCCCGGTAACAATACTAGTGGACATAGTTCGGTGAATGAAAATCGCGAGGTATTGCAGGATAAAACGGAATCAGCTGACTCAGCGGTGTTGCCAGCTCGAGTAAATACTGTAGCTACAAATAGCTTAGTTGCGGCGAATTACAATCAGCCCAAAATGACGCAAATGTTATTACCTACAATTCAGGCTTGGGTTTTAGACCTGAAGGAAATTCTCATAAGGTTAGGTGTATGTTGGACAGCGGATCGCAAATGTGTTTTATTACGACTAAATTAGCAAGACTATTACGATTACCGATATCAGAAATAAATTTACCAATTGTTGGTATAGGGAAAACATCTGGATTTGTTAAATTAAAGGTTAAAACCAAAGTAAAGTCATGTTATAATAATTATGAAATTTCAGAGTCATTTTTGGTGTTGGAAAAAATTACCGCTGATATTCCAAGTATATCATTTGATAAATCGAAGTTAAGTTTACCTGGTCATATTAAATTAGCAGACGATCAATTTAATGTAGCAAATGAGATAGATGTTTTATTAAACAGTAGAGTGTTTTTCGACTCATTGTGCCCAGGTCACCTGAAACTGGGTAACGGGATGCCTATATTACAAGAAACTATGTTTGGATGGGTTGTTGCTGTACCATTCGTGGTTAACCAGAAAAAAAGGGCATAATTTGCAATTTATCGGTTTTTCAAGAACTAAGTGACAGAAAGATTTTGAAAGCAGGAGGAATTGGAAGTAGATCAAAAAGAGGTTAGGTTTTCACAGGAGGAACTAGATTGTGAACGTTTATTTTCAGAAAGTATTTTTAGAGATAAGTCAGGTAAATTTGTGGTTACATTACCTACTCGTGAAAATATAGAGGAGTTAGGGGATTCGTTAGAAATAGCACAAAGGCGGATGTTATCGTTAGAGCATAAGTTTTCAAAAAATACAGAGTTTAAAAACGCGTATATAGATTTCATGAGGGAATATTTAAATATGGGGCATATGAGTAAAATAAGTACGGATGAGCTTGAGCGGGAAAATAACATGAATAAAAAGGGTGTTATATATTATTTACCTCATCACGGAGTCATAAACCAGAACATCACAACTACCAAGTTGCGGGTGGTTTTTGACGGTTCATGCAAATTTAGTTCAAATTTATCACTGAACGATACCTTAAAGGTGGACCCTAATATACAGGATGATGTTTTTACTATTTTGTGTTAGTTCAGGCAACATAATGTAGTTGTCACATCAGATATAGTTAAGATGTACCGCATGGTGAACGTGGTAGAATATCAACGGGATTTGCAGAGAATTGTATGGAGGGAGACTGACAGTACCGAATTAGAGCATTACCGACTAAATACTATTACCTACGGCACAGGACCTGCCTCGTTTTTAGCAATGAGGTGTTTAAAGCAAATTTCTCTAGAGGTAAGGGAAAAATATCCGGACGCCTCTGAAATCATAGGTAATAATTTTTATATGGACGATTTAATAACAGGGGGTAATACTGTGGATCAGGTAATTAATTCGTCTAGAATAATTTATAAGGTTTTGAAGGAATATGGGTTTATTTTAAGAAAATGGAACTCAAACAGGGACGAGGTATTGAAAAATTTATCATTCGAAAATTCGACAACTAGCGACCATTTCATAAAGGAAAATGATATTTCTAAAACTCTTGGAATTTTTTGGAACTCTAAAACCGATAGTTTTAAATATACTGTAGTCCCAGATAATAGAAGTGATTCTATTGTTACCAAGCGTGTTATTTTATCCTTAATTGCGAGAATTTTTGACCCTCTGGGTTTGATAGGTCCGGTTACTACTAGGGCTAAGTTAATGATGCAGAGGTTATGGCAACTCAAGATTGGGTGGGATGAGGCCGTACCTCCGGAAATTTTATCAATTTGGACTGAATTTAAAGAGCAGCTAAAGGAGTTGCCAAATTTGAGAATTCCGCGACATGACATTACTAATAATTATAGGGTGTTAGAACTCCACGGGTTCAGTGACGCATCAGAGAGGGCAAGTGGAGCTTGTATATTTGTGCGAAGTTTAGACGAGAGCAAATCTATTGCTATAAGATTACTTTGTTCAAAATCACGCGTGGCTCCGTTAAAAACCTTATCAGTTCCTAGGTTAGAGTTATGTGGGGCGGTTCTTTTGGTTCGATTAATGAACAGGGTAAAAGAATCATTTATGGGCGAAATACCTGTGTTCTATTGGTGTGACTCGACCATTGTACTACACTGGCTGGCAGAAGAGCCTCATGTGTGGAAATCGTTTGTAGCCAACAGAGTCAGCGAAATCCAGAGATTGAGTAATGTCAAAGATTGGCATCATGTAACCTCTGAAAATAACCCCGCAGATATAATATCTAGGGGTGCTAGCCCGTCTGACTTAATAAATTCAGATTTGTGGTGGCATGGATCAAATTTTCTACGAGAAAGCACCGTAAATTTTCAAACTATTATAAATGATAATACCCGAACGAAGAAAGTTGAAACCCGTCATACTATCTTGCCAAAATGACACCTTTTCGGTTACCGACAAGTATTACACTCTAACAAAATTATTGCGGGTAACTGGATGGTGTATAAGATTCCTTAAAAATTGTAAAATGGTTCAAATTTCTCGTGACAGGGGAGAGTTATCTATAAGCGAGTTAGATTACGCATTAAAATTATTAGTTAAAAATATTCAAGGACAAAATTTTGCTTGTGAAATTAATAATTTATCTCAAAATAAATTGATTCCAAGGTCAAGTAAAATTAAGTCTTTAGACCCATTCCTTGATAGCGATAGTCTTCTACGAGTGGGTGGTCTACGCAAGGCGCCAATCGAGTTTGATAGAAAATTTCCTATAATTTTACCATATAAATCTCATTTAACAAATTTAATCATTCAACATGAACATTTAAGACAGTTGCATGCACGGCCTCAAGCTATTTTGAACTCCGTTAGACAAAGGCTTTGGCCTATTAATGGTCGAAGGACTGTGAGAAGCATACTTACCAAGTGCCTGGTTTGCTTTAAATCTAAACCTATTTTATCAATGCAAAAAATGGGTGACTTACCTGTTGATAGGGTAACTCCAAATAGACCATTCTGTGCAAGTGGAACTGATTTTGCAGGTTCGTTCTTTATTAAAGATGGTAAATTAAGAAACCGGTCTATTATATAGGCATACATGTGTGTTTTTGTATGTCTAGCTACCAAGGCGGTGCACATAGAAGCAGTAAGCGATTTATCTGCAGATTATTTTTTGAATTGTTTTAAAAGATTTATCTCACGTAGGGGTTTATGTAAGCGAATTTACTCCGATAATGGTTCTAATTACCTAGGCTCCAGCAACTATCTTAAAGAAGTGCAAGATTTCCTTTCTAATGTTTCAAAGGGTAATATCTTTTCAAAATTTCTCAATGAGAATAAGGTCGAATGGTTATTTATACCAGCTAAATCTCCTCATCAGGGTGGTATTTGGGAGAGCGCTATTAAATCCGCTAAATTTCATGCTGTTCGAATAGTAGGAAATAGTAACTTAAGTTTTGAGGAGCTTACTACTGTCTTCTCTCAGATTGAGGCAGTCCTGAACTCGCGCCCTTTAACCGAGTTATCACATAATCCTACTGATTTGTCCGCTTTGACTCCTGGTCATTTTTTAATTGGCTCCTCTCTTACTGCACTGCCTGAAGCTGAAGTTCAGGATGTACCCAAGAATAGACTAACTAGATATCAACTTCTCCAAAAAATGGTTCGTGATTTCTGGTCTCGATGGTCCCATGAATATTTAGTGTCTTTGCAGAGGAGACACAAGTGGCATACTGCTACTGAAAATCTCAGAGTTGGCGATCTCGTGCTTCTAAAGGAGGACAATCTTCCACCTCTCCAATGGAAGTTGGGCCGTATTCTACACACCTTCCCCGGAGAAGATGGAGTTGTGCGAGTGGTTAGTGTAAGAATTGGTGACAGTGGCAATGTAGTAAAACGTGCGGTACAAAAATTATGTGTTTTACCTATATACACCTAGATATAATTTGTACTGTTATAAAGCAAAATTTTGACACTGTTTAAGTTAAGGATGGCTTAAATTAGCCCAAATATGTTTAGATTTATTTTATCTTTGTTGAAAGCTAGGTCTTTCAAGGCCGGCGGCTATGTTTAGGCTTAAGTTTACCTCTGAATAGTTTGTAGTTATTCCCTAGCAACGCCACCTATCGGCAGCAAAAGTTAAACGTTGTATTTATATTGTGTTGTGAACCAGTCTCTCAAGTACGTTGGAAGAGAGAGCATGTATTGTTGTTTTGTCAAGATGTGTAACGAAAAATAAATGTTAAAACAAAGATAGTAGTAATTATTCAATAAAAAATACAGTCCATTATTAGAAGAACAAACACATTCAAACTTAGGACGTAGACTGTAGACTGAACTAACACTTCTGAATATTTGTATACAATAAAAGTACTTAAGTTGTCATCACGTAAACAGATAGGGTCAAGGCGGCTGGAGTAAGCAGAACAGCTAACATATATATATATACACGGTGGGCCATTTTAATCTATGCACCTGAAAAACTCAGTAAGTTCGCATCCTATCAAAAAATGACCTTTATAAAAGTTGTAGGATACAAAGGGGGTCAAACAATAGTGACCTTGAATTTGACCTTCAAGCTGACCTTCAAGGTCAAATCAAGGTCAACTTGAGTTTTTTAAATGGAAACCCCTATTTTTTACACCGGAATCGGAAAGGGCGGGAAATTTTACGTCCGAATATGCTCTCAGGTCATCTGACCTCGATGACCTCAAAGGTCAGATGAAGGTCATAAATACGAAATAATCGGATGGCTATGAAAAATCTTAGGTAGGGTATTGCCGAAAAAGTAAAGGTCATTATTTAAGTAATTTTTAACGTGAAATTCAGTGGTGACCTTTATTTTGACCTTGGCGATTACTTTCAAGGTTATTTCAAGGTAAAATTTCTTTTTTAGATGAAAACACTTTATTTTGACATTAAAAATCGAATGAGCGCGAAATTTTACGTTTAGATAATGTTTTTTTCGGTGAGGTCCTGATTACCCCATACGGACATAATGGGGTAAAATGAAATCCAGGTTGAAAAACCCGTTAAATTTTGCATCCTATCAAAAAATGACTTCTACAAAAAATGAAGGGTGCATATGAGTTCAAATAATGGACCTTGAATTAGACCTTGAACTTACGTGTTGTTGTTTCTTGGATTTACTTTACCCAGAAACAACGACGTGGACGTAGTAAATTCTGTTTCCTTTGGGGTGCTTGATTAGCGTGAGTCCCCTTGCCTCTCACAAATTTAACCACGAAGCAAATGCTCGAAGTTACCTCCATTTGCCTGAAGACACAGCCCTAAACGTCTACGGAATTCTTGGATGGTGTTTAACAAAGTTTGTCTTGGAATCGCAGCGCATGCTTCACGAATCCGATCTTGCATGTTGTCTCGCGTTGTAGGCTGTTGTTGAAAGACAACATTCTTCAAATAGCCCCACAAATAAAAATCTGGTGAAGTCATATCTGGGGAGTTTGCGGGCCAGTTAACCGGACCTCCACGTCCAATCCACCCAGCTAAATAATGACCTTTACTTTTTCGGCAATACCCTACCTAAGATTTTTCATAGCCATCCGATTATTTCGTATTTATGACCTTCATCTGACCTTTGAGGTCATCGAGGTCAGATGACCTGAGAGCATATTCGGACGTAAAATTTCCCGCCCTTTCCGATTCCGGTGTAAAAAATAGGGGTTTCCATTTAAAAAACTAAAGTTGACCTTGATTTGACCTTGAAGGTCAGCTTGAAGGTCAAATTCAAGGTCACTATTGTTTGACCCCCTTTGTATCCTACAACTTTTATAAAGGTCATTTTTTGATAGGATGCGAACTTACTGAGTTTTTCAGGTGCATAGATTAAAATGGCCCACCGTGTATATATATACATATATATATATATATACATATATATATATATATAAGTTATAGAAGCAGTTCCCACGAGAAACTTACAGTCGACCGGACATCGCCGCAGATTCCGCGAACGCAGATAAGCCAGCACCGCGGAAGCCAGCGTTGTCATCATTTTTACGTAACGAAAATTGTAGCCTTATTAAGTTAGTCTGTATTAGATCTTCAACTTTTAACTATCGTTCTAATAAATAAAAACTAATTTTTAAATTGTTTTTAAAAAGGGCCTATTGGCAATCAATAATTTAAGTGGCGCAGTCGGTAGGATAGTCAATCGGTATTAGGGAACATAATATCGGTTCGTTTTAACGATTTATTGACTATCAAAAAGTTTGGGACATTTTGGAAGCACGGTCGCGAGTTGACAAAAACTGTCCTAAGTGAGTGGAGTGTCCAGCCAGGTGAAAGGGATTAGTAGCTTGGTGAGAAACGAGTTCTGAGAGGATATCAGCACGCTCTGTTGGACCCAATCACATGGGATTATTGGTGTTATTGCTGTAAGTACATTTATGTCTTATAGAGGGCCCATTGATCGATATAATTCTGAAAGTTCTGAAGATTCTGATTCATTCTCACCCACCTTGAATCGTTCAAGGAGCAGATCACCCATAAAAACTAAATTAAATAACTTAATCAAAACGCTGGTCCATCAACCAACCAAAATGCTTTTAGACCAAACCAATCAAAGAATCTACCTAAACCAGTACCCATGAGTATATCGACAACAAATACTTATAGACCTGGTACACAAAATTCTCAGGTTCAGAATCGATATCGTCCTAATAATTATAATCATTTCAGGAATAACGTTAATACACGACCAAATTATGTGGTCGAAGAATTATATAATATTGACGATCAGCCGTCAGACGAACTTCCTGAAGGTGATTATTACGACGAGACTATAGAAGATTCTCAACAAGAGTTTTTTCAGGAAATAGCCTCGGAAAACGAATCGCCCCAAGTTTTGAGTTAATGAACATGAATTACGGCGAAAGTAGGCTTCCATTTATTGTGTTCCCCGAATATAATCTAAAAGTTTTGATCGACACAGGAAGCACAAAATCTTTTGTAAAACCAGAAATTGCAGAAAAATATTTCAAAAATTCAATAAAAAAAGATCCTTTCAAAATTTTTACTGCACATGGTACATCAATAGAAAATTATAGTACAACCATTCCTTGTTCTAAGATTTTTAGTGCAAGAAATATTGGCTTAAAATTTTATTTGTTTAATTTTCATAAATACTTTGATTGTTTATTAGGTATTGATAATCTAAAATTGTTAAATGCTAATATTATAAAATCTCCTAATAACACCTACAAGCCAAACAGAAATCGTTTACCATGAAACGCCCAATGTTAACGCAAATTGCATCACAGTACAGCCTAGATGCGAACAGATAATTAAAATAAATATTAAAAATGTAAAGGATGGTGAAGTAATAATTCCTTATAAGAAATTCTCAGATTTGGAGATACCGGAATGTCTCACTAGAGTAAAAAATTTTGAAGCCATTTGTACAGTTCTGAATCCTTCAGATTCTGCTAAATCCCTCAAAATCGTCGAACCAATAGAGGCGATTAATTTTGACCAATATGATACATCTATTGCCACGGATTCTAATTTAAATAATTTTTACACCGAAAAATACAAATTTGATATTTCAAAAATCAGAACTGAACATATGAATTCGGAAGAGCGGAATGCGATTTTAACACTGGTGAAAGAATATTCGGATATATTTCATATTGATGGTAATCAGCTGACTTTCACTAGCAAAATTAAACATAGCATAAAAACGTCCGACGAAATACCCGTCTACACGAAATCATATAGATACCCGGAAGTACACAGAAATGAGGTACAAAAACAAATTCAGCAAATGTTAGATCAAAATATAATACAACCTTCTTGTTCACCCTGGTCGTCACCCATTTGGATCGTTCCAAAAAAAATTGACGCGTCAGGACAAAAAAAGTGGCGAATTGTGGTGGACTACCGAAAGCTGAACGAAAAAACAGTAGGTGATCGGTACCCATTGCCCAATATAACCGACTTATTGGACAAATTAGGCCGATGTCAATATTTTTCAACTCTTGACCTCGCCTCCGGGTTCCATCAGATCGAAATGTCTGAAGAAGACATTACCAAAACAGCATTTAATACCGAGCACGGTCACTATGAGTATTTACGCATGCCCTTCGGGTTGAAAAACGCCCCGGCTACCTTCCAGAGGGTAATGGACAATATTTTAAGGGGTGTACAAAATGAGAGGTGCCTTGTGTATCTTGACGATATAATTATATTTTCGACTAGTCTGCAAGAGCATATCGATAGGCTCCGCGAGGTGTTCGATCGTTTAAGATCAGCGAATTTCAAAGTACAACTTGATAAGTCAGAATTCCTCCGCAAGGAAGTCGCGTACTTAGGCCATACCGTGACCCCTGATGGTATAAAACCAAATCCGGACAAAATTAGGGCTATTCAAAATTATCCTATACCCGGAACCACAAAACAAATTAAAGGATTCCTTGGGTTACTGGGTTACTATCGCAAATTTATCAAAGATTTCGCTAAAGTAACGAAACCATTAACAAAGTGTTTAAAAAAGGACGCGGTTATAAACATTAAAGACCCAGATTACATTAGTTGTTTCGAATTGTGTAAAAACCTTCTAACTAACGAGCCAATATTACAGTACCCTAATTTTGCTGAACCGTTCATTCTAACCACCGACGCAAGCAACTATGCTTTAGGCGCCGTCCTATCACAAGGAAAAATCGGATCGGATTTGCCTATAGCGTATGCTAGCAGAACGTTAAGCGAGTCAGAAATTAATTATTCTACTATTGAAAAGGAGTTATTAGCCATTGTTTGGGCCACAAAATACTTCCGCCCGTACCTTTTTGGTAGAAAATTTAAAATAGTCACGGATCACAAACCGTTGCAGTGGCTATTCTCTTTAAAGGAGCCAAATTCCAAGCTAGTCAGATGGCGACTAAAACTTGAAGAAATTGAGTACGAAATCGTGTACAAAAAGGGATGCCTCAATAAAAACGCAGACGCACTATCTCGAATAGAACTTAATATGAATGAAGCGGGACCATCAAAACTACCAATTTTTCAATATATAGAAGATTTCAATAATTCATTAGGCACTAGCCGCGAAAACAATGAATCGGTTGTCGCCGAAGCAGGAGATTTAGATAACCAAGAGAACGCCCAAGAAGACGACGTAACAATTCATTCAAATCATGAAAATCCTATTGTTGCCATCCCAATTGTTAACTGTCCAGTAAATTTTGGTAAAAATCAAATAATCATTTCTCAGGTTAATTTCGCCCCTGCAAATCCATCAGTTATTAAACTATTCAAAACAAAGCAACGCACAATTGTGCAGTTCTCTAAAAATAATTTAGAACAAGATATTATCAACTTTGTTAAAGAACGTGTAGTACCTAAAGTTAAATATTATTTATTTTTCGAAGACCCCATATACGAAGAATTTAGCGCAACACTCCAAAGATTCTTCAAAAATTCGCAAATTCAAATGATTAGATGTACGCAAAAGTTGATTGATGCCACGACCGATGATGAAATCAATCAAATCATTCAAAACAATCATGAAGGAAAAACTAACCATCGCGGAATTGAAGAAACGGAGAAAAGAATAAAAAGCGTATACTATTGGCCCCATCAACAAAAATCAATCCAATACTTTATTAACGATTGTGAAATATGTCAAACGACCAAATATGACCGCCGACCGCTCAGATTAGAATACAATATTACACCCACAGCGATTAGACCATTTCAAATAATACATATAGACACTATAAGCCTAGAAAACTGTAAATTTTTAACAATCATAGACTCCTTCTCAAAATATGCGCAAGCCTACAAACTTAACTCTGCCCAGGGTATCGAAGTGACAAATAATCTAGTGAAATACTTTACTCATCACTGCATTCCTGAGCAGATTATTTCCGATAACGGGTTAGAAATTAAAAACTCAGTAGTTCAAGAACTACTTAAAACACACAAAATCAAAATTCACTTTATTAGTTCTCAACACCCTGAATCCAATGGTCTAATAGAACGGTTTCATTCAACCCTAATAGAAAATATCAGATTACTCAACAACCAAGTCGAATATAAAGACGACCCTATAGAAATAAAAGTTAACTACGCCCTTTTGGCTTATAACAATACCATACACTCAATAACAAATATGAAACCCTACGAAATCGTAACGGGACATTTAGGTACGGAATCGCCATTCAATATCGACATAGAAAATCAATTGGTTAATAATTATATCGAAAAACATAAAGACAAGGTCAAACTTTTATACCAAAAATTGAACGAGGACATCCAAAGAAAAAAAGAAAAAATTATTAATAAAGCCAATGAAAATCGTGAACAGCTTCCCGAAATTCCCGAAAAGATCTTTGTCAAAAATAAACAAAAACAAAGTAAAACACGTAATAAATACAAACCTCAAACTGTATATAGCGTTAATCCTGAACTTAAAACAGCAAAAATTGTTCAAACACATGGAAATACTTCTGCAAAAATTCATATTTCTAACATAAAGAGACCGAGAAAGAAACAAACTCACTCTTCTAAAAATATTTCAGGTTCCTCGCCCTCGGACAAGGAACAGAAATAAGAAACATTACCGAAAATCTAGGCATTCTCCTTATTAACCTGGGACCTGCCAGACTTCAAAGGAACGAGCACACGTTTGTGCACTATTACGATTTACAACCCTTATATGATGAATATGTAAGCCTAAATACTCAGTATAAGGAACTTAGCTTAAGTTATTTTAATAACAGTATAGTTAGTGCAGAGCTAGATAATTACAATAGAATAGTAAAATACAGTAGAGCGCTAATATTAAGTAAGATTAATAATATAAAAATTCATAACAGGAAAATTTCAAAAAGAGGTCTAATTGACGGACTTGGTTCAGTGATAAAGAGTATAACCGGAAATTTAGATGCCTCCGATGGTGAAAAAATATATAGCATTCTAAACCATATTAAAACTAACGAAAGAAATTTGCAAAATCAATTAAAATTTCAGTACTCTGTCAACCACCAAATTATAAATAATTTCAATCAAACTATACAGGACATTCAACATAATGAATTAATGTTAAAATCAAAAATAATGCAGCTAAACCAGTTTATCAAAAACAATGCTAAACATGAAGATATTCTTTTTGCGAAAGATTTGTTTAATCAACTCAATATTGTTTATAATACCATTCTTAATACCCTGCAAGACATCGAAAATTCCATAACATTTTGCAGACTAAATACATTACATCCAAGTATAATTAAGTCCCACGACTTATTTCTAGAAATCCAAAAAATTTCATTTCACTATAAAATCACCTTACCCTTTGAGGTAAAATATGAGAATATTCTAGACTTTGAATCTCTTCTAAAAATTCATTGTAAAATCGATTCTAATCGAATCACCTATTTCGTATCAATGCCAATCTATTCCGAAAAGGAGTACGATTTATACTACATGCTACCTATACCAACAAAGCATGAATCAGAATACTTAACGATTATTCCAAATTCAAAATATATACTCAAAGCCAAGAATGATGGCTCTATTAAACCTCTATCAGACATGTGTACCCAAGGTAAATGGTACCATTGCCCAAATAACCTACAAGTTAATTACGGAGCACCCTGTGAAGAAAAAATCCTACTATACCAAAACGGTAGCAGTTGCCGTTTTACCCGTTTGGAAATCGGTGAAAATCACATAGAAGCTATCTCCGAAATCAACCAATATTTAGCAGTCTTTCCAAAAGAAGAAAAAATTGAAGCTCGATGCGAAGGATCTATCGAAACCATGTCACTTATAGGTGTCTTTCTAATCGAGAGAAATTCCTGCAAATTGTTCTTCAGGGGACAAAAGCTAGTTTTCCAAGAAAAAAGTTATGGAAAGCCACTGGTTATTAACGCTGTCAGTCTCCTTTCAAAAGTACATAATCATCCCAAATTCAAGGTAGAACTCAGAAAGCTAAACCTAAAAGAAATACCTACTGATCCAATAATACCAATCATCGAAGATCCAGTCAATTATAATTACCACACACCGAGTCTTTGGACAATCATCTTGTACATTTTGCTAGCAGCCGCCATCCTATATCTGTACTATAAGTGGAGGAAAAATAAGAAATTGACCTCGAAGAAAGAAACTCCAAACAAAACGAACCGATTAGAAGAATTAGAAATGCAAGACAAAAAAATCAGCCTCCCAGGGGATGCTTCATTCTAGGGGTGGAGGAGTTATAGAAGCAGTTCCCACGAGAAACTTACAGTCGACCGGACATCGCCGCAGATTCCGCGAACGCAGATAAGCCAGCACCGCGGAAGCCAGCGTTGTCATCATTTTTACGTAACGAAAATTGTAGCCTTATTAAGTTAGTCTGTATTAGATCTTCAATTGTAACTATCGTTCTAATAAATAAAAACTAATTTTTATTGTACTAATAAATTGTTTTTAAAAAGGGCCTATTGGCAATCAATAATTTAAGTTATATATATATATATATATATATATATATATATATATATATATATATATACAGAGTGAGTTTTATGTATGGAACGCCTCAATTATCTCGGAAACGGCTTGCCCGATTTTTATGAATTTTGATTTATAAGAGTTTTGTAATATGGCCGATATTATTGTGGCATTTACATTGTTGTCAGATCTTTCGTTTTTTCCGGAAATATACTGAAATTTGTTATTTCAAATGGATCACCCTATATATTTTTTTGTTTTTGAAATCCCTAAGAAATTTAGAATATTTTTCATGTAATGTTCCCTATACCTAATTGCCATAATTTCGGAGTTACAGCTACATTTGCAATATCTCCGCCGAAGTTAAAATATTACATCAGGGCGGCTATGTCTGCGACAAAAACAATTTTGACGTTTTAATAAACTATTATTGTTGGTGTTTATTGAAAGTTACAATGGACCGTTTATCTGAGAAAGAACGAATTGAGATTTTAATGATATTAGGATATGGTGATGTGCGTAGAAGTCAACAGGAAACGTGTAATATCTTTAATAATTTATATCCTAATAGAAATCCCATAGGATCTTTTGAAAACATAAAGTAAAGGCGGTTACAGCTGATGCTCAAAATGTTGTCCGTTTACTTCCATACAAGAAGCCATGCGATGTGTAAAACTTTGCAGTACATTTTGTAACATTCCTGACTGCTCAATTCTTCTTATCTCTGTGGTAATCCTATCTTTTAATTCCTGAATATTGGCAGGTTTGGTTTTATAAACAATATTTTTTAAGTGATCCCACAGGAAATAGTCTAAAGGATTCATGTCGGGTGATCGCGGGGGCCATTCGATAAAACCACGCCTTCCAATCCATCTTTTGGGAAACACATCGTTTAGGTATTGCCTCACGTCACGCGCATAGTGAGGTGGAGCTCCATCTTGTTGCACCAAAATATTGTTATTTGGGACATTGTTATTGTCTGAAAGTTTCAAATAATAAAATTTCTAAATTAACAGGCAATTGAGAATACTTACTTAGATTTGGAAATAACCGAGCCAACTCAGGTATAATATTATTCTGTAATAAATTTAAATACGCCGGACCATTTAAGTTTCCTTCAATGAAAAAAGGACCAATTATTTTGTCGCCTATTATTCCAGCCCATACATTAATCTTTTGTGGAAATTGGGTGTGGAATTCTCTCATCCAACGAGGATTGTTACGTGACCAGTATCTGCAATTATGCCGATTTACGTTTCCATCAATACAAAAAGTGGCCTCATCGGAAAACATAACATTATTTAAAAAATTTGGATTATTTTGATCGTAACATTTTTCCATCATTGTGTCTGCAAACTCTTCACGTCTATCGAAATCATAGACCATAGATCTCGAAACCATATCGAGATCGTAGAAGGACTTGACGTACGCTCTCGAAAGAAAATCTCAAAGGATTAGAGAAAGGACGGAACTTTCGCGTGAAGCGGTTCTCGATGCCGTAAAATTAGAAAAAGGGTCTAGGGAGTCCCGCAAAAAGTCGGGATTTCGGCAGGCGTAACGGGACCATTAGGCGCGAGGACAAACGCCGGTGCTAGCTGCATCTCTCTAGCCGAACGGCGATCGACGAAAATTTTGCAGATGTTTTTTGAACAGGCGTTTAAATTGAGAAAAGGCGTAGGTAGGAAACGGGACGAAAATACCCCTACGCATAGGAGAAAGGTTGGGGGCGACCTCTGGTCGCCCGCGGGTATCGCTCCGCGATTCCCCTCGGAGGAGATAGCTTAGAAACTTGGTCGGTTTGGCGACGGAATTTAGAGCGAGACAGAATCGACACGTTTTAATATATATGGATTAACTTGTATCAGTAAATGGAAAGCACAAAATATAGAAATAGTAAGAATCTATTGTGATAAAAGTACAAATATATTCTGTATATATAATTTATTTTATAACAACATTAGGAAAATACATAGGTATTTTGTTCTATATTAAGTAATATCTGAAGTGTGAAGTTATAAATACAAATTAACTTACATATACATATGAAAAAATTAAAGCTAACTTTTTAAATAAGAAAAGCTAATAATTTTTTTATTCAGATAAACTCAGTTCCATTAAATACATCTAGAGGTCATGAATACTGTGATGTAAAAAAAATATAAATAATATTAATTTAAATCAACATTTATAGGTACACTGGCAAACAATTAACTAGTACATATTAACATGTCAAACTGAGTAGTTCAACTATAAGATAAAAAGGTACTTATAGTAGATAAACTAAATATTTCTATGTACAAACATTAGTATTAACGGACTTATTTAATAACAACAAGTTCTCACTCTAACAAGACTAATATTGCATATTTTGTTCGTTGTAACAGAAAAAGAAAACTAATCACAAGCTAGATACTATAAATTCTGTAGCACCATAGTTTCGAACTTGTCTATGAAGCACCAGAACAGAAATAGGAACGTGTTAAAGTTCAGAAATGTTTAACTACTGTACCCAAAACCTCATGTGTGAATTTCATATTGATTAGAAAGGTATAAACTGTGCTTTAAAATTATTCCCATCATTCTTTCTAAATTCTAACAACGTTCCAATGCTATACAGTTGAACTAAGCTACACTTATATAATTAACCCAGTTGCTTCCACCTGATTGCACAAAAAACCCGATTTTTATTATAGTCTCTGCTTTATTTATTATATGTGGTCTTGTTAGGCCTGTTTCCTCATTTTATTTTCCATTTCCTGAAGATAACTATATCGTTATCAATTATGTAATAAAAGATTAAATTTATATTATCACAGAAGAAAATTAACAGAATTCCAACTTCCAATGTGTAATGAAATCAATTTCTACATTGGATGGATTATAAATAAAATAAATATAAATATTTAGGTACGTACTTGCAAGAGCATGTTAGCAAAATTTGAATTTGTGAATTTAAAGTGTCTTTTATCATAAAATTTGAGCAAAGCAGGGCTGTATGGGTGTTTTTCTTTTAAATGTAAGTAATGAACTTCCGGTTCATTGGTTGTATGTCCACATTCTTCACAAACATATACCTTGGTCCTTCTTTCTTTATAAGCATATTGATGTTGCACACCATGAACTTTAAGGCAATGCGATTCTAAAGAACATCTCTGAGTAAACGACTTTTCGCAGAGGCTGCACTTGTAAGGTCGAACACCTAGAAAAATAATATTAAGATAAGAAGAGAAAAAAGTAAGATATTGAATTTTCAACCTATTACAACATTCACATCAGCATTGTATATAAAAAATATAAAATTTCTATTACTAATTTTATATTTCATTTATTAAAGCCTTATTATTATATCTGTGGTACCTATATAAAATATTCATATACAGGGTCCTGCACCACAGCTCCCTTCTTTTGTAGCTCATGAACCGGTGCCTTTATAAATTTCGTTCAAATTTGACTGCAAACTATTCGTAGAGAGGCACATTTTGAAAATATTTTCAAATATACAGGGTGCTCTAAAAACATGTACCATACAAAAGTTATGTTTTTTTAAATGGAACACACTATATATTTTTGCATTTTTGGATTCTACCTGAAATTCTAAACACATTTCATTTAGGATGTCCTATACCTATCTTCAACTGTTTTTGAAATATTGACAGGTGAATATTGACATTTTTGCAACTTTGACATCCTGTAAAATCTAAGCGGTTTGAGATCAAGCAAAACGGTTTCCACATTCCTATCTTAACTTTTCATAAGCTATCGTTTGGTACTAATTTCAAATTTATACAGGAATAAAAAATTTTAAAAATTTTCAGAAAATTTTAAATTTTTGGATAATTCTGAAATTAGTACCAAACGATAGCTTATGAAAAGTTAAGATAGGAATGTGCAAACCGTTTTGCTTGATCTCAAACCGCTTAGATTTTACAGGATGTCAAAGTTGCAAAAATGTCAATATTCACCTGTCAATATTTCAAAAACAGTTGAAGATAGGTATAGGACATCCTAAATGAAATGTGTTTAGAATTTCAGGTAGAATCCAAAAATGCAAAAATATATAGTGTGTTCCATTTAAAAAAACATAACTTTAGTATGGTACATGTTTTTAGAGCACCCTGTATATTTGAAAATATTTTCAAAATGTGCCTCTCTACGAATAGTTTGCAGTCAAATTTGAACGAAATTTATAAAGGCACCGGTTCATGAGCTACAAAAGAAGGGAGCTGTGGTGCAGGACCCTGTATATTAGAGCTTGAAGAGGTCTGTGGCAAATTTAACCAAATCATTTAAGTAAAGTAGGACATTTTACCACCACTGAATATTCTCTATTTTTATCTTCAAATTGATTACCATTTGAACATACATACATACAAAAAATTATTTGTTAAAATTATTCCCACTATTTGTTTACAATATCCTAGTATGCAAGCGAAGATCTACCCTACGATCAGTCTTAATCATTGTACTAATTCTACTATTATTTTACTCAGGTATTTGAAGTATAGGAAATGCGAACTAAAATAAACGTGCCATGACACCAACAGTTGAACTAGTTTCAGGACCGTTGTTATAACCTCTCCTATTACCTTCTTAAATTTTCTTTATAATATATAATTAATATTCCACAATGACAGCAAGCCTTCAACAATTGGCATCTAGGCCCGCAAACTAGTTCCGAATTTGACACTACGTGGCACAGCACTTCTCTTGATCTTGATTTTTCAATAGTCTGAACTCTCAAATTTAAATTTCAGCATTAATTTCTGATATTCTGATATAGATATATAAAATTTGCTATGCCTAGATTAAACTGTTTGTCAGTTGGCATATATTAGTGTATTACCTGTATGTGTTCTTGTATGCCTTTTTAAATCAAATGTATCATTGAATCCTTTTCCACAAAATGTGCAAAGATATCTTTTCACATCTGAATGACATTTCATGTGCCTATTAAGCAGCCGTTGTAAGGCAAATGTTTTGTTACAAACTCGACAAGCAAAATTGGTTTGACCGTCTTCTGTAGTTATAGACGCCACCTTGCTTTTTTCATCTGATCTGCTTCCAGTTCTTACGGTCTCCTGATTGGCTAGGGGATTCTTAATACCATGACCTCCATTAACAAATTCCAACTGTACCTCTGCTGGTAAGCCCAACTGTAAAAGAAACTGAAAATATACCAAATGATTTCTATTTTCAGGAAAGCAACATATTGATTTGGGCAGTGCTATAAGACAAGATTTCAAATATAGAAATTAATGTAAAAATAAGTAGAGTAATAAGAGCTACTTATCCATAAATATATATTTTTAAGGATACATTCTGTGAATCACGTCACTACCTACTTCCTATAAGCATTAAAAATTAAAATGTGACTAGATTTAGAATTTTCTGCTTTTTAAGCAGTTGAAATCACTGAATTATTTCTTTTGAAAATTTGTACATTGTTAATTCATTGTTTTTATTTTGAAAATGTTTACCTTATGTTTAATTATTACGAATGTCACTTTTTGCTATACTATAAAAATGATGAATGAAGTTTTTAATGGTAATTCATTTTATTACACAGAAAAACATACCAATTTTTTGATAAGCCCTATTTATATTCCTCATATATACGTTTAAGTAATCTACAAAGGGGAAATATTATAGTTCATAATAGTTCATAGTATCATAAAAACTAGTCTTGCTTGCCATAATCAACCTGATGCTTACCCTGTGTAATACATTTACCCTGCCCTGCAGGGTTGGCGGGTCGCTGGTTGTACTATCACGACGACCACTCACATTTGATGGTGGGCTGATGGATCCCCTATCATTGTGGGTTCCATCTAATGAACAACTTGTAGCTCCAGGTGAAGGCAATGACATAGTTGTGGGAGAATCTAAATCTAATGCACTTCCATTAAAAGATAGAGCAGGGGACAACATCTGTTGCTGGTGCATTTGGGTCTGTAAGGAATCATTATTCATTGATGATTGATATGAAGGCAATGAGTCTTGATAAATTTTTGAAAATTGGCTTTGGTTAAAATTGCCTCGATTCTCATAGCTTCTATTTAACATTTGATCACTAAATGTGTCAATGTTCTGATCAACTTGCTGCAATTGAGAATCGGGTGTAATAGCAGGTGAGTGAATATTACTTGTGATTACATCTTCACTGTCATTTTCTTCAGTAGGAAGCCTCTGGAGAAATGTTGAAAGATCTGCTGCATCTGATAAACTTTCTAACAAAGCATGTTCTGCTGAACTAGAGAATGTTAATGTAGCAGTGAATTGTAATGGATCAACTACAGTACCAGACACCATATCAACCATCATTGATTCGTCATATCCAGAGTAGCCACCAGGAAGTAATTGATTCATAGGATCTATTTTAGACTCATACAGCTCTAAATCACTTTCATCTTTCATGACGATGCCATAAGAAGCATTTTGTAGAGTAGAATATTGTTTTGGTGGGCTCTGACCTCCATTCATACCTAGATTAGCTAGATCTTGTCCAGTATCACAATCCATATTATGCTGGTTTGATAAAATGTAGTTTGAGGAAAAATTACTATTTGCATTAAAGTTACTCCCATTATTGCCACCTAAAATACAAGGAATATAAAATATTATTACTTGCCATAATCAATATAAATCTAATATTTATAACTTCATAGTATATAAAAGGTGTTTTTTAATGATGATAGAATTTTAAACTTTAAAAAAATATTAAAGAAAATATTTTGTGATTAAAAAAGTAATATTATTTAAAAAAACAATCTATTACATTAAACATTGAAAAATTATTTGCGGCATGTGGCCACCGCGGCTGTCCGCAAGATAGCGTATTCTTTTGATCCAATTTTGGGTGACTTTTTCGAACACTTCTGGTCGTATATCGTTAATAACACGAACAATGTTGGCTTCTAAGGCTTCAATTGTTGCTGGTTTACCAGCATAAACTAATGACTTGACATAGCCCCACAGAAAATAATCTGTGGGCGTTATATCACAGGACCAGGGTGGATAGTTAACAGGTCCATTTCTCGAAATTAATTTATCGTCAAACCTTGTTTGCAACCACAGTTTCACCTACAGCGGTAATATTCCTTTCATTACGCACATTCCTTCGGCGCATTGGCGTTTTCAAATCATGTAGAGAGTATGTGGTACGAAATCTATCCATAGTACGACGAATAAATAGCTCAGATGGACGATCATGTGGGCCATAAAATTCATGAAGTCTTCTATGCGTTTGGTGAACCGACAAATGATTTTCAAAGTAAATTTGAGGAATTTGGTAGCGTTGTTCAAGAGTGATTCTATACATGATGATTTGCCAAAGTATAATGAAAATAAATTTTATAAACAGTGTCAGACTAACAGTTCAGTCTGATAGTAGTTGTCATGTAAAGTTCCATCAAACCTAAAAAAACACCTTGTACTTGATACAATCCTTTTTAATTAATAATACATGGTGCCCACTGAAAATTAAAGTTTTTTTTTTACCTTGGAATATTATTTTTCTTGTTAAAACAATCGGACCCACAAGTTTTATTGTGTCTACTAAGCTACCTACTTTAATCTATGGAAATGGATAATTCTATAATGCTTTTTCAAATTCATTAAGTGGAAATATTTAATTCAAATACTGTCAAACAGTACATTATACGGAGGAAGTTATTAGAAAACAAACTTATTAATCCAATATCGTTAAAATATTATTGAAAATTGTAAGCACTACTACCTTGAAGATTAATTTGTATTCCAATTCAACAGAATTCTGGATTGCTTTCAGTTCTGACAGTATTTGAGAAGAGAAACGCTATTTATCACTTGTAGATTTTGTTTTGTAGGATCAGTTGGAGAGTAGTATTTATACATAAATTTTAGGAAACTATTGGCTCAAATAAAAAAATAAAGACACTTTTACAGAGAAAATTCCACAAGTTTTAAAAAGTAACTATTCTGTTCTGTAACTGTTCGTAGGTCACTCTGCAGTTGTAAAATTAAAATAATCTTCATCTGATACTGTTCTTTATTAACTGTTCTTTGTTTATCCGAAAGGAATATATCATATTTTATTATCTAAGGTAAATCAAAACACAGTTACTGTCAGAGCAATAAAGAGTAGTTAACCGAAAATAGCATGGGTATTAATAATTTTTTAAATACATTATTATGTGCTTTTATTAATTTAGATTCACTATTTCATAGATCAACAATTTTATAAATAGTACACTCACTTTGAGTTACTGGTTTTATAGCAAAAAAATATTACCTTTGAGAGATTCATAAAAAGGTGGCAGACTACCAGTAGGTGGACTACTAGGTCCATAATTTTGCCTCCCATCTCTTCCCGGGTTCATACCACCACCACCAGTACCACTACCAATTGCTCCTCCACCTCCCCCTGAGGAACCAGCAGTAAAATTTATTGAACCTCCTCCCCCAGAAGAGACATTGTTAGATTGGTGGCCTCCAGATTGCCCTCCTGTAGAACCTCTACCGTGACCTGCAGCAGCTGATGTTGTTACTGGAAATTTTCCTACAGTAGATGTGGCAGATATTAGGGGTTTATTGATTTTGGAACAGTGACTTCTCCTCTGTTCTCGAATCCGTCTCTCTTCATCTTCATTCTCCGTTTCACCTCTTCTCTTGGGTATGTGGTAATCTATAGGTTGATCCTGCTCTGGTTCTTGTATTACCACTGGAGCTGGCAATCTTATATCTGTGTCTTCTTCTCTTTTCGTACTCTTTGGAGTGCGTTGTATGACAGAAAATTGACGCACCGGTGCCAGGTTTTGTGCCTTTGGACTATCATCTGAAGGCTTTTGCCCAGTTGGAATACTTACTTTCTCTTGGGAAAATAAAGGAGGATATTCTTTTCTTTCGGCTCTTGTTAATACATGGCCCCGGCTTCCATAAGGAATATCCCCACCAAGAATAGAGGATATAAAACGACGTGGTGGGCCACTATTATGTAATTTATTTGAATCATCAGGAGGGGGTGATTTTGATTTTAATAGATCTTCCGAATTCTTTTCATTTTCTGAAAAACCAAATTAAATGTTGCATTAATTGTAAAATATTGTGGCCCTAACTTTCAAATAGAATAATTTTTATGGGTAATATAATTAAACTCTATTCTTTATGATTAAATTTATTCCTCTATGAATTTGAATTGATTAAGATTTTGATATAGCATAGACATTAATAATTTTCAAATCAAATCTACCAGTCATATAATTACAATAATCTTATATTCTAGCACTGCGAAGTTATAATTAAACTGTTTTAAAACCCTTTAATTAGTTCTAGCTTTTTACCTTTTACACCTTTTATACAGCCTTTTATACCAGAGCTTTTACGATTTATGGTGATATATAAACAGACCCGGTTTTAGAACATGGCCTACTATAGCTACTTGCAAACTTTTTTTTATACTCTGTTTTCGTAAATTTTCCATAGCTTTGAAATCCTATCAGACAGACTTTGTACTGTATATAGCCTAGCAACAAATCGATATTTTCTTTCTAACGCATAATGTCTATGGAGCATTCTTTAAGGTATATTTTCCTCGCTATTACAGCAAGATCCATCAAACCCTATATCAATGTTTTCATGAAAGAACATTCTATCCAAATCTGTTAAAACACATTGGGTATTCTATTAAAAGAATATAAGTTGTGGTAAACCGATTTTTGGGAGACCCCGAATAAATGACAACAATATGAAAATTTATCTCCCCCAAAACAAAAAATTATCTATCGCAGCATTTTCCATTATTTCTTCTTAAAGCGCCACAACTGCACTGGACTCTTTCGGTGGACCACACTGTATGTTTACAATCTTAAAAAAGCTTTATGTTTGTTGAATCGGAGACATTCTAAACAGAATATTATAGCGCCCACAATTTGTTAAAATAGCCTAAACACGCAGGGAAAGGGGAAGTTTAGCATACCCAGGCTTTAATGGATATGGCTAACTTTGCTTTCCCATGGTGTGTGATCAAGTTGTGAGTGCTGATAATCTATTTGTCAAATCACACATTATGGAAACCTAATATCAAACCAATATAAAAATAAGTCGTTACGACTTTTTAGGAAATAATTTTATCTGAATGAAAATATTTGTATTAGTTCCCTGGATTTTATTGTGATTTCTCCCTGGATTTTATTGTGATTTAATTTTTATTGTGATTTTGTTAGTAAGTTGACTCTCCGAAATAAACCAATAGATGTTAAATTAGCATATAATTTGGGAGTCATAATCATATATGCCCACATAGAAATTCAAGGATGTACAATGAACTTATTTTTTGTCATGGCTAATGTTTGGGAATCTAAATGTTGTCTATTCTGTATAATGACGTTATAAAAAGGTAGGTAGATATATAGTTTTTAATAGGGTGTAGGAAGAGTTTTTACTAATGAGTTTCTTCATAAAATTTTTGACTTTGTTATAATGAATACATACAGAATTATGTCATAACTTATTTGCCCAAAAATAAATATTTATTATTTAATGATGAATACGGTAATTAATGATTAAAATAAAGAAAATTAAGGTTAGCACTACATCTTGAATAGTTTTGATCTTTATATTCCAAGAAGCATTAGATTTTAGAAGTTACCTACTGAGTACCTACCTATAGGTAGGTACTCAAAGACAGCTCCAATATTAAACGCAATGCAATGACTTTTTTTAAATCTAGATAATTTGAATTTTAGACTAGAATGGAAAAGTAAGACAAATGAATTATTAAACATATTACGAGATGATAGACTATTTTGAGCATATCTTTCTTATTATTATTATATTATGTATATGTCCTAGCAGACTTTATATCAAGGAATTTATGAGAGAACAGTATACCCAAAAATGGAATAATATGTATAAACAGGTAGGTAGGTACCTACTTATATAAAAATAACAAATTGGGGTGGCTGTAATTTTTCAAATAACTTAATAATTTTCTATAAGTTCAATATCACCTTCAGACATATCACCATAAAAAAGTTAGGCTCCACCCAGTAACATTTTTTTGTCGAAAAGCAAAAATTAAAAAGTAAGAGGTGGTAATATTTAAATCGGATAAGCCAGTACCTACACTCGAATAACTGAATAACTGAATCTTAAAGTCAATCATGGTTTTGATATCATGAATCCGATTTTTGGTTATAATAACAATGAATAAAAGTTTTTGTTACACTCGCTACTGAACAAACACATACAAAGCAATATGTAATGGCTGGTTTCAATAATAATATAATTCGTTCGATGACCCAGGAAAAAATAGTTGTTTTTAATTAGGCAAACCTTGAAAATTTAATCTGAATTGCTGTATATTTTACACAATCCGTTACTAAATTTACATTTAATATTAATGATTAATAAAAAATACAGGTATTGAAAACATTAGTAGTTGTGATGACTTAAATGTGACACGGGATTTGAAGGTCAAGAATATGGGTAACAATAAATTGTGTTGAATGAAATGGCTGACGAATTTTTCACAAAATACGAAAACTCTTGATGTATTGATGTAAAGCAATTAACCACTATAGGTACCTATCCTGCTGATGGCCTTTTGGTGCAGCCAGAAAATGGGTCTAGAGATAGAAATATATATATATATATATATATATATATATATATATATATATATATATATATATAATAATTTCAACACTGCTTCAGACATCTAAGACTTTTTAACTATAGAAAAGGCATTTTCACATTCACCTTGACCTGGAAGCTATTTATGAGATAACTGCAACGATGTTATAATATAACAGTAGAGAAAGTTTTAAGAATGAACACTTTCTATTTATCATTGCGTAACATTTTATTAGGTACGCAATTGCATCCTTGAACTTGAAATAATTTATTTTCTTTAATGAACCCAGAGAAAGCTGTCCGAACTGCGAAATGTATACTTATTTGATTGTAATAATACAATAAATTATTACTATTATATATTTGTTATCACCGATGAGTTTAACATACCTAATTGTTTCCATTTTAATGGTGGCAAATTTGATAGTATGTAATTTTTACAAGTTCTTGAAAACAAAATAAAATGGCAAATATCTGGAAACGATGCAACGTAAATTTTACGTAAATCATTCCAAAAAATACTGGGTGTTAAATATGAAATAAAACAATTTTAACCAAATTGTTTTATTCAAAGTGGCCAAAATGTGAAGTGAAAATCTTAATACTTGATTTGTATGCAGGGTTAACCCCAACTAAGGGATATCCATTCACAAATAATAATTTTTATTAGCTCATTTATCACAATGCAATAGAACCCAAAAAATTCATATAATCTGAAGGGCATAAAAACTAAATCCATCCCTAACTACAAAAAATACAGACCATTTATTCTTTACATGATGAATTACGCAAAAGGAAGGTTAATAAAAAGAGTGAAAAGAGGGTCAAGTATGTAATAATTCATAATTACTTAACATTTCATATTTTTCGATTTGAGACAATAATAAAAAAAATTAAATTAAGGTTTGCACTACATCTTGGACAGTTTTGATCTTTATATTCCAATAATCATTGGATTTTAGAAGTTGCCTACTGAGTACCTACTTATAGGGACTCAAAAACAGCTCCAATATGAAACGCAATGCAATGATTTTTCTTTAAATCTAGATAATTTAAATTTCAGAGTACCTAAGTATATTTAAATAAGAATGGAAAAGTAAGACAGATGAATTATTATTAAACATATTTGGAGATGACAGCCTATTTTGGGCATATCTTTCTTATTATTATATGTTTATAGACCCAGCAGGCTTTATATCAACGAATTTATGAGAGAACAGTCTACCCAAAAATCGAATAATATGTGTAAACGGGTAAGTAGGTAGGTACCTATATAAAAACAACAAATTTGGGTGACTGTAATTTTTCAAATAACTTTCTATTAAAGTTCAATATCACCCTCAGACATATCACCATAAGAAAGTTAGGCTCCACCCAGTAATTTTTTTTTCGAAAAGCAAAAATTGAAAATAAGCACTTTTACTTTCAAAAATGTAATGTGGCTACTAAAATGCCCTCTTAATATATAGTACCTACTTGAATAATTATAATAATACACTGAAAGACTAAAAGTAACTGAAAAACTATTTTCTATCGATTAATGAGATTAATTATAAAGAGATTATATTTAAAAAAAAATGTGTTTTTGCTGTTTTAGTCTAGTCATAGAAAGCGATCAATTACAACTTGGCTGAAATGTTTAGAAAGTTTTTTATATTGCCCGCAACCCCAACATCTTTCTTTCTACAGTTTGTGATCATTCCTGAGAATTTTTTTTTTAATGAAAAGTGTTTCTGCCAAATTTTATATATAAAAAATAATATCCCGATAAATATAAAATTGAGCCATAGAGAACCTGTTACAAATGCAACTTGAAATTAAGTGCGGTTTCTAAAACAGTAATAAACGGTTGGGCATTCTATTAGGGATAACGAAGTTAGGGTTAATTTATAATATTTATTTATTAAAAATATATTATACAATAAAATATTATTTATTATAATATTTTAAGAATAAAATAATTATTTTCCGTGAATACAATATCCCATCATTGAATGCCCATAGCCAAATTTTGAGATGAAAATAGTTTTTCGGTCTCGAGATACCTACTCCGAATGGACGCCCCAGTTACCCTGTATATCTGCCTGGAAATTGGTTTTTAATTCAATTCTCTGTCCACAATGGCTCTGTCTGTGGCTACAATGTTGTACAATCAAGTTTGGAATATCCCAGTTTTATTCTATCCTACCACGATTTGCAATTGTCAAAATATTCATTTAACTATTCCAAAAATACCATCCCTACAATTCTGGGGCCCTTGATGATTTTTGTAATTAATTTTTATACCCAGAGACACATTGTTTATCTGACTATTCTTGCCAATGATTCGTTGACTGTTGCAATGCGACAAAATTATATCAACAATTAGCAAATTACAGCAACCTCCTTATTTAAAAAAATATATCATTAGGTCATAACATTGATATATTTGTAAAACAATATAATGTAAAACAAGGGATTTACTGTCAGTTTGATTACAAGCCTGAGGAGGCTGATGTAATAACCCTTTGTTTATTTTTGTGAACCTGCATAATGTATAGACAAGGAGCACGAGTCCTAACGTGAACTAAAACAAAACAAAATTCAGGCACCAAATTAAGTAATTGTTTGCAAACAGGTCACACAGGACTAATTATTATATCCAGGAACGCTTCAAGGTAAACTTAGATACATAGGTATAGTCAGACTACATATGCAGGAATTGACAAGTAGGTACCTAGTTATGTACTTACAAGGTGTTCATATTTAACTTTGCGTACACTGGATATTAAAAACAAAAATGCACATACCTACTGTTTTTTATACCATTATATTTTATACCGTATCATTAAAATCTGGTAAAAGATGCGAATTAATTAATTAAAAAGATGAAATCAGAAAAAAGTTGATTACAATTTTTATCTCTTATTTTGGTCACATCTACAATGTTTTATAATTAGGTATATATAATAATTATTATTGAAATTTTCTGAAATACTAAGAGTAAAATGAACTAAATTTTCAAAAATGTTCTTACATTTTTAGATAGAAAAATTTTAAAATTACGCAAATTTCTACTTTTGTACAATATCAGAAAATTAAAATAATTTGAAACATCAGTTCTTCAGTATTAATAACTTAGTTCAAAGTACCTACCTATTTGTATACTACCATGAAAGCTGCAGTAACCTATCTTTTAAGGAAATTCAATAGGCACTATTTTTTTTTTGTTTTAAGTTAGAAATGTCAAGTGCTAGGATATTTATTATTACTTTATTACTAAAAATCTAGTAGAGTATATTAATCAGTTTCAAATTAAATAAATGTGTGCATTCATGAAATGGTAATTTTGCTTTCTGCATTCTGTAAATCTGCATCGCAGTATGTATGTAATTTTTTTCGTTTTTAGAGTTCTGTACGTACCAACCATACGTTTACCCATACTTATTATACTTAATTAGGAGTATAGTTCAGTATAATTTAGAGTTAGCAACTCCACAGAGTAGCATTCCACAGCAATTATTAACCATATCGGCCGTCGCCATTTTAGATATGAACTTCATTTGTACAACTCTTTTCCTTTCTTAAAAAACTGTATTGCAGGCAACATTTTTATTCAACAATATTTTACTCTTTATTAGGCACAAGATAATCCTCACTTGATTCGTGTAAAATAAATCAATCAAATAAAAATAGAAACAATGTCTGAAGCGCTCACTCTTTTAGTCCGTCTACAGATGTTATAACTTGGTTATCAAACCGCACGCATTGAAAAAGTGTAAGTAGCTATCAGTCTATTAAATAATGAAAATGGACGATTTTTTTTATTTTTTTATTTCGTTTATTTAACGTCGGCCAATTTGCGCGACTAAGGCCAATCACCGACGTCAGGAGACGAGCAACCCCCTACCTAGAAATTTTGCCGAACCCCCACTTTTTATAGCAGAATAGGGATCTTTTATTAGCCTATCAATCACTTCATAACCAGGGATCTCCGGCTTTACATCCTATCCAAATGATAGTACGTTTTTGCAAACCTCGACTAAGTTTGTATAACTTCTGTGAATTCACCGACGTACAGGGTACTAGAAGATGCGGGTAGGTTCCGCCGGTCTTCCCTGCATGGTCGCCTATCCAAGTACTAACCGCGGGCGACCTTGGCGTTTATATTATCGATATGAACGCCAAGTTGCTAACAAAAATGAACGATAAAACTCGTATTAATTTTCAAAGTTTGAAATTTAATTATTTGCACCTTGACTTGTTTAAATCTACAAAACACACAGAAACTGATCAGACAAAACAGAAACCTTCACAGATATATACAAATACCTCTACCTGTTTAATCTATGCTGATATTACCTACTTAGACAAATTTAAAAACCAAATAAGAGTACCTACCTATTGTCTGATTTGCAGAATCGTCATAGAAGAATATTTATTTTTATTAGAAATGTAACTGTGTCAGGCAATAATCAGTTATGTTTTAATTTTGTAGTTATCCTACAACATTTGTCCTACAGATTTTTACATTAAATATCATTTTGTAAATTTACTTACTAAATTATTATAGCAATAACAAAAAATAGCAGAAGTATGATTTATTGTCAAAAACACCAATATATATATATATATACGGGTGGTCCAACTTATAATAGCAGGACTTCATCAAATGATAGATAACTTTAAAATAATAGAAGTTTCTCAGTACACTTATATCCGGGAAAGCTTCCTTTTCTAGATACAGGGTGTTGAAATTTTGGAAAAAAGTATATTATTTTAAATATTGCCAAAACGGCTAGTTAGAAAATTTGAAAATTTGGCACACAGTATCAGCTAAGGATCCTTGACGATTTAAGGCTTATGGTGATAAATTACGAAAACCAGCGGCGGAGTTATTGGTATGCCATCACCCCCTTTCGAAAAAATATTTTACGCCACTGACTTTTTTGCAAACACAATAACGTGATTCAATGCCCCATGCTTTTTAAAACAAAAAAGTATTCTTTCATTTTTTCATATAGCGCACCGTTTTCGAGATATTTGAGGTTTTATCAGATAATGTTGGGCCATTTACATTTAGAATTTAATTTAAATTTTATGAAATAGACTGTGACAAGTTTTGACCAATTTAATACTTCCTTATAAGTGTCACTAAGTTACTTTAAAGCAAATCTGTCTGTTATTTTGAAACATTAAAATGCCTTTCCGATTTTCTAATCAAGAATATGCTGACATATATTTTATTTATGGATTTTGTGATGGAAATACGGCAGAAGCAGCTCGAGAATACCGCAGACGATTCCCCAACAGACGACAGCCACATCATAATGTTTTTTCAAATGTGCACAATAAATTCGTTAATCAAGGATTAAGGGCCATACCTAGGAATCCCAATCGTCATAATATTAACACCGTAAGAAGAAATAATCGTATACTGCGTGAATTTAACAGATCCGAGAACAAGTCAAAGAAGAGTGAGTTGAACCACTGGAACTCCTAAAAGCACTATTTTAAGAGTGTTAAAACGGGATCATCGACATCCTTTTCATCTTCAACCTGTCCATGGTTTACATCCAGGAGACTAAGAATACAGGATGGTATTTTGTAGGTGGCTTCTGGACAACAATGAGGATTTTTTAAGAAATATTCTATGGACCGATGAGTCATGTTTTACTCGACGAGGTATTGTAAATGTTCACAATCAACATGTATGGGCACATGAAAATCCACATTAAATCAAACCACGAAAGTTTTAACAATAATTTAGTATTAACATTTGGATAGGGATCTACAATGGAAATCTCTTTAGCCCTTATGTACTTCCACAGCGACTAAATTCTGAAAACTTTCTGGAATTTTTGGAGACTGAGAATCCAAATATGTGGGATGACATTCCACTCTATTTACGAAGACAAGCCTGGTTCCAACTCGATGGGTGTCCGCCGCATTCTAAATTCTAAATCTAAATGGCCCAACATTACCTGATAAAACCTCAAATATCTTGAAAACGGTGTGCCGTATGAAAAAAATGAAAGAATACTTTTTTGTTCTAAAAACTATGGGGCATTGAATTACGTTATTGTATTTGCAGTAAAGTCAGTGCGTAAAAGATTTTTTCGAAAAGGGGTGATGGCATACCCATAACTCCGCCGCTGGTTTTCGTAACTTATCACCATAAGCCTTAAATAGTGAAGGATCCTTAACTGATACTGTATGATAAATTTTCAATTTATCTAACTAGCCGTTTTGGCAATATTTAAAATAATATACTGTTTTTCCAAAATTTCAACACCCTGTATCTAGAAAAGGAAGCTTTCCCGGATATAAGTGTACTGAGAAACTGCTATTATTTTAACGTTATCTATCATTTGATGAAGTCCTGCTATTATAAGTTGGACCACCCTGTATATATATATATATAATATATATATAGTGAAGACATAAAGTCCGCCCCCCCTCTAACTTTGAACCACTGGGTAGATTGTGATGAAATTTGGAATGATAATATATGACTAAATTCTGCATTTTTTGACACATCAATGACATCTCTGAATGTCAAAGTGACAGCTGGGCGCGCAATAGGAAATTTTTTTTAAATGGAAATGGGGGTCGAGTGGGGACTCATTTTGAAGCTATTTTTATGCTCAAAACATTCCCCAAATTTGAGAACATTTGGTTCAGTAATTTCCAAATAAAAACCAGTAATATCAGTTTATAACATAATCTTTTTACCACATAATCTTTATAATAGAACTTACCCATGGAACATTTATTTGTCAGGAGGTTCATGGAGGTCATTTTCAACATCTTTTGAAGTAACACGTGTTTTTTAAATTTGTTTCTGCCCCTAAATTTTTTTTCTTTTTTAGGTTTAATTTAAATTATTTCATAATTTCTTAATTTAGGTTATTTTAGGTTAGGGATGGTTTATTGTTATTTGTTTACTTTTAAATTTTGTTCTGCTTTGAATAATTTACAATAATTTGTAATATGTATGCAAAAAAATGATATAACAGAAATCGATATTACAGGTTTTTATTTGGAAATTACTGAACCAAATGCTCTCAAAATTGGGGGATGTTTTCAGCATAAAAATAGCTTCAAAATGAGTCCCCACTCGACCCCCATTTCCATTTAAAAAAATGTTCCTATTGCGCGCCCAGCTGTCACTTTGAAATTCAGAACTGTCATTGATGTGTCAAAAAATGCAGAATTTAGTCATATATTATCGTTCCAAATTTCATCACAATCTACCCAGTGGTTCAAAAATTAGAGGGAGGGGGGGACGGACTTTATGTCATCACTGTATATACTCGTATATATATTGCTGCCAAAAGACATTTATGTCATGCAGCTGCAGCGTTATTATGACGTCAGACTATTGTGCTGTGTAACTTAATTTACGATTAAAACTGTTTGAAACGTGTTAACATCAATCCAGCCTTTAATAATGGACACACAAAATATTAGATATGTCAATTACTGTTTATAGTATCCCAGACCTGATAGTCGTCAAACAAAACACGATAATAAATATACCTACTATACTCTGGTAATGATATAAATGTATGGTTTAGTTAAGATTTCAAGTTTTACACGTGAAGTCATGGAAGCCATGAAACCCTTACCGTTGCCAACTTAATTTTAAATTATTTAATGTATTAAAAGTAAACATTATGTACCTACACTAATTTAAATAACAGTGCTTAAAAGTGGATTCACCTTTATATATTTTCATTATTCTTACAATTTATTTACAAATAGTCATGATGTGTAGGATTTAAAATCCTGACTCTACTTTAGCATATATTGTATAATTTCCGTTGGATAAATGTTTTCATTTTCGCGAAGATCTTCAGTAGTGGTAAATATAATAGTATAGTAATAGTATAATAATAGTTTTGAATTTGACAGAGATACTGAAAACAACTACTCCGCGGAAATGTGCCCCGACTGGCATTGCATTAGGTACTTCGGCATCTCCATAGGAGTCGCCACATATTTCATCGATTTGATAATACTTGTCAGCAGATAGTAGCAAAGACCCAAAGAGGGCACTACGGTGTGTTTCTCACCACTACTGATATAATAATAGTATTATTCAGAAAGATAATCACGTTCAAGTGTATCACAAAAAAGTTCTTGTAACTATCTGTAGATTATATAATATGGTGAAGATCTAAATGTTTTGATAATATAACAGGCAGAGGTATTTTTCGTATTATTGTTTAAAAAAGTATATTACTTATTATTCACATTACTGCTTTCGCGTGTCTTATTTAACGGCGTCAAAGCATTGATTTATGTTTATAGACTCCATGAGCATAAATACATCAACATTTAGCAAATTACTACTCTTGGCTATAACAAAATCTTTTTCATACTTACCTTTCTTCTTGGGGAGAAGTACCAAAAATAATATTGTTTTCGGAAATCGACAAACTATTTTAATTGTAATGAGCAAATATGTATATAAATATAGCGGTCAATCATGTTATGATTTTATAGAAACTTAACTTTTTAAACTATTAACTTTTAAGTAAAATCCTACAAATGCGAATCCCCCATTCTGCAAATATAACTTATAATTCCCCCAAAATAATTCGCTAAAAATAATTAAAAATGGAAATGTACAAGGTGGTCCATTTAATGTGGACCTATACCTTGTCTCAGAAAGTACTAGTTCCATGAAAAAAAAATTATATGATTTTGTTTTTATCTGAGGTATCTACAAATTTTTAATGTTTTAAAATGTATGATCTGTTTATACACTGTGTTCCGTTTAAGATGATTGGATAAATTGGGAAAAAGTTGTACAATTTTAGGGTCAAAAAGAGTCCAAGGTTACATTTCCAAGAATTCCTTCCCTTAAGTAGATGGAAGGTGAAAACAAAAAATGAGTTTTAGCTGGAAACGGCTCGTTTATTGTAAATGTAATTCATAAAATTTTCAGGCCAGGGATAGCAATCAGCACGAACTTCCAAATTGGTCTCTAAAAAATTTAAGTCTACTAGATTTTGGACTATCATACTCAACTTTTGTTATTCTTATCAGCGTCATATTGCATTTTCGCATATTTTAAAAACTGCTTTTCAACCATGTATAATATGCATATATTGAATGAAATCATGCTAGTAAAGTTTTTGAGCTCTAACTGACTTTAAGAAAATTTTAATTTTATTTACTTTATTATGTGATTACTAAATATTAAAAGTATAAAAAAATTAAACCGTGTTACCAAATTACTGAAAGGATAAATTTTCATGATTTTTTCAAATGATGCACCATTCCATTTTCAGAAATATTTGCCCTTCTAAGAACAAATTCAGGTATTTATGATATGAGGAGTCCAGTAGAATATGACCAGTTTAAAAATTGGGTTAACAAAGATCCCAATCCCAATCCCAACGTATTGAACTGCAACGTATTTACATAAAAACATTTTTATTTTATATACTTGATATAATTTGCAAATAGTAAGATTTAAGAGATTAAATATCATTAAATTAGAAAACGTAAAGCCCTTCAACAAATTTCAAAATCATAAATTTCCATGTCTTTTTTATAATATAAATATTAAACAAGATTAAAAGTATTTTTAAGGCGAATCTAAAGTTATATAAAAAAATTATTTAGAAATAAGTTTAATATCAGCTATGAATGAAATATCTCATATTTATTTATCTTAGGAAACATCTCGTATTCGAAGTACCTTGTGTTATAATGTGTACCTAATGTTATTTAACAAAAAAATCTTGAAAATGCCCATGTATACAGGCTGGCCAGTTAAGCGAGGGAAGCGGCTGTATCTCAGAAACCGTTGACCGTACAGTTTCCGGAAAAAAAATATATCATTAGTAAATACGGCCAAGGAATATCGCTGGGAATTAGTTTTGAGTTCATAAGATGGTCGCTAGGGAGCGTAATAGTAGCAGAATGTTGGGAAAACGGGGATTCCTCTCAAATTTGGCAAGACAAGGTCTACTGAATACTTGGAAACAAATCCCACATCTATTATGAACAACTTTACTTACACACATTTTTCTCTAACTCTTCAAATAAAGTGGTGGGGGTAAGATAAACAGTTATTTGCAAAAAGTGCTTTTTTGAAAAATGTGATTTTCTCGAAAAATTTAAATGCAATGGTATAGATATTAGATGTCTTTGTTATTTTTACTGTGGTCGTTAGATGGTGCTTTTTTGAAAAATGTGATTTCTCGAAAAATTTAAAGGCAATGATATAGATATTACGCTGATACAAAAAAAGAGAACTAAATGCCAAAGCCAGTGGTGAAAACCGCAAGTAGGTACCTATTTCTAGCTCTCCCTATTTTGTTGATCTCTAACTGTTAAGTTACTGACATTTCACAAAAATTCATACTTGTTTTTAAATTGAATGACCCAATTACATTCATGGGATGCAAAAAGGACCACGAAACCTTTAATAAAATATCTTGTAGATGATATTTGTATGTATCTATCTATTTATCTTATGGCAATACAGGGTGTCCCACGACGAACTACAACGATCGATCCTCGAATAGTAGTCGTTGGAAAATTTAGAAAATATGAAAATATACTACTGTCGATGGGGGCAATTCGGCTAAAATATTTTCAAAATGGTGGCACTTTCGGTTATACTGTAAGTAGATGTCAACTTGCTTATTTTAAATAGGACACCCTCTATATTATTTCATTTCTGGATCTACGTCAAATTCTAAACACATTCCATGTATAATATCCTATATCTAAGTCTAACCGTTTTTGAAATATTTAAAATTTGATGTAAAAAATGACTTTTGCAGACCAAAAAAGGAATTACGAATTTTGACTGTATGATAGCCTTTATAATTTAACTTGGGTAGTTTCTATGTAGAAAAGGACCTACTTTAACAGACTTCGTATAATATTTTGATTATTATTAACACAGGGTGCTCAAAAAACAAGAATAAAAATAAAATTGAAAAAACTGTCAAAAGTCAATTTTTTCAAAAACACCCTGTTTTTATTATTTTATTTTGCTCATCGATTCCGAAAATTTGTAGTTTTCGAAATATTGGCAATTTAACATTTCTCTATTGCAAAAATGTTTTTTAAATGGCTTAAATAGATTGAAATAATCTTAATTTGTATAATTTAAGCGTTCCGGCATTATTGTTAATAATTTTTAGCATATAGGTGGCAGTGATTAGATATTTAGCACTTGACTAAATATAATAAATAAAATTATATCGGTATAATTTTATTTTAAGGTATTATTTTGTTAGGAAAGGACATGACATGGTTTCATAAAATATCGGTTTACTCCGTAACGATGTGTTTTATGAAAAAAATAAAATAATACTTTTTTGTAGAGAAATAGGTGGGACATCGAAATATTGTACGTTTTATACGAAATATTTTAAACGTTAGTCAGTGGCGTAACATTTATTTTATAGAAAAGGTGTTCGAGAGTGCACGTTGCACGCCACTGGCTATTCCTATTGAACCGAAACTGTTTGTGGAAGTAAATATTCATAGTATAATTTACCAAATAAAATTTAAAAACAATTGGTTTATTACTGTAAGAGATATAAATAAAATAAAAATTTTTTTCAACTTCAACACCCTGTATCTCAGAAACGGTACGGATTTGGAAATAAGTTTATATAGCAAAGTTGCATTATTTTTACTGGCTCTACATGTCCCATTTTTTCAGCATAAAAATGGGACACCCTGTATAGAAACCACCCAAGTTAAATCATAAAGGCTATCGTCAGTCAAAATTAGTAATTCTTTTTCGATCTGCAACCGTCATTTTTTACATAAAATTTGAAATATTATGTCAAAAATGGTATAGGATATTATACATGGAATGTATCTAGAATTTGACGTAAAATCCAGAAATGAAATAATATAAAGGGTGTCCTATTTAAAATAAGAAAGTTGGTTGGTCTACTTCCGGTATAACCGGAAGTGCCACCATTTTGAAAAATTTTTAATCGAATTGCCCTCATCGACATTAGTATACTACCAAATTTTCAAAATTTTCCAGCTGCTACTTTTCGAGAGATCGATCGCCGCAGTTCGTCGTGGGACACCTTGTACATATGTAACGATATCACATACCTACCTATGAGTACGTATTCATTTAACTAAATTTATTTTCCATTTTCAACTGTTTTCCTGTTTCCCGATTTACTCATATAGAAACCTTGAATAGGAACCGTCTATTTTTGTTTCGTAAATCAACAACTCGGCTGAACATTACAATTCCAAGGTTAAATTTTAATTTATAAGGAACAATGCCCTATTATGCTCACCCAACATTTACCTGTATTAATACGGTTCCTCAAGATCTGACAACACTTTGAATCCTCCAATCAGCAGTGCTTTATCGCAGTACGCAATTTTAAACCGATGTTCGGAGCGTTAGCCAATTCAAGGCTAAACTTGTTAGTATATTTGAAGAGCGAACGTGCAACTAAAATCCTTAAAAATTCGTAACTGTAACTATGATATCATTTATCTACCTACTGTTTCTCTTAAAATATTCTGATATTCATGTGTTGTGACCAGTCAAAGTTAGCTACTAAATGAAGAGGATAGAAAGAAAGCAATGATTTATATTAACTTTCCATGTATGTAACAATGCTGGCAAGAAATACCTAAGTTAAAGATCATTAATATTAATGGCAACAAAAATGATCTGAAAATTTATCTAAAAATTCATATTAGCAAGTGTCACCGAATTTTCATAAAATTAAAAATAATCTTTTAATATGTATTTACAAGAAGTCATTCGTCCATTATAATATACATATTATATCATAAATTTAACAAATATTTTTTTAAAACTTTCTTAATTTTCAAAGACTCTTCGAAGAGTCTTGTAGACTATTTATAATATGATAAGTGAGTTACAACTGCTGTAAAACTACAAGTAACTGTTGGGAGGTATCTTATTGCCTTTTATGACTTTATGAAAGCTTTGTCAGGCAGCTATATTAGGTTACACTGGGAATGGAGAGATAATAATATGAGAGCTATTTGAATAATTAAATTAAGTTCACAAAATAAATAGGTAATATTTTATATAACAACTCCCCCTTATGATAATAGTTGATGTTGTGCAGCAACTTTTATAAAATTGAAAATTTTAAAATTAAAATAAAATTTGTAAGGTAATAATATAAAATACCTATAAAAAGTAAAGTTTGACTTAATGTTAAAATAGTAAAATAATAAATGTAAAATATTAATAAACGTAAATAGTAAAAGTGAATGTTAAATTTTCACTGAAAGTTCACTTGATTTTTCACTTGTTCACTAATTGAGTTCAATTTCTTCTTAAGTTGATCTTCGGGTGTGATCGATGGTCTTCTTCCTTAATTCCTTTTCCAGTTCCAGATGGTGGTGGTGGTGGTGAATTTAAAGAGACCGATTTTGCTAGTCTCCAGTTTCTTCTTCTACATTTACAGAAGATATATAGCAAAATAAGAGAAATTATTCCCGTGACTGTAAAGCAGGTGAACCATGAGATGTATTTGGTAACGAATGGTTCATTTATTAGGTCATCTAGTGTTTTGGAATAGTCGTCTAGTTTATGTTTGGCAATTTCGAGATCTCCCATATTGAGGTTATTTAGTTTGAGAGGTTGTAATTTTGGTAGTTGAAAGTTGTCTGAAATTCCTGTGCAGCAATTGTAAGGAATTAATATTGGATTAATGTTAATTTTTTATTCGAAAACGTCTCTAGAGTTGGGTGGGACTTTTGTTACACCTATGAATGCATTATATTCAGGTTGGATTTTAAGAATAGAATTTTTGTAAATAATTTCAGTCTTGGAAGTTTTTTTTAAATTATTGGTTGTGATTTGAAGTGGTTCTGAATTAATTATTAACCAGGTATTTCTGTTAATGGTTGAACATTATAGCCTTTTGCTAATACTAAGGATGTTTCACAATTCTTCGAAACATTTTTCAAGCTCTTCATTATTCTCGCTTCACAGATAGCATTATTATGAGTTGTTTGCATCCGTCGACGTTTGACATTGGTATGTACATTAAAGAATCATCTTCACGCGCAATATACTAATGTTTAGTTAAGAGAATGTAATATAGACCAGTCCTGGTATCTAGAATGGTTATAGGAAATAATTGGAATGAGGCATACTTTTCTTGACTAATTAATGGCATTTTTAAAACAAATACTAAATCTGAATTACTTTGAAATGCTTCTAATTCTATTATGTCTAGGTATCTACCAACATTTTTGGATATTTCCTGTAAAGATATTACCAAGTTTTCAGAATTAATTATTGATGTATGAATGATTTTTAATCGCGCGAAAGTAATTGAATTTAGGATATCAATTAATTGATTCTCTATATTCAGATAACTTTCCATAAGAAGTTCCCATTTGTCTAAGAATTTTGTTTAGCTTCAATTATTTTTATTTTGTCTGCTGTTCTATAAATTGAGTCTGATATTGCTTTTATATCTCGATTGAAGGATGCTTCATTGATTTGCAGTTTTTGAATGGTAGTATTAACATTTTTAATAACACATGTCGTAACAGATATTTGAATTTTTTAATAAATTTTCTATTTGATGTTCATCGTTACTTATTTTATTTATTCATCATCATCAAAATTTCCGGTGATTGATTTAAATATTGATCCAATGCGCTTGTAGCGTTTGGTATCAAAGTTTATATCATCTAATTTTTCTTGTATAGAATTTGAAATTTGTTTTAGTAGATTAACGTGAGTTCTTACTTGACCTTTAAATAAATTCAGATTTTCGAATGTTAGATTAATTGGATCTAAAAGAGTGTTTAATAATCTTGAATTATGTTCGTAGGCTGATTTTATTGATGAAATATTTTTATGAACTAACAATGTCCGTTGTTTGTTTGTAACCACAATTTCACTGTCTTGGTGATACCTAGTATATTCCAACTGTGTTGTTTATTGGTGTTATAGTATACTGGTAATTAACCTTAAGTATTAACCTGGAAATAAATTTTAATTTTCAAAATATGGTTTTATTCTGTCGAAATTTATTTTACTTGTTTATGATATACTAGGATTTAATAAGATTGCTGAATATTGAAATACTTGTTTAATTTCGAATGGACCGTTAAATTTGTTTTGTAATTTATCCTTTATTTGAGATTCTTTTACTTTACTTTTAGACTTTGTCACCAATTTTGTATTCTAAAAGATTTCCCGATATGTTTTCAGCGAATCAGATTTTTGATTTTTCTTTTTGGATATTACTTCTTCCGGGCAATTTTATAATAATGTGAGATTCTGTTGTTTAAATCTCGGATGTATTTAGAGATGAGCTCTTTCCGATTATATAGTGTCTCAGGAGGAGGACTAGAGCTGTGTCCAAATATATGTTCATATGGGGTGAAACCATGTCTTTTATTTTTTGAATTATTATAGCAAATAACGGTATATGGTTATATCGTTAGTGGGCGTTCGTTTGGATTTTTCGTTTTATTGGCTCGTATAATTTCTAATATCGTAGCGTGGAATCTTTCTATAGACCTATTGGATTGAGGGTGATTATCGCCAGAAAATAAAGTTTGATGTTGTATACTATACTCGTACATAGGTCTTTAAGTAATGCGTTTTCGAATTCTCTACCGCAATCACAATGTACACGTAGAGGTGTACCATAGTGTTGAAAATATAAAAGGAAGGTGTTTACTGCTTACTTTACAGATTTATTTTGGCTGGATACGCTTGAGAAAATTTTGTTAATTCGTCTCTAATGGTCAAAACGTAATTTTGAGTTGGGATTTCAAGAATATCTATGTTAATTCTTTCGAATAGTGTTTTCGATGTTTCAGTAATAACTAGAGAATTACTTAAATTTTTTAAAATATATATATTTTAAAAAAACTTTATAAATGTTTTCGTAAGATTTTAGTTTTTTGACAGATCTCGCAGTTTTTAATATATTTTTTTACGTCTTTTGTGAAATTGTGCCAATTGTATTTGTGTTTTATCCTCTCCTAATCATTTCGTTTACTCCACCATGGAGATTTGTTTTTCCTGTATGGTTATCGATCTAAAATAATAGGAATTTGGTCAATGTCAGGTGTCTGAATGATATTTTGGGAAATTGTCAATTTCACTTCTGTATCAGCTAGTATAAAGGATAACATTTCAAGAATAGGAAGGTCTAAATTATGTTCAACCAAGTATGTTTTTGAAGTGTCAAAAATGTGTTTGTCTCTGTAGAAGAAGAAACTGTAGAGGGTAATAAAAAGTGTCTCTATTACTTCTTCGAGATCAAAGGGTAAGGGAACTAAGTAATATTTGCGGTTATCAGCAGTTTTCCTTGTGACAATATTTAATTTGAAAGCATGAAACTCGGGATTTTCTTCAAATATGTCATATTATTTTATAATGTAAATCTTCGAGTTTATCTTTTTGAAAAAATGTTAATGTTTTTTGACTAATAGTTGATAATTGGTAAATAAAATTTTGGAATAATTAATCAATGATTTGGTTTTATATAATTCGATAAATGTTTCACATTCATAAATTATGGCTGCGATTTCGGTTGTTTCAGAATTTATTGATTCATTAATACTTCATTCATTTGTTGATGGTAAAATGTTTGTTCTGAACATTTCTGAAAGTGATTTCAATTTTTATTCTGGAGAGAGTATCTGCGTTTTTGCTAATTTTGCTGGGCTTATATTCGATTTCATACTCATATTCCTCTAATTTTAAACGCCGTCACGCTAAAACGATATCCGGGATCTTTTATCGAAAATAACCAGGAAGAAGTTACTGAATTTTGTTCCGAACAGAACTCTTTGTACCAGGTCGGGGTATCTCGGCCAATAAATTGGTCAAAGGGTATTTGGCTAGTCCAGTAGAGAAGGGCGCCAGACAATTCATTCTTAAGCCAATATAATATACCCTAAAGTTAATAGTCAACCGTTCAAAATTGCCAAAACTGCTAACTTTATCACAAATGAAACACTTATATTAAAGAATCTAATTTATTAGACGTAATAGCCGACGTATTATAGCATCTATGTATAATTTGGTCCGAAATTTGTATGGCAAAATTTTATTAACATTAAAATAATAGTAGGAAAAGATTCTAAACGCAGGAGGTAGATTAGGGCAAAAATAAAATGCAAGTCAACATAAACTACCTGCAAGTACTAGTGGAGAAATATTAAGGCGTGTCGAAGGTATAGCGTCGCTTGAGCTCAGGCGCATGCGCATTCACAATAAAAAAAATAATAATTATCCGCAAATATCGAATTGTGGCAAATGCCCTAATTCCCACAAGCGTTTCAACAGGCTAAACGGAATATAACTAACAAACTAAAAATATGACCAATGTTAGGTCAGAATATAAACAGGCAAACAAAATTATTATAACTAAAAGAAATGCGTGCATATATTAAGTGAATATCTTCAATTAAGTACGCACCACTCAAAGGTGAATGCAGATAATCGACTACTGCTATAAAATCAATATGAAACCAAAACAATAACTACCATGCTTATATACTAATTATCGCAAGCATTGCAATTAATAATACGACCGGCAACAGGCAAGGTAGAAGTCAACTCAGCCAAGGAATCCACACGTCACCAACTCCTGTCCGGACTGGAAATATCCAATGGAATGGACGTGGACCCTCAACAATGCCACAGCAAACCAAGGTCCGATGTTAAACAGGAACCAACATGAAAGACCAGCAGAATGCACAGCAAGATCCAACAAGGTAGCACTCCAAACAAACACCCTACATAAAAACCCCTTAATAAGGGGTTGCTTCACTTCATCCACTAATAATTTGTAGTTAACGATGTTTACGATGCTGTTTGACGAATTTGATCCTTATGGTACCTCAACTTTGGTTCCAATACAGAAAATGCAGCGTGTGTCACTAAATCCTTCATCCGAAGTCGAAATTTCGAGGTTTCACTAAAAATACTATAACCACTTTAACTAGCTACCTCCAAATTCTCAATTGCTGGCTACAAAAATTAATCCTAATGAAAGATGATTAACAAAATCCTAGATTTTTGTCAAGCCACGACAAACACACTCTCTGCTCCCACTCTTCGAAAAAGTTAAAAGCCAAAGAACAACGAGAAAGATTCGTATATATAAAAAAACTAATAGACTTCTGATTGGTGAAAGTACCGACCAATCACAGAAGAGCTCACAGTAATAACAATAATAAACCTGACTTTTGATACAATAATAAGTATCAAGATGGTCTTGGACATAGCTTATGACCATAATTACATTTACACACAAGCGCGTAACTGTTAAAAACAATGTGCAAATTACAGATATTCGGGAATCGCTTGAACTGAACTGGCCCAACGGCGATGCGTGACCACGCGTTGCCTCTGCTAGGAGTCGATAGTCAGTGGCACTGACGGAACTACCAACCATAATTAACACAAAATCAGTACCTGACGGAGAAAAATAAGTCTGTCTATAATAAATCTATGATCATAGATTCGTAACGCACATATCCATCATTTAACCTATCGGCACTAGAAATCTATGTACAAGATAAAGACTTCACTAACATAATCGGAAGTATTTAGATTTAGTAATATCATTACTAGAGTTCAAATAATATTTGTTTAAACTGATTGCCTTCTAATATATAGTTAAAACTTAAAACAATATACCCTTATGTTTTTTTTATACCGTAACAGTAGGTATGTATATAATATATTACTCAGGGCTGTGCAAGTGTAATAGGTGCTTTAGCAGCATGGATCTTTTGTCCCTGCAATCGAAGTATGAGGTAAGGAGAAGGAAAATTTCTAGTCCTTTTTCATCTTAAAAGTTGGTTAAAATTTCTACACTAAGCCATCCTGTCCACCCTGGATTTTGTGTTTGTCCAAATTAAATGAAAGATATTATTATTATAAATAAAATCAAATTAGAATAAAACATTATTATTACAATGTAAGTAAAGAAGCTTATGATTTAATTTGTAGATTTTCAATATCTTAGAACCTGTCTAAAATTATTCTTAATGGTTCCGCTGGATTTATGCAGCTTTCCGTAAGAATAACTAAGTAAAATTAAGAAAATTAGTTTTAGGCTTCTCCATTCTTGTTACTTTTATTCCATTGATATCATTAGGCACATCAAAATGTTTTGATAGATTTTTTTGCTATTTCTATTATTCTTATAGCAAGTTTCATGATCAAATCTAATGTATCTTTAATTTCAATTCAATAAATAACTGAAACTATAATTGCATCATTTTGTTAACATTTTTTAATGTAATTATAGGTAAATCAAAGGATTGCTACCTGTTTGAGGTACTCGTATAATACGAAAGGAATAGTAGTTCCAGAAATAATTTACAATTATGAGTTGATGCAACATATCGAACAAAATGTTGGAAAAGTAAAAAGAAGTCTTTATGAATATCATTGCATCAGTGTAACAGTAGCAAAAATGTATTCTTGAATGATGTTGAAAACTGTACTAACCTATCGAAGTAAGATATGATTTGATGTGATTTATTTTAACCTACACTGCAATTTACACCTGTAAAGTGTTTTACTGACCATACTATGGCTAAGATATCGCGTTCAATAACAGAATATTTAGTATCTGCAAAGCATAAAGTTCTTGAGGCGTATGCTATGGGAAGATCTTTTTCTATTAGGCCTTGTGAAAGAACTGCAACTAGTGCATTTGCAATAGTTGCAGTTTGCAAAAGTACAAAAAGTTTATCGAAATTAGGGTAGATTAAGATTGGTGTGAATCTTAATGATTCCTTAAGTTGTGCGAAAGCTTTAACACATTCATCCTTAAAAATGAAAGTGGTATCTTTTTGTAACAATTTTGTTAGTGGTTTAGAAAGTTTAGCAAATGACGATGTTTTTTTGATTTTTTGGTTGCGGGAAATTAGCCACATACATACATTTTTTCAGGATTTGGTTCTACTTTGTCAGGTGTAATAAGGTGGCCAAGGTAAGCGACTTCTTTTCTGAAGAATTCGCATTTATCGGATTGAATTTTGAGGTAGCATTTCTAAGTCTTTTAAAAACTTCTGTTAAACGAATTATGTGCTCATGTATTGTTGATGAATATATTATAATATCGTCAATATAGAATACACAACGTTCGTTTTGTATTCCTAGTAGGATGTTATCCATGACACGTTGGAAACGTGTTCCCATTCTTTACGGAAAAGGCGTCTTTTGGGTCTATCTCGATTTGGTGAAAACCGGACGCGAGATTCGGTTTCATGAAATATTTATATTTGTCAAATTGATCTAGCAAATCTGAGATGTTAGGAAGAAGGTATTTGTCTCCGTCTGTTACTTTATTTAATTTTCTGTAATCGGCGACTACACGTCATTTTTGTTTTCCGGACGCATCCAATTTTTTGGGAACAACCCAGACGGGGTTCGGTCCCGGTTTCGGAACCCACCTCGGTCTAACATTTTGGACATTTAGTTTTTGGTATCCTCTTTATGAATGTCAGGGTAGCGATACGATTTTGTAAAAATAAGCTTGGATTGCCGGTATTGATAGAATATTTAATTTCGTTAGTAAAAGTTAATTTGTCTCCTTCCAAATAAAATATATCTGAAAAATGTAAACAAAGGTCTGTAATTAAATCCCGTTTTTCTTCATTTGAATGTTCTAGTCGAAGTTGGTTTTGAATTTCTGATCTCCTATCAGAGGGTATTGCATCAAACTCTTGATTGTTACAATCGAGTGATGTTGAATTTGGAACAGGTTCAAGTTTTAAATTGGAAAAATCTATAGTTTTTGGTATCGCAATTACATTAATTACGGATGTTAAAAATTCTCCTGTGATATTAATTTTGATAAGAACATTTGGTAAACGAACTTTTTCTATTTTTTGACCTGATAGTACGGTTAGTGTATTCGCTAAATTACAAGTAAATTTGCAAATTCGTTCTGTGCGAGGGTCTATATAAGTTTTATATTTTCTTGTGTTTCATGTGGCGTATGTAAATTGTCAGCAACTTTAAATAAAGGAATAGCTTTAAAATTTGTTACGAGTGGTTTATTTTTTAGTCGATAACACATTCGTAGTGTTCCAAAAAGTCTGATCCTAATAATCCGTCAAATTCTATGTCAATATTATGGACATACACTTTGTAGGTATCATTGGCATTAAAAGGAATGAGGGTTGATTCATTGATAGACATTTTTTGATCAGTAATTCCTTGAAATATGACGTTTTATTTAAAGTGTGTTATACATTTTTCACAAGTTTTAAATATTGAAAGTCCTGCACCAGTATAGATTAATAATTTAAATGTGTTACTGCCGTCTTTGATGTAAGATAATTTTTTTGAATTTACTGTTCATAAGAAACTCTGTTCATTGAACGAATCGTTTCGTTTCAATTCATTCTTTGAATTTAGGTTTCTAATTGGTTTATTTCTTGATTGGGCGACTCGTCTTGTGGTTGGTTGTCTATCTGAAAATCCTGATATGAATCAGAGTAACCGGTATCGGTATAATCGAATTCATCATTGGTAAATGTTACATTTGGATCTGCGAAATTTTGGTACTGATGAGCAGTATCATTAACGTAATTAGAATATTGGTGAGCATTACCATCAACTTAATTTTCGTCGTTCCAGTTGAAATCATATTGATATTGATAAGCAGCGTTATCATTTATTTTGTTAACATGATGGGTTCTAGGTTATTCGTAATTAGCATTGAGGTCGAATTGTAAATGATCTTTGTTAATTAAAATTTGGATTGGGTACGTATGGTAGATGGTCTATTTTGAAAATAATTTTGTTGAGGGTTAGTTTGAGGTCTTAGGTCATTTTTATTCAAAAGTGGTCTTTGAAAGAAAGTTTGTCTTACGTAATTTTGTGTGTAAAATTTTTGACTTATTGTATGATCACTTCATTTGCAAAATGAACAATATTTTTGGTTATTAGCAGTAACATTGATTTGTGGTTTTCTTAATTAGTTAGTCCTATTATTGCTTGGCTTTGACAATTTTTGAGACTCGAAGTATGATAATTGTAATTCTCGTTTAATGCGTGATATTGATTGTAGTATATTTTCGGGATTACTAGCGCGAATCATTAAACCTCCGAATCGTAGTGCTCCAAAAAGTCTGATAATTTTTTTAAGATAAATTTAATTATATATATTTAATATTTAAGATAAATTTTAAGTAAGATAAGTGTAAGTGCAAATAATGACTGTTGACATCTATATGTTTGAGGTATGTAATTATTAAGTTATTTCCTTTCTACAAAATGTAAAATATAATTTTTTATATCTAGGTTAATAAGGTAAATTCATTGATAAAGGCAACAATCAGTTACCAAAACGTTTGAAATTTCCAATTAAAAAAAGAAGTTATTTCGAACTTATATCCCAAGAAGAACAAACAAAAAATATATAGAAAATAGGGTTCAAGAAAAAAGAAAGATCACGAAATATTATAATTTGTGTGAATCGTTATTATATATATATATATATATATATATATATATATACATGGGGTCCACCTAGTGCGCGGAAGTCCAATATCTAGGTTAGCAAAGGAGATATTTTAAATTTTTTTTCTACAGCGTTGCCTAATTTCTCGAGCACAAATAAAAATGAATTCGGATGTACAGGACTTTCAGTTTATTATGTACCGGCACTCACTTTGTTATTTTAAATAGCAACCTATGTTTTTTATTATTTTATCGAATTTAACGTTGGTATTGCTCGAAACGCGGCAATTCCGATGTTTTCCATAAAAATGCGTTTTTTGCAAAAACTACACAACTTAGGTATAGGGAAAGCTATTGTAAAATTGTAGGGTCTGTCAAGGTGGATTACATGGTTTAATAAAATACAGGGTGTTCCATTTGAATTAGTGAGATTTTGAAAATTTTCATTTGTGATATTTGACACAAGTTTTTTGCACTCTGTATATTACAGTTCAACTTTTGATACACCTTTGGAAAGAGCCATCCTCCCTCTACAGTATCCCAAAAAAAATGTTTCAAGCTGCCAAAATGTTTCATGTATAAAAAGTGACTATTTAAAAAAAAAAATTCAAGTCAGATATCTCGAAAACTATCAATATATTGATAGGGGTCCATCAGACAAACTGTTTTTAATGTATCACGTAAAATTCGATAAAATAATAAAAAATATAGGTTGCTAGTTAAAATAACAAAGTGAGTGCCTGTACAGAATAAACTGAATACCCTGTACATCCGAATTTATTTTTACTTTGTGTAGCTCGAGAAATTAGGCAACGCTGTATAAAAAAATTAAAATATCTCCTTTGCTAACCTAGATATTGGACTTCCGCGTACTAGGTGGACACCCTGTGTATATATGTACAGTTATACAGTGTGGTGATAAAGTAACGCACAAAATTCATCCCCACTTTTTTTTTCCGAGTACAATGGTACCCCATATTAGGGGTTTGCTACTTACCAGTTATAAGATAATGTGTCTGTAGAAGTATCTACACTTTATAACATTACAGTACTGCCTAATTTGTTTAATAAGAGATGGCGCGTAAATTCCAATATTCGAATTTGTTTAATTTTAATGCAAAAAACACCCTGCATCTTGTAAACGGTAAGTAGCAAACCCCTAATATGGGGTACCATTGTACTGGGAAAAAAGTACAATTCTATTTCTTTTTAAAATACAGAGCGTTGCAGTTTAAAAAATTGTGTGATGACGTCACAACTCTAAAACAAAAGTAGATAAAAGGAAGTTTTTCATTGTCAGCACGTGTCTTTTTAAAAAACAAAATCGATCTGTCCCGGCGTTTTTTGGAAAATCACTCTGTATAAAAGTTATGAATTTTGTGCGTTATTTTATCACCACACTGTGTATATACACGGTGTCCCACCGGGAACCGCCTCGATCTATATATGGCAAACTATAATTAGGAAAAAATTGAAAATTGGGCAGTGTACCAAAGTCACTGGGGGCAAGCGATCTAAAATATTTTCAAGATGGCCGCACTTCCGGTTATACCGGAAGTAGGTGTCAACTTGCTTATTTCAAATGGAACACCCTATATATTATATTATTTCTGGATTCTACGTAAAGTTCAACTATTTTTGAAATATTGACTGGTGAATATTGACATTTTGCAACTTTGACACCCTGTACAATCTAAACGGTTTGAGATCAAGCAAAACGGTTTGCTCATTCCTATCTTAACTTTTCATAAGCTATCGTTTGACACTAATTTCAGATTTAGCGAGAAATTAAAAATTTCCCGAAAATTTTTAAAATTTTTATTTTCTGACTGAATCTGAAATTAGTGTCAAACGATAGCTTATGAAAACTTAAGATAGGAATGTGCAAACCGTTTTGCTTGATCTCAAACAGTTTAGATTGTACAGGGTGTCAAAGTTGCAAAATGTCAATATTCACCAGTCAATATTTCAAAAACAGTTGAAGATAGGTATAGGACATCCTACATGAAATATATTTAAAATTTTGAGTAGAATTAAAAAATCTAATAATATATAGGGTGTTCCATTTGAAATAAGCAAGTTGACACCTAGTTCCGGTATAACCGGAAGTGCGGCCATCTTGAAAATATTTTAGATCGTTTGCCCCCAGTGACTTTGGTACACTGCCCAATTTTCAATTTTTTTATAATTATAGTTTGCCATATATAGATCGTGGCGGTTCCCGGTGGGACACCGTGTATATATATATATATATATATATATATATATATATATATATATATACACAGGGTGAATCACGAGTCCTGCTATGTATTGATATCTTTGTTATTTGAAGAGATACGAAGTTGGTTAAATTAGAGAAAAATTGAGCAATTACTAGCACTAAATAGTGGTCCCGGAAAATTGTTAAAAAACCACCAGCGGTTCTCAAAATATTTAGCAAAACAGTAAATATTCAAAAAACTAAAGTTATTATCAATTTGACCACATCACACATTAAAACCGAATTTAAGGTTGACGAACTTGAAGAAGACGGGGATTCCCGTCTCATTTGCAATTGACAGAAAATTTCGCAATTGACAGAAACTTCCCGCGGTAATTCTTTGGACAGATGAGTCCATATTTATCAATTGTGGAATTTTCAATAGGCACAATGAGGTACTATGGTGTCAGTAGAATCTTCAAGAAGTCCGACCCTAAATTAAATTCGGTTGTGGTTCGGTTCGGTGGTGCAGTCTAATTGACAATCAATTCATTGGCCCAATTGTTTTTAATCTTAAATTGAACGGACAGGGATATTTACACCTTTTTTAAAATGAGATTGAGGATGCACTTGACGAGTTATCTCTAGCACAACTGAGAAATATACGATGGTTCCAATAATATGGCGCTCCGCCCACAACACTTAGGTTGTAAGAGAATATTTAAACTAAAGATTTCCAGGGAGATGGATAGGCAACAATGGTCCAGTGTTGTGGCTAACAAGATCACCACCGGTGTGAAGTTAGCAACGGTTTTTCTCAACAACGGTTTTCGCCGGCAACGGTTTGGGAATCTACCACGTCGATAAAGGCGTATTCATTAAAAAATGCGGCGAGAGATATAATAAAACGTCCAGCAAAAACATAGTTTACGTTGTCGAGTGACTATTTAGCCAGGGAACTGTCAATTAATACATGCTTAAGCCGCCCCACACGGTCAAATCATTTGTACGTCCGTATCAGTGGCGTGGTAACTAAATAATGAAAAAATAATAAAAAACCCAGGAAAAATACAGTTTACGTTGTCGGGTGTCTATTTACCTAGGGAACTGTCAATTGAGACGTGCTTAAAGCAGATTAAATAAAGTAAATATTAAAACGACACGATGTCTTGCTCTTGAGCTTTTGGCTTTTGATTTTTTTCAACAGATATTTTTGTCAAAGTATATTTATGGCACAGAGGATCTAGAACAGAGGCGAAGGCTGGCGGCGGCGTCTTTGATGTTTAATGGCTCATTTTTGGTACCAGCTACGTCTACACTGAGAGAAATAATTGCTTAATTCTAACAATACTACCTTACTATACTCTGAAAGAAGAGTTTAATGATTATAGTTAACGCCTATTGTAAATTAAGTATATGAATACAATAATTCGCCTTATGTAATGTAACTAACCTACATTACCAATATTTGTGTTTCCTTTAAGTCTGCTGTTTAGACTCTACTAATACATAAGTATATTAGTAGCAAATTATTGTGCAATTGCAAGTGCAAAAAATTTGCAGTGCACACCAACAAAATTCAGGATAAGAATGAATGAATGAAATATTAAATTATTTAATATGGATGGATTTAATAGTTCATGTGCTTTAACATCGACATGTACCTCTAAATTTTTCTAATACAGAAATAATATTACAAAGCTTGAATGTATCTTGGTCTACATGTAAAGTTTGCGCTGTGTTCAAATTTATGGCTTTTTTTTTGAACTTGCTTAAAAATATGTTGTATACTGGTGATTGTTATTAAAAATGCATCTGATTTTACAAAACGAGTGTAAAAAATATCAGTCGGAAAATAATAATTATTGTATTACTACTTCAGTTATTAATAAAAGCATAGGTACATTTATAAGCAAAATTTTGATAATTTTCCTAATTCTAATAATGATCTGCAACTTATTCGGGTCATTTTCTGGGAATAATAAAAAATACAAAATCACATATGGATAATAATAAATCTTTTATTTGCAGTAAATTATATAAAACATTTATTAAAAATACATAAAACAAAAAACTGAATACCATTAGTAATATAAGTAATATAACATATCAGTCACAACCACAAGTATAAAGATATATACAGTAATTTCACTCTTTAAATTTTTTGTATAAAAGTTTTTAATGTGCATCTCTGCTCCTGGATAGTATGCGCATTGCGCACAGCTTACCATAAGCTGTGGTATCCGTGTTGGTAGAGATGTAGAAGGAGAAGAATGGGCCGGCGTAAGCTATTTTGGGCGCACGTTTCCTTTAGAGGTAATCAGCATACCTTTGTATCATTTTAATTTGTCTATGCGTTATATTAATATGTCAATTTCCTCGCAAAGAACTAGGTATTTACTTTATTACGTCCCTGGCAGGATCTTTTGCGAACGAAAATAGTGAAATGCTGCCACCAGTTCTGGATGAACATCCACGACAAACACACACAGTGCCCCCCTTTCGAGACATTGTGTTGAAAGTATATACCGTCACACAGATTAACTACTATATACACTGTTTTTTTTTAATTCACCGCACACACACACACACACACACACACACACACACACACAGAAAAAAATAGTCAAATGTAAAATCCTCAAAACTATAATATTGCAATAAGTAAACACGACGTACGACGGAAAAGAGAGGTTGATTAATATACCAGTTAAAACATGGTGGATTTCGCACATGCGCATAAATATTTGATACTGGCGGGAAGGCAAGCCTTCGCCTCTGGTCTAGGTCCTCTGTGCTTATGGTTTATCCTGTCTTTCTTTACCCATTAGTAACGCGGTTGTTAAGAGAGCATTTTCCCTAATGAATGTTGTAAAAAATAATGTAAAGAACATGATGCAGTTGAAAATGTTAAATGCAATATTAGGTATCAAAATAAAGATAACTGCTGCTGTGACAATTTTAAACCTAGCACTGTTATGCTAAAAAAATCAAAATTAGTAAATACTACAGATGTAGAAACTGAATCTGATGTTGATCTCCTAACAGAACTTGTTTTTCTACTGACTGCAATTCTTTATAATTTTTTTAATGTTTTATATTATTTCATTTGTTTTATTTTAAAATATATATTTTTGTTAAATATAACAGTATTTTCATTTTCAAAATACCCGCCATAATAGTTTTATAATCATCTCCTTCGCCTTTGACTATACAATTTTCCATTGGAAGTCGGTAACGTTTTTCATTATTCTTGTTAATCGGCCAAAACGCGTTTTTAGGCTACTTTTTAATCATGATTTTCTGCGATTTTAGGCGATTTTTTTTTCATAATTTGGCGATATTTTTTTCCTATGATCTGGCTACCCTGCCTGGGTTTTTTATTACTTTTTCATTAATCAGTTACCACGCCACTGGTACTGACGTACAAATGATTTGACCGTGTGGGGCGGCTTAAGCACGTCTCAATTAACAGTTCCTAGGTAAATAGACACCCGACAACGTAAATTATTTTTTTGCTGGACGTTGCTGGAAAAACCGTTACTAACTTCACATCGGTAAGATCACCCGACCTCACACCTCTCGATTTTTTCGTGTGGGTATATCTAAAAGAAAAAATCTACAATACAGTTTCCGAGACAATAGAGGTGTTGGAAGAGGCAATTCGTTGGGAAATTACATCATCGCCACTGAGCTAAATTAGGAAGGCTGTTGATGGTGTCTCCAGCCGATGCAACAGCTGTCCACAAGATAATGATAGACATGGTAATTTGAATATTTAAATTAATTTAAAATTATTTGTCAGTTTGTTACACTCTATTCAATTGTTTTATTTATTTATGTTATTTTGTTTATTGATGGTCAATGTTATCATTAATAAAAATTAAACAACTACCTACATAATTATAGACCTTAATTACATTCAAAACCCTAATTGTAACACATCGCCGGATTCCTTGATTTTTTTCTCTATCTAACCATCTCAAATTCTAATACGGCGTCTGGTTACATTAAAACAAAGATACAAAGATACATGAATGTACGAAATAAATTTTTATTTGAAAATTTCTATAACTAGCGGAGCTAGAGCTAATTTAAGTTTTTTTGGAAATTTACTGTTTTCCTAAATATTTTGAGAACCGCTGGTTTTTTCAACACTTTTCTGGGACCACTGTTGAGTGCTAGTAATTGCTCAATTTAATCAACTTCGTATCTGCTCAAATAACAAAGATACCAATACATAGCAAGACTCGTGATTTACCTATTAGATTTACTCTATTGGTGTGCTCATGACAGTAGAGTGATGTATAAGAAAATGTTTGTTGGATATTTCAAATCTACATAACCCTAAGTACATAACAAGTCGGTGATATCTTAAAACTTGAGGAGATGACGGAAGAATACCTAATACTAAAACATCCAGTAGATGATTTATTAATCGCCTTTAGGATACTATATATTTAAATTTTTGTTTTACATACTTGGTAACAGCAAAATTTCTCCTGCTCGAAGGATTCGAACCCACAATGGCAATGACCGATCCTATTTCGGACAGCGCCCGACCAACATGACTCTCTTTTAATTGAACATAAATGTTACGTGATCCCTAGAAATAGACATATTTTAAAACAGTTGTTTTTTAATCTGTACCTACATAAAATAATATTTGATGTAAGTACTTGAACATGCTAGTTTTTCGTTTCGAGTCTTCGAATTTAGAGTTTTTATTCCTAATTCACTCATACAGTCACATGTTACGTAAATACGTTTTGAGATAGATTGATCCATTATATGTAGGTACTTTACGTATGGCCATGTATTGAGAAAAATGTGTTTCATTGGACGTGTTCAGCCGCTCTCAACTTTTGGAAGTAATCAGTGAAGGAACTGTTCTTAACTGGTTAATTTATATTTGACAACCAATTAAAAGAATTGTTAACTGCTTACTTTCAACTGTTAATTACGGCAGGATACGAGGCCCATGTTTGCTTCTATATAGTAATGGAACATTAAGAAATCTATGAAAATTGAAAATGAGAAAAAACGGAGATTGGTAATCGTACAAGTACGGAAAATACACTTTACCTACCCACGTATTGCATATGGTAGATCTCCAACTGTCTCATAAGTCATGAGACGCACCTAATTCGATTCTCCATTCCCTGAATCATTGAATAATATAATAAAAATAGTGAATACTTGCGAATTCATATCGTTATCACTAAACGTATATTAGTAATGTACTTACATATTTTGAAAGGATTAATTAGACCCCGTTATTAGATATATGGACTTACTATTGTATTTGATCAAAGGTTAATTTACTTGTAACCAGTGCCAGTCAATAAATGCATCACTTTTGAGATAGCTTTTTAATTGATTTTTTAAATTCAACTTGTGTTTATCAATATTAGTAGTGGTGAGAAACACACCGTAGTGCCCTCTTTGGGTCCTTACTACTCTCCGTCTGACAATTATTGTCAAATTGACAGACAGACAGCGACTTGCTTTTCGGCAGGTGCCATTACGGCGCGGCAGTAACCTTTATTGTCTTTAAGTCAATATAACGCCACTTGGGGCACATTGGCCGTGGAGTAGTTGTTTTCATCTTCTTCTTCAAATAATTGTGTTTATCAAGTTGAAGTGGTTTAACATATTGCAACAAACAATGTATTTTGTTGCAAAGTGACGTATTAATGTAAAAAATTTTCTATGGCTGAGTACAGAATTCAGACCTTTCACATGAAGGGCCACTCGATCGTCATTTCCCTATTTAATTTTATTATTTTTTGACTCTGAAGGGAAGATACATGCTATCATATCAAAGTTCACAACATGAATGTGTCCTCCTCAATCAAAAACCGACCGGTGTCGGGATTTCTCTAAAAACAAACTACTACCGGAGTTAATCGTTTTAGCTCGTTTTCATTGAAATGCACTGTATTTATTTATTTGTTTCTTTATTTATTAGTAGAAAAGTCTTTGTAGGTATTACAAAAGGAGAATGCATGCAGGTACAGCGCAAAAAATATTTATAATTAAAAAAAATGGAAAAGAGGGCTAGGTATAAATAATAATATAGATGTTAACACATTTATTAGTCCTTTATAGTATATTTTTAATATTATTTATTGGCTTATTGTGTGATTAACGATGAGCTACTATAATAATTTCTTGAAAATAATATGGCATATAATTGACGTAATGTGTGTCGGGCTTATAATTTATACTTTTTATTTTTTACTCGCCATAGCACCATGTTTTTCCAGACTATTGTATAGAGGTATAATTGTATAATTGGCTTGGGTTTCATAATTAAACCTTAAAGTATTTATCTGATAATAGGTACCGATATCAAATATTCTCGTCATAATTTTAGTTATAGGTATTTAATATATACCTATAACTATTTGTTTATTGCAATATCTAGATTTTCTTCTATTTTTTGAGTTTTTTGCTACACTTCTGAAAACGTAAAAAATATAAGAAAATAAACTCCTGCACTACAACAGCGACAGATTGATTTTTGAAACCTAGTTTTTTATGCTAATTTGTATTTCTAAAGAAATGTATATTTTTAAATTGTATATCCTGCATGTTTACTTTTGTCGGGTGAAATAGGTAAATTAAATTCGCTTCATCTTCGTTTTCGGCATACGACAAATTTGAGTGACCATGATTTGTGTTACGTGTGTTTTTTCTTTTTGTTTCCTGCCAGTTGTTTTCAATTGTATATAAACTATCATTATGTTAATTATAAAAACTATTAATGTGCTGGATTCGTTTCTGAATATTTTTATTTTCAGAGAAAATCTGGATTAGTCTCCATCACTGGATGGGAGCCTATTATACAGTTGTTAGTCCAACGTGAAATTTATTTATTTAAATTTATTTATTTTAAATTATGTCCTCGTTTAGGAATACCTCTGATATTTTAATCAGCATTTTACTGTGCTCGATGCGCGTTTCTCCAACCAAGTTCTCATCATCTGGAGATGATTAAAACTGAATTTGAGTTTTAATCATCTCCAGATGATGCCAACTTGGTTGGGGAAACGCGCATCGAGTGCAGTATAGTGTTTTGGTGTTATATGGAAAACTACGTCAGGGATATCTTCACACTAAAGGTTCCAACCCCCTTCAAGATTAAACCGAGCTTTAAACTAATCAATCATATATTTTTGTCTACATTTCAGAAAACTATATTAGGTACATTGAAATACATGTTTTCTTCTAAATTATAGTTCAGCTATATGTTATGCAAGTAGTATAATAAAATTTATTTTTTGCTAAAAGGTTAATTACGGTAAATGATCAATTCCTGCTAAATGTAAATGTACTTTAAAAGCCAAGGTTAAAATTGTTTAATTAATAAATCATATAAACAAGTTATGCATGTTTATAGGATAGGTATGCTGCAAAATGCAGGATAAATATCACGTCTAGTACTTTTCTACAGTAATAAAATCTTATTTATATAAATTAATCCTTGCCGTTCTGTTTTCACGGTTAAAACACACCACATACGTATAGTTACTTCTTGCACAATACCACAAAAGGCCATTCAGTAAGTTCACATACGTAAAGTTACTTTTTGCACAATTCCACAAAAGGCCGTTCATCTAAAATAAATAAAAATTCGAACAAATGTAGTTTTCGGACTTTAGATTAGGCGGCCAAATTAAATAGTATTGATATTTTTACAGTTTTTATAAAAAACTATTTAAAAGCTAATTTATAAATATATACACATATGTATTTACAGTAAAATGTTTGATAAAAAGGTTCCATAGATTTCGGTATCGACCCAAAATTAATTTTAGAATAATGTCTTTATATATTATCATTTTCAAAAACTGCTACTTTGAAATTTTCGAAAAAATATATAGGTATTTGAATAATTTCCGTCCCTAACTAATGAGGTTTTCCAAGTTTCCCTTATTTCAGTATTGAGTGGTAAAGTTTATCAACCTAAGTCGATCCTGAGCGCTAACGCAGCCTACAGAATAGGTAATTATATACCGCCCCTTCCCACACAAATGGCATTATACTAATAAATTCAGTTTTTCCGACATGGCTGAAATTATAGTGAATAAATAATTATTATCACTCAAAATAACTACCCAGCTATTTCTACTGCATTAACTAAATATCCTTTAATAACCAAAGAAGATTGCAATTAAATACATTCAGGCAAAATGTACGTTATTCAGAAAAGAAAAGAAAAATGTATATTTTTCAGTGTAACCATTTGTTTTATTATTGTTCATCATGGATCGATATTAACATAAAAATTTATAAATAAATATTGTGATTTCTTATTTACAGTATATACTAATGAGGAGGTATTTTCTTTATTAATTTTTCATATTTATTCTATTCTATATTGTAAGTAGGTATATTTTAATAACTCCAAAACAAAAATATAGCTGCAGTAATAAAATGTTCTCAACTATAAAGTAACATATAACTGTAAAAACGGAGCCAACGCGATAAAGTAATTACCTATGTAGGTGTTTACTTAGGTATGTATCTAATACGTATTAAGATATAGTTAATGTTTTCTTTCATATTCTGTTACAGTTGCTTGATATGTACTTTTTTATATAAATATAAGATGTCATCCACGAAGCATTTATTTGTCCTTTTACCTAATTATTGGTATGAGAATAAAATTCTATTAACATTTGGGCTCGCATTTGGGATGCTTGTCTATGCGCACGTTAAAGTCTCCACCAGAAAGATGATTTAAAATATTTAAGTAGGTAAAGGAAATCAAAGAATTGAAAAATAAGTAAATAAGGGTACTTATGTAACTGTAATAATTTACAGTTTGTTTTATTTTCTTCCGCAAACTGTTAAAAATGATTTGATATATTTATAATTCGATCTCCATCTCTATAAAACGTAAAAGCCATGTAGCCTGTGGGTATAAACAAATACGGTGATAAATAATCTTGTTGAAAAACAAGTGAATATAGAACGTACTCAAAGTAACAAAAAACTGTAATTAAAATAAATAAAATACAAATAGATCTTTTAGGTATCTACCTACATAGTTAAAAACAGAATGCATCCGTGTATTGTGTGATTTTGATTGTTATATGATACCTATATGAAACCTAGATCTAAGAACAATCTAACAACAGTATACTAATATTAGGTGTGATTATTAAATTACTTGATAATCAATGCTTATTCTGTAAATAATTTGAAAACAAAACGTAAGTTGCAACAATTTTCATTTGTATTGCATAACACATTTTTTCTCTTCGCTCGGATCGAATTTAGATATTGTTCTAATCCACACGTATTCATTATTTATTTTCTTACCATCTTTTTTATGTACAATCAGGGACAAGGGTTGAGAATCCCCAAGGATATTTCCAAGTTCGCTCTTGGCATTAGTTGCATTCTGAGACTCGTTAAGTCTTAGTTGCTGCTGATGTAGACGATTTTTGATCAGGAATATTTTCGGCATTTTGATATAAACGAATTGTCAAATACCACTGATACACTGAATCCTTTCATGTAAAGAGTCACTGTCTCACCTCACCAACATCACGTAGATAAACAAAATATACACAGTTTCTGCACTGTCAAGTTTAGTAAAGTCCTTACAGGATATAATTTTATATACAGTACTGTTAATTCACGTGTCTGCTCCAATGAAGTCCTTGTGAAGACTGATGACCGCTAGAAGTTCCAACGATGTGAACCGTTGTGCGTACCCCTGACCCCCCTGGCCCCTTCACCGTTGTGAACCTGTGGAGGTTACCTATTCGAACTCACTTGGCATTGGCAAAGGATAATGGTGGGGATACCTGTGTATATGCGTCTGCAATATCAAATGAACACCACGAAGTACCTGTAATGTTTTATTCCTTTTGACTGTTCATTTTGTTGGTCAAATCTGATTTATACACGAGCGCTACCGTTGTCAAGTGTTAAATATGTGAGGCTGATTCTTGAACGATGAACAGCTATTGACGCAATATCAATAATAGGTATATTTCCCTAAATAAAAGAACAGTACAAATTAAATTAAAGATAAAGTACATTTGCAATTTTAACCCAATTAGTAGATAACAGTATTGTCTCCACATTGAAATAACATTTAATTGATTTAATCTTGATTTAATAGCACAACAGTTTATTAGTTTAATTTAACTTTCTTTTCGTTTTGAAAAGTAATGAAATTATATATACAGGGTGTCTATTTAAAAACGACCAATGCTCTGTAAGCATGGACCTAAAAAAGATATAAAAAAATTCTCAAAACATTTCTTGTTATAATAATCTGATATTTTTATTAGGTAAATATCACAAAAGTTAATTTATTAACTCAGGTATAAAATTAAATATGTTTCAAGAAAATGAAAAAGTGAGGGCCGTACGCATGATTTTTTCATTATAAATACCTACAGGCAATTTTTTATTTTTAAATATAAATCGGGTTAAAATAAAAAAGTTACATTTAAACAAAACATTCCTTTGAACAGTTGGTTTCGTGGAACAAATTTTGGCGTTAATAGATAGGTAAGTAGGTACGCCAATAATAGGTATTCGAACAGAATAATTTTATTTGTTTTCTAAAATGTTATAAAGTATATTAAATACAGGGTGTAAACTTACTGCGAAATTGTTCGATATCTCAAAGTGTTCAATTTACGGAAATTTCGTTTGGGGATACAAAAATATATATTTTTTTTAAATGGAGTAGGTACTCTATACATTTTTACATATTTTGTTACTTTATAACCATGATACTTATATAATTTATGTAGGTACCTACTTATATTAAGTAAGCGGTTTCTGAGATATGCCTTACTTGGAAAAAAAAATAAATTAATTACAGTGATGCTGATGACTGACCCACTTTAAATAGTACCTACTAACCACCACATATTGCAATTTGGTACAGGTATATACAGGGTGATTGATCGAAACCGTCCATTAACAGTATTGGGAATTCTGTTCATAATATTTTTCTGAAAATTTCAGCATCTAGGTAATGAATCATGCTCTTTTCAATGAAAATATTTTCAAGATGGCGGCACTTCCGGAAGTACCGGATATTGATATCAACTTTCTTATTTCAAATGGAATGGTATAGTTTTTTTTGCATTTTTGAATTCCGGATGTAATTTTAGGGGGACTTTGTGTAGCATTCCCTATACCTAAGTGCAGCCGTTTCTGAGTTTTTTCGACTTTTTTGAAAAATTTTCGATTTACATCGTGATGCTGAAAATTATGTACCGCCGCCATTTTTAAAGCAAAAACGCTCAAATTTGGGTTATGGATAGAAAAGACCCTTACATTTATACCGTAGTTTTTAGAATTGGTGTATTATCTACAGGGTGTCCAAAATTTGATTTCCTTTTAGTGCAACTTCAAACCACTAAAACTCGATTTTTTCAAATGCAATGCCCTATTTTTTTTTTCATATCCAGAAGCAGAATTAAATTCTGCATCGAGCTGCATTAGCATTCCCTATACCTATCTGCAATATTTTTCGAGTTATTTAGGTTTTTGATAGAGCCTAGAGGAAATTATTCCATTTTCTTAATAGCTAGCCATGGAAATGACAAAAAACGTTCTTATTAGTAACTGTCAAACACTCAAATCGTGTATTGCTGTTCTCTTTATCGAAATGGAATATCAAGGGTATTCAAACACGGATATTTTGAATTTATTTTATATTCATGGAGAATGTCACAAAATTATTCAGAGAACCTGCCGTGTATTCAATGAGAGATATCCCCATTTGACTGCAATGACCAGACAGAAATTTAAACGGATAGAATCTAATTTTTTAAAATATGGGAAAGTGAAATCAGCTGGCATTCGACCTAAACCTATTGTAAATGAAGAAAATAGTGAAATTAACGTTCTAACATATTTTAATGTCCATCCACGGGAGTCAATTCGATCGGCAGCTCGAGACTTGGGTTTAACATTCTATGCAGTTCAAGCTATTCTAAAAAAGCATAAAATGCACGACTATTCGTTCACTACAGTTCAACAACTCCATCCAGGCGACGATATTAGAAGATTGGAATTTTGCGAACAGATTCTAATTAAAACTCAGGAAGATCCACTGTTTCTGCGAAAAATCATTTGGACAGACGAGGCAAAATTTAGCAGAGAGGGGATAATCAACCGGCGCAATTTACATCACTGGTCCACAAACAACCCCCATTTAAAGCGAGAGGTTCATTTTCAAAACAAATTCAGTGTTAACGTTTTTTGTCTACTTATGAACAATCGATATTCCTTTATAATCTATGATTATAATTTAACTGGCGAAAGGTACCTTGAAATTTTAAGAGGAGTAGTATCGGAATTTTTAGAGAATTTGCCTGTCGGGATTTTAAGAGAGTCTTGGTACCAATTGGATGGAGCGCCTGCCCATTCTACTCGCGAAGTGGAACGAGAGCTTACACAGATTTTCGATGACCGCTGGATTGGCCGCAATGGACCCTGGCGATGGCCTCCAAGATCTCCCGACCTAACACCACTCGACTTTTTTCTGTGGGGCTACATTAAAAACGAAGTGTACAATACTACAGTGCAGACAAGGGAGGAATTAGAAGAACGCATCAGAATAGCATTTCGCCAATTAAATCCTGATCATATTTATAAGGCTTGCACAAAAGAATTTTCTTCAAGAATTCATCGCTGTCTACAGAAAAATGGGGACCACATAGAGCATTTATAAAGTTGTAGATTCTATGTTTTGTTTGAACATGCTTTAGACTACTTTAATTTAACTAGTATTGTAATAGTTTTGTAATAGATTTAGTTCGACATTTAGCATATTTCGTTCTTTGATATGCTAAAGACTATTATGTTCTGTTTATTTAAATATATGTGTAGTTACTGCAGTCAAATGGGGATATCTCTCATTGAATACACGGCAGGTTCTCTGAATAATTTTGTGACATTCTCCATGAATATAAAATAAATTCAAAATATCCGTGTTTGAATACCCTTGATATTCCATTTCGATAAAGAGAACAGCAATACACGATTTGAGTGTTTGACAGTTACTAATAAGAACGTTTTTTGTCATTTCCATGGCTAGCTATTAAGAAAATGGAATAATTTCCTCTAGGCTCTATCAAAAACCTAAATAACTCGAAAAATATTGCAGATAGGTATAGGGAATGCTAATGCAGCTCGATGCAGAATTTAATTCTGCTTCTGGATATGAAAAAAAAAATAGGGCATTGCATTTGAAAAAATCGAGTTTTAGTGGTTTGAAGTTGCACTAAAAGGAAATCAAATTTTGGACACCCTGTAGATAATACACCAATTCTAAAAACTACGGTATAAATGTAAGGGTCTTTTCTATCCATAACCCAAATTTGAGCGTTTTTGCTTTAAAAATGGCGGCGGTACATAATTTTCAGCATCACGATGTAAATCGAAAATTTTTCAAAAAAGTCGAAAAAACTCAGAAACGGCTGCACTTAGGTATAGGGAATGCTACACAAAGTCCCCCTAAAATTACATCCGGAATTCAAAAATGCAAAAAAAACTATACCATTCCATTTGAAATAAGAAAGTTGATATCAATATCCGGTACTTCCGGAAGTGCCGCCATCTTGAAAATATTTTCATTGAAAAGAGCATGATTCATTACCTAGATGCTGAAATTTTCAGAAAAATATTATGAACAGAATTCCCAATACTGTTAATGGACGGTTTCGATCAATCACCCTGTATAGTCTATATAAAGTAGGTACTATGAATCTGACTTAGAACTAATTTGTTAATATTCGAGGTGTTATTAAAACAATATAAATTTTCCTGCCAATATAAACTTCAACCGCATATAACGTTTTTCTAAGTGAAACACCCTGTATATTATTATGTGGCTTTGAAGCCAATGAAAAGATCTTTTCATTAATTTATAATAATGTGTTGCATACTATCAAAAATGCCCTTCATAATACCTTCGAAATAAAAAGTGTAATATTCAAAAGCAAATGTGTAATTGACCACCGTGTCTGAGTTCTGAGTGACACACCCTGTATTACTTAGAATAATTAAATATATTTTTTAATATCTACCTAAATAAATATGTAGGTAAACAGTTATAAGTTATGATGTTATAAAATCCAATAATATATAAGATAGGTACCTATATACAAGGGTGGCCCATTTTCGAGCCTCATCATTGCGATCTCGGAAACCGTAAGACATACAGCAGGGTCGGTTAAATTAAACAAAAGTTGCTAAATTTGATGCTTATCAAAACGCTGTGTTGCAATTTGGAAAATTCCGAATACTTTCGGAAATATTCGGAAAACATCGTATCATAAAATAAAATAAAATATTTTTACAAAAACGAGATGTAAAAACAGGTTCTACTACTTGACTGATGGGATGTACGTAACACATCACTACAAATAGTTACTTTATATCCATCATCTGTAAATGTCTGTGTTAAGTACTTGGGTCTTCGCATCATTAGGTATGATCACTTATATTGCACTGACGAGATCATAAAAAGATCGAAACCGGTCTGCAGTTAGTGACATCCTACGATGTAGGGTCCAAGTATTTCCTCGTAGTTTTCGTTGCAATCCGAATCCTTATATTTTAATTCTAACTGTGTTAGACGAAATGCAGCAAATTTTTCCTTTGTAATTCAGCGCTCGGCGAGGCATATAGCCAGTAGAATAGCTGTTTTGGCTTAATTTGTTTTAATTATTATTTAAATAAGACATTTACAGAGTATGGTTATAAAGTAGATTCGTACTACCCGTAGTTATGTGTTAAAATATTTAATTTTTTTTTTAACTAATTTTAAAATAAATAACAATTCGTCATTGCCTTTTACCCTCTACTAGATGTTGCTGTCAAATTTGAAATCCGACGTTTCGTCTTCCAAAAAACATCATCAACTTATTTTTTTTTAGGAGCTCTGGATTATTTTATTTTATTTTTTGTTACCTTTGAAGTCTCTAAAAGCTATGACCACATCAACATACATTGTTCAATTATTTTTTTGGCCGTCTTTTCCATTTTCCGTCAATATTGTAGCTAAAGAAGATCAATGACAGATACGTTGCATTGAAATAAAAGTTTTTCACTTATCCTATTTTTTAACATCACATTTTTACTCATTTAGGATTTGGAAATAAATAAAAATTATTATATGTACCTATTCGTATTTACTATTGTAACTTAAACCAAATTACCAAATCACCAAATTAGTTACCAATAAAAATAAATAAGGATACCTAAAGTAATGACGAAGATTATTCGTTTTAAAATTTGTTTTCAAATAACGTCAGAAAAAATAAAAAAGATATGATGAAATTTCGGTTTTTTCAGGATATTTCCGAAAGTATTAGGAATTTTCCAAATTGCAACACAGTATTTTGATAAACGTCAAATTTGCCATAATTTAACCGACATTGTATCGCTTACGATTTCCGAGATCGCACTATTGAGGCTCAAAAATGGGCCACCCCCCCCCTCCTAGGTAGGTACTTACCATTATAACAATGGGCGCATTCAGGGAAACATAGCACTCCAGCGCTTCAGCGCTTTACCGCTTCACGTTCGCTGAATCGACATTTTAAAGGCAAGCTTAAAGTGACATAATTTTCAGTAATTCATATTTTGTAATTAATATTAATAATAATTAATATTGTCCATAGATATTTTGTGCGTAAACCCATAGACGTAAACCTAAACTATATTAATTTTATTGCTTGATGGAACTATTCAGCGATCCAGCGGGAAAAATATATGCTTTACTGCTTTAATAAAGCGCTGCAGCGCTTTAATACAGCGCTGCAGCTATTTGAGTCAAGCTCTGAAGCGCTGCGGTTCCCTGAATGCGCCCAATGTGTTGTCTCTAATTACAACAATTATTAATTCATAATACCTACCACGTCTTTTTAATAAAAGCCCAAAATTGTAATTTTATTTTGTTTCTTATTGATATAAGTAAGGAAACAGTTATTACACTACGCCTTATAAATCATATTCTACAAAGTTTTAAAAACTACGAATATGCAAGAAGGCAAGAAGACAGGTAGGTAGGTTACAGTTTACAGACATATTTTGTCAAATATTTGTCTAATATATACCTAAGATTTTACAAAACAAAAAAAAATAAATATTAAATCATTCTGATTTTCGTAGCCTTCGGCCCTCGGGCGCTTTACACAAAAAACACTTCTTATTTCTTATTATTTTGTTTACCGGCTTCAATAACCTGGAAATCAAAACAACAGCACCACAGTTGTTGCTTTTAATTGAATAGGTATAATAGGAAAATTTATTTTTAATATATATACATATGTGAATATGCCAAATATTTAAAAGCTATCATAATCAAAATAACAAAAATGTGACATTCAATATACTGTAGTATAAATACATTCTCTTAACAAGAGTTTTTTTTTTGTGGGGACCGATGATTTCAGTATCCCGGTTTCTTGTATTAGCCTATACAATCTCACTATTAGTAAAATTTTAAATATTTCTGAAATATTTTAATTTTTAATTATTTTAATATTAATTTTAAATATTTCTGAAAGCAATTTTAACTGTCCATAGAGGCCGTCTTCTGTAATTTTAAATATCACATTCATTATTTTATTTCAATGTTGCGTAAATATTATGTGTAATATAAAAGTATGCAAAAACGTACCTATATGCGATGTATGCAGAAAATTCTGCAGTTATCAAATTGTCGGTACTGCACCATGATTTTGCTTAATCATATATATAATCAATGTTTTATCTTAATAAAGGCCGGTTTTATAATCAAATTTAAAGGATCTTTTGCTAAAGTAGTTTTTTTAATCCTTGGATATCAATAATAATAAGGCCGGGACTTCATAATAAAAAATAAAGTACATTTAGCCTAAAGTTGCCTTTAAGTATCTTGGATACTTGAATACTATTATTGAGACAATTGTATCCAAGGTTTTAAAAAGTAAATTTAGCTAAAGTCCCTTTAAATTTTATTATGAAACTGGCCTTTATACTGTGCGTTTCACGAAGTTGTATCCCGGATTGGAATGTTAGTATAATCTCCAACGTATGGAGCGTCGTCATGTTATTAGTTAAATTCAATGCATTGGCACATCTCGGTTACGGACCGCTACAAATTGAGGTGGTGTGATTTAAGCGCGCGTGCCAGTCTCGCATAGGATTTGCCAGCGAATCCTGACAATCCGAACATTCCAATCCGGGATACAACTTCGTGAAACGCACAGTATACATAGTGCGGCAGCGTTGCCGAATTTACTCCAATTGGAGAAAATTGTCTTGAGGAGATACCATTTTACATTTTCACTCCCGAGCAAAGGGGAGACCGGGTATAAAACTAACAACATCATGAAAGTAACAGGCCGTTTCCATACATACACAAAGATCTTGAATAATTATCTACCAATTCCCAAACAACACACAACATCCATTGGACATCCATTTTGCGGCCATTTTTCGTCGCGAGGTCCATGGACTTTAAATGGATCTAAAATCATCCCCTGGACACACATAAATCGTTATCCATTAGACGTCCATTTTATGTTAAATTTTAGTTTTAATGTTTATGTCTCTTTAATGGATGTTCACTTGACATACAGAAAAAAAACATCCGCTGAACGTACAGAAAGAGACATCTACTGAACGTTAAGAAATTCTATTAAATTAGATGCCTGAAATGTCAAACACAGGTACTTTTTAATCAAATATGCGCCATTTAAAATGTTGGGATGATCCATTTACATGTAAATTAAAAGCTGATTAACCACCTAATATTTTCTACTAATGCATTGCGCAAACTCTGCTGCTTCAAAACATGAAGACGATCCACACGTCCCAAATTCCCAGCGTTGCTGCCCGACGTCCGACATATAACATCTAATAAATAATTATGTTTATATTATTACCTATACCCTACACTTAATATGTAGGCAGATTTGAGCCAATAAACCTGATATAGTCCTCCTCGACCACCAGCTCAAAACAATGTTTGTCATCAAGTTTTCAGCTCCTCCCGAGACCAACATTATCTTGAAAAAGGAGGAAAAATGGACGAAATATCGAGACCTTCTCTTCGAACTCCGCAGACTCCATCCAGAACATACTGTGAAGTTTGTGGTACTGGTAATAGGAGCCCTCGGTGGAGCAAGAGATACACTGCTTTCAGAACTGAAGATCTGGGCTCATTACGTTTACTCAGGGTACACGATTCCTGGACTGGATTCAGTAGTTGCTCACCCCACGGACGTGGGAAGTAGCTACTGTTAACCACCAGCGGCCGATCCTGAGAATCGGAGCCAGGGAACCGGTGGATTGCATTTCAAGAAAAAAAAAAAATAATAATAAGTAAAAAATATATGTATTAAAAAATATATTTTAAAGGATATTTTAATTAAGAGCAATAGTTACAGAAAATGCCCGCAATTTTCTGAAACAATAGAATATATAACATTCGGATGTAAACTATTAGCAAATGTGCAATATACCATTAGACATAATACAGTGGCAAAAATTATTCACCAGGCAATAGTCTAGTAATACTCACCATCAACTATAATAGAAAGCTAATATTATACTGGGACCTAACCATATAAACTGATAAAACGGTAACCTATAATAGACCAGATATAACAGTTCAAGATATAGCATTTATATATATATAATATATATATATAAAAAGGATTACCTACCACATCGATGTGACAACACCATCTGACCAAAACATGAATAAAAAATATACAGAGGAGAAACAAAAATATCAACAACTAGCAATAGAAGTTGAAAGAGTATGGAAACAAAACAAGTTCATATATATAATTCCATTCATTATATCGGTGACGGCTATCACTCCATACTTATTCATAAATCACCTCACTTAACCTCACTAGCCTGGAAGAAAATGTATGTACCTATTCCCACTCACAAAAAGCTGTCATACTGCATACATGCAATATAGTAAGATCGTTTCTAAGTCAAAAATAATTTCTTGACAGACTTGGTACTAACCGGTCTACAAGAAATATAAACCAACAAAGAACTGAGGAGTGCACAATGCGTAAAAACACAATGATAATGTTTCTACCCGTCATTCTAATCACAAGAGTTAGCCCGGAAGTATGAGACTTGTGTGAGGGAGAGGGCGCATTTGCTCTTCATGAACGACTTACGTTGGTAATCCCTAACCACCATTCAGTGTTAGAATGTGGGGAATCTGGAAAACCTTATTAGTAGAGGAACATTAACCGATGTGAATCTCTCACATTAACACCAAACTGACATTGTTCCCATCCTAGACACGCACGTCAGAATGATTGCCAACCCACCACTGCGAACAGGCCTTAATATATGAGCAGACAATTTAATTAAAAATTGTCAGGCAGAATGGGGATTCGAACTCACGACTTCTGGATTAAGCGATCGAGATACTAATCTTTGAGCCACCGACTCGACTTGGTCAGTATTTTGTCTCGATCCCCTTTACCTCTATTATAGTATATCCCGCGAAGTTATAAGTTATAATAGAGATATAAGTTTATCTATTTTTGGTATTTTGATAATAGTCATTAGTAAATATGAAATTAAGAAGATACATTTTTGCCAGCTTACTCTTTAATACGTACCTACTTATCAATTGCCGTGTATAAATTTTTTTCATATTTTCTGTCTTATTGAGGTTACGACCGTTTCATTATTAAAAGGGCTGTTGAGGACAACAGTAACACAACAGCACGGGGAAATAAGTAACATGTTACTTTCATACCCATCAACTGATGGGGACGAAAGCCCTCGATCAAGCCGTATTCGGACCATGTAAAAAAAATGATTAATACTGCTGCAGATAACTAGATGCATTATGGTAATATAATGACAATTCACAATAATATCCCTATCATTGTACCTCATTGTATCATTGACTTCAAGGAGTTCATGATGGAGTTCGAGGAGAGGCAGTCTAGAAAGTATAATATTCGGAGTTCCTGAGAAGGATTCTAGTCTTGATAGGGAAGGTTTCCAATTTGTTAAAAATAATTCAGCCTGATATGGGGCTTTCAGCTGACTTGACGATCTTGCGTCTCAGAAAGTTTAATCCTTCCAGTGGGTGACCTCGTCCAATTCGTGTAAATCTTGAAATGGAGAAGCAGGTCCACGCCAGTGTCCGTAATTTTAAATCTGCTAAATCTAATAATAACGTGCTTCATCAGATATCCATCTCTTTCGATAGAATGCCTAGGCAATTGGACTATATAAAACGTGTGAAAGCGGAACTGAAGCAGCGACAGAATAACGGCGAAGATAATTTGAAGATGAAGTATGTTCGTAGTGTTCCAAGAATTACGGCTTTAAACTAAAACAGTCCAGCAGTGCTATTAATTTAACTTTTAGATACCAGAATGTGCGTGGCTTAAATACCAAGTTGGGGCAATTCTATCCCAGCTCCAGTGTTGATTTGTCTAACTTCATTTGCTTAACTGAAACATGACTATCTAGTGGTGTGTCTAGTTCCAAACTTTGATAATATTGTTATTGTCGGTGATTTTAATGTAACTGGTTTTACAGCATCTTTGGAAGATTATAAATGTACAGTTCTTAAGAGATTTTGTAATTTCCTGTCAACTGATCAGTATAATAATGTCACTAATGTTAATATACTAGACCTTGTCTTGTCCAAATCCAGTTGTGAAGTTACTCGCAAAAATGTTCCTTTCGTCACTGAAGATTGTCATCACCCCGTTTTTTTTTTACGAGTGAGTTTCGCGCTAAACATCTTCAAAAGTTTACATTTAATCCACTTCATAAATCATATAAGGTTTCTTTGTTAAGGATTGTTGTCATGTGTTAGCGCAACCATTAGCCACATTATTTAATCTGTTACTTAAACAGGGCAGTTTTCCTGATGTTTGGAAAGTAGCAAGTGTCTGCCCCATTATTAAGAATGGTGATCCAGTTGATATAACAAACTATAGACCCATCACTTTATTGTGCAATTTTGCGAAGGTTTTTGAGATGTCCTTGTACAGTCGAATTTATCCCCTTTTTAAAAATATTATATCACTTGAAGAGCATGGTTTCAAGGAAAAAAGATCAACCAACACAAATCTTGTTTGCATTAACCAGTTTATTTCTAATGTCATTGATCATCACGGTCAGGTGGACGTATTTTATACCGGTTTCTCGAAGGCCTTTGACAGGATTGTCAAACATACTGATTGTCAAACATATTGATCATAACATACTTTTGCATAAACTTAACAATTACGGATTTTGCGATAACTTACTAAGGCTCTTTCGGTCTTATTTATCATGTCGTTTCCAATATGTCACATATAATGGATATAACTCTAGTCACTACCTTATTACTTCTGGAATACCCCAAGGTTCTAATTTGGGTCCTGTACTATTCTCTATTTTTATTAATGACATTACCACTCTTCTCAATTGCAATCAGTTAATCTATGCGGACGATTTAAAACTGTATTTTTCTATTTCGAGCTGAGATGATTATGCTTTTCTTCAAAATGATTTGAATATGGTTGCGAGATGGTGTTATCTAAATAACTTACATTTAAATATGTCGAAGTGTAAAGTCATTTATTTTACAGGTAAATTGAATCATATACTTTTCAACTATGAAATTAACTCAGATTTCTTGATACGTGCAAAGACCATTAAGAATTTGGGTGTTTACTTTGACGATAAGTTAACATTTTCGGAGCACATACAAGGTATAGTTTCTTCTTCTCTTAGGATGTTAAGTTTTGTGATAGGGCAAGGCCGTAATTTCCTCGGTAATGATTACTATTCAAGTTATTTTATGCATATTCACTTGTTTGGAATTCTATGTATAATTTCATGTCAACCTCATTAAGTCGGTTCAAAAAAAGTTTTTAACATTCCTTACGTTTCGTTTAGACAGAAGATATCCTGGAAGAGGCTGCGACTATCAACTTTTGTTAACTCGTTTTAATTTCGACTTATTACAATTCAGAAGATACTTCCACAGTCTGAAATTTTTACACGCACTCTTGCATAACCATATCGACTGTCCTGATATATTAAGCCAGTTGAATTTTCTAGCAGTAAGATCTGCCAGTCGTGCTCCACTAACGTTTTATTGCTCTGCTGTTGACACTAATGTTGGATTAAAATCTCCCATTAGTGTTATGACACGTAGCTATAATAGCATTTGTAACTCCTGTGATATATTTAACTGTAATGCAAAAAGTATACATAATGTTTTTAGAAACGTTAGTCAGCTTTAAATTTTGAGATTTTAATTAAATTGAAATTGAGCACTTATTTATATAATATATTTTTTGTTGTTGTTTGAGTCATACTGTAAGTTTGCATACACATATTTGTGCGTATGTTATTGTTAGGTATTTCTATAAGGCGCAACATATTTGTATTTGTATTTTTATACATTTTACTTTGTTCTGTAATTGGTGTTTACACTGTTGGACAAATAAGATTATTATTATTATTATTAATATTATTATTTTTTTAATTTTTTTTTTTTAAATCCAGTCGACCGATTCCCTGCCTCCAATTCTCAAGGTCGGCCGCTGGTGGTAATCAGTAGCTACTCCCCACGTCCGTGGGGTGAGTAACTACTGAGTCCGGGAATCGTGTACACTAAGTAGACGTATGAGCCCAAAATGACCGCCTTCTGCATTCTTCCGGCTAGAAGATCTGCCGAATTTCGGGATGCCGGTATGATCTTCAGTTTAGAAAGCAGTGTATCTCTTGCTCCACCGAGGGCTCCTATTATCAGTACCACAAGCTTCACAGTATGTTCTGGATGGAGTCTGCGGAGTTCGAAGAGAAGGTCTCGATATTTCGTCCGTTTCTTCTCCTCTTTCTAGACAACGTTGTTCTCGGCAGGAGCCGAGAACTCGATGACAAATATTGTCTTGAGCTGGTGGTCGAGGAGGACTACATCAGGCTTATTGGCTCGAATCTGCCTGAGCGTGGGAAATGAGTAGTTCCAATAAATTCAGCACTTCTCATTCCCCACAACGGACTCAATATCCCCCGGAGCATATGGCAGCGCTGGTGTTTCGTGTATCTCGTACGAGTGCCGTAGAAAGTAGTAGAGCATTCGTAAAGCCGCATTGTGTCTATGGATATAGGTCGAAACTGCATATGCCGAATAAGCGGAGAGCAGATGCATAATTGTCTCCGGCGCCCTATGGCAGGCCCTGCAGTTGACATCAGGGACCTCCATACCCATGACACGGCTTCGATAGACGAGGGTGTTAAATACACCATCCTGGCAAGCCATTATAAAACCCTCGGTCTCCGACTTAAGCCCCACTGACCTTAAAAAGGCAAAGGTCAGCCTTTCGGATAAGCCATGGTCCTCAATTATTTATATTATTATTATTATGTTTGTTCTGCACACTCATTTTATTTTCTTTTGGAGTGGTGTTTGGCTAGTTACATCGGTCCAAGACAAGATGATTCGTCATTAGGATGTATTGAAAATACTATGGCTACCCACCAATAACCCTTCGCACTATACTACATGTATCCAATATGACTGATTTCTGAATAGGTATTTACAATTCCCACTCTAGACCTAATAATGATGAACTGGTTTTCAGGCTGTTGGATATTTCACCTGTAGCTCCGAGTATGATTGGGACTATTGTGACGTCGTCTAACCGCCACATCTGGAGAATCTCATCCCGCAAAGCTAAGTATTTATTGATCTTCTCTACGTGGGTCTTAGTAACATTACTGGGAAGCGGCACAGCAAAATCCACCATGATGGCCTTTTTCTGCTTTTTGAAGGTAAGTATCAGATCAGGTATACTGTTTGTATTCTTCTGTTCCAGTACAGCAGTACATCCTCGTTCTCGCATACCGCCGGGGGCTCGTAGTGGTAATACGGGACTGTATCTGTATGCCCCATGTGCCTCACTCGTATTTGCTGGTGGATGATTTTTCCAACCCTATTGTGCCTATCCAAGTATGCTTTCGGCGCTAGTGAGCTGCATCCCGCCACGATATGGTCCAGAGTTTCATCAGTGCTATTGCAAACACGACACTTCATGTCTGCTATATTCTCCGCCAGGATACGTCTCTTGTATGATCTTGTTTGGATCACTTGATCCTGGATAGCGGCAATGAAACCTTCGGTTTCCATAAATATATTGCCATGGCGGAGATAATCTGTAGACGCGGGTGTGTCAAAAGATTCGTGTTCAATCCTGGCTCGGTATTTCCCATGTAGCGGTTTACTGAGCCATTGGTCAAGCTTGCTGAACGGTGTTGGCTTCTTCCGATGGGTTAAAGTTCCTGTCGGCCAATCTCAGGGGGATTGATTTTCTGCCATCTTGTACTATCGCCATATGTAAGACACTAGTTTCTGCTTTTTTGTAGAAATAAGCACGGAGGTTCTCCAGTTGTCTTGTGGTGCCTTACCTTCACATCTAGGATACCTCTTCCCCCGCTATTGCGGGGCAGATGGAATCTTTCGATAGCCGATTTGGGATAGTGCGCTCGATGGTTTCGGATCTCTTTTCGGGTTTTGGTGTTCAGGTCTTCCAGCACCGTATTAGTCCATCTGATAATCCCAAAGCTGTATGTTAGCGCTGACGTGGCATATGTGTTGATGGCTTTTGTCATATTTCGAGCGGAGAGTTTGGAGCGGAGGATGGATCGAATTCTGCTCAGGTAAGTATTAACAGATCTCTATTTCGCTCCCTTGTGGTCAATATCTCTTGCTTGTAGGTACCCGAGATATTTATATTTCTAATCCTCTTCCATCCCTGTTATTATACCCTGATCCCTGCCGACTTCGTACCCTTCATGGTGGGTCCATTCCTCTTTCTCCATGCTGCTAATCTTGCATTTGTCCAGCCCAAATTTCATACATATATCAGTACTAAATCTCCCTACACAGGCTAGAAGGTCTTCAAGGTGCTTCTTAGTGTGCGCGTATAGCTTCAGATCGTCCATATACCAGAGGTGACTGATCTGTAACTTGGCATATGGAAGCCTATACCCTTTATTTTGTTCGTTGAGCAACCTTGTGAGAGGGCGGAGCGCCAGACAAAACCATAAGGGGTTCAGGGCATCCCCTTGAATTATTCCCCTTCTGATATTAACAATGCCTGCATCCAAGATACTGTTTGGCGCTCTCAGCAGCAACTGGGTCTTCCATCGTGCCATTGCGTGCTTGAGGAATTATCTTATATGCTCTTCGATGCCGTATATCTCCAGTACTTCGCGGAGCTAAGAGTGCGGAATGCTATCGAATGCCTTCTGGTAATCGATATACGCTGTATGTAGGAAGTTCTTCGATTTCTTGGCATTCGACATTATTGTAGCATCGATAACTAATTGCTCCTTATATCCCCTTGATCTTTTTCGTCATCCTTTTTGTTCCTTATCGAGTAACTTATTCCGTTCAAGGTGACTATAGATATTATCTGAGATTACAGCGGTGAATATTTTATAAATGGTTGAGAGACACGTAATGGGCCTGTACTTTGCGGGGTTCTCCGTGCATTGATTTATCTTAGGGAGTAGGTAAGTAACACCGTTGGACATGAACTCGAGAACGCTTTCTGGATGCGCAAGTATGGATGTGTAACATTGAGCTAACTGCTCATGCACCGATTTGAACAGTTTAAACCAGAAGTTCTGCAGTTTGTCTAGTCCTGGCGCTTTCTAGTTCAGGGTCTTTTTGATGGTTTTTTTCACTTCTTCCTGCTTAATTTCCCAATTAAGCATAGCGCTAAGTTTGGTCTTTGTTTTTCTCTTGTCAGACAGCTATTGTCTCCGTTGGTGTTGGATCGGCTCGCTCCATATACTCGACCAGATCTCTTTGATACTATCTACCGTTGGTAATTTACTTTTGTTGTCAGCTGCAGCACTAGTGCTTAAGCTGCTGTAAAAGCTGCGTTCACTTCTGGCAAACATCCTGTTCTGCATCCTTCTTGTGTTACTCTCCCTATTTCTCCTAAGTCTCTTCGCTAGTGCGGATAGTTTTTGCTTCAGAAGGTCCAGTATTTCTAACGCTGTTAAGTTCTCTTCAGTCTTTTCCCTGCTAATAATATCTGCTGCCGTCCTTAGAACCCTCGCACTAGGATCTGGTTAAAGGCTCCGCGTTATGACCCCAACTTTTAGCCTGAGCTTCTCTATTATGCGCTACGGAATTATGCCATTCAAAACCATTGAATCTTAAAATCATTAAAAATCACTTAAATTTAACATTATCTTTAATTTAGTAGAAAAAATACATTAATGTGCGCCAATAAAAAAATATTGAAAATCGCGTAAGTATATAAACTGATATGTATATTTTATTCTCATAACTAATCATTAACTATAGTAAAAGAGTTTAATAATAGATAGGTAACATACAGTCTGTCAATAAAGTAACCCCCACCCCCTGCTAACTTTTGAACGAATCGAGTTAGAGAGTTTTAACAAAATACAGGGTGAATCACGTAAAATGAAGTTGATTCTGACGATAAATTCGATTCTTCAAATTCAAAGATGACACGGGCGCTGTCAACTCAATTGTTTTAAATGGCAAAGTGTGCTGTGTTGCACCTCATTTAAAATGTAATTCAATTCTCTACATTCTCGTTTTTGAAAAATGACAATCGAGTTATCCGTTCTCTAGTTACAAGCGTTTCTATTAACGATATTTAAAAAAATTTTGAGTCGCCGAGGTTGCCATTTAAAAAAATTGAGTTGACAGCGCCCGTGGTGCCATCTTTGAATTTGAAGAATCGAATTTATCGTCAGAATCAACTTCATTTTACATGATTCACCCTGTATTTTGTTAAAACTCTCTAACTCGATTCGTTCAAAAGTTGGCTTGGGGGGGTGGGGGTAACTTTATGGACAGACTGTATAATTTTACAATGTATCTCTTACATTTGTACTCATTGATTTGCATCCACATTATCTGTTATACTATTCAAATAATCTCTACAAATAAGGAATGTGTACTAACTATATACGGAGAATAATCATGTAAGCAGATTTAACGAATATGTCTGAAGACAGTGTGTATGCTTGCACCTGTTACCCTAATGACTCAAGTAGGTATAACATTATGACATAGAGTACAGGTGTAACAACAAAGCTGGATGACCAAGGTACATAGTTGCCAAATTTCATCATAGGTATTTGATTACAATATACCTACCATTTTGGTATATTAGGATAAAACTATTGATGTGTAACTAGATATAGTTGCCTTTTATTCTATAAATAGTTTTATTTTTATCAATTTTACATAAACCTAATATTTGTTACAATAAATTTGCTATTTATGATCAGAAACAAAAGCATTTCTAAATTTAGGAAGTGAATCGGTCCAATGTATTGGTACTCTTAACAGTGAGAAAGTGAGAAATCAAATTCTCGATCAAATAGTTATTATTTACATATTATTGAGATAAAGTATTTGTTACTATTTGATTGATATCAATACCATTAATAGGTAAGTACTCAATTTTATCTAAATGTCTAAACAATAATATTTTAAACAATAAAATAAAAATTAGTGTAATTCATCCGTTGTTGGATGGATGCATTTAAACGAATTTATTTAAAAAAATATATATAAAAACAAGCAGAACAATTGAAATTTATAAACATCGTAGGTCTATCTTGGCTGAGGACGGAAATTTGTAAAATTCATAATCATAATGTATTATCGATCAGCTGTATACAAAAATGATAATAATGATTTTTATTTTGAAGCTCAATCAAAATTCTATAGTTGTATACCATATATGTTACTTACAACTATGACGTTGCTGTTGCTGATGTATATTAAATTTAAACTTACCTACTCCAGAACTGTTAATTTTAGACAAAGCAATTATTTTGAGAACCTATCCAATTTTAGTTAAATGCAATATAAATTATGTACATAATTCTGTTTAAAATCAGCCATTCCAAGAAAAATAATTTTTATAACATTATTCTTAGTGATATTATCAGGATATTTTTTGAAATCTATCACGCTAATTTACCAACGAAACGGCACTTTCAAATTATTGCTATGAAAAAGCTATTTGTAATGAAGTATACCTGGAGATTGTTCTTGTCCTGGCTTTAAGGTAAGAATGCCAAGATCATGGTCTACGATGAGCAACGTTGTCAGATTACGAAGTTATTTGTTATGTTACTGTTGTATTCTTGTACTAAGAAAGTAACTGTGACAACCTCGTGCAGGAAGTTTTGCTCTTGATAGTAAATAATAATGTTACAGCATAATATAATAGTTTGCATGTTTCAAACTGTTTCTTAAACAACGCATATGTCAGTACTATAGAAGTGTTTATAATGTAAAAAACAAATAAATAACTAGTTCACCAACGATTTCTGCAATTAGATTGCTGTATAGATAACTTGTAAAATATTATCATTACTTAATCACGATAAAGAGAATCTATCGGCAAATAGATCTCAAATGTTTGCGAATTTAGTGCTAATTTAGTTTTTCTTTTTTTACCTATTTTTACCATTTTACATAGTACAGGTTTTAAAAACTTGCAACTTTTAACTGGACGGTAACTGTATCTTAACTATATAATTGTGTCATATAACATTGTGTCAAATATACCAAATGCGACTGGCTACAATCTTGATTTAGGTCTATCCGATCACAATAAAGTTCAAATATGTAATGTTGAGATTTCGGCAGGCAAACCAAACGAAACGGGTGCAAATCATACTTCATATATAAGAGACACTTTTCTAGTAATAATTTGTTTAATCTCAAACATCAACTTTCGGTTACAGATCTGAGTCATTTATACAACATGCAAGAGGTAAATGAAGCCTGGAATTGCTTTTGGCCAAATCTATTTTATTGTTTAGACAAAACTTGTTCTAATATAAAAATAAAATTAACACATAACAAACAAATTCATAATTGGGTAAACGATGCTATCATCGAGGAAAGTAAACAACTAAAAATATTATATTGGCTAGACAAAAATTTAAATGGTCCTAACGTGTCAAAGAATTTCACAGAAGCAAAAAAATCATTTTCTGAACAGGTTAGACTAAAAAAGAAGAATTCTATCACGGTAAAATATTTGACTCCACGAACATAGGCAAGGAAGTTTGGAGTATTGGAAACAGTAACACAGGGCGGCAAATACAGTTTCAGTTCCTCCCATAACGATTGTAATATTTATGATTGCAAAGAGATTTCCAATGTTTTCTGTGACTACTTTGCAAATATTGTCCAAGACTCTCTTCTATATATGTACGGCAACACGAGTGGTATATTTGTACTACAGGAGCTTCCAATAAAAATGCATTATACTTTTATCCTATTACACCAGAAGAGGCTTTATAGAATTTTATTATTATGCAAAATAAGAAATCCAATGGTCACGATGGTATTAATTTAAAGTCTTGAAATACATATCCTAATTAATTGTTCATCCTATTTGTTTCATATTTAATCTATCCATAACAGCAGGTATTTTTCCCGACTTTTTAAAGTTAGGTATACCGCTCCACAAAAAAGGGGATGTTACATTGGTAGAGAATTATAGGCCGTTAACACTCCTTTCTTACTTTTCCAAATTGTTCGAGAAAATCATTCACAAAAGAATTTTGAATTTCTCATATAAATATAGCCTAATCTCAAGTAATCAGCATGGCTTTCGTCCTAATTATTCAACTAACACTGCCGCCTACTCTCTGTTAAGCACGATTTACAGTCATCTTGACAATGGTAAAATTGTTCTGTCGCTCTTTTTTTATTTAACAAAAGCTTTCGATTGCATGCAAAAAACTTCTTAATAAGAAAATTAAGTAGCCTAAGTATCAGAGCACCTATAAATAAATGGATGCACTCATTCCTATCTGAGAAGAAGCCTAATGTTAAGCTGAACGGAAATATATCGCAAACTTGTACAGTAAACATAGGAGCTCCTCAAGGAAGTATAATTTCTTCATTGTTATTCCTCCTCTTCATTAACGACCTTGAGTATCACATCTCGAAGGATTTATCTTTAGTGATGTTTGCAGACGATACCACTATGTCTGTCTGCGAGGACCATTGGTGAAATACAATTAAAAGCAAATGTGGTTCTGCGGCAATTTTATAACTCGTGTAATAGAAATTAACTTATTATTAATGCCACGAAAACAAAATATGTAATATTCCATTTAAGAAAACTAAAAGAAATTGTTTCTCTTCAAATTAATAAGATTTTATTAGAAAATGTATCCAGTATTAGATTTTTGGGCCTATTTGTAGACGAAAATCTATCATGGACCGGCCATACAGACTATGTAGCTGGTAAATTAAACTCGGCTTTTTTTGCTATAAGACATTTAAAAAATGTGATGATTAGGAAATATTTAATGAATGTTTATTTTGCACTTGCCTATTCGCACTTGAAATATTTGGTTCTGTATTGGGGAACATCTATTATCAGATTAACTTTTTCCTTAAATCCTTTAGACTCCTGTAAGGATACTTTCAGAGAATAGTATATTATACTATAAGGGACAGAAATGCGTTATTTTGGCAGAGGTGCAATTTGAAGCCCGAGGGCTACAATGCACCGAGGACAAAATAGCATTTCTCCCGAATGGTATATACTATTTTTTCCACGGTCTTATTAACTTAAAAACACATATTTTGTTATTATGAAGTAAGTAGCACCAGAATTATTGTATTCGGATTTGAGCATTTATTTAGTAGTCGTTGAGTTATTGTCATAACTACAAAATAAACAAACAAAAAGAATTGTCAAATTAAGATGTTAGTTTGGTTTAGTTTACAGTTAGTGCACAATGAATAATTGTGAGTCGGAAGAGATTGTGGAGGCTGCAAATATTGCAATAAGCAATTTGTTACCTACGAAGTCAAGATCTTTATACGATATAGCTTACAATCGGTTCAAAACGTGGTTCGCCGAGAAAAATATTCAAGTATACAGCGAGAATGTTTTGTTGGCATACTTCAGTGAAAATGTAAAGAATTACAAGTCTTCCACATTATGGGCGCAATATTCTATGGTTAAGTCATGCTTGATAATTTACGACAACATAGATATAAGCAAATTCCCCAAACTGATCGCATTTTTGAAAAGAACCGGTGACGGATATCAAGCGAAAAAATCGAAAATATTGACAAAGGGTGAAATCGACCGTTTTCTATCAACTGCAGATGACAAAGAATTCTTAATGATTAAGGTAAGATTACTTTTGTTGTTAGGTATTTCAATTATTTAGTATTTTGATTTTTTATAGGTTGTATTAATTCTGGGGATTGCCGGAGCTTGTCGAACTGATGAACTAGTCAATTTAACTGTAGATGATATGGAGGATGTAGGCTCATCCTTGATTGTAAAAATTCCAAACACTAAGACAAAGATTCCACGAACCTTTGTGGTTACCGATGTGGGAAATATGCTTGAATTGTATCGAAAATACCTGTCCCTTCGTTCTCCCCACGTCAAGCATAAGCGCCTTTTTTGTACTACAAAGCAGGAAAATGTAGTTCGCAGCCAGTTGGCAAGAATACCATCGGAAAAATTCCTAGTGTAGTAGCTTCGTATTTAAAATTACCTGATGCTGCATGTTATACTGGTCACTGCTTACGAAGATCTTCAGCGACATTACTGGCAGATGCTGGTGTGGATATCACGACAATAAAGCGTCATGCTGGTTGGAAATCAACGACAGTCGCTGAGGGTTATGTCGAGAACTCCATTGAAAATAAGACCAAAATTGCTAATCACGTTTTAGTAGGTACCACCACTAGCGCAATCACAAAAACTTTAAATGTAAGCGAAAGTAATATTCCTTCTAATATTAATTTTGAAAATTGTACAAATGTTACATTTAATTTAAATGTCAATAAATAATTTCAATGTTACCTCATTTTTTGCATGAAAAACGTTCTCCATAATGTAAACTTCCTTGGGAATAATCGACTACTTCTATTTCAATTTTGATGTCATAGAAACTGATTTCTACTCCCGACCGTGGAAAAAATTATTTACTTACTTTATACTCAATTATTATCTATGAAGCTGCCGTCTTTGTTAAACTTTATCCAGAAAATTTTCCTCGATGTGACACATTACATTCCCATAGTACACGATATGCAAATAATATTCTTATCCAAAAGTTTACTTTAAGTACCTTTCAAAAGGGACCATTTTACCTCTGTGCCAATATTTATAATAAATTACCAGACAATATCAAAATTATTAGCAATGTTAAAAAGTTTAAAAAGGAACTAAAAGCTTTCCTATGCTGTAAAGCATTTTACTCTTTACATGAATTTTATGACACTTGACACCATATATTATGTATTTTTTTATTTAGTTACATGTGTAATCTAAATCTTTTAAACTTTACGTTACTAATGTTTTTACTGTGTATTTTCTATATATCTAGTTGTGACGTTTCCTATCCTGTAAAGGTTTTACGAATAAAAGTTATCTATCTATCTTATCTATAAATCTTCTTTACCCCCCCCCACTTTTTTCCCATGATAAGGCTGTTTTACTTGCCTATATCATTTCATAGACAAAGGATCTATTCCCGGCTTTAAATCCTATCTAGGGGATGTTACGTCATCTACACAAACTTCGCTTATGTTTGCATAGCTTCTGTGAATTCACCAACTTGGCCACTAGAAGATGCGGGCACTGCGAGTCTGGCCTGCATGGTCACCCATCCAAGTACTAACCACGGCTTACCCGCAATTATAAACTTTAAAATTATAAAATTGTTAAAGTATTTTTGAAAGGCAATATATTAATATTCATTACGTAAAATCTTCAATGGAAAAGAGTTGTGTATCGTATGGAAAGTTTGAGGAAAGGACAATACAAAGTTAGTTACTCAGAATATACAGAACTGTATGCAGTTATCACATGAATGTCCATCGCCCCTAATTCCAAACTACAGACAGTTGTTTCGACTTACTAGGTATTCTCAGTGCTGTATATCCCAGAGTGAATAACTCATTCGTTAGGTGTTAGTGGTGGTCGATCCTCATGCGCGATGACAATGCCATATAGTTTTGTCTAACGTGGGGATATCCTCAAGACTTGTATATTTGTGTTATAATTTTGTATTTAAAGATGCTTGTAATATAATTGCAAATAATACTAAAGCTTAGTTGATGCAGTTTCCTGTAAGAATAATAGCGATAAAAATAAAGATAAGAAGTTGTATAAAAATCATATTAAAATTTGTTTAATTAAAAAGTTTTAATTGATTTGAAATTTTATTGATATTGTTATTATTAGTTTTATAAAACGGTATGAATCTAACGTAAAAGTTAGATGTTATCAAACTAAAAAAACCCTAATAAATTTAATTTAGGTTAATTAATGTAAGTATTTTCTTTCATTGCATTTTTTTACTAAACTTTAGTTTGCTTAATACTGCCCTTACAACCTTCATCTTGAATACTTATATTGTCCTATTTGCTTTAATATTTGCAGTTTTTTTTAAAAAAATTAATTTTTATATTTGCTTAAATACGTGCACCCCCTTCCTCTAATACATCATTTTAAAGCGTATTTAATTTGACATAGAACGGTACTTTGTTTTTCAAAATAGGTTTAATTTTATGGAAGTTCTGGACCAAATAACTTATTATTGATTCCTAAAAATTTATTATTAAAGTGTATTAAGTTACGCGTATTCAGTGTAGTGGGAGTTTTCAAATGAACACAGTGTATGTATGTATGTATGTATGTATGTATGTATGTATGTATGTATGTATGTATGTATGTATGTATGTATGTATGTATGTATGTATGTATGTATGTATGTATGTATGTATGTATGTATGTATGTATGTATGTATGTATGTATGTATGTATGTATGTATGTATGTATGTATATACAAAGCGTGCCCCACCAGGAAACGACGCGATCTATATCTGGAAAAGTATTAATCTTCAAAATTTGAAAATTTGGCCACATGGCAGTCGGTGGAGCGAATACAACTAAAATATTCACAGGCTTCTAGCGCATCCGGTTATACCTGAAGTCGACACTAACTTATTTGTTATGTCAAATGAAACCCCTGTAGGTATATATTACCCTGTAGGTAATATTAAACTCCTATTTATAGTTAGGAGTTACAGGTTTTCAAATATTAATTGCTTAGAAACCACTTTGACAGATACAAGGACACACGGTCTTTGTAACTTTTTTCAAGGACGAGATGTTCATTTGATTTTTGGTATGTGAAATGAACTTGTATGGTGCTACCTTCCACAACTATAATAAATTTAAAAATATTGTACAGTGCGCGTATTCATTCACGCTGTTACATTTTTATAACTTCAAACGACGAAAAGTTTTTTTACTTAAATAACACTCTGTATTTTTCGATATTATCTTGTGAAGCCTTAAATTCTCTTTCAAACTATATAGACATTGTTAGGGTTGTGGTTACAACTTTCAGAGATAATTGTAAATCAAATCAAATAGGTCATGAGAGGAAACAATCATACATAACAAACTAACTCCCTCGCAGTCAAATTATTGTTGTGAGTCTATACTGTGTGCTAAAATTGCAATTATAAAATACCTGGCCATTGTTTAAATTACGCTAATGAGAATTATTTTAATTTATTTATTATTTACGGACACTGTGACAAAGTAATATCAAGGATATCACTTTTGTTACATGACTGTGATGTCTTTTTTTAATTTGTGATATCTACATCATCATTTACCATATATGTGGCTGAACTATGGTGAAAATAATGTCCACTGGATTCCTTCGTGTATAGGGGTTTCACCCATTTTACAATTCTAATCAGAATATTTCCCGAACGTATTGAAATAACGATTGATTCGATTTTACATCGCTTATAGAGATGAATCGTTTGTTGTGTGAGTTATTTGAGGGACATAACATACGTCTATGCATTTGAAGGAGATGCCGAAAACAACTACTCTACGGGCAATATGCCCCGACTGGCGTTGACAATAATTGTCAGACAGATAGTAGCACAGACCCAAAGAGGGCACTACGGTGTGTTTCTCACCACTACTAACATATACGTCTATGTATTTTCGATAAAAACTCAGATGGGTGTCGTTTGCAACTACAATTTTTTTGTCAACGAGAGCTTTTCGTTTCGGATCCATAACAATTAACATGGTTTTCTTATCTACAAAATTGTACAAAATTGTTTTTGCCCACTCGTCACGTCAACATGCTCCTGCACGCTTCATTACCACCTATAGTATAAATAAAACTCATTTCGAATTTTTGAACAAAAGCACTTCCTTCAAACACTTAAAATCCTCATCTGCAACATCCCGTATGAATTTTTCTCATATACTCTCATGAAGATTTATGCGTTATTGGATTTATATCTTTTACTTTTGTTCTCACACAAGAGTTAACTTTTCAAATGTTTTGAGTGACTCCATAAACTAGGTGGCTTGGGTGTACTTTCTGCTCCGCTATATAGGTACTAAATTACCTCTTCATTTAGTTTTTTCATACTATTTTTACATTTAGCAATTTTCAAACTCTCAAAGGCATCCAGCTGTCTGAAATTTGTTACATTCCTAATTAGTCTTAAATTACTACTATCTATTTTATGATTGTTCTCAAACGCATGTTGAGCGACACTAAACTTACCTGTTCTACCATATTTGAGATGAGTCATATGTTCCTTGAATCTAGTTTCAATCGACCTTCTAGTTTGTCCAACATATTTTTGATTACAGTCTTTACAGCTAATTTCGCAAATCCCCGACTTTTCCTTAGTTTCTATTTTGTCTTTTGGATTGCCTAAAAGTTGTTGTAGTTTATTTCCCGATGAATAAACCACTGATATACCTATTATCTTTAACAACTTAATCAAAACTACGGGTAAAACGAAGATCGTATGGAATAGATATGAATTTTGGATTTTCTCTTTCATTTTAAAAAATAGAGGAATTTCGAAATGTCTCTTTAAATTTACGTTTCCTACTCATTTTATCAATTAAACTATTATTTATCTTGCAATAGCCATTTTCACTGTCATTATAACTGTTCACAGCAATCGAAAAATGTTTTTTTCAGAGGCTTGTATATATTACAAAACGTATTTCATTTATGACTTCCAAGAAACATCTACTGTAATTTTGAAATTTATTATAAAATAAATAAATAAAAATTTATTGTAACTTTTGAATTTCAAGTTTATGTACCTTTTTGGTTTTTATTTAGGATAAGTTGAATGTCAAACAGTTGATTATTGTCAAACTATAAATTAACCATGTTTTCTACCAGTCATTCAACCCATAAGTTACGTCGTAAATGTATCATGTGTTTATAAGGTGGTTTCTGTTGTTTTTTTTTTCTGTAAAATAAATACCACTCAAGTAAATAGCTAGAAATACAATATTTTTTGTAAACATCTGTCCATCTTCACTAGTAGTGAAACGTAGTGAAACTAACATGTGCGCGAATGATAAAACACTGATAAATTGTAAAATCAAGTTAGTAAATGAATAACCATAAACCGTTGATGTTGATACGTATGAAATTTATTTTTAATTAAGATATATAATAGATACCTATTCTAATATATCTGGATATTTTTTATGCTAAAAATTAATAAAGAAATTGAAAATAAATAACTAAACCTTTCTCTAAAAATATTAATGTGATATAAGAATCGGCCTCATATCTTATTTTTATCTAATATAAAATTTTTCAGAAGGAAGCATCACTGGTTAACATGGTAAATTTCAGTATTCGTTATCAGAACTTAAAGTCCAATAAATATTCAAAATTCAATTCAGTAAAGCATTCAATATTAAAAATAATCAAAAAATGAGAAAATGCGGAAAATTTTCAAAATTTAGAAATATGAATATTAGATAAAATCCAGGATAAAATCCAGAATAAAAAAGAATTGTGGGATTTCCGAATGCAACTACATACTTCTTAGAATTGACTTTTTGACGAAAAGGAATAAACTCTCTAAACTAATAAAGATTCAAAATTTAAGCAAGCATGACTACCAAAGAGCAATAGGGGCAATATTACATAATAAATATTATGACCAATAGTAAAAGTAAAAGTGAGACCTTTTTCCCTTTCAATAATATTTTCTACCTGAAGAGGACCAAGTAATTCTTTGTGAAATAGAAATTCTTTTGTCAGTTTTAAGCTTTTAAAGGCATAAACAGTTAATTTAAGTAATTATAGTAGCACCATTAAGTCCTAAAAAATAAATGTAACCCTTTCCTGGCCCCATAATAGTTTGACAACATATTTCGGAATATTTCAAAAGATTTAAAGATCAAGGAATGTTGAAAGTGAATTTTTTTTCTGAAGAATACCATACCTTCCTCTACCATACCTTACTATAAAAATATACATATGTATATAAATAAAATTAAGGTTTATATAATATAAATAAAAGAAATATGTCACGACGAGCTGAATCTATCTGTATATGTATATGGAGAACCTGTAGAGGTAGAATTTTTAAAATTTGCATCTGTCATTTTCTGTTATACTGGAAGCCTATACCAACTTCCTTATTTTAAATGGAATACTACATTTTTATAACATTTTTTAATTCTTTGATAACTTTAAGGATTACTTTATACAGAATTCTCTATACCAATATTGTACCGTTTTTGATGAGAGGAACCACCTCTGTAACCTTAATGAACCACCTCTGTAACGCTTGGTATGAGTCCACGCACTTGCTGGACGAGGAGAGAAGAAACTACTGACGAGTACAAACAGTAATGGGATTCACACGGGAACGCGTGTCGAAAAGAGAGTTGAGTTTTGGGAGTGCCCCGAATAAGTCGTATTAATTATCTCTACTCTTGATCTAGTTCTCTATTTTTTTTTTTTTTTTTGGTGTATTGTGTATTGGTGAATTAGGAGAAAATATCTAATTTACAGGTTATTAAAGTATTTGTTGATGTTTATTCTATGTTGATTTTATGATATATTATATTTAATGTTTAATGTCATTTTTTTATTATTATTATTAACTAAATAAGACATATTTAATTATATTCATCTTCACGAAGTCATCTCAATGATTTTTTTGTTATTCTAATAATATTATATAGTGTTTTTATACTCACCTAGTTTACAGTTTGCTTATATCTGAGAACTTTGACGTAGTTTTCCACATAACACCAAAACACTATACTGCACTCGACGCGCGTTTAACCAACCAAGTTGGCATCATCCAAGTTAGAGATATTAAAACTTAACCTAGGGTAACATTGTGTCCTATTTATACCTAAACTATTTCTACGGTTCAGTGAACCGTCGCGGCTGATCAGTGAACAGTGATTTACTAACCAATAAAGCGGGCTATGTGGGCTGCTGCTTGGTCCTCTGCCACCATTCATACTATTTTTACATTTAGCAATTTCCAAATTCTCAAAAGCATTCAGCTGTCCGAAATTTGTCACATTTCTAATTAGTCTTAAATTGCTACTATCTGTTATATAGTTGTTCTCAAACGCATGTTGGGCGACATTAGACTTATCTGTTCTACCATATTTGAGATAAGCCATATGTTCCTTGACTCTAGTTTGAATCGATCTTCTCGTTTGTCCAACATACTTTTGATTACAGTCTTTACAACTAATTTCGTAAATCCCCGACTTTTCCTTAGTTTCTATTTTGTGTGTTGGATTGCCTAAAGGTTGTTTATTTTCCGATGAATAAACCACTGACATACCTATATCTTTAAATACTTTACCAAAACCACGGGTGAAACGAGGATCCTATGAAATAGTTATGAATTTTGGATTTTCTCTTTCATTTTGAAAAGTCGAGGAATTTCGAAGTGTCTTTTTAAATTTACGTTTTCTAATTATTTTATTAATTAAACTTATAGAATATCCATTACTCACAGCTATATCCCTAATCAATGCATTTTCTTTTTCGAACCTCTCCTTATTTAGAGGGAAGCTTAATCGGCGATAAATTAAAAAACTGAAACTCGGCATTTTGTGTTGAGCACAATGGTGAGAGTCCTTAGGGATATATCTTAAAGTACTGGTATCTTTCCTGTATATGTCAAATCCTAACTTATTTTCACTATTTCTAATTATTAATACATCTAAGAATGGTAGTTGTCCAGAGTTTTCAATTTCATATGTAAATTTAACTGACGCGAAACGACTATTCAATTTAGAAACAAAATTGTTAATATCAGTGACTTTTGTATCAAACACTGCAAAGATATCATCCACATATCTCAACTAAACCCTGGGGAAATACTCGAATTCTTCTTTTGCCTCCGTTTCGAATCAGTTTATGAAGATATTGGCAATGAATGGTGACAAAGAGTTACCCATTGCTGTACCCTCATGTTGTTCGAAGAAATTACCATTGAATCGAAAGCAGTTTTGTTTCATGCAGAGTTTAGTGAGTTGAAGATATTCTTTTACTACATTTTGACTGAGATTGTTTGATTCGAGTAGATCCCCAAGGTAGTCCAAGGTCTGTGGTATAGCAACACTTGGAAACAATGAACAAACGTCTCAAAGGAGATCAAAAATTCACCTTCTTACAACTGAATATTTTTCACCTCATTAATGAAATCGATGCAATTAATTACATAAAAACTAGGTGTTGCAATGGGTAAACCTTTGAATTTCTCTGTTAACCATTTTGATACGTAGTAAGTCGGTGATCCAATTGAAGAAATAATAGGACGCACCAACTTTCCTGGTTTATGAATCTTAGGAAAGCAGTACAATCTAGGTACACCTGGGTTAGATACATGTAACCTCCTATTTAAAGCTGGAGTAATAAGGTTGTTGCAGGATTTAAGTACATTTTTTACTTCTGTAATCATTTTTGGTAATGGATTTCTAGAAAATTTGTTATAAGGGCCATTACTGATCAGGTTGTCTACCCTTTCATAATAGTCCTCTTTATCTAAAATTACAACTTTAGCTAAAGCTTATTAGTTTTTAGGTAAAAAAAATCTTTTTCACGCAGCCGTTTGATTATTATTCTATCCTTAGTGGATTTTGGCTTACTATTAACTTTAGTGACAACATTTGTCGAGATTAGATTTCTGCAAGCTTCTCTGCCAAATCCTTTAGAGGAATAAGGAAGGTATTGAATTGAACTGAAAGATACCAGTACTTTAAGATATATCCTTAAAGACTCTCACCATTGTGCTCAACACACAATGGCTAGATTCAATTAAAATAATTAGGAAATGTAAATTTAAAGAACACTTCGAAATTCATCGACTTTTCAAAATGAAAGAGAAAATCCAAAATTCATATCTATTCCATACGATCCTCGTTTCACCCATGGGTTTGGTGAAGTTTTTAAAGATATAGGTATGTCAGTGGTTTATTCATCGGGAAATAAACTACAACAACTTTTAGGCAATCCAAAAGACAAAATCGAAACTAATTTTACAAAATTAGCTGTAAAGACTGTAATCAAAAGTATGTTGGATAAACTAGAAGGTCGATTCAAACTAGATTCAAGGAACATATGCCTCATCTCAAATATGGTAGAACAGATAAATCTAGTGTCGCTCAACATGCATTAGAGAACAACCATAAAATAGATAGTAGCAATTTTAGACTAATTAGGAATGTGACAAATTCCAGATAGCTGGATGCTTTTGAGCTGATCTGATGCTGATCGGTCGCGCCGATTCACTGATAAGTCGTCATGGTTCACTGCGCGATCGCGACGGTTCACTTAACCGTAGAAATAGTTTAGTTATAAATATTACACACTGTTAGCATATATTTAGGTTTAATCATCTCCAGATGATGCCAACTTGGTTGGCGAAACGCCCGCCTGTAGCCACTAGTGCAGTATAGTGTTTCGGTGTTATGTGGAAAATTATGTCAGAGTTAGCTTCACACCAAAGCTTCCAACCCCTTTCAAGCTTATATTTGAGGTAACATAATTTAATTATCTTAATTTAGTAATCAATTTCATGTATTGTCTATGTTTAGTTTGAATCGAAGTTATGCTGTTGAAATTAGTATTGTGTTCTTATAAAAACACAGCATTTTACTCCTTATCACTTAAATTTACAATAGTATTCTGTTAGATACTATGAAAGAATATAATAAACAATAAAATCATAAAATAAAAATTCTCAATAAATTAGCTGAGTTGCCTCGCCTATGGGACCTCAGTACCTTCCGACGGCTGTCGGCTAACTAACAATTACCCTCTTCAGTTTTGTATTTAGAATGTAAGAGTGGTAGTGTAAATTCGAGTACTTAAATATTTCATAAATGTGCGCATGTATTATTTTCTCTATCACATTCCAACAGTATAACAGAGATTCGTTAAAATTGAGATCGAAGGTTTCTCTACCGTGCTTTTTCCCTCCGTGAATTCAAGGCTGAGTACGGCACTAGTATTTTTTCAGAAATACAGTAGAAGTACAGAAGTAGGTATATTTACGAATTGTTTGTTATTATTATTCAAGATTACTTGTGCAGCTGGAATACTTTCAAATCTTACTTGCAATAACCGTAACAAACTTACCGTCTGTCAAGTAGGAGGGGTTGATGCTTTAGTCCGCACCATTGTCAGCGCTGGAGATCGTGAAGAAATCACAAAACCAGCTATCTGTGCTTTCAGACACCTAATTTCGAGGCACGTTGAGCCTGAAATGGCACAGAATACTGTAAGGCTGAACTGGCATTCAGGTTATAGTAAAGCTTTTGAATCCTCCATCACGTTGGCCATTGGTGAAGGCTGTTATTGATCTTATTAGGAACTTGGCCTTGTGTCCAGCTAATCATGCTCCATTGAGAGAGCATGGTGCCATACACCATTTAGTGAAGTTGCTGCTGAGGGCCTTCCAAGATACCCAGAGACAGACTAGTGTGACAAGCGGAGGCAGCCAACAGCCTGATACCTATGCAGATGGTGTTCGAATGGAAGAAATAGAACTGCCCTGAATGCACCTTCCTGCGATTTACATAACTATTATTAACTTACCTTTGATGCGCTAATTAGGTTGTGTTCCAATATTATCCGCGACCAACCAGGATTTCGGTTAACCGAAATATTGGTAAACCTGAAAAATGTGTAATTAAGGAACTGGCTGGTTAATCAACATGGATGATGAATTGTTTTTATTGGGATTCATTCAACCTTAAATACCTTCATATTCCGTGCTTAACTATTACTCTAGTCATCAGTCAAAAAATAAATGAAACAGCAGATAATTTGGTATATTATAGTAAGATATAAGTAGTTTATAAGTAGATATAAGTGTAGCTTGTGACGGATACTTCCCGATTTGCACAGGTAGGAAGTGTCACGTTAGTGCCCGAGGTTCGGTTTCTCTTTTATTTTGCCTCGGGCGCCAGTTCCTGGTTACAGTGTAGGAACACCACTACTCAGGCAGCTTCAGTGAAGATACGGTACGCCAGGTCGGTCGATAGGGAAAATTAGACTTCACACAACAGATAATAATAAGACACCAATAAACCTTTTATACATATATTTACCATAAAGCTATACCATAAAATCTACTCTTAATTCCTTAGTCCTGGGCACGTCTGCTGCTTCCGGGTGGTCGGTGAAGACTCTGACAGATTTACTCACTTCTTCTCTGGTAGTAGGAGCGGTAGCAGACAGGACTTCCTCGTAGGCTGGACGGCTGCCAACTGAATAACGGAGTTGTTCTCAGCTGGGTAAGGTGCCAGAGAAAACTCGGACAGGCGCAGAAGTGAAATTATCGATTCTAGCTGGTGCTGGTAGCGGTGGTAGACAGGACTGCTTCGTGTGCTGGACGGTGGTAGACTGAATGTCTGAGTTGCTGCTAGCTGGATATGGTTCTATGAAAACCTCGGACATGCGCAGAAGTGAAATTTCGGACTTTGGCTATTTTATGCTTGTACACTACTAAATCTGCAATAATCACAAGTCCCCACGGTCTTGTGGACTCTGAAGAAATATTCGGGTTCGTCGACAAAATTTGTTAAAGTATAAAATGATTTTTATACTTAGAAAAATTTCACTTTGTCGAATTTACTGACTTGTAATTGTTTACTCACTTTCTGGTAGCAGCGGTGCAGGCGGACAGGTCTTACTTCGATGCAGCGTGGTCACAGACTGAATTTCTGAATCGCTGTTAGCTGGATATGACTCTACAAATACCTCGGACATGCGCATAAGTGAAATCTCGGACTTTATATGTTTTATACTTATACACTACTAAATTGGAAATAATCACAAGTCCCCACGTTCTTGTGGACTCTGAAGGATATTCGGTTAAATCGACAAATCGTCTAAGTCCCAATTTATTTTTAACCTTATAAGAATTTCACTATTTCCAATTTACGGACTCTGAAAATATTTGATCAGGTAGACAGACGGCGAAAAATACACAAGTCCCAATCTGTTTTGATACTTAGGAAAATTTGACTTTGTTGACTATTTTACTGACTTGTAAAATATTTCTTACTTACTGGTGGTACAAATCGGTATACAGGAACTCGTGGTGATGTCTTAGTGCGGCTGGATTCTCGGACGGCGGCTCAGCAACTGAACTCTTAGCACGTGAAATTTCCTATGTTCGCGTGGACAACAAAAGATGCGCGCGCCTCTGGCTTCTACTTCAGACGTCGAAATAATACATTCTATGTCGGGTATAGTTCTTTTATTTACGGCGTTGTATGGGTGACTTATATACAGGTAAAATACTATTTTCAAATAGCGAAATGAAATGTACTTCATTACACCCCCCTCTTACTTCGTAAAAAAAAATGAGAATGAAACGAACATTTTTTTCCTCTTTCCCTAACTGAAAAGAAAAAATTTACAAGGCGCATACCCTCCAGCGGTTACGTGAAACTTTATTTGAGGGTATGTACACCTTTTACAATCCCAAAAAGAAACAAAACTAAACATCCTAGCCGTTTTACAATTGTTAACCCTAACAATAATAATCATTCTAAAATAATAAAAAAAAATAAACGGTGTTGTGAGGGGGTGTTACTTCCTTTACCAAAAAGAAAAAAAATTAAAAAACGAAAACTTCCGGCGCTTCGTGGAGCGGCTTCTTAATTACGGTCCTAACGGTTTTCTAAGAAGACTCGTCAGTCTGAGTCCCTTGGGAACAGGTTTTCGACTTTCGCGGAATATCGGCGAAGTAATACGGGACTCTTTGAGACGGTTCTTCGGGTTGGTGCCTAGGTCGTGGCGGCAGGCATTGTTTCGACACTCGAAGATGCATACGGTTTTAGATCTTTCACATGGATATGTGAAAGCTTCTTCCCGGTATCAGATTTCAGGTTGTAGACCACTGGTGATACCACGGCGGTGACAGTGTACGGACCCGAGTATTTTGGAGCGAGTTTAGCAGCAAATCCTTTACCAGCGGACGACAAAGGATTTTCTCGTTTCATTACTCGGTCGCCTACATGGCAACGCCATTCTCGTCGACGGAGGTTGTAATACCGGCTTTGGGAGGTGAAAGCTTGTGCCAAGTTAACACGAACCAGTGTGTACACCTCCTTGAGCTTGTCTAACCGTTCGGTATGTGCAGGTGGTATCTCGTTTTCTTCAGTCGGTTCCCCTGGTTCTTCTTGGGCGGAGCGATAGAGGGTGTTCGGTAATTGTAGCTCTCGTCCAAAGTTCAGGAAAGCCGGGGAAAAACCGGTGGACTCGTGCTTCGAACTATTCATGGATAGCTGGAAGTCGTTCAGGTATTGGTCCCAGGTTCGATGATCATGCTCGCAGTACTGAGCGACCATAGTCTTGATCGTACGGTTGGCTCGTTCAACGGGATTAGCCTGTGGTGTGTACGGAGGCGTAAAACGATGTTGAATGCCAAATTCGGCCAGTAGAGAACGGAAAATCTTGCTGTCGTATTGGGAGCCATTGTCACTGATGACGGTACGGGGGCATCCAAAACGAGTGATTATCTCCTCATAGAGAGCTTTGCTCACATTGCGGGCGGTAGCACTCCGTAGGGGACGGCACTGGATCCACTTGGTAAAGCGATCTTGAAAAACTACTAAGTAATTATTCCCTTTACTGGATCGGGGTAACGGTCCTACGAGATCTGTGCTCACTGTCTCCCATGGTTGGCTATTTTTGGACGGTTGCATCTTCCCCGGAGTCTGCTGCTGTGATGGTTTGTATCGCTGGCACTGCAGACACCCTCTTACATACTTAGCTACATCACGGAACATACCAGGCCAATAGTATCGTTGCGAAATGCGGGCTATCGTCTTAGCAATTCCCATGTGTCCAGCGGCCGGTACATCATGGTTTTCTTGCAGAACGGTGCGGCGAAGAGGGGTTGGAACACACAATTTCCATGGGTCGGACATGTCTGGTTCTGTTAAGTCACTAGAGTCCCAGAAATGACGAAATAGCTGGTTATTTCGTATACAGAAATCTGGGAATGCCTCCGGATTTTGCTCAACTTCTTGCTTTTTCCGGGTGTACCAGGAACAGTCTGCTGGGGCGGTTATGATACATAATTCTCCCGTGTCTGTGGCGGACGTAGTTCCTTCGAGCGGTTGTCTGGAAAGAGCATCAGCTACTCGGTTCAAAGCTCCTTTCCGGTACTTGATTTCGAAGTCGTACTGCTGCAGGAATATGCTCCACCTCGCTAGACGGCCTGTTGGACTCTTAATCGAGTGCAACCATCTGAGTGACTGGTGGTCGGTCAGGACGGTGAAGTGATAACCTTCCAAGTAGGGGCGCATCTTCTCGATCCCCCAGACTATGGCCAGGCATTCTCGTTCCGTCACTGAATAGTTCCTTTCCGCTGGTGACAGTGTACGGCTTGCATAAGCAATTACTCGATCGCATCCTTCGATGTTCTGGGTCAGGGCTGCACCGAGCCCGTGATCGGATGCGTCGGTTTGAAGCGTGAACGGTTTCTCAAAGTCAGGACAGGTCAGTATCGGAGCTTCAGTTAGACAGGCTTTTAATTTCGAGAAAGCTTCCTCTTGTTCCGGTGTCCACTGGAAACGATGTTTCTTGCGTAGTAGGCGAGTTAGTGGTGCCACTACTTGTGAGAATGTGGGCACGAAGCGTCTGTACCAGGAACACATACCAAGGAAGCGGCGGACATCTCGAACATTTCGAGGGGCAGGAAATTTACAGATAGATTCCACTTTTTCTGGATCTGTATTGATTCCCTCGGATGTAACCACATGGCCTAGGTATTTTAATGACTTCCGGCAGAATTTGCATTTCTCCGGATTCAGTTGCAGGTTTGCAATGCGGAGTCGTCGGAATACTTCCTGTAGGTTCGCCAAATGTTGTTCGAAGGTTTCCCCTAGCACGATGATGTCGTCTAGGTAGGCGAAAGCATATGGTTCCAACTCTGGTCCTATAATCCGGTCTAACAGTCGCTGGAAAGTGGCGGGTGCTGAGTGAAGTCCGAACGGCATGACTCGAAACTGGAACAAACCTCGGCCTGGTACGGTAAATGCGGTGACAGGCTTACTTTCAGGTGACAGCGGTATCTGCCAATATCCTTGCTTTAAGTCCAGGCTTGAGATGTAGCGGGCTTTGCGGAGTTTGTCCAATATAGCGTTGATGTACGGTAACGGATAAGCGTCCTTTTGGGTGACCTCATTGACTTTCCTAAAGTCGATACAGAACCTCGGTTTTCCATCCTTTTTCCGGACTATCACAACCGGTGAGCTCCATGGACTACCGGATGGTTCTATTATGCCGTTCTCTAGCATCTCATCAACTTCCTTGTTGATGACTTCTTGCATCCGGGGATTCTGAGGACGGTATCGTTGCTTAATTGGCTGTCGCGTGGTCAGGTAAATGTGGTGCTGTATAAGTCCGGTGGTTCCTCGTATATCCTCAAAGCCGGGTAGTTCCGTATCTAGGAAACTTTGTAGCTGTCTCTCTTCTTGGGCAGAGATACAAAGAGAGATGGCTCCAAGCTGGTTTTGAACAGGCGGTGGCCTTGGGGATACGATCTGGTTTTCTAGACGGACCGTCGCAGTGGATGGACTTATGACAAAGTCATATTTGCTCAGGATGTCCATTCCCACTACTAAATCTGAGGCCAGGTTGGGTAGGTGCTCTAAGCACTCCTCAAAACGTTTTGATCCTATGTGGAACTCCACATAGTAAGCCCTGTCTACAGTAACTAAGTTACCATTGGCTAACTGGACAGCGGGCGCAGCGGTGACATTATTTGGGACACCATGTTCGTTGCAGAACTGGCTAACACGGTCTCCTATGTACGAGCGCGCAGCTCCGGTGTCTATTAGGGCTAAGAACGTCTGGTCCTGGATACTAACTGGTACGTGCGGCCGGTTGTCTTGATCAGGTGGTGTTACGATTTCCGAGGCATTGATGGGACGGAACGGTACAGGCCTCGTAACGGTACAGTTCCTGGCTAGTTTTCCGACCTGGGACACTGGCAGTCTCTGGTCATGACTCCAGTCTTTCCACATCTTGAGCAGAAAAGTCTAGGTGGTGATCGACATTGACTGCGGAAGTGTCCAGCTTGTCCACAACGCCAGCAGATGGCATTCCTGTCAAAGCTGGTGCTTGGGGTTGTAGGGCGGCTTTCAGGGGCTCTCACAGGTAGAGGGCGTGGTGCAGGAGTGGTCTCTACCCTAGCAGTATTTTCCTGATTGTAGGTGTTCGGTGCCCTGGTGTATCGAGGTATTGGCGGTAGATTTCTAGCTACGGCTGGTCGTTCAGGTAGAGGTGGAGCGGCAGCTCTCTGAGGCGGTGTATACTCGGCCTGTTGGCTTTTCCTCTGTGCTACAGTTTCTCTCTGTAGAGCCTCATATTCCTCTATCCTGCTTACTAAGTCACGGGGCCCTTGTATATCGCTCAAGCGAATATACTGTTTGTACTCTGGCCGCAGGTTCCCATGGAGGCGGTGTAGAGCCTTCTCATCAGAGAATCCTCCGTGGCGGCGTAGCAGGGTTTGTAGGGCTACTACATAGTCTCGTCCGGCTTCTCCCAGTTGTTGGCGACGGTGGTATATTTGTTCCTCTAAGAACGAATCGTAGTTAGCTGGGAGATAGAACTGTTTGAAGTCGGTGATGAAATCTTCCCAGCAGGTCCATAAACCTCGGTTATTCCGGTACCAGGCCAAAGCATTCCCCTGGAATATCTCGTACAGGGATGGCAACAGTGCGGACGTATTGATGCCACTGTGCTCTTGGAATTCGCAGAGTTTCTCCAGAAACTCTACAGCATCTGTTTTGCCATTAAAGTGCAGATTCCACTTTCGCACCCTTTCGCAGACTGTGCTGACGGTGAAGGTGGTAATGGCTCCTGGGGGCACTGGTACAGCGGTGGCACGTACGTCTACAGGTGGTGGTGGTACGGGAAAAGATAGAGGGATTGTTTGGCGGCTTGGCAGTGGTGAAGTACAACCGTCTTTGATAAACTTCACCAAGCGCCGTTTCTTCTCCTCTACTGTTCCACTTAGGTCTAGACGGAACTTTGCCAACTCGTTGTCAAGCTGGTCTTTCTTAAGCCTATAGATCCAGCTTAGGCGGAAATCACCTTGGTCGGTAACTGCGGCTTCGTCTTTGAGCTCCATAGTCAGAGTCGGTGGGTCTTCTTCGTTGGGCATCTTCCGGTACAGGCGGTCAGGCGGTCACTAGTATTTTCTGGTATCAGAGCGGTATCTCCGATGCTGCTAACAATGGCTAGTCTTGACTCCTGGTTGTAGACACTTGTACTTACTCTGGCAGCGATATCTTCGACGATGTGTTCAGTTGCTGGTCCTAGTAGCAACTGCCTTCCTAGGACACTTCGCAACGGCTATATAGATCGCTGCGAGACTATCGGCGTTCGATTCTGCGTATCTGGTTTAGTGCCAAGAGAGGGGTCACAAGCTAGGTATATTTTGTTACCGGAGTCAGGAAATACTCCGGGCAAAATCCGGTGAAGCGGTAAAAGTCTCACTGGCAGGTGCGGGCGACTGCGGAGAACGTTCTGAACACCTTATTTCTCGACTTCGACTTCGTACTTCGCTGTGGGACACTTCTAGGCTGAACGGCTGCTCGGATCGAACTGCCAACACCGGCAATCGATTCCTTGGGTCCGATTACCCTGAAAACGATACCCCACACGGCTTCGTTTGATTCGGGTAAACTCGGAAAAGTTCGGGTGGGAGGTCGGTCAATGACGGCAAAGCTCCAGCCTTGACGTTCTAAAATACCCCCAAAGCTCGCTGGTCGATGTTCTAACTCTTCTCAGGCGTTAAAAGTCCAATAACGCCTTCGGGAAAGATCGGAGCGGTTCGGGGATGGTCGGAATCGGTTCCTGGTAGTCGGTTTAGTGCCAAATGACACCCCACAAGATGGGTGGATGACAGAAGAGCTTAGGTCAGGTTAGGTCAAAAATCGGAGACCTCCAGTTTTTGGCGGAAAGCTCCTCTAACTGCAAATCTTCACTAATTTTCCCTATTTAAGTCCCTGCTCGGGCGCCAGATTTGTGACGGATACTTCCCGATTTGCACAGGTAGGAAGTGTCACGTTAGTGCCCGAGGTTCGGTTTCTCTTTTATTTTGCCTCGGGCGCCAGTTCCTGGTTACAGTGTAGGAACACCACTACTCAGGCAGCTTCAGTGAAGATACGGTACGCCAGGTCGGTCGATAGGGAAAATTAGACTTCACACAACAGATAATAATAAGACACCAATAAACCTTTTATACATATATTTACCATAAAGCTATACCATAAAATCTACTCTTAATTCCTTACTTCCTTAGTCCTGGGCACGTCTGCTGCTTCCGGGTGGTCGGTGAAGACTCTGACAGATTTACTCACTTCTTCTCTGGTAGTAGGAGCGGTAGCAGACAGGACTTCCTCGTAGGCTGGACGGCTGCCAACTGAATAACGGAGTTGTTCTCAGCTGGGTAAGGTGCCAGAGAAAACTCGGACAGGCGCAGAAGTGAAATTATCGATTCTAGCTGGTGCTGGTAGCGGTGGTAGACAGGACTGCTTCGTGTGCTGGACGGTGGTAGACTGAATGTCTGAGTTGCTGCTAGCTGGATATGGTTCTATGAAAACCTCGGACATGCGCAGAAGTGAAATTTCGGACTTTGGCTATTTTATGCTTGTACACTACTAAATCTGCAATAATCACAAGTCCCCACGGTCTTGTGGACTCTGAAGAAATATTCGGGTTCGTCGACAAAATTTGTTAAAGTATAAAATGATTTTTATACTTAGAAAAATTTCACTTTGTCGAATTTACTGACTTGTAATTGTTTACTCACTTTCTGGTAGCAGCGGTGCAGGCGGACAGGTCTTACTTCGATGCAGCGTGGTCACAGACTGAATTTCTGAATCGCTGTTAGCTGGATATGACTCTACAAATACCTCGGACATGCGCATAAGTGAAATCTCGGACTTTATATGTTTTATACTTATACACTACTAAATTGGAAATAATCACAAGTCCCCACGTTCTTGTGGACTCTGAAGGATATTCGGTTAAATCGACAAATCGTCTAAGTCCCAATTTATTTTTAACCTTATAAGAATTTCACTATTTCCAATTTACGGACTCTGAAAATATTTGATCAGGTAGACAGACGGCGAAAAATACACAAGTCCCAATCTGTTTTGATACTTAGGAAAATTTGACTTTGTTGACTATTTTACTGACTTGTAAAATATTTCTTACTTACTGGTGGTACAAATCGGTATACAGGAACTCGTGGTGATGTCTTAGTGCGGCTGGATTCTCGGACGGCGGCTCAGCAACTGAACTCTTAGCACGTGAAATTTCCTATGTTCGCGTGGACAACAAAAGATGCGCGCGCCTCTGGCTTCTACTTCAGACGTCGAAATAATACATTCTATGTCGGGTATAGTTCTTTTATTTACGGCGTTGTATGGGTGACTTATATACAGGTAAAATACTATTTTCAAATAGCGAAATGAAATGTACTTCATTACAAGCTTTCAGTCGACTTGGTCAAGTGGATTTCAGAATACAATACAGAAAAGTAGAATTTATAAATATTTATTATAACTCTTAACGCAAGAACACCACCCCATCTGCCTTCACCATATAAACAAAATATAATTAAAATCGTTGAGAGAATTGATTTTTCTTCTCTCAACGCTAAAACCTAACCTGCTAACTCTTCGGTTGACCAATGTACCGCTCCCAGAGCACGGTCAATATTTTGACGTTTGGTTAACTTTTTCAGGTGACCACAGTTCCAAAATTAAACAATTTTCAGGAATTTTTATTTAATGGAACGCTTAACCGGGATTTTGGTTAACCAAGTTTAATATCGGAACACAACCTTAGTCACTGAATAGGGGCATTCAGTGACTAATTAGCGCATCAAAGGTAAGTTAATAATAGTTATGTAAATCGCAGCATTAAACACAACGTAGGAAAAAATCTTCATGATTACTGGTCATAACTTACTTCATTCAACTTTGTTGAACGAACCTAGGTTACTACACTACATGGAGATATTTTATTCCTTTGAAACATTTTGAAACTTGCACGGTTTTACGATATCATTCAAATTTTAAAAATCAAAATCAAGTCTCTAAGAAAAAAGGTATTGAAGTATACTATACCTAAAGTGAACCCTTTTTAGTTATTGGCGAAAATCTGATATTTTTGTATTTTCAAACAATAGCTTAATCAACCTGTCAAATAATTTAATCTTGAGATATTTCGTGATAGGATTGCATATGCAGCATGCAGAGAATATTATTTTGTGTTTATAATAATCTTATAAAATTTAAGGAAGTAGTAATAAAAGTATTTAATCCTTAATTACTTTTCTTAGTTACCTACTTTTCCTTAATAAATGAATGAAACCAGAAACATATTTTTGGAAATCATGGAAACTAACTACTTATATATACCAATTTATGTTTTACATTTACCATTATTTTTTTCTTACCGTATAATTTCATGGAGTCGCTATATTGTGACTAATCTTTTAATTGTAGCTAAAAGCGTATGAACGTGTAGCTAATTTTTATCATATAAAAATAGTATATTTTATATCTATTTCTATATCTAAGGGAAAGCCTAATATTTCCGGATTATTGTAAGATTGCTCTGTGACGCAGACAGAGTCCGAAAATGTGGCTTTTCCTACGAGGAACACCTATTTTTTCCGCCAATCGATAAAAAACCGAAAGAAAAAATTAGAACTTTGATTTTGTAAAAAGCATGACTAATTTGTATAAAGACCTAATAACTTAATAATATAAGACTTATAAAGAAAAGTTATACATTTGAAAGTGTAAATTCTGTTAGAAACATGAGCGAACAAGTCAAAATTTCCTCTCGCTTAAATGAAATCTGTCATCATTGCAAGTAAAATATTCTTTTATTGTGATATTATATTCAGTAGTTAATAAAGTTACTATTACAAGTTCACGCATAACCTCGTACATAACTATGCGCCACAGTCCCTGTAAATAATCCACTAAAAAAATTGCAGTTAATACATTGATACCCCATATTTATTTTTATTGATTTTTTTAAAGATAAAAGATTTTAGTTAAGAATCCGAAATATAATAATACTATATAATAATATCTTAAATTATTTGAAACGGTGGCAACTTTGCTGTTGTCTAATTGTAGCTGACAGTTATGAATATGAGTAGGCAATAGCTGAATCACCATTGAAGAAATTAAGCAGCAAAGCACTTGATATCAAAGCAGCCCATAGGCTACAGGAAACCAATCTGGAGAAGCGATGTTTGTCTGAAGAGTATAAAAGGCCGTTATAATGCCGAAGGTTAATCATTACGTCATAATGTGCTTCGCGCAAAAATTGTGGGCCTGTACATATAATGCAGAAAACCATAAAAATGCCGCGAGAAAATACCCTTACAGATATTTTTGGGCCTTTGTTTGCTCATGCTAGAAATGTGACTGGTGGAAAAACACTGTATTTTGTCAATTGCTGAAAACTATTACTAAGTGGTGATATTTTGAAAATATCATTTGTTGAGTGTTTTGCCACATTTCTGAAAATGTTTGTACATAAAGCCTCTCTCCAAAAAAATAGTTAGGGGTTGTTTTTAAACCTGGTTTTGCCAGCTAAAAAATAAAATTCTCCAACTGCAAAAACTTACTGTTCGAGAATGCTTGCTTTCATAAGTTTCCTTACGAAAATATTTATTTTCGTTCTACAATCGCAGTATTTGAAATTGAAATATTTCAAATGTGACCGTTAATGTTTGTTCATTCCCTTATATTGATCGAAATTTAGTGAAAAATTTAAATTACGCTTGTTCTCATTTAATAACATAATCTGCCATGTTTACTCCCAAATTATAATAGCTATTGGAAAAGTGACTTTTTTCCGCATCAGGCGTAGGTTTTTTTGATCGAAAAACCAGTCGAGATAATAAAATACGCCATATGTGGAAAAGACACTTTTCCTAGGAGTTGCACTCGTGATTTTTGTAATAGTGCTTTGAAAATAGCTCAAATAACTGTATTTATCAAATTTTTTTATTGAACATTGTGAATTTCGAGAATGTTGATATAGAAACGAGTTTGTTTATTAAGTTTTTTGTTTCGTTATTGTGTCAGTATTTGCGTGCAAGAAAATTTTTCCCGCACTAGTTAGGAAAAATCGAACTTTTCCTAATTCAAATTAGTTACTAAATGTACAACTTTTCAAAACACTATTAATATATATATACAGGGTGGTCCAACTTTTACCTGCATAAATTTCAGAATCGATAGATAATCGACAAATAATGTGAGTTTGGTTAATAAACTATGTGCGAAAAATGCTTAAGTTACAGGGTGTTAAAGTTTAAGAAAAAAATTCGAATTTTATTAATATCTTTATAATCAATTGAGATATTTAAATGAAATTTGGCACGTGTAGAAAGGTAATCTAGGTTCATTTTTTCATGTAATAATATTATTTTTATTTCCACCAGTGGCGTGCGTACGGGTACCGATTGCGATATTTTTAATGAAAAAACAGATATGCCACTGGTTTATCTCAAAATAAAAATTATATCTGCAATCCTTATTTAATTTAAAATAAAAAAGTACTCTTGTACTTTTATTTTACTTTGTATTTTAATGCAATCAAATGTATTGAAAACTAACATAAAAATAACATATCATTACACGTTTTACACATATTTAACAGATTTTACAGGTTTTTTTTTACAGAAACTGTTCAAAATGACTACCGTCATTGTCAATACATAATTGGCATCTTCTGGTGATGCTATTAATTGCTGCCGATAGAATGTGATTGTTACGACGCAACTCATTACAAGCTTCTTGAATTTTTAAGACTAATTCTTCGCGGTTTCTGACAGGCACCCTATACACTTTTTCTTTTAGGTAGCCCCAAATAAACAAATCAAGTGGGGTCAGGTCAGGCGACCTTGAGGGCCAAGATATAGGTCCCTCATGATTATTTTCGACTTCTCCAGGGAAACGGCCAATCCATTGATTTCCGCAATGCTCTGTTATCCAGTTTCTCATCTAGCACATTTCCGCCCGAAATATGCTAGTGCTCCATCCATTTGAAACCAACCATTCGCACGTAAGTGAAGTGGCAAGTCATCCATTAAATCATTTAAATTATTCTGTAAAAAGTCTAAAAATAATTGTGCTGAGAGCCTAGCTGGTAAAAAGAATGGTCCGAGGAGATTATTGAATATTACTCCTATCCACACGTTCACACTGAATTGGTGTTGAAACTTTCTCGCTCGCACTTCGTATGGATTGTGTTGTGACCAAATATGAAAGTTGTGGTAATTCGTTATACCAGTTCTTGTAAATGAAGCTTCATCGGTACACCAAACCTAATGCAGGAAATCTCCATCTACTTGAACTTTATTCAATAACCAATTGCAATAGTTACGCCTTTTAACATAGTCCTCAGGCAATAAATCTTGCACAGCCCTAAAATGATAAGCCTTTCTACCATCTTTATGAAGTGAACTAAGAATGGTTGACCTTGATATGTTAAGCATGACAGCAGCTCTTCGTGAACTTAGGTTTGGATTTAGATCACACGTTCTTAAAATACCCCTTTCATCGGCCAAATTGTTTCTTCTAGAGCGCTGTTTATTGTTGTTTATGTTAAAAGTAGTATTTAAACCTCGTTCTCGAAATGCCCTATGAACTTGAGAGAAAACTTCTCTCGTTGGATGACGTCTATTAGGGAATCTGCGTGCATACTCCCTTGCGGCTGCTACTGCATTTTCTTCGCAAAAACCGTAAATTAAATGAATGTCTGTGTATTCTTGGTTACTAAATAACCGCGGCATTATTATTAACACTAAAAAGAACATTTAAATGCAGCACAATTTTGTTGTGACAAAATGATTGACATTTCTGTTTTGTAACCAAGTGTTTTGTTTTAATCAAAGCTAATGTGATAATTATGCGCCTTTCCCTGACAAACATCAATCAAGCCCAGTTTCCTCTTAAGTTCAAAGAATTTCCAAATCATTTTTTAAATTCAAACCTAAGTTCACGTAATTATTGCTATTGGTCATTAAATAAATTTCAAGTAGATTTAAAACAGATTTTAGAACTTTATTTACAAGAATTGGTATAACCAATTTCAAATGGATGGTGCACTAGTGCATTTAGGGCAGAAAGTGAGAAACTGAATAACAAAGCATTATGGAAATCCATGGACTGACCGTTTGATTCCAACTCAAGCCACTTGATTCTTTTCTTGGTGCTACTTAAAAGAAAAAGTGTAAAGGGTTTTTGTTGTTTAATTGTGCCATAACAAATGTGCAGCCTGCAAACAGATTCTATCGGCAGCAATTAATAGCATCACCAGAAGATGCCAATTATGTATTGACAATGACGGTAGTCATTTTGACCAGTTTCTGTAAAAAAAAAACCTGTAAAATCTGTTAAATATGTGTAAAACGTGTAATGATATGTTATTTTTATGTTGGTTTTCAATACATTTGATTTAGACGATTTTTATTTTTTTACTCGAAAATGTTGCGTCATACGAAAAAAAGCCAAGAGTACTTTTTTATTTTAAATTGAATAAGGATTGCAGATATAATTTAAATATCTGAATTGGTTATAAAGATATTAATAAAATTCGAATTTTTTTCTTAAACTTTAACACCCTGTAACTTTGTAACGAAGCATTTTTCGCACATAGTTTATTTATTTATAATAGAGCAAACTCACATTATTTGTCGATTATCTATCGATCTGTATATATATATGCAAGCAATATCAATAAAATGCGTCGCTCGAGCTGAAGCGCATGCGCAATACCATAGAAAAAACAAGCACCGCAACCTACAGCCGCAATCATAGTGCATATAAAATAAAATCTATATGTAGATTCATAAGCATCTATAGAAACCAATATTAATAAACAATTACACTAGCATGCTAGTTATAAAGCAATAAACTATTACTCTTAAACAAAACGCAACCAAAGATTACAACCCTGCACAGATTAAACTGATAATAATTTTAAGCAAAACAAGCTGAAGCAATATCTACAGTAGCTTATCAAATGGAACCGTAGCAAATAGTATCTAGTAAGAGCAGAACAGCAAAATAAAAGTAATTAAAATGTGTACCTTGCCGATTCCTAGACCACTCCGCCGTCCTAGTTTTAAAGTAAACGTTGATACCAAGAAAATAGAAGAGATGTCCGCGTAGAGCACTTCTTACTCAGTCGAGAGAAAAATCGTCAAGATCATTCCTGAGTGGCTTCAATACAGCGATGATATCTCCCAGATCCTGGACTGCATCCATGAAAAGAAAACTATGACGAACGTGTCCTATAGAAAAACTTCTTGGTCAAGGAGTCCTTTCAAAAACAAAATCAGTGTCCTAAGTTAGGTATTTAGTGTATACAGTAAATGGGTTATTCGGGGTAAATCCGCGCTCCCAACAACCAATGAATATCCGCCACGACTTGAGTGATTCTGATTGGACGAAGGATCACCAATCCAAATTAAGAATCGTCAACAATAACTACAAAATGAATATTTTGTCATCATTGATTAACTTGATTTTCCTATGAATAAGATATTGTATAACGATAAACTGAGAATTATAGATGGTTATTTATCCGATTTGTAGAACATCCTTATCATATCTTACGGCGATATTGAAAATACATTTGACAACCAACATATGCGAAAACCAACACACACGTATTTCAACTGTCAACTGTAGTATGATCTGAAATTTTAAAATTGACCATTGTCAGCGGTTAATCAAAACAAATCCCATCGATTAATAGAGGTTATTATAATACCAAGATTAATAAACAAATTACTTTACAAGGTGCGTTCTTTTCATGTTGTCTTTTTTTGTTTATTGGAATGTGATGAGCAGTAAAAGCAATAAATAATATCTAATTAGACTGATTACTAATTTAGTAATTACTGGATTGTTTTCACTAACTTGTCGTAGTTTCTTTTAAGCTAGTTTTACGGTATTGTAAAATAATCTATATGAAAATTCTACTATATGCAGTGAGGGCAAGATGTTACCAAAACCCAATCACTGGTCAGAAACCATCATAAGTTGTTTTTTCAAATGGAATACCCTGCATGTTTTTCCATAGCCCGGTGCACAATATTATTCTCTTTCGAACGCTATGATGGTTCTCTATACTTATCTCTTCTAGTTTTTAAGTTATATACCCTTTTTGTATAATGACCTAAAATCATTTAATTTCTTGCGAGGATATCTGTGAAATTCTTCGCCGAACTTCAAAACAAACAACTAATCTGTTATCAGTTATTTCTTGTCAGTCTAACCAGGTGGATTAATTAAGTATTGTTTATGTTTAAAAAATGGAAAATGAAAACACGTATTCAAATGCTGACATTCTAAATGTATTATTTATTTAATGAGAGAAACCCTAATTTACCAACAATGAATAGAGTAGAGCGATATTAGTTTTTTTTAGAAGTTATGTTACAATCATCGGTAAAAACATGAAACTAACAAATATGATCTTAAAAATATGGAATACCTAATTAATAAATAACGTGTAACAGTTATAAGAACGAGAATACATAATAGGTAATCATTATCTATTACAGTTAGAAATATTAACTTCAAAATGATAAAATCATCTTATTCGGCCAACTAGATCTTCTTTTGAATTAATTCTGGTGCAACATAAAAATCTAGCGTTGAGAGGTCTGGTGATCTTGCTGACCAATGCCAGAGTCCTAAACGTCTGGGTCCTCATCGGCCCTCAAGCATCTCATTAAATTGTTGCTCACTACATTCCCATAGTGAGGTAAAGCACCATCTAATTGGGACCATCAACTTCTCAATTGATCTTCTAATGGTAGATCATCCAGGAAATCCGCTACGACAATTTTCAAAATTTGGAGGTATCTTTGAGTATTTAAATTATCCTCCATAAGGTAACGAACTTGAATGTCTTTATCTAAACAGAAAACGTTAACATTAAATTTATCTTGAAAATTCCTCTCGCGAATGACATGCGAATTTTCAGAAGCCCAAAAGTGATGATTACGCCTGTTAAAAATACCTTGCTCTGCTAAATTTAGATTCATCTGTCAAAACTATTTTACACAAAAAAATCAGGATATTCTTTTGTTCTAGTTAAAATCATTTCACAAAATTGTACACGTTGTTCAGCATCTGCTGGTTGAAGATCTTTAAACACCTAAATTCTGTTCTAGAGCACGAATTGAGGATTCGAGATATGCATGAAAATATCCCAAAACATTGATTATGTTACCTTTATGTCAGATTATAGACTTTGGCAAAACCCTAGCTACAGAAATCCGACCATTTTCTAACTGGCTTCTTAAAATTTTTCTCTCTGCTCATTGTTGGTAAATTAGGATATCTCTCATTAAATAACATAACATAAAACAAACCACAGAAATGGACTCCCTTCTGAAAGCCTCAGACTTGTGTAGAGGGAGGGTACACATGAAAAAAACGCAGACACATAACCATTCCCTGGGAGAGGTGCCATTTCTTCCTTGGCGAGATTCGAACTCGCGCCGCGATATACCATTCTGTTAGTCACAAGCTACCACCCAGCACCTAACAGACTGAGCTATCGCTGCGGCGATAAATACTCTGCAAGTTCTATTCATTATCTTGCTACATTCGCCATGAATAAATAATAAATTTAGAATGTCAGCACTTGAATGCGTGTTTTCATTTTTTAAAAATAAACAATACTTAATTAAACCGCCTCTAAGGGTGTTTCACTGACAACAAATAACTGGTGACAGATTAATTGTTTGTTTTAACGTTCGGCTAAGAATTTCTCAGCCATTCTCGCAAGAAGTTAAATGATTTTAGGTGATTACACAAAAAAAGTAAATAACTTAAAAACTAGAAGAGATAAGTATAAGGAACGATGATACCGTTCGAAAGAGAATAATATTGTCAACCAGACTATGGAAAAACATTCAGGGTGTCCTATTTGAAAACACCAACTTATGATGGTTTGAAGTTAACTTAATTCGGCATTAAATTTTCACCTCCATGTATAGAAATAAGCCACCTTGGAAGTATGATGGAAGTAAGATGGAAAGCTTAAGGGTTTAGCTACATATGATTTTAAGCTAGTTACTGTTACTCTTCATTTTTTTAAAGAAAATTAAATATCTCAAAAACAGTTAATTTTAGGAAAAGGGAAACTTAATAAAAGTCCACCTAAAATTTTACGTAGAGTCCAAAATTACAATAATATATAGGGTGTTCCATTTAAAATAAGCAAGTTGATGGCGACTGGCGAAAACCCAAATTTTCAAAATTCAAATCGAAGTAGTCTCTGAAATATTCTAATGGGTGGTAACCGTTAGACACCCTGTATATTATATGTACCTACAATTGAATTCATTGCTGCAGCTGCAAAAGTAGAATTGTTTTAATAAATACAATGCCTCATTTATTAAAACGTTTTTAGAACTAAATTGTATAATTTGTTATATTTATATTCTCTAAGAAATGCAAAAAAATACATACATACATACATACATATATTATATCATTTCGAGATTATGCAAGCAGTTTAACGGTATATATTCATTTTGATACATATTCAGTAGGTATATATTGAATAATAGACACATTCCCTAGATTCATAAAAAAGAAGTAGATAGGCAAAGAATAAATTTCTTTGGCATAACTTAATAAGGGCAAATGTGCGGGACTATACATTGCGTTTCAGCGGGAGCGTTTTAGCGGGACCCGTTCGGCGGGACAGGTACAACACATTGTTTTAAATGGAGCCGTTTATACAGCTGCCGTTATGACATGCTGCCGTCGAACGGGACGACCGGAGGGCGGGATACGATAGACAACATCCGTATTTGAAAGAGAGCGTTTGTACTATGCGGTTCTGCGGGTGCGGTTCGTTGTATTTGTGCAATCAATATGTTCATTTAACGGACATTTAATAGCTCATCAAAGGAACTAATCCGACATCAAAGGACATCCGATAATATCCGAAAAATTTTTCTTCATATTTTCGTATATCTTATTCATAAAACTTTATAAATCTTTTACTTGATTCACGTCTGGCATGAAAAGGATGTACAGAATATCGTCTTGTTCTTTTTTCTGGCGGCTCTTCAAACAAATCAGCAGATTCAAGTGCGCAAACAATTTTTAATTTGGAAAACATTTTAACACTTTACGATAACGCAACACGACCACGAATGACGCAGTTGCCGTTCTACCGCAATAGTATAGCCTCAACACTGCATTCCCGCCGAACGGGTCCCGGTAAAACGCTCCCGCTGAAACGCAATGTATAGTCCCGCACTAACATTAAGTTTGTAATTTATACTTCAAGTACAAATTCATATAGTTTAAGAGTTTATACTAATTTAAATACTACGTATTTACTGTTTACTTGAGCTAGGTAAGTACCAACTATCATAAATTCAGTTTTAAAAAGAAATAACACATGGTCATACATGATGATTTTTGTTAAATCAATATATAGAGAGGTTAAAAGGTTTTAGATCATAGGAGAACGAATAACAGACCAATTAATAATTTGCCAAATGTAGCACGCGTCCTCGTGCGATATAAATTTGAACTCAAATTAAATTTCAATTTTCATTACAAATTGTAAAATTTGTGTAACACAACGATAGTCTACTTCCAGCAGTAATGACACCTACAGTCATTTTATCTAGGAAAATGTGCATTATGGAGTTTGAAGGAAAAGTGCTAAGTAATAGTTAATCTTTGTTTTGTGTTTTATAATGCAATTCTAAAAACTGAAAGAAGGCAAAACGCGGAAATTGCGCTCTCCAAAATCTTTCGCTATGATCGGAAACCTTCTAACCTGTGTGTACAAGTTAAGATATCTACAGAACACAGTGAAGGTGAGTCAAATTAAATCCTTACCATTGGAATCTCAAAGACGATATCAGAATAAATTAATTTGCTTTTTAGTTATTTAATAAAAAACAAAATTAAAGAGTTAAACTTAGGTGATTGTATTTTACTAATTAGTGGAGTGTTTAAACAAAAGGTTATCATTGACAAGGGGATTAAGACGGAGGGCAGTGCAGAACATTAATATCTGTTACAGAGACTTTACGCTACACGATGAATGATTACTTGTGTCAGTTATTGAGATCTAATTAGCAACAGCTTTGTACAGGGTCATTGGTTATATTTTGTTGATTTTGTTTTTATGTTAGCTTTATTTCTGGTTTTATTTTTAATAAAAGTATTAAATACCACAGAATTAACTTCCTTTATTCATCAAACCATGTAACATTCTTAACCTTACTTTTCTAACGACTGAACTACATATTACCACAGAACATGGACCTACAAAACTAGGTAAGTATACAAATCAGAACCAACCTGAAAATTATTTGTTTTGGTTTTGTTTATTTCTAACACCTTCTCCAATTTTCAGGTTAGGTTGTCCACATACAAAATACAATGAATAATCTAACATTACTATACACACATAAATTGTTTTTTAAACTTCTGAAATTTTACAGTTCCAAGTGGTTTTGTTAAAGTATCTGCAATTTGGTTTTCAGTAGCACAGTACTTTAAGTTAACTAGACCTTCATGTACCTTTTCACTAATGAAATGATATCTCACATCTATGTGTTTGCTGCGTCTATTAAACTGACCGTTTTTTATTATTGTGATAGCACTTTGATTGTCCACCATCAAGTCTATTTCGATATCGTCACCAGTAAGTTCATCAATCACTGACTTGATGTACAAAAGTTCTTTCACAGTGTCAGCTGCGGCTATATACTCTGATTCAGTACTCGAAAGCGAAACGATGGGTTGTCTTCTCGATCCCCAAGAAATTGGTCCATTACAGTAGAATATTATGTATCCAGTAGTACTTCTACGAGTTGCAGTGTCTCCTGCATAGTCTGAGTCACAGTACGCTGTCAATTTCTTTGAATCATTATTTTCATAACATATTCCATCACCTTTTGACCCAATTAAGTAACGAAAAATACGTTTAACACTTACAATGTCTTCGTCCATGGGATTTTCCATTTTTCTGCTACAAAAATTAACTGGGTAGGAAATGTCAGGTCTTGTTTTATTTGATAAGTACAAGAGGCTACCGATTGCCTCTCTATAGGGATAATTTAATTTAGTTTTCACCTCGGTGTTTGTTTTGTTGGATATCATGGGTGTAGGCACTGTTTTAGCATTCTCCATATTAAACTTGCACAGAACTGATTCTACATAGCGTCCTTGGCTTAATTTTATTTTACCAGGTTGTTGTGAAATTTCTATTCCTAAAAATCTATCAGGATTTTCACCCATTGTCATTTCAAACTGTTGTTTTAAACTCTTCACTAGATTTATCAGTTCCTTTTCATCTTTGCTAAACACGATACCATCGTCTACGTATATCGCTAGATATAAAGTTCGCTGTTTATTGGTGAACAGACACTGATCACTTTTCAGACAAATTAATCCATTTGATCTCAAGAAACCACTAAATTTCTCATTCCACTTTAAAGGCGCTTGTTTTAGTCCATACAAAGCCTTTTTTAGGTGACAAACTTTATTTTCGTTCTCTTTGCATTCGTACCCTTCTGGTATTTCCATAAATATCTCTTCAACTAGGTCTCCATATAGGAACGCTGTCTTTATATCGAATTTTGTTATCTTCATGTTAATTTTAGCACTTAATGCAAATAAAATTCTAAGGGAGGTTGTATTTATGACAGGACTAAACGTTTCACTGTAGTCAAAACCATTTCTTTGTTGACATCCTCTTACAACTAGTCTCGCTTTGTATTTGCCATTATCTTTTACTCGGAAAACCCATTTATTTGTTAAAATTTTCTTATTTTTCACTTCAGTTTTATTTATGTACACCCAAGTACTGTTTTTCTCTAACGATGTCTTTTCTTCATTTATGGCTCTTGTCCAGTATTCTTTTTCAGGTCCGTTTGTTGCTTCATGATATGTTAATAACGCTTCTTCTTCTTCTGTTTCCAGTACATATTCTTTAAATCTTTCTGGCAGTTTTATTTTTCTACCTTTACTTGTCTCTGAATAATTTTCTCCTTCTCCTAATCTTGCAACTTCTTGTTCGTTTTCTTCCGAATTTATACTAATTATTTCTGTATTAGTACTAGACTCTGAGTTTCTCATGTTTCTATTTTCAGGTTCTTCACTTGTTTCTTCAAGTTGTTTATCTTCTGGTATATGAACCATTACAGTTTCACTTAAGGTTTCTTTTGTTTCTCCAAATATCACATCTCTGTATACCACGACTTTTCTTAATTTCTCATCCCAAAGTCGATAACCATTCAATGAGTAACCTATAAATATATACCTTTTGCTTCTCGGATCAAGTTTTCGAACATACCCCAATGTTTTTGCATAGGCGATTGATCCAAATACTTGTAATCTTGATAGGTTTGGCTTTTCTCCAGTCCAGCATTCAGTGGGAGTTTTTATTACTGCATCCATAGGGCTTCTCTTCAGTAGGTAAGCAGCTACATAAACCGCTTCACCCCAAAATTCTTTGTTTAATTTAGAGTCGAATATTAAAGCTCTTGCTTTTTCTAAAAGTGACCTGTTAAGCCTCTCTGCCTTGCCGTTTAGTTGCGGACTATAAGGTATGGTGAAGTCTAAAATAATTCCTCTGTTTCTGCACCACTGCTTGAAGTTGGTATTCGCATATTCGCCACCATTGTCACACCGAATTTTGTGTGTTTTTACATTTTTATAAGCTTCAGCTTCCATTATAAACTCCTTTAAGTATTCAGATGCCTCATCTTTGGTTTTTAGCAAATAAACTTTACTATAATGTGTATAGTCGTCGAGGACTGTCAAGATATAACTTTTTCCGTCCCAAGTTATCGGTTCTATCGGTCCACAGATGTCCGAGTGTATAATTTCAAGTGGTCTTTTTGCTCTTTTTCTTATCGTATTAAACGCAAGTCTAGTTTGTTTAGCTTGTAAACACACTTCACATATTTCTTCTAATTTATTTATTTCCTTTTTGTTCAGTGTCAGTCCGGTTGCTAGTTCTGTTAGTTTCTTTATATTTTCTAGTCCCATATGCCCAAGTTTTCTATGCCATAGTTTTAATTTCGTTTCTTCTACTAAGTAACTCTCTTCTTCGTCTATTTTCTGATTCAAGTCTACAACATATATACCATTTTCTTGCTTGTCTCCTTCCAGTACTTTTCTATTGTTTTTCTTTACTATTACTTTTTCTTTTGTAAATGTTACTTCTCCATTGTTCTCTGTAATTGCACTTACTGAGAGCAGATTTCTTCGCAAATCAGGTATGTACAGAACATCATTCAATATGCACGACTCTGTTTCGATTGTTCCTTTTTCTTTCGCTGTCATTTTCTCATTTTTCTTTGCTACGTTTATGCTTGACTGTGTTTCTGTTAAGTTAATGAACATATCTCTTGAATTTGCCATATGCGACGAACTTCCGGAATCCACAACAAAATATTGATTATTCGATTTTCCATTTTCAGTTAGAAAAGCTATCTTATTTTTGTCATGATTTGTTTTCTTTCTGAAAAAACAATTCTGCTCAAGATGGTTTGTCTTTTTACATATGCTGCATTCTTTGTAGTTTCTTCTTCCTGGGGTTGTTTCACTGCTTGTACCTTCACCTGAACAGTTTCTAGCAATATGTCCTACAGTATCACACTTAAAGCATTTTCTTTCTTCTTTCAATTTGTTTTTATCTTTTATGTTGGGTTTTTTAGTTCTTCTCTCAGTTGTTTGGAAGGCAACTTCATTTTCATTTTCTTTAACTTTGTTCCGCCCTTCTTCTACTAACAGTCTCGCTGTTAATTTCTCAAGGGTTCTATCATTTGTACTCATTGACTCCCAAGCCGTTACGAAATGTCTGTAGTTTTCTGGCAAAGTAGATATAATTTTCGAAATTATCATGTTTTCATCAACTGTTTGTTGTAGTGCTTTCAATTTGTGAACAATGTTCTTTATTTTGCTTATATGTATACTCATTTCAGAGCCTTTTTCGTATCTACAACTATAGAATTCTTGCAGAAGGCTGCATATTTGATCTGTTGAACTCTTCTCATAGATGTTTTTAATTTTATCAAACATTTCTTTCGAGTTTTTGCAATCCATAATATGAACTATATTCCGCTTGTCGATTGATGTTATTATGATCTTCTGCGCTTTGGCATCTTTTTTATTCCATTCTAATTTTGCGTTTGCTTCAGTTAAAGTTTCCACTTTACTGTCTCCATTCACGATTTCAAATAGACTGTGGGCCTTCAATGTTACAGTTATTTGAAATTTACAAATCTGGTAGGAACTTTCATCTACTAGTTTCTCTATCTGCACGTGATCTTCTAATTCCATCGCCATCTTCTTGGATTTTTACTTTTTTATATTTTTATTTTATTAGCGGAGCACTCTGGGCCCATAACCTGTTGATTTTGTTTTTATGTTAGCTTTATTTCTGGTTTTATTTTTAATAAAAGTATTAAATACCACAGAATTAACTTCCTTTATTCATCAAACCATGTAACATTCTTAACCTTACTTTTCTAACGACTGAACTACATATTACCACAGAACATGGACCTACAAAACTAGGTAAGTATACAAATCAGAACCAACCTGAAAATTATTTGTTTTGGTTTTGTTTATTTCTAACATATTTTAGCCACCCACCTAGAGGTTCTCCCTTTAATCTGAGGAAAAAAAGTTAAATACAAAAGTTGTAGGAAATCAAATGTAGTTTATTCCAGAATGTAAAATCTTTATATAGGGTGTTTCAAAAACGCGTGACATCCCAAACTTGCATTTTTTTAAATGGAATACCTGTATATTATTAAGTTTTCCGATTCCACGCAAAATTCTACGACTTTTTCATATACTACACCCAATGTCTAAATTTAACCGTTTTCTAATTAATGATGGTTAAAGATATAAAATATAGGTATGTACCTAAAGATAAAGGAAATGATAATAAAATAATTCGGAATTGGAAAACGAAAATGTTTGACAATGCATATGACAGACATCGGTTTTTTGTTTTCATGGCTAACTAGGAATAGTAAGCACGCGTCCTTCAGATCAATTAAATTATTACAAAATTATTCCATTTAAAAAAATGCAAGTTTGGCATGTCACGCGTTTTTGAAACACCCTATATAGAGATTTTACATTCTAGAATAAACTACATTTGATTTACTACAACTTTTGTATTTAACTTTTTTTCCTCAGATTAAAGGAAAAACCTCTAGGTGGGTGGCTAAAATATAACCAATGACCCTGTACAATTGCTGCCAATGCATAGATATTTTCTCTTTTTGCGCATCTGTAGGTATTTCATATTTCAAAGGAATTTCAGTTAGAATAATTAAAAAAAAATGGATATTTTCAGTTATGTCTAAGCATTAATAATATTTTTTCATTATAATTATTCTGATTGTAATTTAGTCTACTAAGCTGCCTTAATATTGTGTTGTATATATATATATATATTATTATACACGGTGGTCACTTTTACGAAGCCCACCATTGGCATCTTGGAAAGGGTAAAATATACAGAGTGGCTCAAATTAGAAAAAAGTTGCGCATTTTTATGCTTTTCAATTAGCTGAAAAGAAATCCGGAATATTTTGGGTAGTTCCTGAATTATCGCTGAAAAACTGATTTTCTTTTTCCTTTTATAACTTTTTTAGTTTCCGAGGAAACATTGTGAAACTTTGCAGTGTTAGATTTTTCGACATGAGCTTTCTAATGGAAGTGACAAAAATTTTCCACGCCAACTAGATGTCCAAATTTTCGTAGTCAACTTTTGATTTTCTTATGGCCGCCATATTGAATTTTGGTACCGTTGAAAAGAACGAAAAATTTCGATCTCGACCATGTGTAATACATAGGTAATGCAAAGTGTTTTCCCGCCAAAAATCAATAATTTATTTTTTTTTTAAATCAAGTTGTCTCCGAATAAAACAATTAACTACTGATTTTAAACTTTTCTGGAAATATCACTTTAAAAAATAATTTAAGAAGACCGCCTGTCAAGTCTGTTAATACACATGACATTTTGGAAAAGTGAGAAAGTTGTTTAACTTTCAAAGTAAATTATACATAACGTTTATCCTCTTGATTATTTTTTGTGGGGGTTTGCAAAAAATAAAGTTTATAATATGCCAGTCCAAGATGTTGAACACCTCAGAAGGAGAATTGTTGAAGTATTTCAATTAATCACACCAGCAACTATTCAAAACGCAACAGCAAACATGGATCGTAGAACATATCTATGTATTGATCGTGAAGGAGGTCACTTTGAACAGTATTTATAAATGTTAACCAACTTAAGAATGTAATATTTAAAATTTATAATTAATTTTACTATGATTGTTAATAAAAACGTTATGTATAATTTACTTTGAACATACCTTGGAATGAGTACCGAAAATTATGTCACAACGACTCAGCTATGTCCAAAGATAAAGAGCACCTACATCTGTAACACACCCAGTCAACCTCGAGATGACAGTTGCCCAGTCCAATTACTGTCCAAAGCTGACCACAGGAATTGCCAAGTCCATTACCTGTCTATTACCAAACCAATTATTACCATGTTGGAGGAAAACAACCTACTTATCGTTCCAGTTAACACAATACAAATAACAAACTGTCAGAACGGAATCGAAACCATTAACCAACCAGTAGTACTTAACTTACCCACTGGATGTACTACCATCATCAACAACCAACGATTACAGCAACAAAGACTGGACTTCCACTAACGATTTTCCAGTTACCAAAAATTGAGATACCTCAATTATGGAATCTTACCATCAACAAAATAACACCACTCCAATTGAAAGATGTTGACCAAAATGATGCCAAATCCTTATTGGACCTAGCCAAAACCACCAAGATGACTCAGTTCACTCCAGAACCAGCAAGCCTACTACAATCCACGAATACATGGCTAACAACTACTATATTAATAATCCTTTGCTTTGTAGTTATTATCCTGGTTTATGCCCAGTTCCGGAAAAGATGTCCATGTCTAATCCGTTGGCTACCATTCCGAACGAGACAACCACAAAGGGTCCACTTCAACAAAGAAGCTGCCCAATACCAAGGAAGTACCTCGTCAGGAGACGAAGAAACCACTTCGGCGGGAGGAGTTATATTAGTGTCCAGATGACACTTATTTCTTTTTATCTAATCTATTGCTTTGTCTATTATAACTATTCATTATATTAGAATAGTTGTTTATTGTATTAAAAGAAGAACAATCGCTTATTGTATTAAAAAGCTGATCATTGTAGAAATTAAAGTATAAATACTCTCAGCATCGTAAACCAAATCAGATTCAGTTAATACACGCTATAGGCTATAGTGAACATCGAATTTGAGTTTTACTAAAAGTTCCAGAAATGTTCCCATCCATTTCTTATCTCAACAAACAGCCAAGTTACGGAAAAAATGCACATTAAATTATTATATATTTTGTCTAAGCCTATTCTTATTCTATTTATCTTATTTTATTCTAAACTATAACAGATTAAATGAAAAAAAAATCCGATTTTTTTAATATCAACTGGGTAAATAAATTCAAATGAACCCAATATTGAAATAGTACAAATCTAAATTGAATGTAACTTAATCGGAAGTACCTTTTGGTGTATATAAGGCGCAATTATTTAACACTGTAATAATTGGTTTTATTTTCAAAATTGCATTAGATTGAATAATTGAAAATTGATGTAATTCGGATCAAGTACTTTTTCGGTGGTATAAAATTCTATTATTATATAAACAATTTTACGCCACCTACCATGAAAAACTGTATTGAACTAATTCAAAAACGTTTGTTAGATTCCCAGAAGCATTTTATGATTTTATCTGTGCCGGGATGTGTTCTCTGTCACCTAAGTCTCATGGACTATAATGTACAGGGTGGTTCAAATTAGTCGGTTTTTAGGGTTATTGCGAAACTGTCAGATTTTATTAACATTTTATTAAATTGAATTTGTCTTTATTTGGGTAACGAACCATTTTGAATTTGTGTTAACACGTTTTTAATAATGTTAAACGTCAAACTTGTTTGGTTTTTCAAACCCTTCTCAGTCATAAAACTTTAAATGTCGTTGGTACGAGTATTTTGAAAACTTCATATTTTCTGCAAATCTACACAAAAAATGATAAAGTAAAGCATATATTTTTGGAATGTATTTTTAGCCCTCTTTCCGTTTTTCAAATATAACACATGATGTTCCATATAAAAAACACAACTTGTGGTCATATCACGAAAACTAAAAATATTATCACATTTATTTTTATGCCATCGAATATATGTCTAAAAACTACTTGTAGAATGTTCAAACTGTTTTAAGATATCTTGAAAGGGAAACGAGAAAAAAGCACCAGTCGGTTTAGCCAAAAATCCAAGGCCCTATAGCTCGAAAATGCGCCATTGTTATTTTTTCGGAAAAAGAGCTCTAAGACTCGTCTATAAGATTTGCTCTATCTATGACAGATTCGCAGTAACCCTTGAAAACCGACAAATTTGAACCACTCAGACTAAAAATGTCTTTGTATTAGGTATTGGGTCTTTTACCATACTACTGAAAACAGAAAATAATAATACCTAAATCATTACGCCAATAGATTAAATAAATCAAGGATACCTCTTAGTAGTACCTCTGTAACTCTACCTAGCCAAAAAATTAAATGCTTATATTGAAAAAAGCGGAAATACAAAGCTGTTTTATTAATTTTCTATGTTACTTACTTAGATTGTTTCATTTTTCAGTAGTGTGACACATGCTATCCAATAAAAGGCAGATTTAGTCGGATCAATTTATGAAGGGGTACTTGCCAAAAGGGACCACGATATATCTTTTTGTCTATGTCTCGTGGCCCGCTCTTATAATTGTAAGTAGTTAGTTTTAGGGCGTTATCTATGAGCTGAAATAAATAAGTAAATATATTGTGTCTCACTTTTGTTTTATTGCCAAGTTCGCCTTTATAAATCTACCTATAACTATATCTAGATAATGCTACAAATAAACAGACTATAGACTTAAAACCTTTTTGTTGTTTTAAGCTAAGAAATTTTAACTTTTTCGTAATTGTAATCTTATAATCATCGTCATAGTTATATTTATAAACCTAATAATATAATTATTATAATTATTCATTTTAATTCTAAATGGGTGGTTGGGTGGTTGCAAACTTCGGTTGAGGTAAGAAAGAAGGTCGAAACCGCATTGCATCAATATTGATTAATTTGATATCTCCTAATTATTTTGACAGAAAACATAAATACATATGTAAAGAGTTAAATCCGATAAATAAAATAAAAAATATATGTTCCATACAATTTTTTTAGAAACTTGTTAATAAAAGCGAAAACAATACAGTTAGTGATTACTTCCATATAAAATTTGTATTTGTATTCATTTGATTATATTTTGTGTGATACTGATGCAATTTTAATAGTTACAGGGGATTATATACTGGAAACGTGCAAATATTTACAGATATAGGAATATTAGTACAAAATATTATGTACCTATATCATATTACCAAAGTTATACTACTTCAAAATTGTTATGAGGTACATATGAAGTAAAGTAAATTTTGTTGTAAAATATTGGAAATACTGAGATATTTTATTGTTCTGATAATAAAACAAAAACAAAAAGGTTAAAACTATATTAATTTCAAGTGACACAAACATAACTTTGGGTTGAGTTATATTATTGGCACTACTGAATAAGGATATACTCGCGAACATACAGGTCATCAACATCGAACCATTTATTGTTCCTATATTCATGACAAAGCATGAGCAAAAAATTACCATATATGTCAGTTCTGGTAGATAATTTTGCTAGTTTGAATCATATATACACGTGACATTGTATTTTATTGTTATCTTAGTGATACATTGCAATACATCGCAGAAAGAATACCTATTATATTTCCATTTACCTGCATATATAAATATGCAGGTAAATGTAAATAGTTTTAAATAATAAGCCCTATCATTTCAAAAATACTCAATTAAGGTTATAATTATATAGGAGTTTTTCTTGTACCTTTGAATAATAATAAGAAATAATTCGCAGGCTTATCTATCATAGATGACCTACTCCAAGTCTGACTGACGTGAGAATCATAAATGACGGTCTGGGCATTAATTTTGTTACCCCCTGGTCATTGAAAGTTCGTTTTCTCTGTGCATTATATTTTCCGAAAAACAAAGCACTTTAATTCCGCTCCACTGTGAATAAATTTTAATTAAGTAAGTATATATATTCATACTGTAGGGCAGAGGCCCTTAGAATCATGCCCAATGAAATAACTAAATTTAAAACCAATATTCAAATGTATTATTTATTTATTGACATACATTTAAGTTTAGTGTTTAATTATTACTACAACATAATTTGTTTTTTACAGAAGCAATTATTTTTTATTAAGTAGTTGCATCAAATATTTTCGATTAAAATATAATCAGTCATAGTTATTTCAGATCTGGATTATACAATATTTCAGTAATTTAGTACCTATATGGGAATACTTTAATGTTTGAGTAGGAAGGTTATAATCGTCGTTTGCAGCAAGCAAAGAAACTAACGGTAAATGTGAGACCGGAAGTTCATCGTCGTTTTCAAAGCCTACTAGAATAAGGACTTTAACCTCAGTCTTGTGCCATTTTATTAGTCATGTTCTTCCAACAGAACAAATAGTATACCAAAGGAAAAACCATAGCCAGCACTTACTCGGCGACTGTTTACATGACATATGTGCAGTGTGCACTCAGTTATAAAAATATAGAAGGGTATAATTTCGCATCTTTCTGATGCTATATACATTCCAAAGAATTTTTAGAATACGTTTTATGCCTTTCACAATAATTTGGAGAGAGAGAGAGAGAGAGAGAGTAGTTTATTGACTACATTATATACAATTTGTACATTTGAAGTCACAAAAAAAGAATAGAGATGTGTGCACTAATTGTCATAAACAGCAAAACAGTCCATAAAATTCGTTATGCTGCAATAAAAATTTTGTGGCTATGTGATAAAAACAAGAGCAGTTCATGTCCAGGATACCGACATTACCAGAGACATGAATAAATCTATTGTAAATATCAATATTAAGTTTGTTACTCTGAGTAATTTTAATTAGAGTAACCCGGAACCAAATAATTTGCATGTCGTGTGTTGTGGTTGTGAATATCCGAATGTTTGGGGATTATTATACTACAATAATAATAATAATAATAATAATAATAATAATAATAATAATAATAATAATAATAATAATAATAATAATAATAATAATAATAATAATAATAATAATAATAATAGATAGAAACTTTATTGACATTTATATACATAAGTGGTACATTTACAGTCATAGAATCATAAAATATAATAAAATATCATAAAATAGGGTGAGTAGTGGTAATATAAGATAAAAATTCATCAACAGAATAAAAACAACGAGTCACTAAAAATGCCTTGGCAAATCTTCGGAAGATGTTCCAATGCATATTGTTAATCTGTTTATGTCTAAAAAAATTATCAAACTTATTAAATAAATTTATTGTAAGCTTGTTACGCTTTGTTAAAGTAATCCTAGAATAATATTCAATCAAATTTCCAGCATGTCTGGTATTATACTGATGTATATCAGAATGAGATTTCAGATTACATAGATTTGAATGAACAAGCTGGAGCGAATCAAGTAAGTAGAGACATGCCAGTTGAAGAATCTTATATTTAATAAATATTTCTTTGCAGTGAGCCAAAGTGGGTACCCCAGCAAGAAGACAAACAGCTGTTTTTGCATTACAAATACTCTATGTGAACTACCAGAATTACCCCATAGTGACACACAATAGCTTAACTGACTATGATCTAATGAGAAGTAAACAGTTTTTATAACACTTTTACTAACAAAGGTCTTAACTGCCGCATAAAGAACACCTGCGTGGCAAGCTTTGAGCAGTCTATTTATATGAGGTTTCCAGGTTAAATCAGGATCCAGGATAGTACCTAATAAATTTACTGGTTCAAACTTATCTGAGTTTTTACTAGAAGTAAATGGTATAAGTTTGTTTTAGTGAAATTTTATTTTAAGTTATTTGCTGCAAACCAGTCATTAGCAAGATTCAAACTGTCTCTGCTGTCAAGATCATTGCCACGGGTTAACAAGGTTGTATCATCAAGAAAAATGCAAAAAGAACACACGATGCCTTATTAATATTCACAGGTAGGTAAATCATTAATATAAATAAGAAAAAATATCGGACCCAGTACAGAACCTTGAGGTACACCTACCTTAACTGGCATTAGTGTTGATTTACAGTTTTCAAGACACACACATTGTTGCCTGTCATTCAGGTGTAAATGGAATAATTTCAGCTCATTACCGCGTATACCATAATATTCTAATTTTTGTAGGAGTATATCCAGATTTGGTGAGATCACACATTATGGCATGTGTAAAATTTCCCCTATCAAGGCCACGTCATCCAGTACGGCTAACAAGGCTTTAACAGTAGAGAAGCCCTTCCTGAATCCAAATTGGGAGGGTGACAGTATAGATTTAGTTTCCACGTAAGAGAGTAATTTCTCTTTAATTAATATTTTAAATATTTTAAAGAAGACCTGAACTATGGATATTGGTCTATAATTGTCAAGCTTATACTCAAGAAGTACTACCAAGGCCATAGTAGTCCAACGATCTGGACTTTCTTAATTTCAAGATAGCCTGTCGGATATCTGATTCGATAACAGATGATGCAAAAAAAAATTATGATGGTTTAGGGTGTGTGTGAAGAAACTTTTCTGGATTTAAATTATTAGAATTGCTAATTGACTTAGCAATAATATCAGAAATAGAAGCAAAGAAATTGTTAAACTCCTGAGCACTAATATCTGATATATTAGATTTCCTATTTTGAGGTCTCTCTGATTTACAACTTTCCAAACTGCTTTATTTATATTTTCTGCATTACAAATAGTATTACTATAACAAGTACGTTTAGCATCCTTTAAAGCTTTCCTATAAGATTTTTTAGTTTCACAGTAAATTCCCCAATCGGTCTGAGAGCAGGTCTCATTAAACCTATCCTTATTTACACAGAGTGTTCCTCATCGCCCTAAGTTCCCTATTATACCAACTTATTCGCGTAGATATACATTTGGTTCTATAAGGAAAACATTTATCACCAATTAAGTACTTGTTCAAAAAGGTGCTCACGGAACAATTTGAATTTGTGTAATCATGTTCAAAGTCAGACAAATTTGCCATTTCCAACTCTTTCATAAATTCACTGCATTTCAGTGAGTCAATTACGCGGGTACGGTTAGTATTTTTGGTCAAGCTACTGTGTTTGCCACCTATACGTAGATACACCGATAGATGATCAGCTATATTTGTACCCAATACCCCCGGTGATAAAAACGAGGAATTTATATTTGTGATAACATTATCTAATTTTGATTTACTCTGCAAGGTAACTCTAGTAGGTTCATGAATCAGATGATGTAAACCATATGTTGTAAATATATTACACAAATCATCCACATACTCTGTGCCAGCATCAAGGTCCAGATGTATGTCACCAATAATAATATGTTTAAATCTCTTAGAAAAAAAATCAATGAGGTTATAAATATATGATTTAAATATATAGATGTCTCCCCTTGAGGACGACCTATAAGCAGTTGTTAACAGACAATTTGCAAACATGATTTTATCAGCGCAAAATTCTGCATAAAAAGAATTGCAGAAATTAGTAACATTTACATTTCTTAAGCGAATTTTGGAATAAGAAAATTCGAATATAGCGACTCCTCCATGTTTGTTGGCTCCTTCACGACAGAAGCTCGAAACTAATTGGTAATTTGGAATATGAACTGATTTTAAAAAAATCCTGTTCAAGCCAATGCTCTGAGATGCATACAATGTCAAAAGGATTACTATGCAAATACAACTGAAGTTCACCAACTTTATTTGACAAACTCTGAGCATTGATGTGTAGCACAGCGTACTTACAGATAGCATCAGAATTAAATACTTTGCGATGCAGCAGTGAGCCCGTTTCTTCTATTGGTCCGAGAGAATTTCGAGGGAAAAACCTGTTCAAGATCACTCCGCTAGGCCAAATGCTGCTGTCAACAATTACAGAAGATTCCTCCTTAGGCACAGACAACTTGAAGGAGACATACCTTGTAGGGTTCTTACTGTTTAACTTTTCCACTTCTATACCTGGAGCAAAACTCTTTAAGTAGTTAAGAAGGGCATCTTTATCTGTAGTAACATCCAAGTTAGTTACATGATACTCATACATGCGAGTTGTTGTGGGACCAGCAGCTGCTTTAAATGGGCAGTGAGACGAGTTTTCTCGATTTCCCACAGGAATATACTTCTATCTTTAGTTCTGGGCCTATGTATACTAGTAATGTCACTTTCCAAATTTATTACTGTGTCACAGACTTTACGTGCATGAGCATTATGAACTGCATTTGACACCTCTTTTTTGCTAATTTGGGAATTGTCTGACAAGGTAGTAGTAGTAGCGGTACTACCTGCTTGTCGCTTTAATGTTACGATTTTTTACATGCTGCGATGAAGTACTAGCGGCATTTTTAATATCTTTAAGTAAGGAAAGGTTTCTTACCTGATCGGTAAGAAACTTTACTGCAATACTCTGGTTAGAAATGATGAGATCTTATTTTGACGTATAATTTCTTCCAAATAGTGAATCTTCATTAGTAATACATTTTCACTTAAATTCATGTTGATTACTTCCTTTTCAGTGTCACACTTACTTGCTGTTAACAAAGTTGGAGTAACAGGACAGTAATCACTGTCCAAACAACATATTACAGTATCATCTTGCATAAATTTCGCTTTCTTTAATATTTTCAGACAGCTCTTGTGAGAAACTTTTTTACAGCGGGCGCATTTAATCCCAGTCCTCGCAGGATTCTTACAGCGCGTACAATTTGAAGTACTATCATTATTATTACTCACCATATTAGAATCTGTCATAATTTGAGTTAATATTCAATATTTCACTTGCAAAGATCAACCGTTGGTGGGATAAATTTTCGCCAGCCGTTACAGTAAACAAAAAACAATGTAATCAGAACGATAAACTACCTTAGTCCGTGTCAATCATTGAATATGAAGCTATAATGCAGAATTCAATAGAATTTCCATCCAATTTCAAATACACACATTCACAAATACTTAATATACAGGAATGTGCACAAGTCACAAATTAAAATTCGATTTAAATACAGTTTATCGAGAGTTTGATAAGAACAGAAATACAAGCTGCAACACTATTCACCCATGAATAATAATAATAATAATAATAATAATAATTTTTTTTTTAAAGAGGACGGTGGAAAAACTTCATAAAGGCATCCAGCAGGGTCCGCACTGCCGGATAGTGTGTGATTACCAGAATCGCAGCGGGCCCACTCACAGATGGGCTCGCCGGGAAACCAGCGACCTCACTAAAAAAACCACCTCCCTTTCCCACGCAGAACATCAGACCGGGACCGCTTTCGCATTACTTCAGCCTGAGTCTTGTTTCTTGCTATTGATAGCTCTACCGTTCTGGCAGCGCCTCTCTGTTCTTTCTTTTCTCTTCAGTCTGTCAAGCAGCCGTCATCTCTCTTTGTTAGTAGTAGCATCTGCACGTAGGCAGCCACTCTGTTCCACCAGTTCTCGTTATCAAGCGTCAACTCGACGATGCTCCGCGGAGTGATTAGACCGATCAGCGTCTCCAGGAGTCTTCTTTCGTCGATCCATCGACTGGATACACCATACGATAAAAACGTATGCTCTGCGTCGTCCCTTATATGTCCGCAATATTTGCACTCCGGTGTCCTGACCTTGCCCATTTTCCACAAATAATGTCGGAAGTAACCGTGCCCGCCAAGGAACTGGGTCAAGTAGAAATCCATCTCTCCGAATTTCCTATCCATACAGGGTCTGACCCTCCGGATGAGCAGGTGCGTCCACCTACCTCTTGGATCGGTCGTCCATCTTCCCTGCCATTCCGTCAGAGTTCGAGCTCTCTCTTCTTTTACTGCCCGTTCTTTGCCCACTTCCACGCAGGCGTCGTATATTCGCTTCCGTTCAATAGCGAGCAGGTCGATGGGTGGTACGCCCGCTATCACCAGGATTGCGGCTTCGGAGACTATACGATAAGAGAACGCAATCCGTAGCGCTCCCCTTTGTTGCACTGTGCTCATACGCTTTCTGTATTTCTTCACTCTCATAGCGTCGGCCCAGATCTCTGCCCCGTAGAGCAAGATCGAATGTGTCGTCGCCATCAACAGTCTGCGCTGGCTTGGTCTCGGGCCGCCCACGTTCGTCATGAGTCCGCTCAGTGCAGCGGTTTTCGTCACGGCTCGGTCAGCCGGGCTCTGTATGTGTGGCCAATAGGTGAGTTTCGTATCCAAGATCACTCCCAGATACTTAGCCGATACCTTCGTCTGGAACCGTTCTGTACCGATTACCATGGGTACGATCTTGGGGATTCTCTTCCTTGTGAGCAACACGATCTCGGTCTTTGCCAGGGCCAGTTGCAGCCCATGTTAGCTCATCCAGTTGTTGACTCGCCTCATTACTTGGTCGAGTTTCAGTTGTGGCACTTCAGTGTTTCGGGAAACAATAACCGCTGCGACGTCGTCCGCGTAACCGACGAGGAAAGCGTCTCGGGGCATGTCCGCTCGAAGCAAGCCGTCGTACAGCGCGTTCCAGAGGTCCGGTCCCAGTATTGAGCCTTGTGCCACTCCAGCCGTGATTTCTCTTGTCTTCGTCCATTCGGTCGTTTCGTATTTTATTGTACTGTCTCTGAGGTAGTCCCTGAATATGCGAAGGAGATAAGTCGGAATGCCGAACGTACCCCGCAGCGCCTCAAGGATATTTATCCATCTCGCCAAATTGAAGGCGTTTTTCACATCCAGAGTCCCCACAGCAAGAAGTACCAGGCGGCAGCCCAGCAAGAAGCAGCGGACGCCTAAAGCGCGAGGCAATGCTATCCTCATTAAACCTGTGGACGGAAAAACCTACGCGGAGGTTCTGAGGAAGCTCCGACAGACTATGTCAGGCCGGAAGAAAAAGACGCCGACATCAAGGCAGTTCGGCAAACGCAGGACGGCGGCGTCCTCTCGCGACTCGGTAACACCACGAAGGATGGCGCATCGCTCCACAGGGCGATCCAGGACGTGCTGGAACAGACGTGCGTGGTGCGAGACTTGACAGCCAGAGTCACGGTGGAGATACGAAACCTAGACTGCCTCACAACCAAGGAGGAAGTCGAAGAGGCCCTTAAACGGGAAACGGGAGAGGCTGGAGAGCCTAAAGTATTTGTTACCCAGCCCAAGAAGCGGGAACAAAAAATGGCTATCGTCAAGATGGACGAGACAGGAGCAGCCGTCCTTCTTAAGAGGGAACGAATAAAAATAGGCTGGATTAATAGCCATGGCTGGGCTTCGGTCATGTGAAGCGAAACTGTCAGGGACCCGATAGAAGCACGCTATGCTGGAAATGTGTCAAAAATGACCACAAAGCGGCGAAATGCGCCAGCAACCCCAGGTGCGTCCTCTGCGAAGAGAGGAAGAAGCCAGCTAAAGAAACCGAGCACATCCCGGGCTCAGGTGCATGTGAAGTATTTCGACATCCCCTCGAGTTAAAAAAGAAAAAGAACGTCGCCCGATGATCCGCATCATTCAGTGCAATCTGAAACGCTGTAGTGCTGCTCAAGACCTCCTGTCCCAACTCGTGGTCAAGCTGGAGGCTGACGTACTAATCATCAGCGAGCAGTACCGAAACATAGACAGCCCAACGTGGTTCACCAGCACTACGAACACAACAGCAATGTGGGTAGCAAATACCCAGAAATTGCGAACATAGGCACACGGCGCCGGGGAGGATTACGCGTGGGTGAGAGCGGGCAACACTATTTATGTAATTGTCTACCTTTCGCCTAACACCACCGCTGAGAAAGGCTAGAGTCCATCGAAGACGCTCTGAGGACGGTCACAGGCGAATTGGTTGTCGCCGGAGACTTCAATGCCAGAGCACTGGAGTGGGGCATGCCACAGACAAACGCAAGTGGCCGGTTGCTGCTGGAAATGACGGCCAGACTTGACCTGGAAGTACTGAACAAGGGCACAACAGCGGCCTACAGGCGACCGGGGTTAGGCAACTCCATCCCAGACGTCACACTGGCATCGACTGGAGTGGCACCTCGGGTGCAAGGGTGGCGGGTGATCGAAGACTACACTGGAAGCGATCACCAATACATAACCTTCGATATCAGGGGAAGCAGGATAACTGCAAGAAATAACGCCGAAAGACCACACCGCTGGAATTTAGCAAGGTTGGACAGGACGAGACTGGTGGAGTTTCTACAAAACCCTGTGGATCCCTCCTCGGAGCTTCCCAGGGGACTAAGAGCTAAGACAGAGGGCGGAAGCCCTCGTGGATTCCACCATGAGCTTAATCAAGAGCGCCTGTGATGGCTCTATGCGAAAAGACAGCGAGGCAGCAGAAAATCGGTGTACTGGTGGACGGAAGAGATGGCCGAACTTAGAAGAACATGTCTGAGACTCAGAAGAAGGGCACAACGGGAGCGCAACGCCGTAGAAGCTGAGACCCGTACAAATGAATATAAAACGGCAAGGAAAAATCTCCGCAACGCGATTAAGAACAGCAAGCGTCAGTGCTGGAGGAAACTGTGTGAAGAGGTGGACAGGGACCCATAGGGACTAGGCCACAAGATCGTAACCAAAAAACTGAAGTCCCTGGGACCGGTAGGAGCTTTACCAGCAGAGACGATAGACGGTATAGTCGACGAACTCTTCCCAAGACACCCTCTAAGGAATGAAGAAAATGGCGAAGAGGAGATCGATGAAGTTCCTGTCTTCAGCATGGATAAGTTGATGACACCCATCGCCGCCCTAAAAATCGGAAAGGCCCCAGGACCGGACGGCATACCAGCAGAGATCTTTAAGATCGTAGCACACACGACACCGAATCTACTGTTGGAAATGATGAACGCTTGCATCAAAGAAGGGGTATTTAGTGCTCGCTGGAAGCAAGCGAGGCTGGTACTCATCAGTAAAGGAAAAGGTGACCCGAATTCACCGTCGTCGCTCAGACCCCTGAGTCTGCTGGATACGGGCGGCAAGACACTGGAACTGCTGCTGAGGCCCCGACTGCTGGATGCCGTCCGAACTGCGGGAGATTTCTCCGACAGACAGTACGGTTTTAGGCAGCGCCGCTCCACAATCGGTGCCATACGAGAAGTCGTGGAGACGGTGCGCTAGACCCAGACGGCGAGCCACCCGGCTCGGCCGATAGTGGTGCTTGTCCAAGGATTGTTAACTGTTTACAGGATTGCTCGATCACTCAATTTTGTCATCCGCCTTTGTGACGTCATCGAAGATATATGTAATCGAATTGTCAAAATATACCTATTTTGTGTTTGTTATATTTCACATTTGCAAGAGAATTTTCGCATTTGAATGATTATTAATATTATTATTAAGTTTGTAATAACAGTATAAAGTGTACCTATTTCTACATGTTCGAGATCTTTGGATCTTTAATGACGTCACAATTATGGATTACATTGTAGTATAGGGATCGAGCAATCCTGTAAACAGTTAACAATCCTTGGTGCTTGTCACCCTGGATGTGAAAAACGCCTTCAATTTGGCGAGATGGATAGATATCCTTGAGGCGCTGCGGGGTACGTTCGGCATTCCGACTTATTTCCTTCGCATATTCAGGGACTACCTCAGAGACCGTACAATGAAATACGAAACGACCGAAGGGACAAAGACAAAAGAAATCACGGCTGGAGTGGCACAAGGCTCAATACTCGGACCGGACCTCTGGAATGCGCTGTACGACGGCTTGCTCCGAGTGGACATGCCCTGAGACGCTTTCCTCGCCGGGTACGCGGACGACGTCGCACAGTGAGTTATAGGAGGAAAAAATGTGCATTTTTCTTTTTTATTATATAAGCTAATTCTTTTTCTTTTTCTCTTCTTAGATAACTATTTTAATTAGTTTCAGCTCCTATGTCCGAATTTAATGCCAGATAACATAGAAATATATTTTTTAAATCAAATAATATCGAACTTAAAAAAAATAATCGAAAATAGGAACGAATTCAACCTATCAGTTATTGTTATAACAAATAACTTCCTTGATTTCAACTCTTTTACTAAACAAGCAGGGACCTCAATTCTTATAAACATTAATTTCTTTGAATGTTATGTCACATTTTTAATCCTTAAATCTTGAAAGTATTAACATGAAATAATTTTTTGTAAGTTTTCATAAACTTTAAAGTAATTTGACTACTAGCTACATGTACCCATATCTTCTTATCAGTTTATTTTTTTAGTCTGTACTTTGGCCAAAGTAATAAAGCAAAAATCATCTGCGGATATCTGCGGATAAAACTTAGTTGGCGGTGATCCTTTCGATGTGACTAAATAATTAATAAATAATGATTTAAACTTAATAATGACTAAAAATATTAATAATACGTTTAAAATATATCGCCATAAGACTCGTTGGTTGGTTGTCATTCGAAAATTCTTGTGTTTTGTATGGCCTTCTATGTGAAATATAGTTTAAATTTGTAATTTTTACGAAAAATCGGCGATTTATCTCTAAATCGCTTATTTTTTGGAAGTGGTCAGTTTGAACTTTTATAATAATTATTCTCATATCTTATATATAATTATAATTAATGTATTTTTTTGTCAGATAATATATTAGGTTTGTTCCTACACAACAATTTCTGATAGTTTGCAGCACTGGTTTAATGCGCAAGTGCGATTCATGCAGCAGTTGGAAACTAATTTGAATTATTCTTGTTGGAACACAATCTTTAGTTCACATAATATCCGGTAGAAGCGCTAGAAGCGTTGTTTTATTTTGTGGATTTCGATTTTCCACGAGTTAACCTTAAAAAATGTCAGGTAATAGATAATAAAAAGAAATAAGTTTGAACATTTACTCTAATGTTTTCTTTGGAATTCATGGATTTATAAGAATGTTTAATTCTCAGTTCCACACTCCATACCAGCAGTGCTGGAACTACAGCAAATGCCGCAAGTCGGAGGTCGGGTAACCGCTGGTGCGACGATACAGAATAACTGTGACACTTTTCCGCAAATTCCAAATCTGAAAAAATGTAGCAATTAATTTCGGAATATAATTGAGATTAGTTTCGCTTTCGCTTGTAATATCACTCATATTAAAAATAAAATTATAGCACTTCTAACAATATTTATGTCCACTGTCTCTAAAAATTATGTTAGTTTCGTTAAGATTTGCCAGTTTCATTTTCTATGATTATATCCTATTATATTCACTACGCATGCGTCTTACTAGTAGTTTCTAAATAATCTTCAAATCAATTTGACAGTCAGCAAACTGTTTGAAACCTAGTCACTTTTTTGTTGGAACGGTAAAATATTACGAACAGTTTGAGAATGATTGTGTTGGAACGGGTAAATATGATCTGCGCAGACTCCTGACAGTTTGCTGATAATTTGGCGCTGTATAGGAACAAACCTGTTGTAACCCAACTGAAATTGTAAAAATTAACGATTTTTAAAGTGACTTATTATCGCCTAGTTTTCGTTTCTAGACATAGGCCCCCAGGTAAGACCCGTATCTACGCCCCTGTGCTAAAATTACTTATTACATTACAATTATGAAACAAACAAAACTAAAACAATGAAGCATCTTTCAGATACTTACAGGATTTTTTCCGGAAAATGCCTATTTTTATCCACTGTGTTTTGTTTACCGAAACACAGAAATGGCACAAGTAATGAGGCGAGTCAACAACTGGATGAGCCAACATGGGCTGCAACTGGCCCTGTCAAAGACCGAGATCGTGTTACTCACGAGGAAGAAAATCCCCAAGATCGTACGCATGGTAATCGGTACCGAACGGATCCAGACGAAGGTATCGGCGAAGTATCTGGGAGTGATCTTGGATACGAAGTTCACCTACTAGCCACACATACAGAGCTCGGCTGACCGAACCGTGACGAAAACCGCTGCACTGAGCGGACTCATGGCTAACGTGGGCGGCCCGAGGCCAAGTCAGCGCAGACTGCTGATGTCGACGACGCATTCGATCTTGCTCTACGGGGCAGAGATCTGGGCCGACGCTATGAGAGTGAAGAAATACAGAAAGCGTATGAGCACCGTGCAGCGAAGGGGAGCACTAAAGGTCGCGTGCTCTTATCGTACAGTCTCTGAAGCCGCAATACTGGTGATAGCGGGCGTACCACCCATCCACCTGCTCGCTATCGAACGGAAGCGAATATACGACGCCAGCGTGGAAGTGGGCAGAGAACGGGCAGTAAAAGAAGAGAGAGCGCAAACCCTGACGGAATAATAATAATAATAATAATAATATCTCTATCCCTCATTCTCATCTTACCGATGAGCCCGGAAGTCAGAGACTTGTGTGGGAGAGGCAGCGGCATATTATTATTATGCGGAATGGCAGGGAAGATGGACGACCGATCCAAGAGGTAGGTGGACGCGCCTGCTCATCCGGAGGGTCAGACCCTGGATGGATAGGAAATTTGGAGAGGTGGATTTCTACTTGACCCAGTTCCTTAGCGGGCACGGTTACTTCCGACATTATTTGTGGAAAATGGGCAAGATCAGGACACCGGAGTGCAAATACTGCGGACATGAAAGGGACGACGCAGAGCATACGGTTTTCGTATGCAGTCGATGGATCGACGAAAGAAAACTCTTGGAGACGCTGATCGTTCAAATCACTCCGCGGAGCATCGTCGAGTTGAAGCTTGACAACGAGAACTGGTGGAACAGAGTGGCTGCCTACGTGCAGAGGCTGCTACGACAGGGAAAGAGGGATGACGGCTGCTTGACAGACTGAAGAGAAAAGAAAGAACAGAGAGGCAACGCAAGCCAGAACGGTAGAGCTATCGATAGCAAGAAACAAGACTCAGGCTGAAGTAATGCGAAAGGGTTCCCGGTCTGATGTTCTGCGTGGGAAAGGGAGGTGGTTTTTTAGTGAGGTCACTGGTTTTCCGGCTGGCTCATCTGTGAATGGGCCCGCTGCGATTCTGGTAATCCCACACTATCCGGCAGTGTGGACCCTGCTGGATGCCTTTATTAATGTTTTTCCACCGCCATCTTAAAAATAATAATAATAATAATAATAATAATAATAATAATAATAATAATAATAATAATAATAATAATAATAATAATAATCTTATTCTCCTGCGAGAGGACTGACGGAGAATGAGCAATTCCGTCAAAAACCTTCTCGTCTGTTCCAGCCGCCTCAGCGTGTTGTTGAGAACTCGCCGACTGTTGATGAGGTAGAGACCTTCTGGAAAACTCTCTACGAGGAGAAGCTACCGCTCAATAAAAACACTCCAGCCCTGGCACACTTTGAAGTTTTCTGCCGAAGGCTTCAGCGGCCTCAACAAGTGTGCCCACCGATAACCCCGGAAGAAGTTCAAAGGGCCGTCAAAGGCTAAGAACTTTGCTGCTCCTGGTCCCGATGGGATCAACAACTTTTGGTGGAAAAAACTACCGAGTACCCATCACTATTTGGCCAGAATATTCACCTCCTGGCTTAATGGAGAGCAGCAAGTTCCGGCATGGTTTGTCGAGGGGAGGACAGTGCTAATCCCTAAGAACGGAGATTTGTTGAGCCCAAAGAACTACCGACCAATAACCTGCCTGATCGGATGTTACAAGTTGTTTACTCGCATCTTGTACATGCGGGTGCTCCACGCAGTTGACCCGGTTTATGAAAGGATATATGAGCAGCGTGGGTCCAAGAGGGGTGTAAGCTGGGTGCAAGGAGAGTCTGCTGATTGACAGATGTGTCACGCAGGACTCCATGCAGTATAAGCGAAGCCTCTCTATGGCCTGGATCGACTACCGCAAGGCGTTTGATATGACATCTCATGACGTTCTTGTCTACTTGCTCCAACCCCTTGCCGTGTCAGATCCTATAGTGCGATGCATCGAAGAACTGATGCAGCTCTGGAAAACCCGCTTTACCATAACATCTGGTAATGTCAGGGTCCAGACAGAGCTGGTATCGTTTAGGAGGGGAGTTTTCCAGAGAGATTCCCTCAGCCCTCTCCTGTTCTGCATCTCGCTACTGCCATTGTCCATGGAACTCCGCAAAACTCGTGGATACAACTGCGGTACCTCCGGCAACAGGAGGCATAAGGTCACCCATTTATTTTATATGGATGACCTTAAACTCAATGCCTCCGGAGAGAGGGATCTACATCAATCTCTCATGGTGGTACAGGAGTACACGCAGGCGGTCGGGATGGAAAATTTGGGTTGGACAAATGTGCATTGGTTCATCTCAAGAGAGGACGATGCGGTGACTATGGTGAAGATGCGCAGCTCGTGGATGTAAGCATCCTACATCATCTGGATGTCGGAGAGAGATATATACCTACTTGGGTGTCGAGCAACGCTCCATCCAAGAGGCTGCTACCGTAAAAAACGCTCTCCGCGGCGGGTATAAACACCGCCTCCGGCAGATCTGGTCTTCAGAACTGTCGGGTAAGAATAAGATGAGTGCTACTAACATGCTTGCCGTTCCGATCCTCCTCTACTCCTTCGGAGTAGTGAAATGGACACAAGAAGAGCTGCGACAACTCGACATAGGAACACGAAAAATGATCCATCTCAATAGGAGTTTGCATCCTAGGTCGTCCGTTCCACGTTTGTACTTGCCAAGACATCGGGGAGGCCGTGGACTCTTGAGTTTGGAGTGTATGCACAGCAGAATGGTACTGGATGGAGCCTGCAAGGTAATCAGGAGTTCGGATCCCCTCCTCTGCATGGTCCAAGACCATGAAAATGCAGGGGTCGGAGCATTTCTATTTAAGGCAGCACGAAGAGCAGCTGATGAACTCGTTCTCATCTTCGACGCTGAACGGAGAAACGCAGACTCTGTTATCGAGCTGGGACCCGTTCAGCTGAAAGCCCAAGTTAAAGCTGCAGAAGGCCGTAATCTTCTGCAGCTGCATAAGGATAAGCCATTGCACGGTGTCTTCTATAAGAGCCTTGAAGACCATGGTTTATCCGAAAGGCTGACCTTTGCCTTTTTAAGGTCAGCGGGGCTTAAGTCGGAGACCGAGGGATTCATAATGGCTTGCCAGGATGGTGTATTTGACATCCTCATCTCGAGGTCCCTGATGTCAACTGCAAGGCCTACCATAGGGCGCCGGAGGCAATTATGCATATGCTCTCCGCTTGTTCGGCATATGCTGCCTCGGCCTGTATCCATAGACACAATGCGGCTTTACGAGTGCTCTATTACTTTCTACGGCACTCGTACGAGATAGACGAAACACCAGTGCTGCCATACGCTGCGGGGGATAGTGAGTCCGTTGTGGGGAATGAGAAGTGCCGAATTTATTGGAACTACTCATTTCCCACGCTCAGGCAGATTCGAGCCAATAAGCCTGATGTAGTCCTCCTCGACCACCAGCTGAAGACAATGTTTGTCATCGAGTTCTCGGCTCCTGCCGAGAACAACGTTGTCTTGAAAGAGGAGGAGAAACGGACGAAATATCGAGACCTTCTCTTCGAACTCCGCAGACTCCATCCAGAACTGTGAAGCTTGTGGTGTTGATAATAGGAGCCCTCGGTGGAGCAAGAGATTCACTGCTTTCGGAACTGAAGATCATACCGGCATGCCGAAACTCGGCAGATCTTTTAGCCGGAAGAATGCAGAAGGCGGTCATTCTGGGCTCATTACGTCTACTTAGGGCACATGATTCCCGGAGTCAGTAGTTACTTACCTCACGGACGTGAGGAGTAACTACTGATTACCACCAGCGGCCGACTCTGAGAATCGGAGCCAGGGAACCGGCCGACTGGATTTTAACAAAAAAAAATATTAATAATAATAATAACAATAATAATAATAATAATAATAATAATAATAATAATAATAATAATAATAATAATAATAATAATAATAATGTAGATTATGTGCCAACACTACGAAATCCATACAACATCTAACAGCTGTATGCAGTTACTTGGCGCCAAAGGACTTCTTAGATAGGCACCACAACGTTGCTGGCATCATACATCAAGAAATCTGTAACGTAAAGGGTTTACTAGCTGTAAAAAAACCGTATTATCATCTTTAACAAGGGAGAAAAAACTGCTCAGATACTAGATATCACTGTTCCTCTAGACAATAACATCGCGAGAGCCAGAACAGAAAAATTATTAAAATATCAAATTCTGGCTGACGAACTGAAGAGGATATGCCGCTTAACGGAAGTAGATATCTACTCCATAGTAATTTCATGTAATAGGCTGGTTGATAAATACTTACCACATACTTTGGAGAGAATTGGATTAAAATACAACCAAAATTTAATCGCTTTGTCCAAGAAATCGGTAATACTTTCGACATGCTGTAATATACGTCGTATAATGGCCACTGGCGCTCGTGTTGTTCCATAAAGAACCCACGAGATGTTAGTCAAAATCAGCATTACGCTGTGAAAAAAAAAAAATAATAATAATAATAATAATAATAATAATAATAATAATAATAATAATAATAATAATAATAATAATAGAGAGAGAGAGAGTAGTTTATTGACTACATTATATACAATTTGTACATTTGAAGTCATAGTAAAACAAAACAATAAAGATGTGTGCACTAAGTTTCATAAACGGTAGAACAGTCCATAAAATCGGATATACTATAAAAACAGTTCTTAGTCAAAAAATTTTTGGCTAAGCGATAGAAACAAGAATAGTTCATGTCTAGGATACCGACATTACCAGAGAGATGAATAAATCTATTGTAAATATCAATATTAAGTTTGTTACTCTGAGTAATTTTAATTCGAGAGTAATCGGAAACCAAATAATTTGCATGCCGCGTGTTATGTTTGTGAATATCCGAATGTTTGGGGATTATGTGTCGGCGTTGGTGAATTCTAAGCAATGTCTCAAATATGAAAAGCGATGGCAATGTCAGTATCTTGAACTTTAAAAATAAAGCTTTACAAGGTGTACCATACTTTGCTCCTTCGATAATGCGGATAGCTTGTTTCTGGAGAATAAAAACTTTATTGGCGGATGTAGAATTACCCCATAGTATAACTCCGTATGTGAGGTGGGAGTGAATTAAAGCATAATACACCTCGCGTAGCATATCACAGGTAAGTGTTTTCCTCAACTGTCTTAAACAAAACAATTGGGATGATAACTTTGAGCAGACGAAATCAACCTGCGGAGACCAATTCAACCTGATGTCGAGGTAAATACCCAACAATTTACAATGCGATGTCGAATCCCATCGATCAGAACTAAATTTTAAAGTTTGTGTCTTGGAATCATTCAATTTAAGTTTGTTACAGGTGAACCAGTCTTTCGCAAAAGTCAGTCTCTCATTTCCCAAATCTTCTGCTCCCTTGGCAAGCAATGTTGTGTCGTCTGCAAATAACACACAAAAATCCTCACCAATAGAGTAAGGTAGGTCGTTAATATACACAAGAAAGAGAACAGGGCCTAGGACAGAGCCTTGGAGGACACCGTTGCTAGTTGGCAATAAACCTGATTTGCATCCATTAACATCGACATACTGATATCTGGGAGATAGATAGGAGGAAATCAAATTTAACATATTATCACGGATACCGTAGTACTCGAATTTTTTTAAAAGGATATCAGTATCAACACAGTCGAAAGCTTTGGTAAGGTCACACATCGTGGCAGTCGAACATGTGCTCTCATCAAAACCCTCCACCACCGATTCAACAACCTCCAACAAAGCCGATAGAGTTGATTTATTTTCCCTGAAATCAAACTGCGACTTGGAGAAAATTTTCGACTTTTCAAAATATTTGATCAATCTAGGTTTGATAATTGTCTGTAAAATTTTACCAATTAGGGGAACTATGGCAATGGGTCTGTAATTGTCCAATGTGTTCCTGTTACCTTTCTTGTGTAGGGGTGATACCTTCGAAATTTTGAGAGACTCGGGCCAAATGCCTACATCAGTACATTTATTAAACAATAAAGTGAGTGGTTCAATTAATGATTCAGCTGATGATTTTATCATAGAGCTATTTAGACCGTAATAGTCTAAGCTAGACGAGTTTTTTAAACGACAAATAGCATCACTGACATCCATGTTTGTTATTGGTATCATGAAAAATGAAGAAGAAGGCTTAGGTGCATTATTCAAAAACATTAATGGGTTAAAAGAGGAATCATTGATTGTAGTAAATATCTTACTACAAATTGATGTAAAATAAAGATTAAAATCCTCTGAACAAATAGGAATATCAAAGTTTGGCTTCCTAGTTTTCCTCTCGTTTTTACAATATTCTAAATGGTTTTGTGTTTGTTATCTGAAATACTGATTTCGGTCAAATAAGCTTTACGTTTTTCATCTGTTATAGCTTTTTTATAAATTCTTCTATGGTCACAGTAAATTTGCCAACTTATATCAGATTTGTTTAAGTTAAACACACACTTACTATTTTTCATAGCCTTACGCAGAGTTCTGAGTCTATTATTGAACCACCTCACTTTAGTGTAGGTATTGGGGACAGATTTCATTGGAAAACACAATTCTACATTATTTTGCAAAACATTAAGAACATAAAGTGACAAATCCGTGCAGTTCATACTATATAAGTCATCAGTCCAGTCAAAAGAACGCAAAAAAGTAGAAAATTTACATATACTATTTTTGGAAATTAATCTTCTCACAGAGAAGTCACTGTAACCACCATTTGATGACAATGTAATATCCATGGTTATACCCAGGTGGTCACTCAAATGAGGATCACAAGTACTGGCAGAAACATTACTCATATCAAAGTTGGTTAAAACATTGTCGATACATGAACTACTATTAGCAGTTATACGAGTTGGAACATTGATCAAATGATGAATACCAAAGGATAACAAAATATTATGCAAGTCCTTAGCATTAGAAGTACAAGCATTAAGGTCCACATTAAAATCGCCAGTAATGATTAAAAATTTATATTTATTAAATAGATAGTTAATAATTTTTTCCAATTGATCTTTAAATAAAACGTAATCACCATAAGTGGATGATCTATATACTACTAATATTGCAATATTCTCATTAATAATTTCAGCCGCACAAAACTCGGCATGAACTGGTAAACAGAAAGAAGATGTATCAATATAATTAAGCTTATACTTGGCAGTTGCAAAAATCGCAACACCACCATGTAAATTTTTATCACGACAAAAAGAAGAAACTAATGTATAATTATTTAAGCCAATTATAGATAATTTATCATCAGTTAACCAATGCTCGGATACACATAAAATATCGTGCGGGTAAATAGAGAGAAATATATTCAATTCGTCAATTTTGTTGGATATACAGGGTGTCCACCTAGTGCGCGTAAGTCCAATATCTGGGTTAATAAAAGAGATAACTTAATTTTTTTTCTACAGGGTTGTCTAATATCCCGAGCTGCACAAAATGAAAATATATTTACATATTCAGGGTGTTCAGTTTTTCCTGGACAGGTACCAACTTCATTTTTTTAAATGGAAACCTATATTTTTTATGGCATTATCGAATTCTACGTAAAAAATTAGTGGGACTTTGTGCATAACACTGCTATTGAAATATTGATAGTTTTCGAGATATTTCACTTTTAATTTTTTTTCTTATGTTTCGTCACTTCTAATAGTTGACATAATTATGGTTGTATGACAGCTATAAATTATTTTTTTTCAGAAACTGTAGAGTGAAGATGGCTCTTTCGAAAAACGTATCAAAAGTTGACCTGCGATATACAGGGGGCAACAGAAATCGTGCCAAACCTGATGGTTTAAAATTTAAAAAATCTCGACTTTTTCAAATGGAACACCCTGTGTTTTATGATTTCATTAGATGCCTTTCTGTAGACTCTACAATTTTATAATAGCTTTCTCTATACCTAAGTTGCGTAGTTTTTGCAAAAAACCCACTTTTATGAAAAATACCCGATTTGCGCACTCCTTTGACGGAAAAAATATTGTAAGGCTATTTATTTTTATAAAATGTATTAGTTTACACTTCTTAAAATAAAAATAACTGAAAAATTTAGATAATTTCAGTTTAATAAACAAGTCTTTATGGAAAGTTACCATTTATTTGTAAATAAAAGTAAAAAATCATAAAAGCTCTACATGTAATTAAGAATTAGCAAAACTGGCGTATGCTTTAGAAGAAGTTCATGGGAATTATTTGCTAGCAGCACGTATTTATAGAGATTCCCACGTGCTGACTGTTTTGAAAATGTGAAAGAAAGATTTGAAAGAACAGCAAATGGGAATTATGAGAAAACTACCAGGAGACATGGGAGTAACAACGATAATATTTAGTTTAATGTTGTGGTTTCTGCTGTTGAAAATCCAAAAATATTAGTATCAGAAAATCAGTAGAAAACTTGGAGTTTTCAAAAGCTCAACAAATAAGATATTGAAGAAGAAGTTTCATACGTATCATATTGAAAACCAAACGGTGTTACCGTAGTTAGAAAAATTATTAGTGAAATGGATGAATATACATAGAGTATTGAAAAAAGAATACGCAATACTCATACAAGCAAGCTAACCTAAAGTAAATGCTCAAAATGTCCACCGTTGTTTTCAACACAAAGGATTAATCTACGACGAAAATGAATGTGAACATTTCTTAACATTTCGGGCGTTATGGTTAGAAACTCATTTTGGATCTTTTCTTTCAAGTCTTGCATATCCGTTGGTGGTACTTCGTATACTCGCTCCTTGATATAACCCCACAAGAAAACGTCCAGAATATTTAAATCAGGCGAACGTGCAGGCCAAGGAACTGGACCACCACGACCTAACCACTTATTTGGATATACGTGGTTTAGGTGTTCTCTAATCTGAAATATGAATAGATAATAGGAAAAGTACTACAACAATAAAATAATCACAGTACCGCCAAAGTGGAATGTGGAGGGGCACCATCATGCTGAAACCATTGTTGAACCAAATAATCAGCGGGCATATTCTGTAGCTGTAGAAGGGGAAGTTCGTTTTGCAGAAAATGCAAATACACATTGGCATTTAAATTGCCTTCAAAAAAGTACGGTCCAACAATATGTTCTCCACAAATTCCAGCCCACACGTTCATTTTGAAACGATGCTGATTATCTAGTACCCTCAATAATCTTGGATTATTGTCAGCGTAGTGATGAAAGTTGCGACGATTGGGTAAGCATGTGTTTGAAAATGTTGATTCGTCAGTAAACAAGACATTCATAAAAAAGTTTGGACTTTCCTGAATTTTATCCAATGCCCAGTGGCAAAATTGCAGGCGGTTTAGGTGATCTTGAGGTAACAGTGCTTGATGGTTTTCAATATAATACGGTGAAGAATACGGCATTATTGAAGAACAATAATGAAAATTATTCTTCTTCAGTATCTTGTTTGTCAAGCTTTTGGAAACTCCAAGATTATTACTGATTTTCCTGACACTAATATTTGGATTTTCAACAGCAGACGCCACAACATTAAACTGAATATCGTCATTGTTACCGTCATGTCTCCTGGTAGTTTTCTCATAATTCGCATTTGCTGTTCTTTCAAATCTTTCTTTCACATTTTCAAAACAGTCAGCACGTGGAAATCTCTGTAAATCTGGATTATTTGCTTTGTAAATACGTGCTGCTAGCAAACAATTTCCATGAGCTTCTCCTAAGGCATAAACCATTTTCACTAATTCTTCTTTTGAATAGTTCATTGTATGCACGCTTAGTACTTACTCTAAACTCGTACGTGAATATTCAGTAAAAGAAGAAATGACATGTAAACTGATTGTCACAAATTTTATTGCGTGACAGACGCTCACTGCGTTTTTCCCGAGAAAGGAACGTGCGCAAAACGGGTATTTTTCATAAAAGTGGTTTTTTTGCAAAAACTACGCAACTTAGGTATAGGGAAAGCTATTATAAAATTGTAGAGTCTACAGAAAGGCATCTAATGAAATCATAAAACACAGGGTGGTCCATTTGAAAAAGTCGAGATTTTTTAAATTTTAAACCATCAGATTTGGCACGATTTCTGTTGCCCCCTGTATATCGCAGGTCAACTTTTGATACGTTTTTCGAAAGAGCCATCTTCACTCTACGGTTTCTGAAAAAAAATAATTTCTAGCTGTCATACAACCATAATTATGTCAACTATTAGAAGTGACGAAACATAAGAAAAAAAAATTAAAAGTCAAATATCTCGAAAACTATCAATATTTCAATAGCAGTGTTAAGCACAAAGTCCCACTAATTTTTTACGTAGAATTCGATAATGCCATAAAAAATATAGGTAGCTCGGGATATTAGACAACCCTGTAGAAAAAAAAATTAAGTTATCTCTTTTATTAACCCAGATATTGGACTTACGCGCACTAGGTGGACACCCTGTAGATTGGACATTAATGCTTAGGACAGATAAAATATGTTTTGATTGTTCATTTTGCGAGAGTCATTGACTGAGGTTCCCTGGATGGGTTTCTTTTTAATGTTCCTGGTTGTTGTTCGGTCGAAGCACCACGCGATCCTTTGGCAGGAAAGAACCGGTTCAACACAACACCACAGGGCCATATGTTACTATCCAATATACTAGATGATTCAGACACCGGAACTGATATTTTAAAAGAAGAGTACTTATTAGGATTTTTACTATTTAGTTTGACTATGTCTAAATTAGGAGCAAAACCTCTCAAATAATTGCCAAGTACGTCCACATCTGTCATCACATCCAAATTAGTAAAGTGATAATCATATCCACGATTTAATGGTCTTTCAGCAGCTTTAAAAGGGCAGTTTAATGAATTCACTTGGCTCCCAACCAAGATGCTTCTTACTTTAGTACCTGCCCGAACTGTTGATCCACTAGACTTGTCATTTCCCAAATTTATAATTTTATTGCAAATGTTTTTAGCTTGTGCATTATGTACAGCACTAGATACAGTTCTGTTACTAATTAGGGTACTTGGAGATGTTATTGCGGTAGCACTGGCTACAGGTTTAGTAACAACATTTGTGGCGACCTGTTTCTTATCACGTGGAGTTGCTTTAGATAGCTCACCACCCACAGACTTAGAAGACTTAAGCAAGGTGACCTGATCCCTAAGAGATTCAATTGCAATATTCTGGTTGGAAATAATAAGATCCTTTTGACGAATAATTTCCTACAAATAAAACATTTTTTGTTTCTCCAAATAATCAGTGGGTCCCCGCAGTACTTCAGATTTTTCAGAACCATCCGAAGTCCCTGCACCTGCATCGTGAAGACTGGGTAGCTCATCCGAACTCTCAGCACAACACACCACCGTATCATCATCCAGAAATTTTACATTTTTCATAATTTTAAGGCAACTTTTATGCGAAATTTTACCGCAACGGCTGCATTTAATACCAGTGCGTGCAGGATTCCTGCATCTCGTACAGTTGGTTGAAATCTCACTACCCGTCACGTTCGATTCTGCCATAGTAAAAGTTCAGAATTCAATTAATCTCGTGAAAATTAAACCTTGGTGGAGAAAACTTCCAGCCGTCACAGACAAAAACCAATGTAAACAGTACTATCAGATAGCTGAACTCAGTCTAAACACTGATTGCAGTCTATCTATCTATCTACGAACTATCTACGGACTATATAACATATAATTAAAGTCAATAAGACACTAATTAATTAGAACACACTTAAACACAAATTAAATTTGAGTTTTAACCACAAAATAATAAACAATTTTGAAGAGCGAATAACAAACGAAGTGTGGTAGCACTATCCCACCACAGCAATTATATATATATATACAGGGCGCCCTATTTCTTGACCCGTTGCATGGGTAACTTTTTTATTAGTAGAGATACAAAAACGCTTAAATGAGCAAATTAGTGCAGTTTCGTATTAGTAATTCTACGGTAAGGCGAAAAATTATATACGGGGGAAGGTTGAAAAGTTATTGACAAAAAACGAAAAATCCAACTTTTCTATTATCCCTCGTAGCTCGTTCATTTGAAGAGTTAGAGAAAAATGCTTCACATGTTTTTTGCAGTATTTTTCATGTAAAATGACATGCACTTGCTACTTTTTATATATCTCTTAAAATGGTTGAGAATCACAGTAAAATATATTTTTTTTAAATGTAATGGATAGGTGGCTGTGACATTAACCGAAAGTCCCCTTTTTTCTCTTTCAGATGATATAACATAGTCCATATTTTATCCTTACAAAAGTAATAATAATCGTTGTTTTTAAAGAAAGTTTATTGTCACATCAAGAATGCTATGGATTATAGAAAGTTTATTGTCACATCAAGAATGCTATGGATTATGGAACAAAATAATGTTTTGAGATCAGAAATTATTATTTAATTAATTATATTGAAGTAAATGTTCGAAATAACCACCATCCTGTTGGATACATAGTAAGCAACGTTTCTGGATACTTCTTAAAACATTATTTATTGTATGTCCATGTATGCTTCTAATTGAATCTTGAATCCTGACTTTTAGATCCTCTATATCTAGAGGAGCTGTCACATAAACTTTATCTTTCAATAACCCCCAAAGAAAGAAATCTAAGGGGGTCAAATCAGGTGTTCGCGCTGGCCAGTCGATATCCATTCTATTTCCTATAACATTATCAAACTGTTCATGTAAATATTGTTTTACCTCGCGGGAATTATGCGCAGGTGCTCCATCGTGTTGGAAGTATTTAAGATTTCTAAAAATATGAAGTGGTAATTCATTTAAATATTCCTCTGTTAGAGTATTCCTTAGAAAATGAAGGTAATTATTCGCATTCAAATTATCTTCGTAAAAATATGGGCCAATAATTTTGCCACAAAAAATTTCACACCACACATTTATCCCAAATTGACGTTGATTTCTTCTTTCAGAAACAAGATGTGGATTTTCTCGGCACCACATTATGTTATTATGGCGGTTAAAAATACCATTGTTGGTAAATCTACTTTCATCACTGAATAAAATCTTTTTCCAGAAGTCTAGATCCTCTTCGCATTTTGAAATGTACCATCGACAAAATGTCATCCTTCTTTGATTATCAGCTGGATATAAAGTATTGCATATGGAATAATGATAAGGCTTTAAATTGTTACCTTTTAAAATAGCTCTTACAGTTTCCTTGGAAGTGTTGCAGTGATGTGCAATTTCTGCAGTTGAAGAATCAGGTTTAAAATTTACATAAGCCAAAACATTTATTTCAGTGTCTTCATTGAAGTTTCTTTCATCCTTAGGCTTTGAAAAAGAACCGTATAATCGTATATTATTTTCCAGCTGTCTAAATATTCTATGATGGGGTTGTCTTCGTTCCATGTAAGTTTCAAAATAAAGATTCGCTGCAGCTTGTGCATCTCGATTTTGGTTATAATAACAAAATAGCATATCATTTTTCTCTTCGTTGGTGTACATATTTGCAACACTATTATTTTGTATGCAGTATTAATAATAAACAATAAACTACTTAACAAAAACTAAAAATGTCACTTATGATCTGTCAATAATTAAATGCCAACTAGACGTTTTTAAAAATATCAGGAATCTTATTTTTTGTTTTATTTCCATAGCATTCTTGATGTGACAATAAACTTTCTTTAAAAACAACGATTATTATTACTTTTGTAAGGATAAAATATGGACTATGTTATATCATCTGAAAGAGAAAAAAGGGGAATTTCGGTTAATGTCACAGCCACCTATCCATTACATTTAAAAAAAATATATTTTACTGTGATTCTCAACCATTTTAAGAGATATATAAAAAGTAGCAAGTGCATGTCATTTTACATGAAAAATACTGCAAAAAACATGTGAAGCATTTTTCTCTAACTCTTCAAATGAACGAGCTATGAGGGATAATAGAAAAGTTGGATTTTTCGTTTTTTGTCAATAACTTTTCAACCTTCCCCCGTATATAATTTTTCGCCTTACCGTAGAATTACTAATACGAAACTGCACTAATTTGCTCATTTAAGCGTTTTTGTATCTCTACTAATAAAAAAGTTACCCATGCAACGGGTCAAGAAATAGGGCGCCCTGTATATAAAATATTATATATTATATATTATATAAAATAATAATAATAATAATAATAATAATAATAATAATAATAATAATAATAATAATAATAATATTAATAATAATAATAGTAAGTAAGTAAGTAAGTAAGTGTTTATTGACTCATATCTATATACAGGGTGGCCCATTTGGACTTAGGATACCTCTGTAAAATGGATATTTTAAGTCCGATTTTGATGATTTTTTTTTAGGTTGTTACTCATGGAAAATTACATTTTGTGGCAAATAGACAGATTATTTATTTCATGGGTTACTTGATCTTCACAACGTATTTTGGGGCATAAATTAATTTAGTGAGAATTGTTATTAATATCCTGTACTTTAGGATGAAATTTGGTACAGAGCTATTTGAGGGGGCGCAGAATACAGTGGCGTACTTAGTTTTCGTCTAAAAAAATCGCTAATACGTTTTCTCGAAATCTCGCCCCCAAAAAAATTGCAAAGTAGGCCTTGATTTGTGTAACAGAAATCTGTCTATTTGCCACAAAATGCAATTTTCCATGAGTAACAACCTAAAAAAAATCATCAAAATCGGACTTAAAATATCCATTTTACAGAGGTGTCCTAAGTCCAAATGGGCCACCCTGTATATATACACAGATGTACATTTTTTTGTCATAACTTAACTATAGGTAGAAAAAATTAATGTAATTTTAATATAACTAGGTGGATAGTGGTTTTACTAACTAATAAAGGACACAAATTCACTAACAGAGAAAAAACAATGTAATATTAAAAAATTTCTAGTGTATAAGCTGAAGGCTTTGTATGACATACGTTTAAAATTCTTATGCTTACTATAATTATCAAATTTATTGAAGAGGTCAATTGCCAATTTATTGTTCCTTGTTATATTTATTCTAGAAAATGGTTGAATGAGGTCCTCCGCATGCCTGGTATTATACTGGTGTCTATTTGAATAAGTTGGTAAAAAGGGTATATTTTTATGTATTAATAGTAAAGACTCCAGTACATATAAGCATGCCAGAGGTAGGATTTTATATTTTTTGAAAATTACTCTGGTATGAGCCCGGTTAGGTGATATAGCGAATAGCCGCTTTCTGCAGTATAAAAGCCCTGTCAGCTGTACTAGAGTTCCCCCATAACGCTACACCATAACATAAGTGACTGTGTACCAATGAAAAATACACTACTCTCAAAGTTTCATTGCCAATAGAAGGCCGTAATTGCCTCATAACAAATATTTGAGAAGATAGTTTAGTACAGAGACTGTCTAGATGAGATGACCAATTTAAACTGGGATCTTCTAATGTAATACCAAGTAATTTTACGCTATCTGATTTTGGAGCTAATTTATTCGAAGTTAAAGTGATGTTATGTGTTTTAGATATATTAAGTTTTAATATATAATAATAATAATATATAATATATAATAATAATAATAATAATAATAATAATAATAATAGATAGATAGATAGATAGATTTATTGACCATATATACAACAGTACATTTAAGTCACAACAGTACACTATAAAATAACATAAGACAAAATACTTGTGAGGCAATTGAATAAAAATTATGTGCTCTAAATAATTAATTTAAAAAAACTATTATATTCTTTGACACTGTAAAACAAATGATCAAAAAGAAAATCCTTTGCCAACCTATAAAATGATTCATGGACTTTATGTCAACATGACTATGATAATTCAAGAATTTATTGTATAAGTTGACATCAAGTTTATTAGAATGTGACATTTTAATTCTTGAAAAACTAGGTATTAAATTCCCCCGGTACCTTGTGTTGTGATCATGTACATCAGAATGGAACCCTAAATTTGACACATTCTTATGTATCAGCAATAATGTCTCAAAGATGTAAATACAAGGCAATGGCAGAATCTTGTGTTGACTAAATAATGTTTTACAGTGCGCATCACATGGAGCCGAATCAAGAATTCTTAGTGCTGCTTTTTGCAGAAAAAATACTTTATAACTGTTAGTTGCATTCCCCCAAAGGACGATCCCATATGACAACACACTGCGAACCATAGCAAAATAAACCATTCTTATTCTCAGAACTGAACAAAATGTTTTTTGTTTTATTTACATTAAGTTTCAACATATTATTATTAAACCAAGTCTTGGCCCTATCAAGCCCTTCCTCACAATTCGTTTCAGCACCTCTAGCAAGCAGTGTTGTATCATCCGCAAACAAGATGCATTTTATGTCTCTCAATGAAGGTGGCAAATCATTGATATATAATAAGAATAAAATGGGACCCAACATAGATCCCTGAGGTACACCACATGAAGTTTTAAGCAAATCAGAAGCATCATCATTGAGAGAGACATATTGATAACGGTCTAGTAAATATGTTTTAAGGAGATTATTAGCATTTCCACGAATACCATAGTGATTTAGTTTAGTTAACAATAGATCAACATTAACATAGTCAAAGGCCTTTGTCAAGTCGCACATAACTGCATTAGTATAAGTGCCTTGATCCAAGCCTTCTACAATATCATCCATCACTGCTAAGAGAGCCTGTATTGTAGAGAAGTTTTTACGAAAACCAAATTGTAAATTGGGAGAGATTATGAAATTAATGTTAATATAAGTTATAAGTTTATCTGTTATAATAATTTCAAAAAGTTTAGAAAGTATTGGTACAATAGCGATGGGCCTATAATTGTCAACATTATTAGCATCGCCTTTTTTGTATTTAGGTAATACCTTAGTAATTTTGAAGGAGTTGGGCCATACACTGTAAGAGGCTCAACCAGCAAATCAATGGATGACTTAATAATTGCAGCATTTAATTCATAATAATCAGTACACGGAGAATTTTTTAATTTAAGAACTGCCTCTCTGATATCAGATTCAACAATAGGAGACATAAAGAAAGAAGCTGCAGGTGACGGCACATGACGAAGAAATAAATATGTGTCAGTATTTGCCGCTATTAGTGATTGAGTAATAATACCAGCCACGGACGTAAAAAACAAATTAAAGTCTTTAGGAGACAATAATGTTTCTGGTGTAATATTTTTAGTAGATACTTCACGTTTAATCAAACTCCAAATAGTTCTGCATTTATTATCTGAGGATGATGTAGTACTGGCAAAGAACTTATACTTTTCCTCTTTCAGGGCACGTCTGTAATTCTTACGTAGCTCAATAAAATTAGACCAGCGATCTGGAGTTTTATACAAGCTAAATAAATGTTTAGCTTCGTGTAAATTAGTCCTCATTAAACGAAGTTTATCATTGAACCATTTTAAACTGGTATTACAATTACGAATCACTTTCACGGGAAAGCAGAGATCCCGACATTTACATAATCTGTCCAATAATAGATCAGATAACATTTGCTGTCAATAAAGTTAATACCTAACTGTGAGAAATCAATTGTACTAATATTACTTACAAATTTTTGAATATTACTTCTACTATATATTCTTTTAATAACACGATCATGAGAATTAGGTTTATAAAACAAATTATCTATAATGGCATAGACAGCAGAGTGATCAGCAAGAGGAGGGTCACAGACTCCCCCGTATATTGCCTCAGGACTAATATTGGATAGCACATTATCAAGACAAGAACTAGTATTTAGAGTAACTCTAGTTGGTGTAGTTATGTAATGTTTTAGACCATATATAGCAAGAATATTGCACAAATCGTTAGCATGCTCTGTGTTACTTTCCAAATCCACATTGAAATCTCCCATAATTACAATATGTTTATATCTGGCTAGCGAGTATTCCAACAGTTTTATAAATGACTCTATAAAAATATTAAAGTTTATAATAATAATAATAATAATAATAATAATAATAATAATAATAATAATAATAATAATAATAATAATAATAATAATAATAATAATAATAATAATAATAATAATAATAATAATAATAATAATAATAATAATAATAATAATAATAATAATAATAATAATAACCCCGCTCGAAGACTATACTGGAAGCGATCACCAATACATAACCTTCGACATCAGAGGAAGCAGGGAAACTGCGAGAAATAACGCCGAAAGACCACACCGCTGGAATTTAGCAAGGTTGGACAGAACGAGACTGGTGGAGTTTCTACAAAACGCTTTGGATCCCTCCTCGGAGCTTCCCAGGGGACTAAGCGGAAGACAGAGGGCGGAAGCCCTCGTGGATTCCACCATGAGCTTAATCAAGAGCGCCTGTGATGCCTCTATGCCAGCGAAAAGACAGCAAGGCAGCAGAAAATCGGTGTACTGGTGGACGGGAGAGATAGCCGAACTGAGAAGAACATGTCTGAGACTGAGAAGAAGGGCACAACGGGAGCGTAACGTCGTAGAAGCTGAGGCCCGTACAAATGAATATAAAACGGCAAGGAAAAACCTCCGCAACGCAATCAAGAACAGCAAACGACAGTGCTGGAGGGAACTGTGCGAAGAGGTAGGCAGGGACCCATGGGGACTGGGCTACAAGATCGTAACAAAAAAACTGAAGTCTCTAGGACCGGTCGGAGCTTTGCCAGCAGAAACGATGGACGGTATAGTCGACGAACTCTTCCCAAGACACCCTCTGAGGAATGAGGAGAATGGCGAAGAGGAGATCGACGAAGTTCCTGTCTTCAGCATGGAGGAGTTGATGACAGCCATCGCCGCCCTAAAAAGCGGAAAGGCCCCTGGACCGGACGGCATACCAGCAGAGATCCTTAAGATCGTAGCACGACACCGAATATAGTGTTGGAAATGATGAACGCTTGCATCGAAGAAGGGGTATTTAGTGCTCGCTGGAAGCAAGCAAGACTGGTACTTATCAGTAAAAGAAAAGGTGACCCGAATTCGTCGTCGTCGCTCAGACCCCTGAGTCTGCTGGATACGGGCGGCAAGACACTGGAACTGTTGCTGAGGCCCCGACTGCTGGATGCCATCCTAATGGCGGGAGATTTCTCCGACAGACAGTACGGCTTTAGACAGCGCCGCTCCACAATCGGCGCCATACGAGAAGTCGTGGAGACGGTGCGTGAGACACAGACGGCGAGCCACCCGGCCCGGCCGATAGTAGTTCTTGTCACCCTGGACGTGAAAAACGCCTTCAATTCGGCGAGATGGATAGATATCCTTGAAGCGCTGCGGGGTACATTCGGCATTCCGACTTATCTCCTTCGCATATTCAGGGACTACCTGAGAGACCGTACAATAAAATACGAAACGACCGAAGGAACGAAGACAAGAGAAATCACGGCTGGAGTGGCACAAGGCTCAATACTGAGACCGGACCTCTGGAACGCGCTGCCGAGCGGACATGCCCCGAGACGCTTTCCTCGTCGGGTACGCGGACGACGTTGCAGCGGTTATTGTTTCCCGAAACACCGAAATGGCGCAACTGAAACTCGACCAAGTAATGAGGCGAGTCAACAATTGGATGAGCCAACATGGACTGCAACTGGCCCTGGCAAAGACCGAGATCGTGTTGCTCACGAGGAAGAGAATTCCCAAGATCGTACCCATGGTAATCGGTACAGAACGGGTCCAGACGAAGGTATCGGCGAAGTATCTGGGAGTGATCTTGGATACGAAGCTCACCTACTGGCCACACATACAGAGCTCGGCTGACCGAGCCGTGACGAAAACCGCTGCACTGAGCGGACTCATGGCGAACGTGGGCGGCCCGAGGCCAAGCCAGCGCAGACTGTTGATGGCGACCACGCATTCGATCTTGCTCTACGGGGCAGAGATTTGGGCCGGCGCTATGAGAGTGAAGAAATACAGAAAGCGTATGAGCACCGTGTAGCGAAGGGGAGCACTACGGATCGCGTTCTCTTATCGTACAGTCTCCGAAGCCGCAATCCTGGTGATAGCGGGCGTACCACCCATCGACCTGCTCGCTATCGAACAGAAGCGAATCTACGACGCCAGCGTGGAAGTGGGCAGAGAACGGGCAGTAGAAGAAGAGAGAGCTCGAACCCTGACGGAATGGCAGGAAAGATGGACGAACGACCCAAGAGGTAGGTGGACGTACCTGCTCATCGGGAGGGTCGGACCATGGATGAATAGGAAATTCGGAGAGGTGGATTTCTACTTGACCCAGTTCTTTATCGGGCACGGTTACTTCCGACATTATTTGTGGAAAATGGGCAAGGTCAGGACACCGGAGTGCAAATACTGCGGACATGAAAGAGACTACGCAGAGCATACGTTTTTCGTATGCAGTCGATGGACCGACGAAAGAAGACTCCTGGAGACGCTGATTGGTCAAATCACCCCGCGGAGCATCGTCGAGTTGATGCTTGACAACGAGAACTGGTGGAACAGAGTGGCTGCCTACGTGCAGAGACTGCTGCGAGCAAAGAGGGATGACGGCTGCTTGACAGACTGAAGAGAAAGGAAAGGACAGAGAGGCAATGCAAGCCAGAACGGTAGAGATATCAAGAGCAAGAAACAAGACTCAGGCTGAAGTAATGCGAAAGCGGTCCCGGTCTGATGTTCTGCGTGTGAAAGGGAGGTGGTTTTTTAGTGAGGCCGCTGGTTTCCCGGCGGACACATCTGTGAGTGAGCCCGCTGCGATTCTGGTAATCCCACACTATCCGGCAGTGCGGACCCTGCTGTATGCCTTTATGAAGGTTTTTCCACCGCCCTCTTAAAAAAAATAATAATAATAATAATAATAATAATAATAATAATAATAATAACCCCGCACGGGGTAGTACAACCTCGACTGTACTACCTGGGAAGTGACGCCCCCACGGATCCGAGTTACCTGGGGTTGCCAGGGGTAAATGGCGTACCACCATTTCGGGGGTTAGCACCCCCCGAAGTGTGCAAATATCCAGCTGTGAATACTAGACAGAAGAGATATAGTGGCGGACCAAGACAGCAGGACTTGGGTCGGAGCCGTCGTGAGGATACACCTGCAAATGAAAATGGCGACGAACAAGGACGACGAATCAACAATCTAAGGGTCGACGAACTTGAACAACAGAGAGCGGCCACCCAGGACGGAAGTGTTGCTGAAGATCATCTTCAGCCCACCACGTCACAGGGCAGACAAAGGCAACGGACTATATGGTCTGATGAAGTAAACATATTTATAGTCCGTTGCTACTACAGAATTACCAAGTTAAAAACCACTAATACACCTTACAGCAAGGAACTACATAAAGCTGTTATCGAACAATTCCCCGCCTTACAGAGAAAGACAGTCCAAAGTATAATCGATCAACGTAGATCTATATTCAAAAACAACAGACTATCAGCTGCGACCATCAATAGCATAAGACGTGAAACAACCGTCGAACTAGGCATGGAAGACCCGCCGGAAGAGGTACCTGATGGTATTAACGAAGAGCAGTCGACTGAAGAGTTAGGCCCAGAAGCAGAGCTCTTTGAGAGAACCCACTTAGAGTATGATGGATTAGATTCCCTCAGAAATTCCAGATTACCGCGGGTTATATTTGGGCACGATACTAAGAAAATAATTGAAGAAGTGGATAGGCTGATTGGGACGAAAATTAACCGTGAGACTACGATCGAGAATCTCCACAGTTTGATGTACTCCGGGGCAGTAACAGTTATTCTACTGAATGGACAAAAATTAACACCAACTATGTCAAAAATTAAGACCCCTAAGCAGGCACCATGGGAGAAGAGGCTAGAAACAAGAATAGAGAAGCTCAGGCGAGAAGTTGGGGTCATAACGCGGACCCTTCAACCAGATTCTAGTGCGAGGGTTCTCAGAACGGCAGCAGTTATTATTAGCAGTGAAAAGACTGAAGAGAACCCAATAGCGGTAGAAATACTGGACCTGCTGAAGCAAAAACTAGCCGCACTAGCGAAGAGACTTAGGAGATATAGGGAGAGTAACACAAGAAGGATGCAGAACAGGATGTTTGCCAGAAGTGAACGCAGCTTTTACAGCAGCTTAAACACTAGTACTGCTGTTGACAAAATCAACGGTAGATAGTCTCAAAAAGTTCTGGTAGAGTATATGGAGCGAACCGGCCCAACACCAACGGAGAAAATGGCTGTCTGACGAGAGAAAAGCAAAGACTAAACTTAGCACTATGCTTAATTGGGAAATTAAGCAGGAAGAAGTGGAAAAAGCCATCAAAAAGACCCTGAACTGGAAAACGCTAGGACTAGACGAACTGCAAAACTTCTGGTTTAAACAGTTTAAATCGGTGCATGAGCAGTTAGCTCAATGCTACACATCCATACTTGCGCATCCAGAAATTGTTCCCGAGTTCATGTCCAACGGTGTTACTGACCTACTCCCTAAGACAGATCAATGCACGGACAACCCCGCAAAGTACAGGCCCATTACGTGTCTTCCAACCATTTATAAAATATTCACCGCCGTAATCTCAGATAAGATCTATGGTCACCTTGAACGGAATAAGTTACTCGATGAGGAACAAAAAGGATGCCGGAAAAGATCAAGGGGGTGTAAGGAGCAATTAGTTATCGACGCTACTATAATGTCGAATGCCAAGAAATCGAAGAACTCCCTACATACAGCGTATATCGATTACCAGAAGGCATTCGATAGTATTCCGCACTTTTGGCTCCTCGAAGTACTGGAGATATACGGCATCGAAGAACATATAAGAGAATTCCTCAAGCACGCAATGACACGATGGAAGACCCAGTTGCTGCTGAGAGCGCCAAACAGTATCCTGGATGCAGGCATTGTTAATATCAGAAGGGGAATATTCCAAGGGGATGCCCTAAGCCCCTTATGGTTTTGTCTGGCGCTCCGCCCTCTCACAAGGTTGCTCAACGAACAAAATAAAGGATATAGGCTTCCATATGCCAAGTTACAGATCAGTCACCTTTGGTATATGGACGATCTGAAGCTATACGCGCACACTAAGAAGCACCTTGAAGCCCTCCTAGCCTGTGTAGGGAGATTTAGTACTGATATATGTATGAAAATTGGGCTGGACAAATGCAAGATTAGCAGCATGGAGAAAGGGGAATGGATCCGCCATGAAGGGTACGAAGTCGGCAGGGATCAGGGTATAATAACAGGGATGGAAGAGGAGGAGAAATATAAATATCTCGGGTACCTACAAGCAAGAGATATTGACCACAAGGGAGCGAATCAGAGATCTGTTAATACTTACCTGAGCAGAATTCGATCCATCCTCCGCTCCAAACTCTCCGCTCGAAATATGGCAAAAGCCATCAACACTTATGCCACGTCAGCGCTAACATACAGCTTTGGGATTATCAGATAGACTAATACGGAGCTGGAAGACCTGAACACCAAAACCCGAAAAGAGTTCCGAAACCATCGAGCGCACCATCCCAGATCGGCTATCGAAAGATTCCATCTGCCCCGCAGTGTCGGGGGAAGAGGTATCCCAGATGTGAAGGTAAGGCACCACAAACAACTGGAGAACCTCCGTGCTTATTTCTACAAAAAAGCAGAAATTAGTGTCTTACATCTGGCGATAGTACAAGCTGACAGAAAATCAACCCCCCTGAGATTGGCCGACAGGAACTTTAACCCATCGGAAGAAGCCAACACCGTTCAACAACAGCTTGACCAATGGCGCAGTAAACCGCTACATGGAAAATACCGTGCCAGGATTGAACACGAATCTTTTGACACACTCGCGTCAACAGCTTATCTCCGTCATGGAAATATATTTGTGGAAACCGAAGGTTTCATTGCCGCTATCCAGGATCAAGTGATCCAAACAAGATCATACAAGAAACGTATCCTGGCGGAGAATATAGCAGACATGAAGTGTCGTGTTTGCAATAGCACTGAGGAAACGCTGGACCATATTGTGGCGGGATGCAGCTCGCTAGCGCCGAAAGCATACTTGGATAGGCACAATAGAGTTGGAAAAATCATCCATCAGCAGATACGAGTGAGGACATGGGGCACACAGATATAGTCCCGTATTACCAGTACGAGCCCCCGGCGGTATGCGAGAACGAGGATGTACTGCTGTACTGGAACAGAAGAATACAAACAGATAGGCCGATCACCAACAATATACCTGATCTGATACTTACCTTCAAAAAGCAGAAAAAGGCCATCATTGTGGATTTTGCTGTGCCGCTTCCCAGTAATGTTACTAAGACTCACGCAGAGAAGATCAATAAATACTTACCTTTGCGGGATGAGATTCTCCAGATGTGGCGGTTAGACGACGCCACTATAGTCCCAATCATACTCGGAGCTACAGGTGAAATATCCAAGAGCCTAAAAACCAGTTTATCATTATTAGGTCTAGAGTGGGAATTGTACATACCTCTTCAGAAATCAGTCATATTGGACACATGTAGTATAGTGCGAAGGGTTATTGGTGGGTAACCATAGTATTTTCAATACATCCTAATGGCGAATCATCTTGTCTTGGACCGATGTAACTAGCCAAACACCACTTCACAAAAGAAAAGAAAATGAGTGTGCAGAACAAACATAATAATAATAATAATAATAATAATAATAATAATAATAATAATAATAATAAAGTCTGTTGTGGGGAATGAGAGATGCCGAATTTATTGGAACTACTCATTTCCCACGTTCAGGCAGATTCGAGCCAATAAGCTTGATTTAGTTCCTCGACCACTCGCTCAAGACAATGTTTATTATCGAGTTCTCGGCTACTGCCGAGACCAACATTGTCTTAAAAGTGGAGGAGAAATGGACGAAATATCGAGATCTTCTTTTCGAACTTCGCAGACTCCAGCCAGAACGTACAGTGAAGCTTGTGGTACTGATAATAGCAGCCCTTGGTGGAACAAGAGATACACTGCTTTCGGAACTGAAGATGATACCGGCATGCCGAAATTCGGCAGATCTTCTAGCCGGAAGAATGCAGAAGGCAGTCATTCTGGGCTCATTACGTCTACTCAGAGAACCCGGATTCAGTAGTTACTCACCCCACGGATGTGGGGAGTAGCTACTTATACTCATCAGCTGCCGACCCTGAGAATCGGAGCCAGGGAACCGGTCGACTAAATTTCACAAAAGAAAAATTAAAAAATTAATAATAATAATAATTTGTCATCGAGTTCTCGGCTCCTGCCAAGACCAATATTGTCTTAAAGGGGGAGGAGAAACGGACAAGATATCAAGACCTTCTCTTCAAACTCCGCAGACTCCATCCAGAAGATACTGTGAAGCTTATGGTACTGATAATAGGAGCCCTCGGTGGAGCAAGAGATAAACTGCTTTCGGAACTGAAGATCGTACCGGCATGCCGAAATTCGGCAGATCTTCTAGCCGAAAGAATGCAGAAGGCGGTCATTCTGGGCTTAATACGTCTACTCAGGGCACACGATTCCCGGACTCAGTAGTTAGGAACCCCACGGACGTGGGGAGTAGCTACTGTTAACCACCAGCGGTCGACCCTGAGAAACGGAGTCAGGGAACCGGTCGACTGGATTTCAACAAAAAATAGTTATAATAATAGTATTAATAATAATAATAATAATAATAATAATAATAATAATAATAATAATACTTATTTGCCCGACAGGTTACCCCAATTACAGGACACAATTTTTAAATTGAAAAAGTACATATAGAAAACATAAAGTAAACATTAAAAAATTAAAAAAAAAAAATGTTAATTCTACGTAGGTAGCTAAAAATAACCTAAGTGCACTAATATATGCAGCACTGATTTTTTGCGGTGTAGTATGCATTAAAATAAAATACTTGAAAACTAATCAAATTATGAAAATCAATCAAATAATGTGCAAATTTCAATTGCAAAAGCAATAATTTCAATATTTCACAGGTTCGTTATTCTCGTTATAACCACCATATAAATCCCTGTCATTTATTTACCGGTTGCTACGCATGTAAACTATAAGTACCTACTCTTGATAAATTTAAACTCATATGAAAGCGCATTGAATTGTCTTTCAAACAGCATATTTTTTTAATCTGACGAATAGTTTCTAAAAAAAAATACGGTTAAAGTCAAAAGTTTACGGTGGGGCGATATCTATGCACACAAGTGTATTTATAGAATAACAGGATTCATGCTGTAGGTCTCAAATAAAATACTGTCGCAATAAAATAATGTATTAATATTTCAGTTTTTGCTCTTCTTCAGAGTAGTTTAAGAAAATGATCTAGGGTGGTAGAGTTTTCGAAAAACTCATTGAAAATTCGAATATATAGTAGTGCGGTTTACAATTTACATTTTCATCAATGAGCAGATTCAACATTTTTCTTTCATTTCAGTTGGTGGAAAAAAAAGGATAAGTCCTGACTAAGCAGTCAGGCGGAACCTGTCAGGCATAGATTAATTTAAGGTATACAACGAAAATATGATATATTTATTCCTGAGGAAGCGGTTAGATTTAGATGATGATGAGCCCTCGCTATGTGTATTTTTGGATTTTGCTAGGGCCTTTGGTGATGTTCGCCAAAAATATCTTTTACGAATTAAGATATTATGAATTCTGATTTTTGATTTCAGCAAGCGACAATATTTATCTTCAAGCAGTCTTGTTCTGGATGTAATATTTTTGATAGCCATGAATTAAAATTTGTTTAAAAACTGTACCTAGGTATCTTGAAAAAAATATATTATTGTTTCTGATGTACCAAATGATACTTAAGTATATTAAACACATCCTACCTACTTGAAGATTGATGAAAAATAAACATTTAAAGAGTCAGAAATGTAGATTACTGTTCTGTTCGATAAAGCGTCTTCGGTCATTTTATTTTATGGCATCTCTTTTCACTTAGATTCAAAGTTTCAAGAAAATCATTGCATTCTTTAATCATTTTTCCTTTATTTTCGAAATTATCGACAAGTTTAGTTTTAGTCAAGTCAAGTTTTGACAAACTAATCAATTTTAGCATATGTACGGATATTTTTCTCATCTTTGTCATCGAATTTGGACAAAAACTATCAATTGTTTTTCTTTCTAACTCACGGGCTGCGTTTATAAAATAAGGTTACGGACAAGGTGAAGGTGATGGGTACGTCGTGTGACCCTTAAGGCATACAACCCTTTTTGGTTAGGCACGCAGAACCAACTTTTCTTTGTTCTGTGGTTAGGTTTAGGAAATCTATGGGTTTAGGTATCTTCCTAACCTAAATAAGTTGCTAGGAGATTTATCAAATACCATCCCCCATGAACAATAATAACAAAACGCAAATTCATCGTTACTGGAATTGCTATTTGTTTATGCAAAAAAATGTTGGTAAAAATCAAGAACCATACAAGGTCTTGGGTAAAAATGAGCAACAACTAATTTGATTGGTTGTTATTTTACCCCAGTCAAAGCGTACGGTGGCTTGGGTACGTCCAAGGTGTTCTTTGTAAATATCATAGATTAGAAAAGGTAATAGTAAATATAAGGCAACTTTGCACGGAGATTGTGATTTAAATTTCTAAACAGCTTTGGAGCCTATGTCGCATCTTTAAACGCACCCTAGCTGTTTTGATAAACCTACCTACCTTAAAGTTCAATGGTAGACTGACTTGAAAAATTAACTGTACAGTATATTTCATGAAGACGATACTATAAACATGGAATTTAGGTCATTTAGAACGCACGTCCGAGTTTTAGGTGGATACCATACGCTAATTTTATTTTCAAATAAAGGCAGAAAAGTAGGAAAATTTTAAGAAAATAAAATATTTAATACCTAGTATTTATTTGAGACATCTAGATACATATTATTATTATTTTAATGATTATTTTTCCACACTTTTAAAAATATATCCCTAACATAAAAATATTCTAAAATAAACACCTACGCCGAAAGAATACGATCAAAAACAGATCTAATCATTCTGGTGCAGGGGTATATTATATATTGTATACTATCAGAAACGTGAATAACTAACTAATAAAATCAAAAATATTTGATCAAAACCAAAACAAAGGGTGTAGATAATATATGAATTTTTATATTAAATCAAATGAAAGTCACGACATTTTTTTAATATTTAATTTGTATTCCCGACTTAATACAACGAGCATTAATTACAAAAATAATAGTGACATAACTATAATAACTAGTAAAGTTTAAAACCAGAACAAACTTTAACTATCAGTACCTAGATGTAATACAGACAGGTCTTATATTTCTTCAAATCTAATATTTTTATGTTTATTATTTCCCACAACAACATTATTATTTGCTCTAAATATTATGTAATTTCCAAATTTACCTTTCAATCCCATTTAAGAAATTATATATATATACCTAGATGATTTACAAATTTAAGGTCTTAAAATTCGTTCCTTTCTATAATACTTAAATTCAAATCAAACATTGTACCTAGCTTCAAGGTAAGTGTCATATTCTTCCTTTTATTGAATATTTTGCCTCACTTCCAAACATATGAGAAATATTAGATAATAAACGGATAATAATCGGGATAATCGGATCGATGGCTCAGAGTTTAGTTTCTCGATCGCTTTACCCAGGGGGCGTGTAACTATAAGTAAGAGTAAATTATCTACTCGTATATTAAGGCCTGTTCGCAGGGATGGGTTGGAAACCATCCTGAAGGACGTATGTGTAGTGGTGGGAAGGACGTCATCTTGATGTTAATATGAGAGATTAACATCGATTGATGTTTGTCTGTTACCCTAACTAATGAGGTTTTTCAGGTTTCCCTCATTTCAACACTGAATGGTGGTTAGGGCTTTCCAACCTAAGCCGTTCTTGGGCGCAAATATGACCTACTGGATAATAATATGGCGCCCCCTCTCCCACACAAATCTCACACTTCCTGGCTACGCTGATTATGTCTGATTCGCAGATATTTCCAAACCTCGACATGAACAGTGAAATCTACTTTTAACAGTTACACTTTGAAATTGAACCGACGTTTTTTAAATTAACAATAAATGCAAGCATTACCATGGTAACGTAATTTTTATTATTGCATTTTAGTATTTCGCCGATAGTAAACTATAACTTCTGTGTTAGCAAATGGAGTTATTTTACATATGAGTGGAGTTGTCAAGATTATTTCAATTCGAAATTTGTCAAATGAGATGACAGTTACAGTTGGTAATTTTTGTTTCTCTGCTTCCATAGATATGTATAAGCTGTTATTCTGTTTTGATAACATTTTGATCATGAGAATAGATAGGTACACTTCCCAAACGCTACCAAAAAGTGATGTATTTTGTAATAACATGGCTTTTTTTAGTGTGAGGATTTTATTTCTGGTTAAGCAATACACTAGGTTTAAAAAATTAACCTGTGAGTGTTTCTTTTGGCAGCCCACGGATTTATTTTATAATATTTTAATTGTGGTTAAATACCTACTTAAAGACAGAAGGGATATCTGGATAATGCTTCAAATCATTAGTTACAGACAATACCTATGCGTTGACTGTATTTCGCCACGAAAGGAGTATTTAAAATAAATAAATATTTAGTAGTTTATTATAGTTTCCGTGACTTCATGTGGAATAACTTATAACTCTGGATTTTTACCGTTTTATAAGGGCAAGTGAATTCCTAGTTTTCCTGTGTTAATCACATCTACCTATTTATGAGTTTACTATTTTTGCAACTATAATTATAATTTACAAATTTTCACCATAAATTTCTTAGTGAAAAGATGCATATTTACACCTTTTTCTGTTTACATAAATAATTCAGCAACGCTATACGCCGAACCAATGTTAAATCTGTAAAATATGACACCAACGGCGACGTGAGTAATTTGACGAGCATTCAAGTGGGCGCTGGCCAAACGTACTAGTAGCCTCGCGAGGGCCTCTCGTAGAACGTAAACAGTCAATGTCAAGGCCAGGACTTGCCCTGTGGCACACGAGTCCCTCGTTGTTCCTTTACCTACAGCATCGAAGAAGTATCTTAATACGCATCAGTCCCTAATTAGCAAAGGAATTTGGGATATATTAATAATTCTTATAATTTAAATGTTTTTGAACTAACACATAGGTTCTTATATTCCTAAAAGGAATATAAGTATGTAAGTATTTTTCTTAAGAACTTAACATTGGTGGGACATATTAATACTAAAATTTTCACACACTTTATTCGTGTTTGAAGTGAAGAAATCATATGTCCGAAATATTCTTACGTTTTTTATACAAAGTATAAAACAAAATATTTATCGAATTTTTATAAAATGTATATTGAAGTCACACACATTCTTTACCATTATCGTAATTAATTGTATTGACTAATAAAAGCGTATATTTGTTTACCTTACATCATAAGAGTTTAAGGTCTATTCACATAATAAATTATGTACCTATAACAAAGTCATGATCTTGTTATGATTCATGGTTTTATGAATATTTGTCTCGTAAAAGTTCCATATTATTAAGTTTGCGTTTATATTGTTCCTCAAGCTTAAGTCAAGCAACTTTCATTAGATCGCGCTTATAATTCTTTATGTTTCATGTTTTCATCTAAAACATAAAGAACTATAAGCGCTATCTAATCAAAGTTCAAGGTCATCATAAAGTAAGGGATATAAACTGCTGTGCAAAATTCAAGGCATACCTGAAATTATGATTTGTGTGAAGTTAGCCACGCTTTTCATCCACACTTTTTCATCCACGGTTTTCGTCCACGGTTTTCATCCACGGTTTTAATCCACACTTTTGCCGTAACAAGTACTCAGACGTCCATAGCAGTGTCAAAACTTGCGAATTTGAATTTAACAGGTCAAATATTGTTAATTTTTGTAAATACAATGACCTTGAACTTCAATTAAATACCCATGGATATGGACAGGCGTACCCTTATGAAATCTAAAGGACTTATTGTGCTAGAACTCAATATGCATAAATCAATCCGGGACGCAGTTTACTATAACACGCTTGCAAAAATTTTTACTGACAATGCGTCAGGGGCGTGCCGCAGGGACAAAACTCGTCAAAATTGTAGTAAAAGTAATATACTTAATGGCGATTTTAGGCAACTGAACAGACTTGTACCACAACTAAATATGCATGAATCGATCCGGGACGAAGTTTAAGTACTATAACACGCTTACAAAAATTTTTACTGACGATGCGTCAGGGGCGTTCCGCGGGTACAAAACTCGTCAAAATATTAGTAAAAATCATATAATGGCGATTTTAGGAAACTGAACAGACTTGTACCAGAACTAAATATGCATGATTCGATCCGCGACGAAGTTTACTATAACACGCTTGCAAAAGTTTTTACTGACAAGCCGACAGGGCCGTGCCGCGGGCACAAAACTCGTCAAAATTGTAGTAAAAGTCATATAATGGCGATTTTAGGAAACTGAACAAACTTGTACCAGAACTAAATATGCACGAATCTCATACGGGACGAAGTTTTTACTGTAACACGCTTGCAAAAATTTTTACTGACCAGGCGTCAGGGGCGTGACGCGGGGAAAAAACGCGTCAAAATTGTAGTAAAAGTAATATACTTAATGGCGATTTTAGGAAACTGAACAGTCTTATACCACAACTAAATATGCATGAATCGATCCGGGATGAAATTTACTATAACACGCTTACCAAAATTTTTAATGACAATGCGTCAGGGGCGTTCCGCGGGTACAAAACTCGTCAAAATATTAGTAAAAATCATATAATGGCGATTTTAGGAAACTGAACAGACTTGTACCAGAACTAAATATGCATGAATCGATCCGCGACGAAGTTTACTATAACACGCTTGCAAAAGTTTTTACTGACAAGGCGACAGGGCCGTGCCGCGGGCACAAAACTCGTCAAAATTGTAGTAAAAGTCATATAATGGCGATTTTAGGAAACTGACCAAACTTGTACTAGAACTAAATATGCACGAATCGATCCGTGACGAAGTTTACTATAACACGCTTGCAAAAATTTTTACTGACAAGGCGTCAGGGGCGTGCCGCGGGGACCAAACTCGTCAAAATTGTAGTAAAAGTTATATACTTAATGGCGATTTTAGGAAACTGAACAGACTTGTACCACAACTAAATATGCATGAATCGATCCGGGACGAAGTTTACTATAACACGCTTACAAAAATTTTTACTGACAATGCGTCAGGGGCGTTCCGCGGGTACAAAACTCGTCAAAATATTAGTAAAAATCATATAATGGCGATTTTAGGAAACTGAACAGACTTGTACCAGAACTAAATATGCATGAATCGATCCGCGACGAAGTTTACTATAACACGCTTGCAAAAGTTTTTACTGACAAGGCGACAGGGGCGTGCCGCGGGCACAAAACTCGTCAAAATTGTAGTAAAAGTCATATAATGGCGATTTAAGGAAACTGAACAGACTTGTACCGCAACTAAATATGCATGAATCGATCCAGGACGAAGCTTACTAAAACAAGCTTGCAAAAATTTTTACTGACAAGGCGACAGGGGCGTGCCGCGGGCACAAAACTCGTCAAAATTGTAGTAAAAGTCATATAATGGCGATTTTAGCCAACTGAACAGACTTGTACCAGAACTAAATATGCAAGAATCGATCCGGGACGAAGTTTACTATAACACGCCTGCAAAATTTTTTACTGACAAGGCATCAGGGGCGTGCTCGGGCACAAAACTCGTCAAAATTGTAGTAAAAGTCATATGATGGCGATTTTAGTAAACTGAACAGACTTGTACCAGAACTAAATATGCATGAATCGATCCGGGACGAAGTTTACTATAACACGCTTGCAAAGATTTTTACTGACAATGCGTCAGGGGCGTGCCGCGGGGACAAAACTCGTCAAAATTGTAGTAAAAGTCATATAATGGCGATTTTAGGAAACTGAACAGACTTGTACCTACATATGCACGAATCGATCCGGGACGAAGTTTACTATAACACGCTTGCAAAAGTTTTTACTGACAAGGCGACAGGACCGTGCCGCAGGCACAAAACTCGTCAAAATTGTAGTAAAAGTCATATAATGGCGATTTTAGGAAACTGACCAAACTTGTACCAGAACTAAATATGCACGAATCGATCCGTGACGAAGTTTACTATAACACGCTTGCAAAAATTTTTACTGACAAGGCGTCAGGGGCGTGCCGCGGGGACAAAACTCGTCAAAATTGTAGTAAAAGTCATATAATGGCGATTTTAGGAAACTGACCAAACTTGTACCAGAACTAAATATGCACGAATCGATCCGTGACGAAGTTTACTATAACACGCTTGCAAAAATTTTTACTGACAAGGCGACAGGGGCGTGCCGCGGGCACAAAACTCGTCAAAATTGTAGTAAAAGTCATATAATGGCGATTTAAGGAAACTGAACAGACTTGTACCACAACTAAATATGCATGAATCGATCCAGGACGAAGCTTACTAAAACAAGCTTGCAAAAATTTTTACTGACAAGGCGACAGGGGCGTGCCGCGGGCACAAAACTCGTCAAAATTGTAGTAAAAGTCATATAATGGCGATTTTAGGAAACTGACCAAACTTGTACCAGAACTAAATATGCACGAATCGATCCGTGACGAAGTTTACTATAACACGCTTGCAAAAATTTTTACTGACAAGGCGACAGGGGCGTGCCGCGGGCACAAAACTCGTCAAAATTGTAGTAAAAGTCATATAATGGCGATTTAAGGAAACTGAACAGACTTGTACCACAACTAAATATGCATGAATCGATCCAGGACGAAGCTTACTAAAACAAGCTTGCAAAAATTTTTACTGACAAGGCGACAGGGGCGTGCCGCGGGCACAAAACTCGTCAAAATTGTAGTAAAAGTCATATAATGGCGATTTTAGCAAACTGAACAGACTTGTACCAGAACTAAATATGCAAGAATCGATCCGGGACGAAGTTTACTATAACACGCCTGCAAAATTTTTTACTGACAAGGCATCAGGGGCGTGCTCGGGCACAAAACTCGTCAAAATTGTAGTAAAAGTCATATGATGGCGATTTTAGTAAACTGAACAGACTTGTACCAGAACTAAATATGCATGAATCGATCCAGGACGAAGCTTACTAAAACAGGCTTGCAAAAATTTTTACTGACAAGGCGACAGGGGCGTGCCGCGGGCACAAAACTCGTCAAAATTGTAGTAAAAGTCATATAATGGCGATTTTAGGAAACTGACCAAACTTGTACCAGAACTAAATATGCACGAATCGATCCGTGACGAAGTTTACTATAACACGCTTGCAAAAATTTTTACTGACAAGCGACAGGGGCGTGCCGCGGGCACAAAACTCGTCAAAATTGTAGTAAAAGTCATATAATGGCGATTTAAGGAAACTGAACAGACTTGTACCACAACTAAATATGCATGAATCGATCCAGGACGAAGCTTACTAAAACAAGCTTGCAAAAATTTTTACTGACAAGGCGACAGGGGCGTGCCGCGGGCACAAAACTCGTCAAAATTGTAGTAAAAGTCATATAATGGCGATTTTAGGAAACTGACCAAACTTGTACCAGAACTAAATATGCACGAATCGATCCGTGACGAAGTTTACTATAACACGCTTGCAAAAATTTTTACTGACAAGGCGACAGGGGCGTGCCGCGGGCACAAAACTCGTCAAAATTGTAGTAAAAGTCATATAATGGCGATTTAAGGAAACTGAACAGACTTGTACCACAACTAAATATGCATGAATCGATCCAGGACGAAGCTTACTAAAACAAGCTTGCAAAAAGTTTTACTGACAAGGCGACAGGGGCGTGCCGCGGGCACAAAACTCGTCAAAATTGTAGTAAAAGTCATATAATGGCGATTTTAGGAAACTGACCAAACTTGTACCAGAACTAAATATGCACGAATCGATCCGTGACGAAGTTTACTATAACACGCTTGCAAAAATTTTTACTGACAAGGCGACAGGGGCGTGCCGCGGGCACAAAACTCGTCAAAATTGTAGTAAAAGTCATATAATGGCGATTTAAGGAAACTGAACAGACTTGTACCACAACTAAATATGCATGAATCGATCCAGGACGAAGCTTACTAAAACAAGCTTGCAAAAATTTTTACTGACAAGGCGACAGGGGCGTGCCGCGGGCACAAAACTCGTCAAAATTGTAGTAAAAGTCATATAATGGCGATTTTAGGAAACTGACCAAACTTGTACCAGAACTAAATATGCACGAATCGATCCGTGACGAAGTTTACTATAACACGCTTGCAAAAATTTTTACTGACAAGGCGACAGGGGCGTGCCGCGGGCACAAAACTCGTCAAAATTGTAGTAAAAGTCATATAATGGCGATTTAAGGAAACTGAACAGACTTGTACCACAACTAAATATGCATGAATCGATCCAGGACGAAGCTTACTAAAACAAGCTTGCAAAAATTTTTACTGAAAAGGCGACAGGGGCGTGCCGCGGGCACAAAACTCGTCAAAATTGTAGTAAAAGTCATATAATGGCGATTTTAGGAAACTGACCAAACTTGTACCAGAACTAAATATGCACGAATCGATCCGTGACGAAGTTTACTATAACACGCTTGCAAAAATTTTTACTGACAAGGCGACAGGGGCGTGCCGCGGGCACAAAACTCGTCAAAATTGTAGTAAAAGTCATATAATGGCGATTTAAGGAAACTGAACAGACTTGTACCACAACTAAATATGCATGAATCGATCCAGGACGAAGCTTACTAAAACAAGCTTGCAAAAATTTTTACTGACAAGGCGACAGGGGCGTGCCGCGGGCACAAAACTCGTCAAAATTGTAGTAAAAGTCATATAATGGCGATTTTAGCAAACTGAACAGACTTGTACCAGAACTAAATATGCAAGAATCGATCCGGGACGAAGTTTACTATAACACGCCTGCAAAATTTTTTACTGACAAGGCATCAGGGGCGTGCTCGGGCACAAAACTCGTCAAAATTGTAGTAAAAGTCATATGATGGCGATTTTAGTAAACTGAACAGACTTGTACCAGAACTAAATATGCATGAATCGATCCGGGACGAAGTTTACTATAACACGCTTGCAAAGATTTTTACTGACAATGCGTCAGGGGCGTGCCGCGGGGACAAAACTCGTCAAAATTGTAGTAAAAGTCATATAATGGCGATTTTAGGAAACTGAACAGACTTGTACCTACATATGCACGAATCGATCCGGGACGAAGTTTACTATAACACGCTTGCAAAAGTTTTTACTGACAAGGCGACAGGACCGTGCCGCAGGCACAAAACTCGTCAAAATTGTAGTAAAAGTCATATAATGGCGATTTTAGGAAACTGACCAAACTTGTACCAGAACTAAATATGCACGAATCGATCCGTGACGAAGTTTACTATAACACGCTTGCAAAAATTTTTACTGACAAGGCGTCAGGGGCGTGCCGCGGGGACAAAACTCGTCAAAATTGTAGTAAAAGTCATATAATGGCGATTTTAGGAAACTGACCAAACTTGTACCAGAACTAAATATGCACGAATCGATCCGTGACGAAGTTTACTATAACACGCTTGCAAAAATTTTTACTGACAAGGCGACAGGGGCGTGCCGCGGGCACAAAACTCGTCAAAATTGTAGTAAAAGTCATATAATGGCGATTTAAGGAAACTGAACAGACTTGTACCACAACTAAATATACATGAATCGATCCAGGACGAAGCTTACTAAAACAAGCTTGCAAAAATTTTTACTGACAAGGCGACAGGGGCGTGCCGCGGGCACAAAACTCGTCAAAATTGTAGTAAAAGTCATATAATGGCGATTTAAGGAAACTGAACAGACTTGTACCACAACTAAATATGCATGAATCGATCCAGGACGAAGCTTACTAAAACAAGCTTGCAAAAATTTTTACTGACAAGGCGACAGGGGCGTGCCGCGGGCACAAAACTCGTCAAAATTGTAGTAAAAGTCATATAATGGCGATTTTAGGAAACTGACCAAACTTGTACCAGAACTAAATATGCACGAATCGATCCGTGACGAAGTTTACTATAACACGCTTGCAAAAATTTTTACTGACAAGGCGACAGGGGCGTGCCGCGGGCACAAAACTCGTCAAAATTGTAGTAAAAGTCATATAATGGCGATTTAAGGAAACTGAACAGACTTGTACCACAACTAAATATGCATGAATCGATCCAGGACGAAGCTTACCAGAACAAGCTTGCAAAAATTTTTACTGAGAAGGCGACAGGGGCGTGCCGCGGGCACAAAACTCGTCAAAATTGTAGTAAAAGTCATATAATGGCGATTTAAGGAAACTGAACAGACTTGTACCACAACTAAATATGCATGAATCGATCCAGGACGAAGCTTACTAAAACAAGCTTGCAAAAATTTTTACTGACAAGGCGACAGGGGCGTGCCGCGGGCACAAAACTCGTCAAAATTGTAGTAAAAGTCATATAATGGCGATTTTAGCAAACTGAACAGACTTGTACCAGAACTAAATATGCAAGAATCGATCCGGGACGAAGTTTACTATAACACGCCTGCAAAATTTTTTACTGACAAGGCATCAGGGGCGTGCTCGGGCACAAAACTCGTCAAAATTGTAGTAAAAGTTATATGATGGCGATTTTAGTAAACTGAACAGACTTGTACCAGAACTAAATATGCATGAATCGATCCGGGACGAAGTTTACTATAACACGCTTGCAAAGATTTTTACTGACAATGCGTCAGGGGCGTGCCGCGGGGACAAAACTCGTCAAAATTGTAGTAAAAGTCATATAATGGCGATTTTAGCAAACTGAACAGACTTGTACCAGAACTAAATATGCAAGAATCGATCCGGGACGAAGTTTACTATAACACGCCTGCAAAATTTTTTACTGACAAGGCATCAGGGGCGTGCTCGGGCACAAAACTCGTCAAAATTGTAGTAAAAGTCATATGATGGCGATTTTAGTAAACTGAACAGACTTGTACCAGAACTAAATATGCATGAATCGATCCGGGACGAAGTTTACTATAACACGCTTACAAAAATTTTTACTGACAATGCGTCACGGGCGTTCCGCGGGTACAAAACTCGTCAAAATATTAGTAAAAATCATATAATGGCGATTTTAGGAAACTGAACAGACTTGTACCAGAACTAAATATACATGAATCGATCCGCGACGAAGTTTACTATAACACGCTTGCAAAAGTTTTTACTGACAAGGCGACAGGGGCGTGCCGCGGGCACAAAACTCGTCAAAATTGTAGTAAAAGTCATATAATGGCGATTTAAGGAAACTGAACAGACTTGTACCACAACTAAATATGCATGAATCGATCCAGGACGAAGTTTACTAAAACAAGCTTGCAAAAATTTTTACTGACAAGGCGACAGGGGCGTGCCGCGGGCACAAAACTCGTCAAAATTGTAGTAAAAGTCATATAATGGCGATTTTAGGAAACTGAACAGACTTGTACCACAACTAAATATGCCTGAATCGATCCAGGACGAAGTTTACTAAAACAAGCTTGCAAAAATTTTTACTGACAAGGCGACAGGGGCGTGCCGCGGGCACAAAACTCGTCAAAATTGTAGTAAAAGTCATATAATGGCGATTTAAGGAAACTGAACAGACTTGTACCACAACTAAATATGCATGAATCGATCCAGGACGAAGTTTACTAAAACAAGCTTGCAAAAATTTTTACTGACAAGGCGACAGGGGCGTACCGCGGGCACAAAACTCGTCAAAATTGTAGTAAAAATCATATAATGGCGATTTTAGGAAACTGAACAGACTTGTACCAGAACTAAATATACATGAATCGATCCGCGACGAAGTTTACTATAACACGCTTGCAAAAGTTTTTACTGACAAGGCGACAGGGGCGTGCCGCGGGCACAAAACTCGTCAAAATTGTAGTAAAAGTCATATAATGGCGATTTAAGGAAACTGAACAGATTTGTACCACAACTAAATATGCATGAATCGATCCAGGATGAAGTTTACTAAAACAAGCTTGCAAAAATTTTTACTGACAAGGCGACAGGGGCGTGCCGCGGGCACAAAACTCGTCAAAATTGTAGTAAAAGTCATATAATGGCGATTTTAGGAAACTGAACAGACTTGTACCAGAACTAAATATGCAAGAATCGATCCGGGACGAAGTTTACTATAACACGCTTGCAAAATTTTTTACTGACAAGGCATCAGGGGCGTGCTCGGGCACAAAACTCGTCAAAATTGTAGTAAAAGTCATATGATGGCGATTTTAGTAAACTGAACAGACTTGTACCAGAACTAAATATGCATGAATCGATCCGGGACGAAGTTTACTATAACACGCTTGCAAAGATTTTTACTGACAATGCGTCAGGGGCGTGCCGCGGGGACAAAACTCGTCAAAATTGTAGTAAAAGTCATATAATGGCGATTTTAGGAAACTGAACAGACTTGTACCTACATATGCACGAATCGATCCGGGACGAAGTTTACTATAACGCGTTTGCAAAAATTTGTACTGACAAGGCGACAGGGGCGTGCCGCGGGCACAAAACTCGTCAAAATATTAGTAAACGTTATATAATGGCGATTTTAGGAAACTGAACAGACTTGTACCAGAACTAAATATTCATGAATCGATCCGGGACGAAGTTTACTATAACACGCTTGCAAAAATTTTTACTGACAAGGCGTCAGGGGCGTGCCGCGGGCACAAAACTCGTCAAAATTGTAGTAAAATTCATATAATGGCGATTTTAGTAAACTGAACAGTCTTGTACCAGAACTAAATATGCATGAATCGATCCGGGATGAAGTTTACTATAACATGCTTGTAAAAATTTTTACTGACAATGCGTCAGAGGCGTGCCGCGGGGACAAAACTCGTCAAAATTGTAGTAAAAGTCATATAATGGCGATTTTAGGAAACTGAACAGACTTGTACCAGAACTAAATATGCACGAATCGATCAGGGACGAAGTTTACTATAACACACTTGCAAAATTTTTTACTGACAAGGCATCAGGGGCGTGCTCGGCCACAAAACTCGTCAAAATTGTAGTAAAAGTCATATAATGGCGATTTTAGTAAACTGAACAGACTTGTACCAGAACTAAATATGCATGAATCGATTCGGGACGAAGTTTACTATAACACGCTTGCAAAAATTTTTACTGACAATGCGTCAGGGGCGTGCCGCGGGGACAAAACTCGTCAGAATTGTAGTAAAAGTCATATAATGGCGATTTTAGGAAACTGAACCGACTTGTACCAGAACTACATATGCACGAATCGATCCGGGACGATGTTTACTATAACACGTTTGCAAAAGTATTTACTGGCAACGCGACAGGGGCATGCCGCGGGCACAAAACTCGTCAAAATATTAGTAAAAGTTATATAATGGCGATTTTAGGAAACTGAACAGACTTGTACCAGAACTAAATATGCATGAATCGATCCGGGACGAAGTTTACTATAACACGCTTGCAAAAATTTCTACTGACAAGGTGTCAGTGGCGTGCCGGGGGGACAGTACTCGCCAAAATTTCAGTAAAAGTCAAATAATGGCGATTTTAGGAAACTTAACAGACTTGTACCACAACTAAATATGCATGAATCGATCCGGGACGATATTTAGTGTAACAGGCTTGCAAAAATTTCTTCCGACAAGGTGTCATAGCTGAGCTGCGAGGACAAAACTCGAAAAATTTTAGAAAAAGTCATATACCTATCTAATTAAGTATGCAGTTTTGTTGTTTATTTAAAAATTTTTAAATAAGTGAAAAATAAAAAAAACTGGGTAGGGTTTTTCACTTTCAAATTAAAATGTGAATATATTTTCTTACACACACCGTAAGCAATCGGGCGATAAAATTAATTTATCCCCCTTGGAAAGAATTTTGCGTAGGAAAAAGGTATACTTCACGTCCGCAAATGAGGTAATTAAACTGCAACTGTATAAATATTTCTAATGCTCTTCGTAATAAAGAGGAAGAGAATTACTTTAATGCACTTTTAAAATAACATTACAGATTTTGGAATAAAGAAAAAATAGTTAATAACAAACTGTAATTAAGCTAAAGTCATTATAAACATGATAAAATCTGTCGAAAAGGTTACATAACATAAGATATATTATTTAATATATAACAAAGGTAATACAACTAGCATAATATAACAAAATAATACAAATAATGTAGTCGATTATATATCAACAGTCGGTATATAAATAACAAAAAATACTAAAGTACTACTAAGTATATAAAATATATTATTTTTATAACCATTAGAGTAAATACAATAAATATAACAAAATAATATAAAAAATGTAGTTGACTGTAGACTGAAATTAACAACAGTTTGGATATAAAAAACTAAAATAACAAAATACTAGTAATAATAGCAGACTTTGACCCTGTTGAAATGTGACTAGCTAAAATAATTTAGATACAAATTCGCAATAGGGAATCGGCCTGAGCAGACAGTTATTTTGATAGTAAAGAGTTAACTTATTATTCATTTTAGGGAGTGTACTTATTGCACAATTCACACATATCGTCTTTAAAAGTGAAAATGTCCAGAAGTTTGTTGTCAATACATTCTAGGTGGAATATTCTTGTACAGACTTTGCACTTAATGACAACATTTCTTATTCGGTTGTCAGAACATGCACATATAAGGCATACTTGAGAAACATTTTTAGAAAATTCGAGGAGGTCCATTTTTAATCTTTTTCTGTATTCGCTGAAATCTGTTTCCTTCGTAAGAGATAATCCTTTTATTGTAACATCCACGAAGTAGATTATGTATACACCACAATCGTATGAATTAGTTTGTATAATATGTGGAGTGTCTAATAATTTCAAATTAGTAACTGGTAACTTATTGGCTCTTAGGAAATGTAGAAATTTTTGAAAGTATTTATTGATTTCTTGTAAACAATTGTTATAGCTATTTAAATATCTAAATGTACTTGTCTTTGGATCGCCAATTGCCAGTATCCAGTGACAGTTTTGAATTTGAAAAGTAAATATCCAAATTTTATTTTCCAAAGATACAGTTAAATGTTGAGCAAAACAAAGGCTAGATTTTTCGCACGAAGTAATTTGATATAGGTTGCGTTTATCAAACTTTTCTATCAGTGTCACCAAACAGGCATCAATGACAAAATTTGTGAGCCATTGTTTATCATCTAAGGAACAATAATCGCTATAATAAAGTTGTTTATGAGGCTCAAAAATACCTATCGTATAATCAATTTTTGGTGTTTCAAGATACACGTAATATCGTATGTCACCAACTACGCCATTGTCGAGAATAGACTAATTTCAGTAGGAATTTGATGAACTAGAGATATCGTTCAGGTGTGGTTGTTCCAAAACTTCCAATTCAACATATTGAATTGGCGAGGAAGGCGAATACGTTGCTGTTTCAAGCCAAATGCGTTTGTTAATCAGTTTAAGATCGTCATTGAGGTGAAACACATGGGAGGAGCACTGTTTTTCCAGGTCCGCTATAAAAATTTTCGCCGACCTGCGAAAAGAGTTCTCCTCAAATGTGGTTCACCGCAGGGGGTTTTGTGTCCGCGGCACGCCCCTGACGCCTTGTCAGCAAAAATTTTTTGCAGGCGTGTTATAGTAAACTTCGTCCCGGATCGATTCATGAATAATTAGTTCTGGTACAAGTCTGTTCTGTTTCCTAAAATCGCCATTATATAACTTTTACTAATATTTTGACGAGTTTTGTGCCCGCGGTACGTCCCTGTCGCCTTGTCAGTAAAAACTTTTGCAAACGTGTTATAATAAACTTCGTCCCGGATCGATTCGTGCATATGTAGGTACAAGTCTGTTCAGTTTCCTAAAATCGCCATTATATGACTTTTACTACAATTTTGACGAGTTTTGTCCCCGCGGCACGCCCCTGACGCATTGTCAGTAAAAAATTTTGCAAGCGTGTTATAGTAAACTTCGTCCCGGATCGATTCATGCATATTTAGTTCTGGTACAAGTCTGTTCAGTTTACTAAAATCGCCATTATATGACTTTTACTAAAATTTTGACAAGTTTTGTGCCCGAGCACGCCCCTGATGCCTTGTCAGTAAAAAATTTTGCAAGCCTGTTATAGTAAACTTCGTCCCGGATCGATTCATGCATATTTAGTTCTGGTACAAGTCTCTTCAGTATCCTAAAATCGCCATTATATGACTTTTACTAATATTTTGACGAGTTTTGTGCCCGCGGCACGCCCCTGACGCCTTGTCAGCGAAAATTTTTTGGAGGCGTGTTATAGTAAACTTCGTCCCGGATCGATTCATGAATAATTAGTTCTGGTACAAGTCTGTTCAGTTTCCTAAAATCGCCATTATATGACTTTTACTACAATTTTGACGAGTTTTGTCCCCGCGGCACGTCCCTGACGCATTGTTAGTTAAAATTTTTGCAAGCCTGTTATAGTAAACTTCGTCCCGGATCGATTCCTGCATATTTAGTTCTGGTACAGGTCTGTTCAGTTTACTAAAATCGCCATTATATGACTTTTACTACAATTTTGACGAGTTTTGTGCCCGCGGCACGCCCCTGACGCCTTGTCAGTGAAAATTTTTGCAAGCGTGTTATAGTAAACTTCGTCCCGGATCGATTCATGCATATGTAGTTCTGGTACAAGTCTGTTCAGTTTCCTAAAATCGCCATTATATGACGTTTACTACAATTTTGACGAGTTTTGTCCCCGCGGCCGCCCCTGACGCATTGTTAGTAAAAATTTTTGCAAGCGTGTTATAGTAAACTTCGTCCCGGATCGATTCCTGCATATTTAGTTCTGGTACAAGTCTGTTCAGTTTCCTAAAATCGCCATTATATGACTTTTACTACAATTTTGACGAGTTTTGTGCCCGCGGCACGCCCCTGACGCCTTGTCAGTAAAAATTTTTGCAAGCGTGTTATACTTCGTCCCAGATCGATTCATGCATATTTAGTTCTGGTACAAGTCTGTTCAGTTTCCTAAAATCGCCATTATATCACTTTTACTACAATTTTGACGAGTTTTGTGCCCGCGGTACGCCCCTGTCGACTTGTCAGTAAAAATTTTTGCAAGCGTCTTATAGTAAACTTCGTCCCGGATTGATTTATGCAAATTGAGTTCTAGCACAAGTCCTTTAGATTTCATAAGGGTATGCCTGTCCATATACATGGGTATTTAATTGAAGGTCAAGGTCATTGTATTTACAAAAATTAACAATATTTGACCTGTTAAATTCAAATTCGCAAGTTTTGACACTGCTGCGGACGTCTGAGTACTTGTTACGGCAAAAGTGTGGATGAAAAGCGTTGCTAACTTCACACATATAAATGAACCTTCTTCATAGATATCTTCTTTCCCCCACCACCCTTTCAAGATAACCATTTCAGACTTATGGGGTGCTAGCTCTAAGTCATTCCTTTTCATACTGATCTACTGATTTGACGCAGTGCTTTATTTCCTTTCCAGTTCAGCGATTCTTTTTCTCTAGCAGTCACCACTACTGCCAAATCATCGGCGTATGGCAGTAGACTAACACCTTCTGGTACATGTTCCTCAAGCACGTCGTCGTAAAGTACGTTCCATTGGGTGGGTGCAAGGACCGATCCCTGTGAGACGCCCGCAGATACGTCCAAACACACGTCTTTTTCTATGTGTACTGATCTTTCCTCGAAGTACCTATCTATTACCTCTAGTAGGTAGTTTGATACCCCTCTTGTTTCTAGCTTCTGCATAATTTTATCCCAGGATGCTGAGTTAAAAGTATTCCTGACATCTAGAGTGATTAGTGCGGCCCATCTTTCCATCTTACCCTCATTTACAATTTCGATTCCTCTTTCCACAGCCTGAATTGTCGATTTATTCTTGCGAAATCCAAACTGGTTCTCAGAGAGACCTCCCGTATCTTCTAGTTCCCTGTTCAGTATTTCTCTTAACAGGCCTTCGTAAACCTTACTAATGAAATTTAGTAGGCAGATGGGCCTGAACTTCATATTATTGTGATTTTCCCTTTGATATTAGGACGAGCCTCGCCTTTTTCCCTGAGTGTGGCGTTTAGTGGGTCCAGAACGGCTACTGGTGCTACTTTTTCCAGAATTTTGATGGCTTTCGAAGGTATACCATCAAGTCCAGGTGTCTTTCCGAGTTTCATGCTTTTAAGAACTTTTTCCATTTCCTCCGTCCTGAACGGTTCAGGGATGTCATCCAACGTCCTGCGCTTTCGCCAGGTTTTCTTTTTTCTAGGAAATAAGTCTTTTACCACTTATTTTCTTTTGGTCCACGGCCAAGTTGAAAGGAGCGTACCCAATCAGATTTTAACAGCGATTTTGTAAAATGTCCTATTCGAGTTCCCTGCAGAGGTCTTCTCAGTGTTTCTTTTTGGACTGGTTAATCAGGAATTGCAATTCCTTTTTGTTTCTCTTCATGAAGCTGCGCATTTCGCAGCCTCATGAAAAGTTTGTTCGAGTTTGTTCGCACGTGTGCTCTCTCTTCTGATTCGCAGACATTCCTGTCCTGTTTAATGTCCTTATTCCACCAAAACGGTGTCCTGCTTTTTCTTGTAACCCTGAGACTTCCGCGGTATGCGTCTTTCATTACTTTATCCAGATATTTAGTTGTTTTATCCCGACCGTGATTCTGTAAATAGCTAGTTTTTGGAAGAGTTCCCAGCCACAAATTATCACGCATTTCCCCCGATTTTCTGGCGTCTTATCGTTTGTTGACATGGAAAACCATATGTACTGATGTTCGGTGAGTGTCTCGTCGCCGAGAACCTCTTCGTCGTTATCGTGCTTTGCAGGTTTTGGGTAGCACATGTGATGTCTATGTGAGATTCAGACTCTCCTCTGACGAACGTCGGTTTCCTGCCATCATTTAGGATGTTTAAGTTTAAGGTCGACATCCAGTCACTCCAATATTCTCCTCTTCTGTCTTGTACTGGTGACCCCTACGTGGGAGATTTGGCACTGATATCACCCACTTTTATCTTATCTAGATGACATTTCAATAAATTATCTTTCATCTTATTTTAGATTAAATATCCATTTATCTTTCTACCCAATTATCCATTTATCTTATCTAAACCACTAATATAGATAATAGATGATTTTATTGCCATAACTAATAAACCTTCTGCAGGCATAACACAAACATCGAAATATTAAATATATCACAATCACAATACAAACAAATCGAACGGTAAACGCAGAAAACCACAGACAACTCCACTCTTGTCCACTTTTGTCTTCTCTCTTAAAACTAGATTTATTCTTAAATAACATTTTTCTGATAAAAGGGTTTTATTTTTTTAAATATTTAATTGATGCTGCCTGTTGTCCGTAATAATATTAATTATATAATACATATGTGGTCTGTGGTTTTACGGCAAAATACATTATCTAAAAAGTAAAATTTTAAAAATTAAAATTAAGTCACTTTAGCGACATTAAATTGCATTGTAATAATTACTAATTAATGGCAGTTAGGGGTCGTATAATTTGAATGTAATACAGAACAATATGCCAAGTTAAAATTGACAAAAAACTCATTTTGACCGAAGAGGTCAGATAGGATTTGTTACCATAAAATTATCGAAATATTGCCTCAAATAATACAGACTACTACTTATTGGAACAATTAATTACAAATTAATTTAATTTTTTTATCTGGATTATATCTAGATAATTTTAGATTATCTGTTATCTTAATCTAGATAATTTAAAATATAATTATTTTTTCTCTGTATCTAGATAGGTACTATTTTCAGGTTTCATATGTTATCTTATCTAGATGAAATTATTATTATCTTTGCATAATACTAACTACACTTTGAATATTTAATTTGAATACTTCTGGTTTCCTGTTTTTTATTATTTTACAGGTGGTATAATCCTAATACTACAAAACTACAATAAATCGAGTAGTATAAATGTTTTTTAAACATTTTGCATTTTCTTATATTTTATCTTAGTTTGGTATCTATTTCTGCTGCAGAGAAATAAAAGTATTTTATCGTAAAACAAAAACATTATAATATATTATTAATATTTAGTAAACAACGCATTAGAACTTTATTTCAAAAATAATAATAATTCATAAAAATATATACGGTACACATTTGTTTAATAATATATTCACTTTAAATAAATGTTGCTGCTGAAATATCGGTAACATTCAAATTCTCATTTTCTATCTTTCTACAGAAAATTTATATGCGGGGTTTAAAATTGTATCAACTTTTCTTACGCATTTCTTAACTTCCATATTTCAATTTTGGAATTTCTTGCGTACAAGATGTGTACTACTATTTTCTACATACTTTATTAATAAGGCATTTCCTATATAAAATCGAGTAGTATAAATAATGTTTTTTAAATATTTTAGATTTTCTTATATTTTATCTTAGTTTGGTATCTATTTATGTTTCAGAGGAATTAAAATATTTTATCGTAAAACAAAAACATTATGATAAATTATTAATAATTAGTAAACAACGTATTCGAACTTTATTTCAAAAATAATAATATTTTATAAAAATGTGTACGATACAATCATTATATTAATATTATATTCACTTTAAATAAATCAAAGCTCAATTAATAGGGATGGATGCTGCTGATCTTCTGATAATAAAATATCCGGAGGTGTAGAGATTTGACAATGTTCATTAGAAATAATTAGATCTAATAACCTATTGTTAATATTTAAAATATCGTTATACTGACGAAAATTAAAAAAAATTATAAAATTGTTTAGTAATCTAACTTTTTGACTAGATGACATATCACAAGAACTCGAACTAAACACAGCTACAGATGAGAATATATTAGATTCATAAAGGGAGTATAAAATATTCAAAACAGTCATTTTAATATATAGTCATAATTTTTCGTAGCCTTCATTACTAGTAGAAGGTGGAATATATATAACAAATATATATCATTCAAAATCTTTGAACTTTATTTTAGCAGATATTACATCAATGAATACCAAGTCAGCAAATCCATTACATTGGCCTTTAAAATCAAAAAGAGTAGCATTTAACCTTTAATTGGCGGCCAATAGTACACCCCCACCTCTATTAGTACCAGTTGCAACAAAGTCACGATCACAACGAAAAATATAAGAGGAGCTGTCAAATAATTAAGCATTAGAAATACTATCATTAAGCCAACTCTCAGTAAGCGCAACAATGTCATATTGGCACGCAGCAATAGAACTGATTAACAAATCCGAGGCTTTTGTACGCAAGTCACGAACATTCTGATAATAACATAGAGGAAATATCAGTTTGGCTAGACACAGGTTTATCAGAGGTGGCACTCGATGTGTGCTATTGTGGAGAAAGGATACCACTTCTAAATTTATCAAAATTAAGTTTGCAAACCTGGAAATTTCTGTCCCATGCCGCATGACTGACACTAACAGGGTCTTTGTTATCTAGATTATCTAGAACTATCTAGGTTATCTAGATTAAGGTAATAGCACAGTTAAATTAATTATATATCAGTTACCTTACTGGCTGTCGGGCCTTTGACATATCCAGATCAAAAGCGTGCCACGACACCTGCGCTCTCAACGACACAGGCAACGTAACTATACAGCCGGTGGCGGATTGCTAACTGCTACCAGTCCGCCCGGGTCGACGGGGCAAGGGGCATGATGTTTTGAACTTTTAATCCACTGCGGCAACTGATATATAATTCATTTAACTGTTGTAATAGATCATCTAAAATTATCTAGATACATTCCAGATAAAAAAATTATATTAATATTTCGATAATTTTATGGCAATAATGCTATCTGACCTCTTCGGTCAAAATTTGTTTTTTGTCAATTTTAACTAGACATACTGTTTTATACTATATTAAAATTATACGGCCCCTAACTGCCATTAATTAGTAATTATAATACAATTTAATGTCGCTAAAGTGACCTATAAGTATTTTAATTTTATTGACAATTTTTTTTAATAAAAATTCCTGAAGTTTTACAAAAATGTATTTTATTACAATGCGGCTACACAATACAAAACATGTTATTATAAGTTAAAACTTTGACCACAAAACATATTATGTCAGAAGTAATTACCTACATTCTACACTTAGTATCTGACGAAATGCGTTAGCTGTTCGATTTATTGTATTGAGATATGATATTTGATATTTCGATATTTGTAATATGCAGAAGGTTTATCAGTTATGGCAGTAAAATCATCTATTATCTAAATTCGTGGTTTAGATGAAAAATAAATGGATATTAATCTAAGATGAAAGATAATTTATTGAAATGTCATCTAGATAAAATAAATCTAGATAATGCATAATACTGGTTCTTACACTGGGACCTCACCATACAAACTAATAAAATGGTAGCTCATAATAGACCAGATATAATACTTCAATATAAAATTAAAAGGGGCACCAATCTTATCGATGTGACAATACGATCTGACCAAAACGGCAAAAAAATATACAGAAAAGAAAGAAAAATATCCACAACTAGCAATAGAAGTGGAAAGAATATGGAAAGTGTATTTATGTATATGTGTATACCCAGTCACAAAAGCAGCTATATTTCATACATGTAATATGAAATATAGCTCTTTATAGCTTGCTTATAAGATTCTTTCTAAACCAAAAATAATTACTTGCTAGACTTGATATTAACCCGTCTACAAGAAAAATAAACCAGTGAAAAATTGAGAACGGCATAATGCGCAAAATCACGAGTAATAATAATAAGTATAACTGATTTTTATTGGCATAAGAAATTACAAATAATTACAATTACAGATACAAGTATACAAGGTTAAGCGGTACAGCATTTTTTTTCCTAATAGCACAAATAGCAATCAAATCTAGCGATGTTCGTATAATACAAAGCTTATTCAGAAAAAAAATTTCAACATTCTGACTAGCACCCAGGTAACTGTAGCATGTGGCAATGAAATTTACATAGTACCCCAGTGCCTCTTTTTTGGCACAGCTGTAAATTGTTTGTTGTTGTAAAAAGTAAAAAAATGCCATATCAAGAGGAGGTGGCTCGTGATGAAATAAGGCAGGTATTCTGAAAATGTAAATTTTACCTATTTTCTAAAAAGTTAACTCGATTCTACGATCCGTTGTATCAGATTCGTAATATCCTCTCAACAGTCTCAATGCCAATTCAAAAGCTCCGCCAAATTTTATGCAATTTCTAATCTTCGATAAAACATCTATTTTTTATCACATCGTCATTATGTTTTTGTAAATAATTTATTTATTAATTTGAATCTAACTAAGCTATAATATTAGTAGTTCCCAATAAAGCTAATTCCATTGTGTTATGAAAATGTTTTTTGAAAGTTGCCACGTTTTCTTATTTTTTCAATCAGGTGTACTTACTATATCACCTCTACCTCCGGCCATGCTTTATCGCCGCTAAAAAGTAAGGGAATGCAAAATAATGCATTTTAATCTCATAAATCCAATTTTGTTTTCTTAATTAAATTTCTCTCTTTAACTGGCGTTTGTATGTTTTTCGTATGTACTGTGCCGTAATGTGCCGATTCAAGAATAATGCCCGGCAAATTTCTATCTCTAGATACAGCTATACAAGCTAGGTACAATACGGTATTATTTATCTCTTTAATACAATTATTGTTCGCAGCCGTCTAGAATTTGGATCTGTGATTTGAACGCCTAATAAACAGTATCTAAACCATACAATTGAAACAATACAAAACAAGTTTGTAAAATACTTGTATTATAAGAAATATAATTTTACTCCGGGGTTTATATCATATGAGCCGTATCGTAAGGAGTTTAAAATTAGTAAATTAGAACATAGGAGAATTAGACGTAATTTAATATTTTACATAAAATTTGAAATGGTGGCCTTGACACTCTTTATCTGCTCTCACAAATAAATATAAATATACCTGATCATCGAACTCGTCCCTCAAAAATAATATTTAATACCAATGCTAAATCCCTGATTAGTGATATATGTGAAATTATTGATAAGTTTCAAGATAGAATATCGATAGGCATTTTTGATACTCCGTTAGCACAGTTTCGGAAAGCTGTCATTAATACGGATTTCTCTTGACAAACTGTATATACTTGGTTCTGAGTATTCCCTGCATTAAGTAGTGTTATCTGTGTGTACATTTACAATTATGATTTATGTGTTTTTTTATTTGTTTATCTCTGCTTATACATATTCTGCAAGTTATAGTGTTATTATTTTATTCTCATTTAGAATTTTTGTATGCTAATCTTTACAACCAGAAACATGTAATTAGGTCGTTACAACCTGTTATATATATATATATATATATATATATAATCATAAATCGTACTCAAATACTATTGGAAAATATAGAATAACGGTACAAATTTGTTACCCAGAAAGATAACTTTGTTACACCTGTTACCCGTTACATGGAAGTAATCTTAGAATACTTAGGAAAATGCTTATACTTCACAACACTAGATCTAGCGCAAGGCTTTCACCAGATAGAGTTGGATGAAAAATCTATAGAAAAAATAGCCTTCAGAGTGGAAAATGGTCACTATGCATATGTGCGAATGACATTCGCTTGAAAAACGCGCCCTCTACTTTTCAGCGTGTTATGGACCATGTACTAATGAAATACCTACATAAGATGTGTTTTGTATACATGGATGACGTCATAATCTTTCCCACGTCTTTACAGGAACATATTACCCACCAAGGAAACATCTTTGAAGAATTAAAAAAATACAACTTAAACATTCGACACACAACAATACACACACAAGAGTGAATTTTTAAGAAAGTATGTCCCCTTCTTAGGGCACGTCATCACCGATAACAGAATTAAGCCAAACCCTGATAAAGTAAATGCGATCCAACAATATCTGGTTCCAAGAAATCCGTGAATTTCTAGGATTAGTAGGATATTATAGCACATTTATCAGGAATTTCTCGAAAATAGCACAACTCCTAACAAACTGTCTAAAGAAACAGGCTAAAATAAATATATAAGATCCTTCATATTAGAGGCATTTAACAAGTTCAAACAACTAATTACTAACGCTCCTATATTTAGCTACCCCGACTTTATTAAAAGTTTTAAGCTAACAACCCACGCTAGTAATATAGCCATCGGATCAGTTTTATCACAAAACGAAAAACCAATTACTTTCTATTGTAGAACTTTAAATACAGACGAAAAAACTATTCTACAATACAAAAAGGATCTTATCTATAGGGGAAAGTTGCAAGCAATTTAGACATACCTCTATGGAAATAAATTTCTAATCAAAACAGATCACAAATTACTTGTATGGGTATACTCACTGAAAGAACCTAACAGCCGACTAGTCAAATGGAGACTACGACTCGAAGAATTTGATTACGAAGTCAAATATGGCAAAGAAAAAGAAAATGTCTTTGCAGACGCATCCTCTCGTGTTGAAATTAATCACAACACAAAAGAACAATGGTAAGCAGAAGACGACATTGACTTAGCATCTTTATTAGTTCATGTCTACACTACAGAGGAGTTACCTCCAAAAATCGCTGATGAAATCCTAGAAAACAGCCTATTGACCTAACCAACCTTACTCCCGAAAGAACTATCGACGAAAGTGCAACAGTAAGTACACTCAACAAATGAAGACCCTATTTGTAATCTACAAATTACGGAAAAGATACTTGAAACCTTTAACAATCAAATACTTATAGAATATGGAGATTTCTACAAAGTGAAACAAAATAAATTAAAGTCCACCAACAAAATTTTCTTTCATATTCATATTTGAAAAACTTGCGAATTAGAACTCACTCACTATGTTTCTTAAAGAATATATTAAGCCAAAAACCACATATTGCATATATTTAAAAATAACTGAAATCGAAATAGTATTCACGCGTCTCATACAACACCTTTTTAACAATACAGTTAAATTCATTAATACTAATAATAATCCAATTTCTATTATTAACTTTATATTTAATAAGTATCTGGAAAAATATCACAAAAACAACCACAATGGAATTCAAGAGACCTATCTACCAGTGGCGGCTGATGAGATTTGAATATGGGGGGGCGTAGAAATAAAAAATGCGCCCTTGATGAAATGAAAATTTTGCATATTTCAAACCCCTTAATGTCAAACCCCTTAATGTTTAATAATGTTCGCGTACGGCCGCGAAATAATTGCGGCCAAATCTGCATAATATAAGCATATGGAAAGTATCTAACGAGTCTAGTCGAAAAGGAGATCGGGTCAGTTACCATAGTTACCTGGGCCGCGACTCAAAGTGCGGCCACGAAGCTGTGATGCTTTGCTCACTGTGCAGTGTGCTGTGGTGATCCAGTAATGTGGACTGTGGCATTATGCGTACGATAGCACAAGCGCTCGAGCCCTCCTAATAATAGTCTAGTACCACAATAAACATGTTTTAACATTTGCATTTAATTTACAATAATGATAATAATAAGGATTTCTTTGGTATTTTTGGTGGAGGAGCACGCGGCCATGCGGCCTTAAGGAGGAGCCGCCACTGCTATCTACATTTTCTAACGCTATAGTACACCCCTCATATGAAAGAACTAATAAATAAATACATAAATGAATGTCAGATTTGTTTCAAATTCAAATACTAAGACACCCCACAAGGGCCTCTCGTATCAAAGAAGCCTTTCCAATACATATACATTGACACTTACACCATTCAAAACACATTATTCGTTCTGCCTCAAGCCTACTGGATACGTGGTAAAAACGCCACTACAATATCGAACAAATTAAGACATTACTTTTCGCATCATAATTACTCAGAAAAAATTACTTGTGATAACGGAACTGAATTTAATAACGTCCTTATCAGAGAATTCCGTATTTTATTCAAAATTAATAGTATATTACATACTGAGGCGGAAAATGTTTCATTACTGTCGAGCGCTGTTTAGATAACCGAGGTGCGTAGCACCGAGGTAAGCTATAACGCGAGACAGGAATGAAACCTTCCGCCGAGGTATGTATACGATTTTATTCACAACCATCTCTAAAAAAACGAGAAAACGGGAATATCTCCATTTATTCATTCATATTTTTTCATACTACTTTTCAATTTAGAAGACAGTGAAAATCCGTTTTTCTACGGGCGTGTGGAAAGTTACAATTTTCTGCACGCATTTGATTGTAGAAAATTGCACTTTTCCGCACTAGTGCGGAAAATAAATACCTATGTATTACTTGCAATGTGATCATAATATTATCTTAATTCCAAAAAATCATGTTGTCACTGTTCAGATTTTGACATAAAGAAAAAGGAATGCTTGACACTTCTAATTATTAGACAGCATTGTGTGCAAATATTTATTTTTCTTATGTCAATTTTCTTCACGCCCGTAGAAAAAACGTTGTTCCTAACACATGTGGAAGGTGTCTTTTCCGCACTCACTGCTTGTCCGAACTCCGCTTCGCGTCGTTCGGACAACTGCAGTCGCTTGCGGAAAAGTATCACCTTCCACACTTGTTAGGAAAATAACTATTCTATGACGCTGACATTATTATTTAATAAAGGGGCCATAAATTGTTGACTGTCACACTGACAGCAGTTGATTATTTTTTTAGGATTTACTAAAAAACTAAAATCCAAAATTATTTTTATTGTAAACTGATTCTGTATAAATAAATATAAAATATTTAAGGGTTTTTCTGATGACTGATGCCTTGTCAAAATTAACGTCACTCAAAATACAAACATCACGTATCTTTCAGATGTTTTACTTTCCACCCTTGGGTGGAAAGTGATCACTTCCCGACCTGGACAGTAGCAACAGTTAGTAATGACTAATTTTCAGACTTGTAAAAAGTCAGTAATAACCTTATTACATATATGGTTGTGAATAAAATACATTACATCTTAGTACAGAACCCTAATTCTAACCCCCCAGTAGAGAGACTGCATAGCACACTAAATGAATAATTAGGAATATTAAAACTACAACCTAAAGAAGACTCTTATCACGACTTTAAAATTATGACGACAGCTATAACCATTTATAACCAATCACTACATTTAACTACCAATTTAACACCTTTCACACTTTTATATGGCCCCTACGATAATCTTAACGCACATGGACTCAACTTAGACGCCTCAATTTCAATTTATCAAAACTATAATGAAAGCCGAAAAAACGAATTACTTCCCTTTTATGATATTCTGTATAATAAAATGCTACAGAAAGACCAACGAATACTCGATAAAAGAAATACTAATTTGAATGAACCGCTGCTGAGTATGTATAATATGGGATCGCCGTGAGTTACCCTCTGTATACAACAAGTACCCATTATTGAAAAATTTAAGCATATTATGGTATTGCCTACTAAAGAAAAAATTGAATACTATAAGAGCATCGTTGATATATTCTACAAATTTTATTTAACGTGGAAGAGTTTGAACAACACTCGATAGTTATGAACTGGCGAGACCTTGGCGGAACCATGGTCACGGGCGGGCAGAGAGGAGGTCTCGCGGACACGCGGATCGAAGTACAGGTTCAACGCACCTGACGGAATGGCGAGCCGGCCATACCGTTAATCCACACTAATGGGTTCCGCTAACATTACAGCGGAACTTATTCTGCATCTGGTGCTCCTTGCCTTCAAATTAGACCTAGGATGAGTTGATTTGGAATTACAATGCACTCGTAATGAGAGTTCTCGGCACACTATTATGGTTAGGTTGTGGATATAATTATTTAATAACCCCATGGGGGCAAGATGATCATTACAACTTTATCTATCCGCGATAATTTAATATCTGGTTTGCAAAGACTAGGTGACGCGCTTTGCCTGTTTCATTGATTTGGTTTTTTAGGGCTTCATTTATCAAAGGTATTAGGTATTTGATTCATATTACCTTTAGTATAATAGCGTTTCGCGATAACACCCTACTCTAGAAGCTGCCCGAGTACTACCTCCTAATTAATTTCGTGAGTGGGTAGTTTTTAATATATCTACTTTTGTATGGCTCTTCTTTAATAATGGCAGTCTGGCATCCCACATCCCTTGAGTGAGATGACTGTCGCACATTAAGAAAATTGTTTTCATCATATTTGCTAAGTTAGCTCTATAGAACTTAAAAATTATGCACCTTATAGCTAGGTCACAATTGAACTTACATATAATTTGCAGTACATATCAGTCAAAGATCAAATATAATAATCATCATTTGTATGTTCTTTAACTACATCTAGTAGCTACCAGAAAAAATATTTTTCTTAATCAAGTAAATGTGATACGGAATAAATTATTTTATAAAATATTATCCCATCCAAAATGTTTACATTTTGATTTGATCTGTCGGTCACACCAGGTCCAAAACTACGTTCGTTGAAAAAACAATTTTAAGTTGAATTTAAATACGCACGAATATTTAAAAATTAGCGACTTTTCACACTAAACAATACTTCCATAAAGGTATTTTTTCTAACCCTTACACTCTTATTATGACACAGGCACAGGACACCTGTTATTTGTGAGAAAACGTTAGATTCTGACATTTTTATTAAAAAATACAACGGTGCCAACCAGAGAAGGCAGTAGCGCAATATAAATACGTATTATGATATACAGAGCGTTTCAGTCCAATGCATTAAATATAAATATATCGAAAACCTTCAGGAATTAAATGAGGGCAAAATTAAGGTAAAGTTGCGTAATTAGGGGATACATATAACGGCTGTAACAAATTAAGATTAATTTTGATAAATATTTGAAAACAATCGTAATTTGTAAACTTATAGATATTAAAAAATAGCTACATTTGGTCACTGCAACCTTGTTTCTGCTATCGAATAACATGAGCAGATTTCCGTAACACATCGTGCCTTTCAAGTACCATTATCAACTTTTTTTGCGAATAGACACCTGGAAGATTTTTTTCTCGAATATCCATTCTCAGTACCTATTCTCTTTTCGTATTCATATTGAATTTTGTTCAATTATTAACGTTTACATTAAAAAACACATTAATCTTTTAATATTTAAAGCAATAAAATCTTTAGTGGATAATATGTCTTTTTGTAGTTAGTTATAAATCCAGTTGAAGAAACAACCAATAGTAAAAATAAACGTAAATAAAATTATTCATCATTATTCATTAAGAAAAGTTAAAAGTTCGAGTTTTATCTATAATGTACGGAAATTGAAGAAACTTAAAAACATGCAAGAAACGTAAAAGTCGAGAACATAAGTTAACATGAATTTCAAAGGAAAATACTAAAGATTGATATTTAGAATTATGATTGAGAAAAGTCTTAATTTAGTTCGGATAAGGACGACATAAGCCATCGAAGATTGCAACAATGGTACTTGTCAGATCAATAGTGAACATAGTGCCGAATTTAACTCATTATTGATAATCGAATAAATAAAAGGAATAACAGGAAACACTTCTGCACATATTTAGTTATCTGTCATAGATTCGTTCTCAACAGAAATTGGATAAATTGATAATTATTATAAAATGTAATAATCATATATTATTGTTTATTGGATTTTGATACTAATTACGAGCACATCTGTATAAAAAATTATAATATACAATAAGTTATGGTTAAAAATTTATTTACTCTAAGTAAAATTCTTATATAGCTTTCTTTTAATGTTTGGCTTCATTTTTATATTTATGCTCTTGCTTTGATAATTATCCAATGAGTAACATTTTACAACCTCATGTAATGTCTATCTTTCGTCGACTTATACAAATAGGTAATTTAATCTATACATTGTAATTTATACTACTTCTATAACCGGTCGACAGTGAACTAGACAATGACATGCACTAGACAAGAAATATTCTCAGGATGTTCTTATTTAATACTTTAAAATATTTTCAAAACTTTTTCTTTTATTGAGTTTAAATTACCAACGTGTTTGGATGTTCTTGCATCAATCTAAAAATATGTGGTAAATATTCTTCTGAGTAGTCTTCATCAGTGCTGTCAACACGGTTGTTTATACTTTAAAATGATAAGTTGTTACAACAAACTAATTTATTGTGAATAATGTTACTTCAACTTACACTAAAGCCAGAATCACGATCTTTGAAAATTTTGATGCTTAGATCAGCTGAAACCAATACTGGGTTGAAAAATGATAAACTTTGTACATTTTTACCGATAATTTAGTCATACGACAATGAGATTCCATTGTTACTGTACTAGCGTTAACTATTTTTTCATTAAAATCCAAATAACTGGAGCTTACTCGTTTACAGTACAAACCCCGCCAGTTCTACGACATAATCAAGTCACATCAGGAACCTTTTGATCACAGTGTAAAATATATTTTTTTAAATATAATAAATAAAATTATTAATCTGATGAGTGAGTTCAGAATTATTTAGTTATCGACAAAAATTACATTATTTGTCCAAACTGAAATTGGCATACTCTTTGCACAAGTTTGGTTACAATTATTACTCAATAAGGATCTCTGGATGTTCCCATGACTTTAGTAAGGATACTCTTGATATTTAAGTATTACACCGTCTGGTACAACTCCTTGTATGTAACGTACAACTGGTGCTTCTCCTGCCATTTCAACAGAAACCTGTAGTAAAGTATCAAACTAAAGAATATCCCAAAATAGCTCTTTTATAGAAGCTAAATAGAAGCAACTCCAAATCGAAATTTCAATAATATAGCTGAATATAATAGCCCAATAATAAATAATAGCCAAATTTGGCTTTACTTTAATTATAAAACCAGTGTTAGACTGGAATATTTTGTATTACTTTGTATTACTTTGTATTTATACACAGCAAATAGTAATTATGAAAATTTATAGAATATCATACCCGTACAATCGGCGAAATATAATTTGTAAAGTAATATATGTCATTTTTAGGGCGTAGGAATGAAGCTACTTCTAATTGCTATAATATGATATTCTTTCCATCATTCCTGTAGGTAGGTACCTACTCTTCGTCACCGATAACCTTCAATCCCATAATTTTTAAATATAGATATGCATATGAACAATCAATATTATATTAGTTTTTATATAAATATTTTCAGATTTATCCAATTTCTGTTAATAATTAATCTACAAATAACCAATAAACATGTACCAATGTATATCCGGTTATTCTTTTTATTTCTGTTATTAAGTAATCTTAACATTCCGTTTAGATGCGATCGGAGCTTACGCTTACAAAAACATGAGCAGGTCTTTATTAAATTAAAGATAAACCCACTGAGATAGACTCATAGATCAATATATCCAGTAACCCCTAAAACAGTTTAGAATAGTCAATTAGTTGATATATAATTTGCTATATTATGCAGTATTTGATTTAACAAAAAGTTGATAAATAATGAATCTTGTGTAAAAAAGGAAAATATAATAATGGAAAGATGCATAATAAATGTTAATAAAATTTGCGAATCTGCATTTGCAAACATTTTATTTCATGATTAAATTTTACAAAAAATGTTTCTGTTCTCATTGAAATCTATTTATATGTATATTTAAGTTTTATTTCTTTATATCTTTATATAGCGTTTATATCTTCAGTCAAAGGCTTGGATATTTCACAGGCTCTCTCATTTCGTATAACCATTCACTAGTTATGTTACCGCCAGCCCGGCACCTACGGGAGACGCAATGCAAGCTCAGCATAGACTAGTTTATAAATATGAGATAATCTCTTTGTTTAAGGCATTAATTACTATTCCCTTGTACACAACAGTTAAAACTTGTAACCAGTGAAAGTGTTTGAATAAAATTTGTTAACAGTTTTTGTGCAAAAGTTATTTTTAAAAACTCGCTCCTTTGGAGCTCATCTATATCTGGCGCAGTCGGTAGGATGTGGTGAAGATTTTTGGCAACCAAAAATAGATTTTTGGCATCGAAAAAATGGCAGACCTGATCGGAATTGGCCCGAAGTACAGAAGATTTTCAAGATTCGAAGATATTTTTGTTTTCACCTTTTCAAGAAACAAAAACCAAGTTAGAAGTAAGAAAATTCGGCATTCCTTGTCACACCTTTCCTATTATATTCTACTAAGTTATAAAAACTAGTGTACTCACTCTGAAAAATCCCATTTCAGAGCGGTAAGCGTGACCACTAGCTACTTAGTTTCCTTTTTCCTATCATATTCCACTAAGTTATAAAAACTAGTGTACTCACTCTGAAAAATCTTATTTCAGAGTGGTAAGCCTGACCACTAGATACTTAGTCTTCCTATCATCGGAAGCACCGTGAGGCTTTGCACTTGTATTTTTAGGTGTCGAAGTGCCTAATTATACATAAGCCCTAGAAGAAAACAAGACAAAGTACTCTACTTTCTAAGACCCAATGCGACTGTAAGTCGTTGGTAGAAAGTATTGACTCGTAGTCGTAAGTAACATCGAGCCTTTAAAGTAACACTCAAAATTAAATAAATTAATAAAGATATTTTCCCATTTTACCTTAGAAAATAATAACTAAATTTTAAAAAAATGATTTTAGTTATATTGGATTTTTATATACTACGAGGGTATTTCAGAAAGTTCCATATATAATAAATAATCATTATAAAATCTGGAAACAAATTTGTCAATGAGATTCCTGTTTCTTATATTCATGTAAGTAAAATAAGTCTCGACAATCACTTTTAATAATTAAATCAATAAAGTAGAATGTTCAAACTTAACTAGGAAAATGAAAAACGTAAAAATTGAAATGTATAATAATTCAGCACTTAGGGCATATTTAACTGGACTAAATTCCAATATGAGTCATTTATTACGATGTAAAACCCCTACAACCTTAGAACAAGCTATACAATTTACCACTGACGAAGAAAACATAGACTATCACAGATCATTAATAAAATCCAATAATTCACAAACTAATCAACCATATAGTTTCCAAAATAACCAATCAAAATTACAAATCAAAAACCTCTTATTAGAACACTGCCTGTTTATTATACACATAACCATTTTCCACACACATCACATGGTCCAACCCAACGACAATTTTCACAACCAATTAATAACAAACCAAATTGGCCCAACACATTTCAAACACAGCATCCTAAACCATTCATGCAAAGACTTTCTCATAATGTTTTTGCACCACAAAATGCACCTGTTCCCCAAAACAAACCGATTCCTATGGAAACCTCTGGTACCATGCGAACATTTAAACCTCCTTCAAGAAATTTTAAACCACTCCAACAACAACAGCGAAAATTTAACTTCGAAGAACTTTACGCTCAAGAAAATCAATATAGTGTTTATGATATTCCTAATCCAGAATACCCTAATTATTCTGAATATCCTGAATATTCCGAGTATACCGAATACTCGGAATACCAGATTCTTTAGAAACCGAACCAGACATTTTACAAGATCATGAAAATTTGTATATACCAGCCTCGGAATTGAACCCGAAGAACAAATAGAAATTAATACTTCCTCAAATAATCGACTTCCATACATTATCATCCCCGAAATTAATGCTAAATTTATGATTGATACAGGATCTACAAAAACATTAATTAACGAAGAAATCGCTTTAGAACATTTTTCAGATATTATCGAAAAGGACCCTTTCCAAATTAAAACCCCACACAATATTTCAGTACATGGTTATTCAGTAGAAATTAATCTTTCGAAAATTTTTAAACGTCCTGATATTTTACATAAACATTATATATTTAATTTTAATCCAAATTATGATGGACTAATAGGACTTGATTTATTATTAAAATTAGATGCCAATTTAGACTTTAAAAATGGATTATTAAAACTGTCCAATACAGACATTCCCCTTTATATACAGGGTCAGAAAATCAAATATGAACCTAATATAAACAGAACTGTAAATAAAAACAATTTTTCAAAATTCAAAATCGAACCACAAACCGAAAAACTTATTATTGTACCCATAAATAATATTGATATTTCTGAAGGCATTATTCAAAATTTTGTTTTCGATAACGAAGTCGAGATACCAGCTGGAATTTGTAAAGTTATTGATAATAAAATTACAGTATTGGCTATTAACCCAACCAATCATGAACAAGAAATTGATATTCCAAATATAAAACTATACCCTATTCCTCCTACATTTGACCTAAATAATCTAGACGAACCGATGGAATGGCAAAATTCAGATACAAATTTCGATGATTTACAAAAACAAAATTTAAAAAATTTACGACTTGAACATTTAAATACCGAAGAATATAAAGCAATTAGGCAATTATGTTATGATTATTGTGACATTATGTACTGTGAAGGTATTCCTTTAACGTTTACTAATCAAATTAAACATCATATTCGGACTACAGATAATATTCCTATATATACTAAATCCTATAGATACCCGCATTGTCAAAAAATGGAAGTCCACAATCAAATTGATTCTATGTTATCTTAAGGTATAATTAGACCATCTACGTCTCCATGGTCATCTAATCTTTGAATAGTTCCTAAAAAGCAAGATGCTTCTGGTAGAAAGAAATGGCGCGTAGTTATTGATTATAGGAAACTAAATGAGAAAACTATTGACGACAAATTTCCCATACCAAACATTTCTGACATATTCGACAAACTGGGCAAATGTAATTATTTTACTACCCTTGACCTTGCATCAGGGTTCCATCAAATTGAAATGTCACCTGATGACATTGAAAAGACCGCATTTTCAACAGACAAAGGTCATTTCGAATATATTCGAATGCCCTTTGGGCTCAAAAATGCTCCGGCGAGTTTCCAGAGAGCAATGAATAATGTTTTACAAGGACTAGACGATATTTGTACAGTATATTTAGATGACATCATTAGTTTTTCTACAGGTCTTCCAGAACATATTCAAAATTTAAAAAAGGTATTTGACCGTTTAAGAGAGACAAATTTCAAAATACAGCTAGACAAATGTGAATTCTTAAGACATGAAACAAAATTTTTAGGACACGTAATCACTAGCAAGGGTATACTACCTAATCCTGACAAAATTAAAGCAGTCATTGACTTCCCAATTGGGAAAAAACTACCAAGCAAATAAAATCATTTTTCGGTTTAACCGGCTATTATAGGAAATTCATAAAGAACTACGCACAATTAACTAAACCTTTAACGTCTTGTCTCAAAAAAGGAAAAGAAATAAAACATACACCTGAATTTATAAATTCTTTTGAAAACTGTAAAAAGATATTGACCAATAGCCCCATTTTAAGATACCCGGATTTCTCTAAACCCTTTAACTTAACGACAGACGCATCGAACGAGGCTTTAGGTGCGGTATTATCCCAAAACCTCCTGGGTCAGATCACCCCATAGCTTACGCTTCACGTACATTAAATGATTCTGAAAGAAATTATTCCACTGTAGAGAAAGAATTGCTTGGAATAGTCTGGTCAGCAAAATATTTTAGGCCATATCTATACAGACACAAATTTACTATTTACACCGACCACAGACCTCTCCAGTGGTTGCACTCCTTAAAAGAGCCAAACTCAAAATTAATGCGTTGGAAAATTAAACTAGAAGAATTTGACTACGACGTAAAATACAAAAAAGGTAAACTCAACACAAACGCTGACGCCCTTTCCCGAAATCCTCCTATAGAAATGAATCCGATTGATACCGAGTCTTTAATAGTGAATTTCGATGACGAAACAAATAAATTACTAGACGAAATTCTAACTGAACGTGAACATCTTAATACTCCCACTCCAAATTTAAACGACAATTTAGAAAGACCAAATTCACCTTTGGATTTGGATGATATCCTATTACCACCAAACGACCAAGACAATGACACTGTATATTCCAATCAATCCGACGAACCAACGAATATTATATTAATCTCTGACGAACCTATCAATAAAGAGAGAAAACAAATAATAAAATTGAATTCCTCTAAACAGAATAAAAGTAACAAGGTATATAACAGCCAAATAACCAAGTGTTATATCCCTAATGATTATTCGGACCAACATTTAATAAACATTCTTAAAGATTATACGACAGCAAAAGATACCTTTCACATTCATTCACAACATCGCGAAATTTATAATAGATTATGTAACATATATACCAGATTGTTCAATAATAATGGCCCTAAACTAATTTGGCACAACACGATGTTAAAAACACTTAAAACACCTGAAAAAATAAAACATTCCATAAAAACTTATCATGAAGGCAAAACTAATCATCGTGGAATTCATGAAACAGTTACTACTACTACTACTACTAAAATTACGACAAAAAGTCTATTTTCCCAATATGATCAAATCTGTACAAACCTATATTGCAGAGTGTGAAATCTGCCAGAAAGCAAAATACAATAGGCATCCCTTAAGAATACCATTGAATATAACCCCCAACGCAACAAAACCTTTTGAACATTTATTTATCGATAAAATACAAATAGAAACAAAAAAATTTCTCACAATAATAGATTCGTTCTCAAGATTCGGATATCTGGTAGAAATTCAGGCTAAAGAAAGTGCTATTATAGCATCTGAATTAATTAAGTATTTTTCAATATACACTACACCGGGTCAAATTACTTTTGATAACGGTACTGAATTTAAAAATTATGCCATTAAATCACTATTGAGCACCCATCATATAAATGTCCATTTTATAACACCCAATCATCCTGACTCTAATGCACTTGTAGAACGATTGCATTCCACCATTCTAGAACACATTCGACTATTTAGGTTAAAAGAAGAAACAAAAAAATTGAGCGTTCAAGAATTGGTAAATTTAAGTTCAATCGCGTATAACAATACAATTCACTTTAATACAAATCATTCTCCCCAAGAGATAATTTTTGGAAAAACTATACCTATAGAAAACGTTAATTCTGATAGTAATTTAATATCTAATTACCATAATCAAATGAGAACAATGCACGATCAGATCCGAGAAATTAATCAGAATAATAAACAAAAATATATAAATTATCATAACAAAAAATCTATAGATCCCAAAAGTAAGTTTAAAATTGGAATCACAGTCTATACTAAGGACACCCCCCGTAATAAAACTAAACCCAAATTCACAGGCCTATTTACTATTTTACAAATAAATGACGATAACACTGCTGTAGTTAAATCAATTAATAATCAAGAAAAAAGAGTTCACTTGAGTAATTTAAAACCTCTCTTTCAGAGTAGGTTAGACGCCGCTGACCATCCAGCAGAAAACACAAATAGCCTTACAAACCATAACCAATAATCCTGGGCTTGTTGCCTTTAAAATCGGATACGCCAAGAACATTATTTCAGAATGGGAATTGATAGACAGTATTGACCTACTACCAATAATAAATAACTTAAAATCAGTTGAAGTGCAAAAACGAAAATTTTTGGACGATTTAAAAGCTGGCAAAGACAATTGCTCCAGAGAAGAACGTGTTGACTCACAACTGCTTTATCTTCTTGACAGACAAATAAACATGACAGAACAACTAATAACAGAAATACTCCCTAACAGACGATATAACCGAGGGCTGTTTAATTTTATTGGAACCATACAAAAATCTTTTACAGGCACATTAGACGCTGACGATGGAGAAAGATACGACCAAAACTTTAAAAACCTTTTTAAAAATCAAGAAACACTCCAAGCTGATCTTAAAAATCAAATATCAATCACAAAGGAACAGATTGATTTTACCAATAAAACAATATTTAAATTAGTATCAAATCAGAATAAAATAATGAAACAAATTGACGATTTACAGACAATAATCCAACAATCAATACTATGCGATTGGAGTATCTGGATACGTGACGTATTATTAATCTTGTCTGAAACCACAAACGAACTAAATACGTTCTTGACAAAAATACAAACGGCACAAACATTTGCTAGACACTCGGAACTACATAGTAGTATAATCACATCTGAAAATATCCTACGGGAATTGATATTAATTGAAAACCATCTACACGGACTAAAACTAGTATTGCCCCCCAAGTATAGACAATTTATCCATTTTTGAAAAACTAATAAAAGTAAACGTTTTTCAGAAAAATAATATTATATATTTTATATTAAGAGTACCTTTAGTAAGTAAGTTAGACTACGAAGTCTATAGAATATATCCAGTACCTAACAGTTATAATCAAATAATTATACCAAATGCAAAATATCTGTTAACAAATAAGGATACGTATTTAGAAACCAATGAAAAATGTCCCATCATACAAGGTGATATGCATCTGTGTGAAATTGAAACAATTTCCGAAAAAAATTCAGAAAACTGTGCTTTACAATTAATACAGTATAAAGATAACCCAAATTGTACTCCTTATTTGGTGCCTAGAATTCAGTCACAATCTATAAAGATAGAAAACTTTGATTCTTGGATCTTAATAAGTCCTGACGAAACGGTGTTAAAAATTTACTGTGACAATGATGTTAATTATAAACAGTTACATGGAAATTATCTGCTGACTCTTCCATACAATTGCAAAGCCGAATTGAAATCAAAAATTCTAATTCCTAAACAAAAGAATACATTCAAAATTTCACAAGTAAATCTACCAAAGCTGCAATTGAATATTAACTTTAGAAATAAAACCAAATTAGAACATGTCGAGATTAGTAATATCGATTTAACTGCATTTGAAGAAATAAAAAGACATGCTGAAAACTATCAAATGAAATTAAGAAACCAGGAACTCATTGATATCGAACAAGAACATACAAATTGGTTCCAGATTATAATTTACATTGTAATAATAACTATTGTAATATTTATGATTTTGTATTGTTTGTTTAAGCACCGATCCAAAATAATTGTTAGATTGACACACCAGTCTCCTACACAGGATGTCCAAAATGGAAACGACATTCAGTTAGGCCCTTTCTAGCCCTAAATTTCATTTTTGGGCATGGAGGAGTTATGTTACCGCCAGCCCGGCGTCTACGGGAGACGCAATGCAAGCTCAGCATAGACTAGTTTATAAATATGAGATAATCTCTTTGTTTAAGGCATTAATTACTATTCTCTTGTACACAACAGTTAAAACTTGTAACCAGTGAAAGTGTTTGAATAAAATTTGTTAACAGTTTTTGTGCAAAAGTTATTTTTAAAAACTCGCTCTTTTGGAGCTCATCTATATCTCACTCATAGGATTACATAATATAAACTGAAAAACAAAAAAAAATAAGTAAAGAACTAATCTGGATTCCGGTCGTGCAAAAGACTGAACGCTTTAGATTTCAAACTACGAACCAGTGGTACAAACCTGCAATCGTTCTGGTATGTGAATAAAGAGAATTAGATGTTTTCGATGAGAGTTGTCAATTTATTTCACATAAAAATCTAATATAATTGAAAATACTGAAAATGGGGATCTCGGAAACGGTAAGAGATGCGAAGTCGATTAAATGGAAGCAAAGTTGCGTATTCAGGGGAGCAACATAATGGTGAAAAGAAATCAAGGCTAACTTGATTAGTTTTCGAAATATTTTGAAAAAAACGAAAATTTCGATTTTCGTTTTTATTTTTTTGCGGGCCTATTTGATGAGATATTAAAAAATAAAGAGCACTTTTCTATAGCAACTTTTTGCCCTTTAACGAATGGTGTTAGCAAATTTTCCGCAAAACGTTTCATTTCCCAGAAACCAACATCAACTTAATTTTTTTAAATACGGACCAGGATTTTTTTTTCAATTTTTTGGAAGCATTTTTGTAACTTGATAGAATGCCACCATAAAAGGAACCAGATTTAAACGTTTTGTCTAAGAAAAATCCATCATTAGTATTTTTGTTTCGACTTTTGTTAATTCTAGATATTGAATAATATTTTTGAGGTTTAATTTTTATTTACGATAAATAAACAAAAGCTAATAATGAAACAACGAATTAGCAACTATAAACTTTGATGTAATTGAATAAACAATGAAGAAAACAACAAAATATGTTAAAACTATAAAAACCCTAAAGCAGATATTCAAATAATCCTCCGTCATTATTCATGCAGAGCCGTATTCGTCTTTTTAAGTTTTGAATAGATCTTTCGATTTCCCTTGCAGATATTGCATTCAGAACACGAATAGTGGCATTTCTCAAATCTTCAATGTTATTATATTGATTCTTATATAAAACATTTTTAGTTCTTCCCCATAAGAAATAATCTAATGGGGATAAATCAGGAGCTCTTGCTGGCCATTCTATAGCACGATGATTTCCAATCCATCTGTTTGGAAATGTTTCATTTAAGTAGTTGAGCACAATTCCTGAATTCTGAGGCGGGGCTCCATCTTGTTGAAACCAAATCAGTCGTTGATTTGAGCGGCAAGTCGTCTAAATAATCTAATAACTGATTTCTTCAAAAATTGAGGTACAATGGACCATTTGAAGTTTCTTCATAAATAAATGGCCCCAGTAAACGATTTTTATACATCCCCACCCAGATATTAAATCCAAAACGATTTTGATTTCGTATTTGTCTACCCTCGTTAGGATTATTAATTGACCAATAGTGTTCATTGTTTCTATTCAACATTCCACAATTGGTAATTCTAGTCTCGTCAGATCAGATAATTTTCGATCATTATCTTCAAGCAATTTTTCATTGAGCCAGTTGCACCATACTAATCTTCTACCTGAATCACCTACTTGCAAAGACTGACTTACATGTAGTGTAGTTTGTAAGCCTTGTATCTGTTTGATTTTAATATTCTCCATACTCGTGTTCGAGGTAAATTTAATTCGTTAGCAATTTCTCTTGTGGACTTTGTAGGATTTTCTTGTATCTAAAAAAAAATATATATACATATATATAGGCACTTTTTTAATCTAATTTAAAAAGCAAAATTCACTGCAATACCTGATTAAGAATGTCTTGCTGACTTTCTGGAGTTATTCTGTTTCCATATTTTTGTTTGGATTTTATAAATGAACCTTCCTCCACCAATGTTCTATCTTATCTTGAAAATATGCAAGGATTGGGTTGCGGGAGTTGCTAAAACTGAATTACAGTGCGACTGGTAAGACACTTTCAAAATTGAAAAAAATTTCAGGTCCATATTTAAAAAACTTAAGTTGATGTTGGTTTCCGGAAAACGAAACGTTTGGAGGAAAATTCGCTAACTCCATTCGATAAAGGGCAAGCAGTTGCTATAGAAAATTGTTCTTTATTTTTGACTACCTCATCAAATAGGCCCGAAAAAAAAATAAAAACGAAAACGAAATTTTCGGTTTTTTCAAAATGTTTCGAAAACTAATCAGGTTAGCCTTGATTTCTTTTCACCATGATGTTCCTCCCCTGAATACGCAACTTTGCCTCCATTTAACCAACTTCGTATCTCTTACCGTTTCCGAGATCCCTATGTATTGCATCGACTTTGAAGCACCCTATATATAGAACAAAAAAACGAGGTTATAGCAGACAAGTTTTTTAAATTTGAGACAACATAAAACCAGCTTCACAATTATTAAGTCAGAACAAGCAAATACTAGATTCTATTTTACACACTAATTGCAACTATTAGAACCCCATAAAAAACGTAAAAAATAAAATAAAATGTTGCACGTTGCACATATGGAGCATGTGTTTAAACCACCAAGGGGAAGACTGGAAATACGATAAATTTACAATCTGAGATTGTAGGAAGTTACTGAATTACATTTATTCATTTACTTTGGTTACATTCTCAGATAAAAAATGTAACCTATTTCCAGTCCTTTGATATTTTAAACAAGTGGTTCATGTGTTTATTCGACTTTAAAAAAATCTGCTGACATTTCCTAAAATGACTTTCATGTCTTTTTTATATTTAACATAGTCCCACAAAAAAATTGTCCAGCTCTGTCAAATCGGGACTTCGAGCAGATCATTCATGAAGTCCTTTTCCTCCTATCTAACAATTTGGAAAACTTTGTCATGGTTATTAGATTAGTTGAAAGTAAAAAGTTGAATAATTGGGCAGTTTTTACCGAAAAAGTAAATGTCTTGGAAACTATCAATTTCAGATATAAGACATTATTTACAAAAAATATATATATATATAATTAACATGTTAATTCAAAAATAAAATAATATACTGCGTGTTGCATTTGAAAAAAATTAAAAAATTCTCCTTGAAATATACTAAATTAGAGCTTATCTAACAAACATCAAACATGTATAAAATAATCGATATTTGATTGCAAAACATTTTTTCTTACAATACTCCAAGAAGTGTGATTTAATTTATACTACTGTTTCAAAAAGTTTTCAAATGTTCTTTAATTAACTGGCAACGCTCCATCGAAAATAAAAAAAATCGGGTATCATCTAATCTTTTAAGCTGATTTCAAATATCGAAACATAAATATATTGGAAGATCTATTTAAAAAAATTGGCCTGAAAAGTGTCCCGCTATAGTGGAACAACCTGTATATGTCAAAATATTTTAAAAATATGCGCCTTTTCATACTGCATTGCTTTCTAAAAGCGTTTTATCTGAAAACTGTGCAACACTCCATATACCACCCCTACCATCCCTAAGTATGAATCGACTGGAACACACTGTATATACTTCTTTTTTTATTTTATACCCATGAGGTGTGTGGACGTATAAATATGGCGAAACGCGCGAGTTACGCCAGCAGCCTGCCAAACACTTCATATTTATATGGGGCAAGGCTATAACACAAGCCGCGAGACCGAGGCTCGCAGCAATCCATTTTATGTCGGTCTTTTGACGGACCATCAAAAAAAAATGACGCTTCTAGTTGTCTCATCCTAAAGACAAGCATTATTTTACGAAAGAGAAAGAAGGTAGACGTTTGAAATGGAATTACTTCACCCGTTCGGAAATCTCCAGAAACCTACAAAAATAAAATAACCACTTTATTAACAATTTACAGAAAATCAATAAAGCCACCGTTTATTCATCATCAGACATAACAACAAATTGTTATTTTATACCTTTGCATGGAGAAGTAACTAAAAAGTTCGTTGGAAACTCCTGGCGCACTCATTTTGTTATCGGATCGGTCAAGGTTCGCGAGAGGCTCACAGCAGGATTGTTGCTCGACCCAGGCACAGCTCAAACGCTGCTCTTGTGCAAAACAGTAGTGTTTATTGTACTATAGTTACAAAGTTACCACATGCTGCGTGTAACAAACATATACTTTTTTCATACAATAGTTTTTATAAAAGCATCATTTAGAACAGAAATATATTACTATTATTTCAAATATTCTGGGATACCTTCAATTCTTGAGAATGTCTCATAAAATAACAAATTTATTGTCTTCCTGTGATATTCCTTTAATATTTTGTAATGTGATGTGATATACTCGTAGTACCTAGGTGATATAGTTTAATATCTACCCGGTAACTCCTTAAGAGTTATTTAATAGCTGTTTTATATAATAATTGATAAATTTGTTTTAGTCATGAATTTGTATTGAAAATATTTTAAATGTAAGCCGCCTACACATTATTTGTAACAGAACTTCGTTGCAAACTCCGGCGTGTCCCTTCAACACGACGCGATTGTGTGGATGGGACCTGTAACCTCGTCGCGTAACATCACAGTGAATATGGATGTTCGCGCCGAAGTTTGCAGCGTTCATGGGAACGCTTGCAAAGCTTGCGTTCATGGAAACGCTTGCGTTCACGGTATTTCCGCGTCACATCAAAGGTTATTTCTGTTTGAGATTACGCAGAGTGTGGATGTGTCTAACCTAGTTCGTATATTGTCCTATCTTGAGGTATTATTATGATATCCTCTCAGTACAGAATAGACAGTTGTGTTGTCCAGATGAAAGTGGACGCAAGAAAATTCGATTCTTTTCATTGCTTTATATTATATAGCGTACCAACATTATTGTGGGAGCAACGCACCCTCGTTATTTTAATAAAATCCACAAAAATTGTTTTATTGATGATGGTTTATTATAATTACTATCCATGGTTTTGACAAACGTCTTCACTTCTTTTCCAAACAAAACTGACCAGGCTGCGTACAACACGGAACATCAGAATGTACTCGACGCAACGGAGTTCTGTTCAGAGACACTTTTCCCGCTATATTATGCTATGCGTATCACGACCTTTACTTTGACTTTGTTCGCGACGTAGTTACGAATCGAGATTCTGTTAGAAGTGTGTACACGACTCACTTCACGTTTTTACTATTATTATGATTCAGTAGAACACATCAAAATATTGATTATTTTTTTGTAGTTTATTATTAGTGTGTGATATATTAAGTCATGTGTAAATTAATGCAGTTTTTAATATTTTTGAAAAACATATATTATGAATAATGTCTGTAACTTATTCGTGGAGCAGCTGTATGATTCTCCTTAATTTTATTTGGGATTATACTACCTCTAAAATAATAAAAAAAAATTACTCAATTACACTCAAGTGTTTGATTTATTTCAAGGTTTTTTTATTATATTTCTTATGAAAAATTATTGTAAATATTATTTGTTTTATTACATAATTTATGTCAAATTAAAAAAATATTTATAAAGTTTAGTCAATTTATCTAACTTTTTTGTATGTAAAATATTATAAAGAAAACACGACAAAGAAGTATGACTGAATTTAATACATACTTGCCTCAAATAGCTCCACGGATTATGTACCTACTACATACAGTAACGCATTATTTAATATGTTTGTAAGAGAAAAAATAGGAAAAATAAATACCCAAACTGAATAGTAGTTTATGGCGTCTGTCAATTACCATCCAGTAAAGCAACTCTTATAATAGCCATGTACGACATGTTACAAAGGAAAAGTTTGTTTTGTTTGGTTATTAATACTTTGATTACAAAATAATTTATCCCCACAAGCAGCGATTTTTTAATTCAGATACACTCCTACCTATTCAAAATATTAAACCAGGTGATTATTCCATGATTATTAAGTTGCAATTGCAAGATCAGTTGTTACAAAAATACAATATTCGTACACCTACAATCTTATTAGTAATCAAAAGTTCGCCGATATTTATTTATATATAAAACAATTTAATCATACTAGGTATGCGAGGGTGAAAATAAATATTATAATCAATTACTCTGCCGACAGAACTTCCAGAGTAATATTTAATTACACCAGTATATTACAGTAAATAGCCACAACATTTGACAGCGCCATCATCAGACAGTTTCGACCTTAGTTCTCATCTGTATGACACAGGTGAAGGACAGCGAATATGTGGGCAACCATAATAGCCTAACCTAGCTAAGGTCGTGACAGTAGCGGTGAGAGGTATTAATTCTCGAAGCTATTTGCTAAACGAAGTTTCAACAACAGTTCATCATGTAAAACTTCAGTCTAGTGCGCTGCAAAGATCCTACCAAGATGCTACCATCCTAGATGGCATTACTTATATCGCATCCTTATAGCGTAATGCCATCTAATGTTGGGGGAGCAGCGACACCAATTTTAGAGGCACGGCAGTTTTTGAGTACATCAACTCCAATGAGTTGGACACGCTCAATAGAGGCTCGAAACCTACCTTTGTTACAAGAGCTAGGCAAGAGGTTATAGACATCACTGTCAGCTTCGCACTGGGTCAAAAACTGGCATGTTTCGTCGGAGGTGTCCATGTCCGACCATCGCCACATCTGCTTTAGTCTAGAGATAGACACAATCCCTACGACACAAGAGTATAGAAACCCAAAACTCACAGATTGGTGTATCTACAAAGAAAATCTGTCGGCTAATGTGAGACCTCATTCTAGGCCTCGCACAAACTATCAGATAGAGGAAAGCTATGATATTCTTAGCCGAGCCATGGTCCGAGCATATGAACAGAGTTGCCCGCTAAAAGTTACTAGGAGTAAACATACAGTCCCATGGTGTAGGGGCTCCGAGCTCCAAGAAACAAGGAAAGAAGCACGCAGGCTCTTTAACAGGGCCATGAACACAAAATCGAACTTTGATTGGGACCAATATAGAATGGCTCAACGTCGATTTAAGAGCTGTACTCGGAGAAGTAAGAGACAGGCATGGAAAGACTTCTGCGAAAGCATTGAAGACGCCCCTGCCACATCTAGGATTTATAAGATCATGAAATATAACCACGAATCCAGGATCGATGTTCTTAGGCTTCCTAATGGTACATATACGTGCACCACCAAGGAGGCGTTGGAGCACCTCGTGGATTTCCACTTTCCTGGTTCTGCCAAAAGTTCCAGCTCTATCCAACACCAGAGGACTCCCCACATAGAGGTTGCAGCTATAGATTGGAGGATGGCCTCGAATGTTGCCACGGTGAAGCGAATTAGATGGGCCATAAACACTTTTGCCCCATATAAGAGTGCGGGTATGGATGGAATATTTCCGGCTCTTTTTCAACAAGGGTCAGAATACATCATCCAGATCTGCGTGATCTATACATAGCAACATTAGCTCTAGGATATATTCCAAAACCCTGGAGAGCAGCGAGAGTGGTTTTCATTCCTAAAGCAGGTAGAGCTTCTTATGATGAAGCGAAGGCCTTTAGACCGATCTGCCTAACATCGTTTCTACTGAAACTACAAGAAAGGCTCATAGAGAGATTTCTGAAAGAGGGCCCGCTAGTGACTATACCATTACATAGCTCACAGCACGCCTACCAAACGGGTAGATCTACGGAAACAGCATTGCACTCCGTGGTCTACAAAATATAGAAAACGATTAGCCAGAAGGAGCTCGCTATCGGAACCTTCATGGACATAGCTGGGGCATTTGATAATACCTCCTACAATTCAATTCTAACAGCGGCTGAGGACCACGGATTCCCACCTACCATAGCTAGGTGGATTTATTCCATGCTTTCAAACCGCTCGATTTCTACCTCTCTCAATGAAGTTACAGTTAGAGCGACTGTGGGTCGAGGGTGCCCGCAGGGGGGGTTCTTTCCCCCTTGCTATGGAGCCTTGTGCTCGACGGTCTTCCTCGCAGACCGAAGAATTATAGAAGAATGGTGTATAGGACAAGGGCTGAGAGTTAACCCCTCTAAGGTCGATCTAGTCCTCTTCACTAAGAAAAGGAAGTTGGATGGTTTTAAAGCACCAACCATTTTCAATAAGACCATCCAGCGTTCAAAGATGGTCAAATTTCTGGGAGTTATCCTAGACGAAAAGTTGTCATGGGATACAACTGTCCCACATAGACAGACAAATACAGAGAGCCACCGCGTCCTTCTGGACATGTAAGAGGCTCTTTGGAAAAATGTGGGGGCTTAATCCGAGAGCCACCTTATGGCTCTATACCTCGGTTATTAGACCCTCCTTTCTATACGCGTCGATTGTATGGTGGCCAGCCGTCCGGCGGGTTACCATCAAACAACGGCTAAATCAACTACAACGCCTGGCGTGTGTAAGCACGACAGGAGCGATACGCACGGCTCCCACAGAGGCTCTGGAGGCTCTCCTGTCTCTCCCTAAACTGCATATAGTGGTTGATGGGGAGGCAAGGAGGGCCTCTTATAGGGTCAAGCAGTGGGGGCGGTGGCTAGGTAAAAGCCACGATGGTGGACACACAAGTACTCTTGGGGAACTTGTGGGAGGAGACAGTCTACTGGACGCACCCAGTGACAGGATATCTTCCACTTATGTGTTTCTCAAACCTTACATAGTAGAGATACCGGACAGGGACGCTTGGCTCGAAAATCCTGATGCTTAGGTCTCGAATGGGCTCGTCTGGTTTACGGATGGATGCAAGACAGACCAGGGCTCAGGGGCGGAACTCCGGGGCGTGCGCCCGAGGGCGAGACTATCCTTCCCCTTGGTCTTTCAGGCGGAAGTGTTTGCTATCTCTGCATGTGCTCAGGAAAATCTCAAAAGGAGAGTAGGTATTAGGGCTCCGCTGGGCCCCCAACTTTCAAAATCAAAATGGGGCCCCCAACTGTCAAAATGAAAAATGGGGGCCCCAACTGTCAAAATGGCGTCCCAGCTGTCTAGACCAAAGACCCATAGACCTACAAATCAGAGGGGCCAAAGACCCATAGACCTACAATTCAGAAGAACTACAAGCCTCTAGGGCCCTCAACATAACCTCAAAGCCATAGCGCCTTATGGGCACGGTTCTAAAGCAGAAATCTAAAGGAGGTCGCACACGGTGAATTATATATAAAGATTACTTACTCTGTTGTGGACTAATCAGCTGACACAGGACTCACGTACACCAGCGTGATATTTCTCTACGAGAGCTTCAGGTATGCTACAACAACAATAACAAAAGGTCCATTGAAGAGAGCTTCAGGTATACCACAACAAAATATTTAAAAAACTTAACCCAACTTTCCGAACACCGGAACCCTCGTACGTAGTAGTAGTATATAATAATTATTATTAGCTGTAGAATTATGTATCTCCATACTGACGAGAGTAACAACAATTTAAAAACCTAACCTAACTTTTCTCCGTACGTAGTATATAATTATTAACTGCATAATTATTTATGTATCTCAACGTTGAGAACAACAGCAATTTAAAAACCTAACCTAACTTTTTGTGTGTGGAACAAGCACGACCGATCACCAACACAGATCACTCTAGACTGAACCCACATACCTGTGCGTGTAATATAATAAATATCTAATTATCTCCATACTAGCGAGAGTAACAACCATTTAAAACTTAACTTTAGCGCGGGAATTTAGCACGACCCTGATCAATAACACCGAACCCATATACGAAATATCTAATCATTGCGTATCTCCATAAATTAACGAGCAAGACAGCGAGCATCTTATGACAACAGTAACTAAAGATATGTGTGTAAGGAACCATGACGTACAATCGCGAACTATTTAAATGCAGAATTGCGTATCTCCATAAATTAACGAGCAAGACAGCGAGCATCTTATGACAACAGTAAATACCTAGAAAGATGTGCCCGTAAGTGGTCTCAAGGCGGCGTGTTGTTATTACAGAATTTTCAACAAAACGAGCTCCGGTCACAGTTACGAAGAAATATTAATAATTTCAAAACTGTAAATGTACACAAATATTTACAGAGACAACTAAAATATTCACAATTAAAATTCAATATAAATACAATTAATATAAAATTATAATCTAAACAAAGACATGTCTTTCAATAAATCTATCTTCATCATAAACTGCCGTTATTCGAAAGTTGTATGGTGCAGAATCATTAACCTCAGCAACTCTGAAGCTGGTGGGGTGCCTGCAGAGGCGGTGGTAGCGATAAATTAAACTCTTCAGGTAGAACCTCTACAGCTAGTAATCGACCATGCAGCTCGTCGAATAGCAAACAATCATCTTGGCTTAAACCAGGCAGGGGGCTACTGCTGTAAAAATAATAATAATAACTACACAACCAAAATAGACAATTAATTAACAAATGTTTGTTTTTATTTAAAACATACTAAAAGTTTCTACATCGCTACAGTTCAATACTTATATACTCAAACGCGGCATCTACTGGTAGCAAAGAATCGATAAATTTAACATCAAAGTTTTTCATAGCCCTTGGTAGCATACAATATAGGTTATTTGAGAAAGCTGATTGCTAATGTAAAATGACGTGAAAAATCGTTTAGACATAATTATTGGTAGGAGATGCCGAAAACAACTACTCCACGGGCAATATGCCCCGACTGGCGTTGCATTACATCAACATCTCCATGGGTGTCGCCACATCCTTCATTAAGACCAAATACCAGACAATGACCAGTTTCGATCTTGTTATGATCTCATCAGATTGCCATAGATATCGGAATTACTGCCTGTCAATTAGACAATAATTGTCAGACAGGTAGTAGCAAAGACCCATAGAGGGCACAGTGTATTTCACTGTATCTCGCCACTACAAACATCGTTTAGACATGTTTAATTTTTTAAAAAAGTTCATACTACAAATCCGATACGACTTTTATTGTTAAAAATATTTGTGTACATACTATATGTTATATTAATTTAAAACGCAGTGCGACAGTCTAGCTTAGCATTCACAGGGAAATAATTACTAAAAATGTTATTACCTATTTTTGTCTTTTCTTGCAAATAAAAATCAAACTTTATAAAATCTGCAAGTATATGAAGTTTTGTAATATAATAATACAGAGTTGCCACTGCTAGCGTCTCCTAGTGAAAAAGGCGGCAACTACAATATACTAAAAAAAAAACAAATGCAGTATATTGTAGTTACCGCGTTTTCAACTAGTGGCGCGAAGATACCACATTTGTGCTTGATTTTAGCACGACAGTATAGATATCGTATGAATTACAAATGAAATTATGTAAATACTGATAATAAAATAATAAACTCACATCAATATAATGTTCTCCTCTCTTTCGGCGGCGGCGGCGACCTCGTCTGGAGATCTCGGCATAGATTCCTTACATTCCAGATATGTTAAGGCATCATAAGGTTGAAGCCCAATATGTTCGCTGCCATCGGTGTTCATGAACCTAGCTACCGTCTCCGGACAGAAACAAAAAATATTGTGGCAAGTCGCGCATGTACCATCGTCTGCATTTGTTTTTTTTTAGTATATTGTAGTTGCCACCTTTTTCACTAGAAGACTCTAGCAGTGGCAACTCTGTTATTATATTACAAAACTTCAAATACTTGCAGATTTTATAAAGTTTGATTTTTATTTGTAAGAAAAGACAAAAATAGGTAATTACATTTTTAGTAATTATTTCCCTGTGAATGCTAAGCTAGACTGTCGCACTGCGTTTTAAATTAATATAACATATAGTATGTACACAAATATTTTTAACAATAAAAGTCGTATCGGATTTGTAGTATGAACTTTTTTAAAAAATTAAACATGTCTAAACGATTTTTCACGTCATATTACATTAGCAATCAGCTTTCTCAAATAACCTATATTGTATGCTACCAAGGGCTATGAAAAACTTTGATGTTAAATTTATCGATTCTTTGCTACCAGTAGATGCCGCGTTTGATTTTAGCACGGCAGTATATAAGTATTGAACTGTAGCGATGTAGAAACTTTTAGTATGTTTTAAATAAAAAAAAAAACATTTGTTAATTAATTGTCTATTTTGGTTGTGTAGTTATTATTATTATTTTTACAGCAGTAGCCCCCTGCCTGGTTTAAGCCAAGATGATTGTTTGCTACTCGACGAGCTGCATGGTCGATTACTAGCTGTAGAGGTTCTACCTGAAGAGTTTAATTTATCGCTACCACCGCCTCTGCAGGCACCCCCACCAGCTTCAGAGTTGCTGAGGTTAACTGATTCTGCACCATACAACTTTCGAATAACGGCAGTTTATGATGAAGATAGATTTATTGAAAGACATGTCTTTGTTTAGATTATAATTTTATATTAATTGTATTTATATTGCATTTTAATTGTGAATATTTTAGTTGTCTCTGTAAATATTTGTGTACATTTACAGTTTTGAAATTATTAATATTTCTTCGTAACTGTGACCGGAGCTCGTTTTGTTGAAAATTCTGTAATAACAACACGCCGCCTTGAGACCACTTACGGGCACATCTTTCTAGGTATTTACTGTTGTCATAAGATGCTCGCTGTCTTGCTCGTTAATTTATGGAGATACGCAATTCTGCATTTAAATAGTTCGCGATTGTACGTCATGGTTCCCTACACACACATATCTTTAGTTACTGTTGTCATAAGATGCTCGCTGTCTTGCTCGTTAATTTATGGAGATACGCAATGATTAGATATTTCGTATATGGGTTCGGTGTTATTGATCAGGGTCGTGCTAAATTCCCGCGCTAAAGTTAAGTTTTAAATGGTTGTTACTCTCGCTACTATGGAGATAATTAGATATTTATTATATTACACGCACAAGTATGTGGGTTCAGTCTAGAGTGATCTGTGTTGGTGATCGGTCGTGCTTGTTCCACACACAAAAAGTTAGGTTAGGTTTTTAAATTGCTGTTGTTCTCAACGTTGAGATACATAAATAATTCTGCAGTTAATAATTATATACTACGTACGGAGAAAAGTTAGGTTAGGTTTTTAAATTGTTGTTACTCTCGTCAGTATGGAGATACATAATTCTACAGCTAATAATAATAATTATATACTACTACTACGTACGAGGGTTCCGGTGTTCGGAAAGTTGGGTTAAGTTTTTAAATATTTTGTTGTGGTATACCTGAAGCTCTCTTCAATGGACCTTTTGTTATTGTTGTTGTGGTATACCTGAAGCTCTCGTAGAGAGATATCACGCTGGTGTACGTGAGTCCTGTGTCAGCTGATTAGTCCACAACAGAGTAAGTAATCTTTATATATAATTCGCCGTGTGCGACCTCCTTTAGATTTCTGCTTTAGAACCGTGCCCATAAGGCGCTATGGCTTTAAGGTTATGTTGAGGGCCCTAGAGGCTTGTAGTTCTTCTGAATTGTAGGTCTATGGGTCTTTGGCCCCTCTGATTTGTAGGTCTATGGGTCTTTGGTCTAGACAGCTGGGGCGCCATTTTGACAGTTGGGGCCCCCATTTTTCATTTTGACAGTTGGGGGCCCCATTTTGATTTTGAGAGTTGGGGGCCTAGCGGAGCCCTAAGGGGGCCCCCATCTGGGGGGCGGAGCCAGGCCTAGGTCGCCCTAATACCTACTAAGGAGATATTCTAATCAGCATATCCAGATATGCACCGACAGTCAGGCGGCTTTACTTGCCTTGATCTCCTACAGGATCACCTCCAGGGCGGTCCTAGAGTGTGTTAATGGTCTGACCCAATTGAGACAGAACAACCAGGTAAAATTGACCTGGGTACCGGGTCATCATAATATAACAGGAAATGAGGAGGCCGATGCACTGGCTAAGAGAGGCTCAAGTATACAGTTTACAGGGCCCGAACCAGTGCTGGGGCTTCCGCCTAGTTATGTAGCAAGGTCCATTGGAAACTGGATCAAGGTAAGATCAAAGGAAGAATGGTCAAACGTGACTGGGCTGCGAGAAGATAGGCTCTTAATTGAAGGGCCTTGGTCGAACGCAACTCGATCAATACTTGCGCTAAGTCGTAACAGCATAAGGATTGTCACAGGACTGTTGACAGGTCACGGACATCTTAACAAGCACCTTAACACTATCGGTCTTAGTGACACTAGAAGTTGCAGGTTTTGCGGACACGATGACGAGGACTCCATTCACATCCTCTGTCGCTGTGCCTGCCTCATGGTCAAGAGAAACAAACACCTGGGCGCAGCATTTCTTCTGCCTCAGGACATTAGGGAGCTTCCCCTACAACGGGTGTTGGCCTATGTGCACAGCACGGGTCTCTTCCAAAGCTCCCAACTAGAGGCAGGCACAATGGGTCGAAAGACCTGAGTGCTGCGGGTAACCGCGCCGCCTATCAACAACAACAACAAGGTCGAAACTGTCTGATGATGGCGCTGTCAAATGTTGTGGCTACTTACTGTAATATACTGTGTAACCAATATTTGCGGCTGAAGGTTTCACGGTCATGTTAGGCGCTACAGCTGACTCAGTGGCGACAATAAATGTCCATTCATAATAATGTTTATATTATAAAAATTAGGTCGTGCTTCTAGCTAAAAAGAGGCAGTTAGATTTAGGTATTGACGATATTAACATCTCAATGTAATCTACAGTGATTATTATAATTAAATGTTTAATTGTTATTTTAATTCGGTGATATCATTGAATACTTTTCTAACAATTGCAGCGGTGGGATTGGTCCCCGTGCTGTTTCTCGCGAAAGCTACGTACGTGTAAATTATTGTGAATAAATTGTTATCTTAGACTAAACAAAGTTATCATCAGTGCAGTGCTACTAAAGTGTACAAATTTCATTGGAGGATATTGTTGTGTGAGTGCCTAAACAAACATAAGTAAAATGACTACAGGGCATCACAGAGCGTCAGATTACTCCGATGAAGACATGCCAGATGAATATGAACGTGAACCGCCAGCGAGACGATGCCAGCGCTACGCTAACGAGAGGAGTTATACACCACCGCCGAGTTCGTCCCGTCCAGCGGTGAGAGATGAATCTCGCCCGAGTGTTTCGTCGAGTCCAGCTGTTTTTTCAGGGTCAACAGAAACGCGTGTCGAACAGCTCGAGAAATTAGTTGATACACTTATGCATAAATTGTCCAGAACACCTGAAAAGCTCCGTTCTACATCTAATTTGTATTTTAAACCTGAATGTTTACCGGAATTTGCTCCAGGTAACCCCGCTTTAAGTAGTACTAAATGGATTTTTAAAATTGAACAACAGGCAGTACTTCAAAATTGGGATGATTCAGTGAAAATCTTTGTAATGCAAAACCGATTAGCCGGAGCAGCTCGGAAGTGGTACTATAATTTGTTATCGTATGATTATACGTGGGACGAATGGAAACGCCTATTAATTGATACTTTCCCTGAACATCAGGATTATGCGTCCACTTTCAAGAAAAATGTTAAACTATTGCAAGAATTCTAGTGACTCGTGGGAACAATATTTCTTTAATAAGATGGACTTAATTCACGGTTGTCGCATTACGGGACGAGATGCAGTTTCGTGCATTATTGATGGGATAAATGATCCAAATATTCAGACTGGTGCAAGGGCAGGCAGGTTCCAAACACCTGAGGCTCTCTATGCCGAATATTTGTCAACTCTACAACTGTATAGCAGTCAGAGGATGAGAGAAAAACTACCATCGAAGGTGGCACAGGTAACATCAATTAAATTAAATAAAACGTATAACAAACGCATGCCTGAGAAAAAGATCATTGGAAAGTGTTTTAATTGCAAAGAAGGAGGACATAATTGGAATAAATGCACCAAACCACTGATGCGTTGTGATCAGTGCAAACGAATTGGTCACTTTGCAAAAGACTGTCGTACGAATAAACAAGCAGCTCATTTAGCACATATTGACCAACCAGTTCATAACGAAAAATATTTCTTTGATTGCAAAATAAATGGTCAGGCAACAAGAGCGTTTGTAGATGCAGGATGTGCAACCGTGACAATACGAGAAGATGTTGCTAGAGAAATGGGCCTCACATGGAAACCGTGTGAAATAACAATAAGTAGATACGCAGGTGGATCGATAAATGCCCTAGCAGAAACAACTTTTGATCTAAAGGCAGATGAAGCTACTCAGACAGTGAAGGCCTTGATAGTACCTGCGAGTATTCAAAAGATACCAGTGATGGTAGGACAGGAATTCCTGAACAAGGAAGGAAATGGTGGGGAAGTCAGAGTACTTGAACAGGGAAAAGTGAATCTAAATATGGACGGTATTCCTCAACGAAAGGTTACTCTTTGGGCAAAAGAGGCAACAGTGATTGCAACAGTACTTGCTGTGGCGAATGCTATGTAGAGGGTCGATTCAGAGGGTACCCTGGCCATGAAAATTATATAGAAGAGTGCGTCACAGACAGCAATGGATTCGTCAGCATTGCCAATGTGTCCAGGGATGCCTTGGTTATTCCCGAGGGTCAGATGGTTGCCAGGGCCGAACGATGTACAGCAGACTACCGAGATGAGATGGTTGCCAGAGCCGAGCTGTGTGCAGCAGACTACCGAGATGAGGTTAGTGCCAATCTTGTTCAGAACCGAGATGAGGTGAGTGCTAATTTTGTTCAAACTAATGTTCGAAAATTGTTTAGCTATCTGATATAGAAAATTTATGCAATCCATCTCTCTCTCTAAATGAGCGTCAACAATTATTAACTCTATTGAATGAAAATATCGATTGCTTTGCTGCTAATACATCAGAGTTAGGAAAAACCAATGTTACGGAAATGACAATAAATTTGACGGATGATAAACCCATTGTTTACCGACCATATAGACTAGCACGCGTAGAGAGAGGGGTTGTAAGAAATATAGTTGATGATTTATTACGAAATGATGTAATTAGAGAATCTTCATCAAATTACGCAAGCCCAATCTTATTAGTTCGTAAAAAGACAGGAGAACAACGTTTAGTAGTCGACTATAGGGCGCTAAATGCAAAAACAGTTAAGGATAGGTACCCGTTGCCCTGCGTAGAGGATTTCCTTGACAGATTGGAAGGTGCAAAATATTTCACAAGTTTGGACTTGGCAAGCGGTTACCATCAAATAGCCATGTCAGCAGAATCAATTCACAAAACGGCTTTCGTGACATCTGATTGATATTACGAGTATCTGCGCATACCCTTCGGTTTGGCCAATGCCCCTGCGGTGTTTCAGCGAACAGTTAATAAGGTCTTAGGAAATGCCAGATTCGAAATTGCATTTCCCTACATAGATTACATATTATTACCTTCAAAGGATTTTGAGACTGGATTACTTAATTTGAAAAAGGTACTTCAGTTGCACCGCACAGTTAAACTCACTCTCAGACTTTCCAAATGCCGATTCTTTTTGAACGAATTGGAATATTTAGGTCACGAGATTAGTGACAATGGTATACGACCTGGAAAGGCAAAGATAAAAGCAGTAGAAGAATTCCCGATTCCAAAAGATGTACACAAGGTCCGTCAATTTATGGGATTAGGTAGCTATTTCCGCAAGTATGTAAAAGATTTTGCGATAATAGCAAGGCCTTTAACAATGTTAACCAAAAAGAATGAAGTATTTAAATGGGAAGAAGAACAGCAAAAGGCTTTCGAAAGTTTAAGGAGGAAACTTATTTCAAGACCAGTATTGGCAATCTATAATTACCACTATGAGACGGAGGTGCATACCGATGCATCGAATTTGGCTTCCGAATATATTAGGAAGTATATAGATTGTTGTTTGAGTTGTCAGTTCAACAAACAAGCAGGTGGCAAACAACAAGGTTATTTACATCCCATTGATAAGATACCTGAACCAATGAACACATTGCATATAGATCATCTAGGGCCATTTGTGCAATCGAAAAGAAAGAATAGCTATTTATGTGTAATAGTGGATGCTTTCACGAAATATGTGTTTATGAAAGCCGTTAAGGACACTTCATCGAGACATGTGCTCACATTTTTAAAAGAAATCTTTGAAAATGTTGGCGTTCCTTGTAGACTAATCAGTGACAGAGGAAGTTGTTTTACCAGTAAACAGTTCACAGAGTTTGGTAAACAATATAATATTAAACTGATTCTAAACGCAACGGCGACTCCACGGGCGAATGGCCAAGTAGAGCGGTTTAATAGAACCATTTTAGCAGCTTTAAGTTCATCAATGAATGAGGAGGATAAATGGGACGAACTGATAAGTCAAGTTAGATGGGGCTTGAACAATACAGTAAATACATCAACTGGAAAATCGCCATACGAAATGCTGTTTGGTTTTACTCCGAAAGGACTGGGAGGCAGTCTGGTTACAAATGAATTAGACATAGTGAGTTTACAAGACAAGCAAGAAATAAGAGAAAAAGCCCAACATAAAATTGTAGATCAGCAAGAAAAGTCGAAAAGAGACTTTGACGCAAGACGCTGCCAGGCAATTATATACGAAGTTGGTCAACAAGTTCTGATTAAGAGAAGAAAGGTTAGTAACGAAGGTAGAAGCAGAAAACTCCTTCCAAAAAATGATGGGCCGTATGTAGCGACAAAGGTGTTGCCTGGGGATAGATATGTTGTTGAGGACTTACCAGGAGCAAGTCGATCTGCCAAGCCATACACTGGAATTATCGCAGCTGATAATTTAAAACCATTCAAGGAGTGTACGACTGAAGATGAAAATGACTCATCAAGTTCAACGTGTTGTTAGTTTCGGGGAGGGACGGGATGTCTTGTGTGTCTGTAGTGAGAAACCATGAATCATCGAATGTTCTTTTCCAGAAATGTTCATGTGAGTGTGGAGTGTGAGAGTGAATGCGAAACCCTTTTGCCCCTCCTCGTGACTAATTGGCATGTGGACTAGAAAATTGACATATAGCATTGTCCAGGAGGATAAATGAGTTCTGGGCGAATTTTCTTGGTCAATTGAATAGGAATTTTGACGTTTCACAGGTGGGGCAGATGGACCCCTCCAAACGTTCATTCAAGAAGAGTAACCTAAGAGGCAGGGAACTCAAAGAGTGTGCACAAAAAGATAAAAATATGGTACCATAAGTAACGATGCAGAGATGACCCAAACGAGTTTGAGACTGCACGAGGTGTCACAAATGGATGGCACTAACAAACGATGCAGAGATGACCCAAATGAGTCTGAGACTGCACGAGACGTCACAAGGTGATGACACTAACAAGAGGGTGTGAATGAATTTGATTGCGATGAAAGTTGAGTGAAAGATGACAAATGCAACTAATAAAATGTTGATGTTTGAAATGAAGGCATCAACTTTTTCCTTTACAGGGTTTATGGTAGGCGGAAGCTACAACATCCCCAGGGACGTGGATGAAGGGTACCTTAATTTTGACGTTTCACAGGTGGGGCAGATGGACCCCTCCAAACGTTCATTCAAGAAGAGTAACCTAAGAGGCAGGGAACTCAAAGAGTGTGCACAAAAAGATAAAAATATGGTACCATAAGTAACGATGCAGAGATGACCCAAACGAGTTTGAGACTGCACGAGGTGTCACAAATGGATGGCACTAACAAACGATGCAGAGATGATCCAAATGAGTCTGAGACTGCGCGAGACGTCACAAGGTGATGACACTAACAAGAGGGTGTGAATGAATTTGATTGCGATGAAAGTTGAGTGAAAGATGACAAATGCAACTAATAAAATGTTGATGTTTGAAATGAAGGCATCAACTTTTTCCTTTACAGGGTTTATGGTAGGAGGAAGCTACAACATCCCCAGGGACGTTGATGAAGGGTAGCGTGGTCGAGCTGTAACCAATATTTGCGGCTGAAGGTTTCACGGTCATGTTAGGCGCTACAGCTGACTCAGCGGCGACAATAAATGTCCATTCATAATAATGTTTATATTATAAAAATTAGGTCGTGCTTCTAGCTAAAAAGAGGCAGTTAGATTTAGGTATTGACGATATTAACATCTCAATGTAATCTACAGTGATTATTTTAATTAAATGTTTAATTATTATTTTAATTTGGTGATATCATTGAATACTTTTCTAACAACTGGTGTAATTAAATATTACTCTGGGAGTTCTGGCGGCAGAGTAGTTGATTATAATATTTATTTTCACCCTCGCATACCTAGTATGATTAAATTGTTTTATATATAAATAAATATCGGCGAACTTTTGATTACTAATAAGATTGTAGGTGTACGAATATTGTATTTTTGTAACAACTGATCTTGCAATTGCAACTTAATACGTAAATTATAGGTGTATCAATTCCTTGATAATGTTTCTGTTTGTATTGTAACTACCACCGTTAAAAACATAAAAATACGTTATCAAAATTGGTCGCGTGTTTGCATTATGGTGGCGATATCATGAGACTAATTACTTTCAATTACAATTATTTAAGCGACTTCCGTAAAAGATAATCATGGAATAATCACCTGGTTTAATATTTTGATTAGGTAGGAGTGTATCTGAATTAAAAAATCGCTGCTTGTGGGGATAAATTATTTTGTAATCAAAGTATTAATAACCAAACAAAACAAACTTTTCCTTTGTAACATGTCGTACATGGCTATTATAAGAGTTGCTTTACTGGATGGTAATTGACAGACGCCATAAACTACTATTCAGTTTGGGTATTTATTTTTCCTATTTTTTCTCTTACAAACATATTAAATAATGCGTTACTGTATGTAGTAGGTACATAATCCGTGGAGCTATTTGAGGCAAGTATGTATTAAATTCAGTCATACTTCTTTGTCGTGTTTTCTTTATAATATTTTACATACAAAAAAGTTAGATAAATTGACTAAACTTTATAAATGTTTTTTTAATTTGACATAAATTATGTACTAAAACAAATAATATTTACAATAATTTTTCATAAGAAATACAATAAAAAAACCTTGAAATAAATCAAACACTTGAGTGTAATTGAGTAATTTTTTTTATTATTTTAGAGGTAGTATAAATCCCAAATAAAATTAAGGAGAATCATACAGCTGCTCCACGAATAAGTTACAGACATTATTCATAATATATTTTTTTCAAAAATATTAAAAACTGCATTAATTTACACATGACATAATACATCACACACTAATAATAAACTACAAAAAAATAATCAATATTTTGATGTGTTCTACTGAATCATAATAATAGTAAAAACGTGAAGTGAGTCGCGTACACACTTCTAACAGAATCTCGACTCGTATTCGTATTCGTAAGCCAGTATGAGTTATCTTCACTTGACACCTGTGCACAGCTATCATGTGTTTTGTGTTAGGAGTGACTCTGATATGGATATATCACACAGTGCATACACTTCTGTCTATATTATATACGTACATATAGTAACCAAAAGTATATTTGGTCTAGTTATGAGGGATTTCCTCAGCAACTTATATATCTTTGTATTATTTTCGCAATTTCTATCCATTTGACTGTCCCCCTAACTAATGAGGTTTTCCAGGTTTCCCTCATTCCAGCACTGAATGGTGGTTAGGGCCTACCAACGTAAGTCGTTCCTGAGGCACAAATTCGGGCCGCGAAATAATAATATGCCGCCCCCTCTCCCACACAAGTCTCAGACTTTCGGGCTAATCCTTGTGATTAGAATGAGGGGTAGAGGTATTATTATTATTATTATTATTATTATTATTATTATTATTATTATTATTATTATTATTATTATTATTATTATTATTATTATTATTATTATTTACTACCATATTTTTCTAAAATTACATTATTCTAGACAGCACATATATTTTGTGCAAAAACAGTTAATTTTATAATAAATTCAAAAAAAGTGAAAAAGTACTCCATATCTGGAGTTTGATACCTTTTCCAGTCTGTTGTATATGGATTATAAACATGGGACTGGTAGGGATATAAGTTCAGTAAAATTGTTTCTGCCTCACTACAACCTATGCATTTCAAAAGTTTTCGCTCCTCACTTTCAAAACTGTTAACAAAGAAAATTATTTAAAAAAAATTTAAAATATATCGTGTATTATTTCTGTAATGAAATGATATATATTTATTATTTCCAAAAAAAAGAGACCTTTTTATTTTGTCATTTTACAGTTATTTATTTTAATCCATTAAAATGTACCTAAGTATAAATTTGTTTACTATTTTTCATTTCTTTATTGATAGTTTGGTGGTGGTGGATGTGAATAAATAAAATTCAAAGTGGTTATTTTTTCAGTGTGGTTAACCCTAGCAAGTATACTTACTAAACAATATTAATAACACAGACCCATAAAAAATATGTCTTGTCCCTACTCTTTTTTGTGGGCCTGTGTAATTGATTAGTGTACAATATCGAATATTATACTATCGAATATAAACATATTCGAAAAAAACTATTCTCGGTCGATCGACATTTATTATTTATCTAAAGTCTAAAGAACTAACTGTACTTAGGTTCGTCGTGTAACCTGCTATTAAAGTCGCCATTAAGTAATTGCTCATTTAAAGTCTTTCCAATCTGGCTCATCTGAACAGTGGCGGATTTACCTTCTAAAGGGTCTTGCGCGCTGTTTTCTTATTGACGAATCCTTATTATTTCATTTAGTAAGTGGGTAGTGAGTCATTGCCCATAACAATACTACCTAACAAAGCAATAAGTAAATGATTTTATTGTTGTCAAAAAATATACATATTGCATAAATATTAATGTTTACATATTAATCTATGTGTGTAAAAACACGTATTGATTTTTAATTTTTGATAAAACTTTCCTAAATTATCCAAACATTAGAATAAGATGTACGCTCTAGCAAATGACTTGAGGTCTAGCTGAAGAGTACTTATATTAAGTTACCACTGTAACTTCGTAGTTTTATTAAATTTAGCACCAAAGATGTCTCCACGGCTACTGACATTAGTACCTACTTAAATGATGGAACACATGAAGAACTTTATAGTTCTTTATCATGTGTTCCGTACATGCATGATAATGTTCCATACGTTCCTGTATACCTATTGAGGCATCTTTAAGTTTGAGCTACAATATCTATGTTAATATACAACACAAAATACTAAAGTTTGGTGTGTACATCAAGTATTGATGCATATTATTTCGATTCGTTTTGGGGTTAATAAGACCCATGCATCAAATCTAATAAATAAATATCTATAAACAATCATATTTATATATGCTATGAAAAAAATAAAGTGATTTCTTATAATTAACCTTATAATAGAAATGGGAGAAAATCGCTCTCGCGATTTTCGTTCCCATTTGTAGCCCTACCTGGGGTACAGGCCTGCGGCCTGGGGTCACCCTTCGGGTGACAAAAGCCTCTAGAATATTATTTTTAAGAAAATACATACATATACATATTCAGAAAGCTGAAATTTTTTAATAATGCTGAAAATAAGAAATTAAAAAAAATTTGTATCTGGAATGATGATGTAATTATATCAAACGATTTTTTTTAATAATGTTTTGATGAATTGTAGGAGTACTCTATTCTTGATGGTAAAACATTATTTTTTAAGTACTGAAAGTATAATTCATTTTTTAGTAAACATTTGATGAAACTGTTTTTTCGAGAAAAAAGTAAATTCATAACTTGTATTCTTCCATAATTTATTACAACGGTAAATTGATCACTTTATACCCAATCACTTTTATATGTCTACAATGCTTATAATTAAATATGTAATTGTTAAAGATACACAGATTTGGTGTATATTGAAGGAAAAAATTTTTTTACAACTCAAATTTTTCTAAAATTTTGGCTAAACTCCCCTTTCCCCCAATTTTCGGGTCTGCTGAACGCGATACTGATTTTCTTTTGCAGTCTTGGGTATGTAGTTTTCTAGTAAAAAAATTATTAAAAGTCATACTCTGTAAGTACACTTTACAAAGTAATTTTAACATTTAACATTAACTTGATCACTTTGTACCCGATATAACCCGATATATTTGAAACAATTTTTTTTATATAATTTTAGGTATATAAGATTACCTTATAATGTAATTATAATGCTTATACTTAACAACTTTTATTACAAAAACATAAGTATAATGATTAGCATGTACCTACCTACCTACCAAATGCCAAAATTTGGTAAAAATAAAAGTAGGTAGGTATAAAAATTTGAAATCGAAAATAGGCTAGGTACCAGCGAAAATTTGAAGACAGAAAAATAGTGTGAAGCATTCCTCCTTCATCACAGAAAACTATAATTTTGAATAAATAGCAAAAATTAATAATGGTAATGTATTTCCTAAATTACCACCTACCTACCTACATGCTAGTAGATAATGAAATACTGGAACTTTTATTTGAAAAAAAGGATATAATAAAATGTAGGTAAACACTCTATGCACTGTATATATTTCAAGTATAAAGTAAACACATGGGTGAATCTCGATGAAAACACTTTGTATAATGCATTCATGCTGAGATGCGAAACAAATATTTTCCATTTCAAAAAAGGTTAACCATTATTAAAGTGTGAAAATTGTCGTTTGCTCTCTTGACGTAGCCTGTAATAAACAACGTATAAGTATTTGAATTTTATAAGTAATAATACAAACCTTTTTGACACTCTGTGGAGACAACCTTCTGGACAATGCAAAAGTGTGTATTCAAGTATACACAATACACATATTACTGGGTTCTGTCGTCCTGTCTGATGTCCAAGTCTATCGGTTTTCATTATTATCCACGCATATCGGTTTGAACTTTCAAATTTACAACAACAAATAAACAACTGGAAATTGGTGGATCGGCCGTGGAATTATGATTTTTCATTAGATTTTATTCGTGCTGCCGGCTGACAATTTAGGTTATGTGATGATGAATACCATTATGAATACGATCCGCCTACAGGTGGTATAGGATAGGTGGGTAATGCAGTGCCCTTTATTATCGGTTACATTTATAATTTCAAGTAAAGGGTTTTTTGGCAAATTTAATTAGAGAATATTGGCGAGGGCAGTTGGCGAGGAAAAGATGTAACGGCGGCGTTAAAAAATATATTGCCGTCATAATTGTTGCAACAAATAAATATTGTAGAAGATATTTATTTTTGTAAACTAAAAATGATGAATTTTACAGACCGCCAAAGTGAACGAATTAATTCCAAACTTTACCTGCAGAAAGTATAAAAACTACGGGCAATGAAACAGAATAACTAACCACTAATATCAAAGTCTACATATTATAATAATACTAATAAATAATTGGTTAGATTTTTGCTATGATACATACTTTTCGAGAAAATGCTAGCAACTTTATTTTTTCTAATGGACGCCATATTGGATTTTGGATTTTTGAATTTAGCGATTTTTTCTGATTACTTTGATATAGCACATGTCTTATTTCTTATCTACGATGTAGTCTTAGTAACGCAAAATATTATTTTGGTTATTATTAGAAATTTTATATTAGAAATCTAAAAAAAAAATTTAGATACATTTTTAACGAATAGAAAGAAGATGAATTTTTCGAGACAAAACGTTTGAATCTGATTCGGGCTGAGGCAGTACAGCATTGGAGGTCATGAAGGCTTGCAAAAAATGTACTAAAATTTCCAGGGCCGTATTTAAAAAAATTAAGTGGATGATGGTCCTGGAAAGGCGAAACGTTACATATAAAAATTATAAAAATTGTGCCATTCGATAGAGGGCAAAAAGTTGCCATGCGAAAGTGTTCTTCTTTTTTCAGTATCACCTCAAACAAGAACTGATTGAGGTGAGTTCGTGAAGAGTTCGTGAAGAATATACGTAATTAAATAAGGCTGAAATGGATAATTACAGTATTTTGCCTCAAGGGTAATCTGATTTTAGACCTGGTTTTAGTTGTACCTATAACAGCACTACTTAAAATTGTTGATGATATAGTTAGGGCTTCAGATAAAGAAAAAATTACTGCACTTGTACTATTAGATTATTCAAATGCTTTTAATAAAATAGTCACCAATTATTATTATCACACTATGTTGGTACAGTATAGTACACTAGTAGTAGTATAGTATAGTAGTAGTATATAGTAGTATATAGTAGTAGTATAGTACACTATGTTGGTTTTTCGAAGGATTCGATGAAGCTTATCCAAAGCTACTTGAATAGCAGAGTTCGGTTTATAGAAACTGACAGTGGCATGTCATCTCAGAGTATTATTTTATATAGAGTACCTCAAGGTTCGATTCTAGCACCATTACCATTTAGTATATACACGTGCAACCTTTATAGTTGTTTGCAATATACCAAAGTACATTTTCATGGGGATGATACTCAAATTTATATGTCCTTTGAATCTAAAACGGCGAACTACGCTAAAACTGCTTTAAATGGAGATATCACGCGCTTAATTGATTTTCTGAAAAACATCAGCTTACTATAAACGGGTCAAAATCTTTTGTTATGTTATTCGGCAAACATGAGGATGATATTGATCCGGAATTTCAGCTCACTATTCACTATTGCAGGGGAGAATTTGCAATGTACAAAATCTTCTAGAAACTTGGGATTATTGTTTGACACAGATTTGCGTTTTAAACTACATAAATAAATTGATTCAAAAGGCTTACGCTAACCTAAAAATGTAATATTAAAACTAAATTATATGATTCGTTGGTACTAAGTCATTTCAACTTTTGTGATGCTGTGTATGGACCATGCTTGGATAATGTGGATATTATAAGAATTGAATAAGTACAAAAATCCTGCTTAAGGATCTTCTATAAGTGAATTGAATTGGTTGCGCAGACAGATTACAATGTAATTTTACTGGGCCTAAACTTTGAACTTTTATTATTGATTTTAGCTCCATTATGCAATAAGTAGGTACCTATATAAGTAAATATTGAGTTTTATTTTTTCTATTTTGTATATGAATTTATTGCAAATAAATATTATTATTATTATTATTATTATTATTATTATTATTATTATTATTATTATTATTATTATTATTATTATACAGGTGAGCTTATTGTTGTATTTAAATCGTGAACTATTATATAACAACAATGAATAAGTAGTGTTGCTATGCAAATAGATCTTATTTTGAATTATCATAATGTTAATTACTTTATTGAAATGTATATAATAAACGAGAGCCGCCTACAAAACTTCACTACAAATTTTTCACTTCTATTTTTCACCAGAATATTCAAAGGCTTTAAGGGCGCTGTAGCAACAACGTTAACCCATTATAATATTCTTGAAAAGTGGATCAAGCATATATTATTCTATTGTTAATAAAAATTTATACTTTGTGATGAAATATCTTTAAGAAAAAGCTTACACTAATGCAGAAAATTAATAAACTTGGCTTGGACTTGGCGTCTAATATAGCTATTTTTATTTTTGACTATTCATGGCAAATTAATTTGTGAAATTTATGTTGGATTCCCATATAGGTACCTATAAAGTTCAATTTTGAATATTCTTTTAATATAAATACTTGCAAAACCTACACTGAAAATTTTTACGTTTGAAATTAGGAACATTTTAAGTTACTAACATTACGAAAGCCACTTTAAGTGATTTTTTTGAAGTTTGATGCTAATTACGCTGAAATAAACTAATCACATTTAAACTCTGTATGTCAATGTATCTAAAACTCTATTATAGTATACATTATGTTGTGCTTTTGTGGAATTTTCACTTTCTGCTAGTTGTAGATGTTCAGTGTGATATACGAGTAGATAAGAAATATTAACCATTTCTGAAACATTCAGTCTTAGGTGATTTCATTCTGGGTTGTATGCTAATAATTGCATTCGAGCATAAAATCTATTTTTTTTCTAAATCTAAAAAGCCTGAATATTTTTTGAAAAAATTGGCATGAATTACTTGGCATCTTTTCCAGCAGTTACCAAGTTTAAGGATTATATTATTATACTTACAACTTCCCTGCTCTCTAAGCGAAGTCTATATCTTGAACTGTATAAGCTGCAAGACAAAATTAACACCGGAACTTCGTGTGAGTTGGAAAAAACCAATAAAGAAGGGGTTAAAACATTTAGTTTCACAGTCTTACACATTAGTGGTTTTAGACATGTAGGCTACTGTTTTTGTTTTAATAATGGTAATTTTATTAGTTAGTTTTGAAATTATTTTTTGTATTAAAAAAGTTTAAAAAGTTTGTATTAACAGTTTAAAGTTTAATAAAGCAATAAAGTGTATCTAAAACCTAAAAGTTTACCCAGATAATAACTTCTAGCCAGTTTTTACTTTCTGTGGCATATAATATATCGTATTCACTAGGTAACTTTGCTTTGTTATAACATGTATATAAATAATTTACATTTAACTTAGTTATATTCCAAGAATGTAATTACCATTCTAACGGTACAATTATGTATTCGACAGATTGCCACAACTTTATAATTAAAAAGCAATCTACCAACCTGTTGGAATAAATTATCTACGTTATGCAACCGTCATCTGGTAAGTAAGAGCTAGGTAAGTTGCTGTATGTATAGCTGCTATTTACGATTATAATTTTACCTTTGATAACAAAACATAAGCCCAGCCAAGTGAAGTACACATTAAACACTAAATCTATTGTCAACCTATAAAAATAACCATATTACCTAATTATTATTGAAGGGCGACAGGAGAGACAGGCGAAAGATAAGAAGATAAAATAAAAAACAATTATGGATGCAGAAAATACTTGTAAAATTAAACTTGGCTCAGTAGCGTATACCGTATGGTACCACTTTTTAAAAATTATTTTCCCTTTGATGCATTGGTCATGTAAACCATCAGGTGGTGCAGTAGACTTATATTTTTTTGAATAGTACACCTTTACCAAGGATTGTTAACTGTTTACAGGATTGCTCGATCCCTATACTACAATGTAATCCATAATTGTGACGTCATCAAAGATCCAAAGATCTCGAACTTGTAGAAATAGGTACACTTCATACTGTTATTACAAACTTTAATAAATAATAATATTAATAATCATTCAAATACGAAAATTATCTTGCAAATGTGAAATATAATAAACACAAAATAGGTATATTTTGACAATGCGATTACATATATCTTCGATGACGTCACAAAGGAGGATGACAAAATTGAGCGATCGAGCAATCCTGTAAATAGTTAACAATCCTTGCACCTTTACTATATACAGCTCACTAAAAATTATTAGAGATATTTTGAGAGTGGAGTAGATTCCTGTAATTGAATTCTGCTGAAATTTGAAATTTCTTTGATTTCATACTATCTTGTGCGCCCGCACATTATGCTATGAATAAGAGAAACTTTTATGCAAGCGATTCCCTGAACGTTGGATTGAAAGAGGAGAGGCAATTAATTAACCAGCTAAGTCCGAAAATCTTACTCCTTCGGATTACTCTTTGTGGAGCTACATGAAAGACCCAGTATTAGTATTAGTAGCCTCGAGCTCCTAAGGATGACAGGAAGCAAAGGATGGGACATACTTTTGACAGTGTTACGGTGAAAATATCAGGATTAGAGATTCATTTTTATCACGAATTGAAAATATATTAGTGGTTGGCACTGCTAACACTTGTTTGAAATATATTACTGCTATGAGTTGATAGATAGCCACTAACTTATCACCGATGCTACGAAATACCGGTGATATGTGATATTTATTTTTGTTTGCATAGCCATTAAACAATTTAATGTAGTTAAGTACGGTATATTCCTTTTTAAAAATAACTAGAACTGGGAGAAAATCGCTGTCGCTATTTTCGTTCCCATTAGTATGGGGTCCAGGCATTCAAAATCCCTCAAAATCGACAAGTAACCCATGACGGCGAGGTAAATGATTTTTGACTTCACCCATTGATAGAGGGTCCCTAGGGGCATAAGAAATGACTTGTTGGACTTTTGTTGGCTCTTGCACAACTTCATAAATAGCAAAAAAAGGGGGCGGAGCCGTGTTTAAAAAATAAGTGATTTTGAACGTTTACACCTTTCTAAAAAAATTACTATTTGAGATATTCATATGATTTTTTATATATGAATACTTGAGACATGAGCGCTTCTGTCTGTGCTAATAGAATTTGAAAATATTTTTCTGTTTTTTTTTAACAATGGCTAAAGTCGTAGCTACGAAATTTATGTATCGAACATTTCAACATGCGGGCAACTATATTAAATTTTCAAAATTTGCACATACTATATGTGAACGAAATGAGATCTAAGGCTTGAAAAAGTTTTTAGAAAAAAAACAGTTCCTTACCTTATCTAGTTTTCGAGTTAATAATTTTTAAAGTAGAGCGCTGTTTACACTCGCGCGTAACTCGTGCCATTCAATTTACTGTGGTGCGCGCTACCATAGAAATCAGGTAGTTTTTTACTATTGTTATTATATATTAGTTTATCAGTGTTTTATCTATTAGTGTATTGTTATTTATTTTAATTGAAACTCACCTTTGACAGGGATTACGACGTGTCGCTTTGTCGGATATCGCATTACTGCCGTATTTTAGCCCTTAAAACAATTGTTAGGGAAAGCTGTATACATGTGCAAGCAACAGAACACCAAGTATAGGCACATTTTTATCACATTTTACTTTGCAATTGCCCTTTTTTATTTTTTTGAGATTCGCCAATGGTTTTTTTGACATCATTTTTGGGATTATTTGATGATTAATATCCACCAGGTATCCAAAGTTGTTGGGTAAATTGGGAACCGGATCAGTAGACTGTTTGTAGACTAAAATTTGGTACAACGTGCGTTTTACATAGAGTAAAAAAGTAGCTCCAGTAAGAAGTAGAGAAGGTAGAGAACTCCGAGTAATTGAAAATAAATGTTGAGCATCCACCTCCAGCATGTTGAGACGTTAAAAAATTTAAGCATAATGTGTGGTACCTGAAATCCGCAGCTATCTTATCAATGGAACGATTTTCAAAACCCTGAATTTTCTTCAGTAACTGAAAATCTTGAATTTCTTTGGCTTTAGCGTAAATGGCATTCTGCTTTTCTTGGGTGGAAATCAAGAAAACTCCACGTTTTCCTTTTTTATCTCTATATTTAAGGCATAAAAAACATACTTTTTTAAAATCCATTGGCTGACTGTTACTACGACTTGATTTTTGTTCATTAGGGAAATTTTTATCGCCGGATTTCGCATCAATTAGCGCAAGACTCTTTTTGTAAGTATATTCAGACCAACACTTCCGATGATACAATAGTCTTTTATTAATAAAATTGTTGTAAATAATATTTTTTAATAGTCTATAAGCATTGTCTTTTCTAATAAAAATAGCATTAAAGTTGCAAATCCCCTTTCTCCAAGTGCATTTAAAGATTGAGAAGACATATTTTGGCATATGATACATTTTTTTTAGATCTAAAACCTCAGCCATTTAATTTTTTTTCATTAACTTCCTTTCAATTTATAAAAAACATACAACACATATATTACTCACAACAATTTTATTAATAAAAGACTATTATTGTATCATCGGAAGTGTTGGTCTGAATATACTCACAAAAAGAGTCTTGCACTAATTGATGTGTAATCTGGCGATAAAAATTTCCCTAATGAACAAAAATCAAGTCGTAGTAACAGTCAGCCAGTGGATTTTAAAAAAGTATGTTTTCTATGCCTTAAAGATAGAGATAAAAAAGAAAACGTGAGATTTCCTTGATTTCCATCCAAGAAAAGCAGAATGGCATTTATGCTAAAGCCAAAGAACCTAAAGTTACAGAGAACCTAAATTCAAGATTTTCAGTTACTGAAGAAAATTCAGGGTTTTGAAGATCGTCCCATTGATAAGATAGCTGCGGATTTCAGGTACCACACATTATGCTTAAATTTTTTAACGTCTCAACATGCTGGAGGTCGATGCTCAACATTTATTTTCAATTACTGGGAGTTCTCTACCTTCTCTACTTCTTACTGGATACTTTTTTACTCCATGTAAAACGCACGTTGTACCAAATTTTAGTCTACTGATCCAGTTCGCAATTTACCCAAAAACTTTGAATATGTGGTGGATATTAATCATCAAATAATCCCAAAAATGATATCAAAGAGACTATTGCCGAATATTAAAAAAATAAAAAAGTACAAATTCAAAGTAAAATGTAATAAAAAATGTACCTGTACTTAGGGTTCTGTTTCTTGCACATGTATACAGCTTTCCCTAACAATTGTTTTAAGGGCTAAATTACGGCAGTAATGCGATGCGATATACGACAAGGCGACACGTCTAATCTCCGTTAAAGGCGAGTTTCAATTAAAATAAATAACAATACACTAATAGCTAAAACACTGATAAACTAATATATAATAACAATAGTCACAAACTATAAGAATCTAATGATTTCGCAATTTTACAGTCTGGCCTAATATTTCGATATATTATATTGGATTAGTAGATGGTAGCGCGCACCACAGTAAATTGAATGGCACGGGTCAGCGGCGAGTGTAAACAACGCTCTACTTTAAAAATGATTAACTCGAAAACTAGATAAGATAAGGAACAGATTTTTTTTCTAAAAACTTTTTCAAGCCTTAGACTACATTTCGTTCACATATAGTATGTGCAAATTTTGAAAATTTAATATAGTTCCCCGCATTTTGAAATTTTCGATACATAAATTTCGTAACTACAACTTTAGCCATTGTTAAAAAAAAAAACAGAAAAATATTTTCAAATTCTATTAGCACAGGCAGAAGCGCTCATGTCTCAAGTATTCACATATAAAAAATCATATGAATATCTCAAATAGTTATTTTTTTAGAAAGGTGTAAACGTTGAAAATCACTTATTTTATAAACACGGCTCCGCCCCCTTTTTCTTGCTATTTAAGAAGTTGTACAAGAGCCAACAAAAGTCCAACAAGTCATTTCTTATGCCCCTAGGGACCCTCTATCCCTAAGTGAAATCAAAAATCATTTACCTTACCGTCATGGGTCATTTCATTTTTCAGAGCCTTGTACCCCCTACTACATTTGTAGCCCTACTGGGGGTCCAGGCCTGCGGCCTGGGGTCACCCTTCGGATGACAAAAGCATCTAGAATAATATTATTTTACAGAAAAGAAATAAGAAATTAAAAAAAAATTGTATCTGGAATGATTATGTAATTATACTAAACGATTTTTCTTAATATTTTGATGATGTGTAAGGGTACTCTATTCTTGATGGTAAAACATCATAATTTTGTAAGTGCTGAAAGTAGAATTTATTTTTCGTAAACATTATTATCAATTTTATCAATGGGACCAAAAATATTGTAGATATTTACTTTTGTAAGCTAAAATGATGAATTTAACAGACTGCCACCAAAATGAACGAATTAATTCCAAACTTTACGTGCAGAAAGAATAAAAGCTACGGATAATGAAACAGAATAACTAAACACTAATACTAATAAATAATTGGAATTAAAAAGTAAAAAAAAAATTTGCGTCCAGCGTGACTCGAACTCGCGAAATCAGCATTATCACGTTTTAAATCCTACGACTTTACCATTGCGCTAAATTTCATCTTGTCACATTATGCCGCAAAATCTGTTAAATATGTAAACTTGACGTGTTAACCTGAACAATTAATTTTTACGGATATTCTAATTAGAAAAACATTTCGCATCAGTATTTTGGTAATCAGAAGTGTTTGGCAGTCGGTACTATCGATTCCGTTAGCATTTCTCATAGGAAAATAATGAAAATAACCTATCTGAAGTTTAATTAATTTGTCAGTTTTCGTGGAAGGTGCTTGTCTCCTTAGTGTAATCTCACATCGGCAGATAAAATGAGAAAGAAGTTGAGAGGGATGCAACGATGCGACTCGAGATTTTCGAAGACGAAATAGACGTGGAAGGAGTCGACGTACGGTTTCGAAAAAAAATCTTAAAGGATTAGAGAAAGGACGTAAGTTTCGCGTGAAGCCCTTCTCGAAGCCGTAAAAATTAGAAGAGGGGCGAGGGGGTCCCGCGAAAAGTCGGGATTTCGGCGGGCGTGACGGCACCATTAGGCGCGAGGACAAATACCGGTGCTAGCCGCATCTCTCTCGCCGAACAACGATCGACGAAAATTTTGCAGAGGTTTTTTGAAAAGGCGTTTAAATTGGGAAAACGCGTAGGAAACGGAACGAAAATACCCCTACGCATTGGAGAAAGGCCGGGAGCGACCTCCGGCCGCCCGCGGGGATCGCTCCGCGACCCCCGCTCGGAGGAGATAGCTTTGAAACTTTGTGGATTCGGCGATGGAATTTAGAGCGAGACAGAATCGACGCGTTTTAATATATATGGATTTATTTATCATACAAAATATAGAACAAAATATTTTCATCATATTATGTGAAAAACCGTGATTGAAGTTAAAATATTTAAAAAATAGATAGAGATAGATACATAGATATTTAGGATATTAATCAGTACAAATCTGTAAATTCACATTTTTGAAATATTATTACAGAAAAACTGTTGGAATTAACCGCATACAATATGGTTTTGTCATAAAGCTCTTTTAACATACTATTGATATCTACTATCACAATCAAATATAGGACGATCCATTTAAAAGACGTGTAAATTTTCGTTTCGCAAAATACGATCACCGTATATAATGTATGGAAATTTGGCAACGATGATATATTTATTAGAACTTGGAGGACAGTTACTTTTACTTTCTGTTGAAAAATATTTGCGTTTTCAACGTAGAGGGTGTGTACAAGCCTTCAAAGCTATGTCTATTTTTCGAATAACGAGCCTCTACAAGGAAAACAACCATCAAATTCCATTATATTTTCCTATACTTCGATAATACTATCCAAATATATAAACAAAATTGGGGTATTCCGTTTAAAAATATATACCTAAGTTTACTTCACTTTAGTGAAGTTTATTTCCTTTTTTTTTTCGGTATACGCCACTGAACCAAATCTAATTTTTGCTATATTTTGTATTGAACCTATGCTCTGTCCTCTGTCCACGCACTAATGGCGTACCCTGTATACAGCACAGGAAAAAGAATTTCATTTTGTAAAAAGAAAAACGTGTTTGCCATTTGCAACTGACAAAATGTGATTTGAAAAATATTACAAGGGTTTTTGACTTCCAAATTAATTTTAAAAATGGAAGGTAGTAACTACACTGTTGGCCTTAGAAAGGAAGCTCCTATATGAAAAAAATTATAAACGCTTTTATAAACCCTTGTATTGTCAACATTTCTATACAATATCGAAACGATTGCGTTTAAGTATAGGGTATGCTACATGTTTTCAACTTAGAATTTTGTACTCTTTCCAGAAATGGAGATGTAAAAATATAGATTATATTCCATTTGAAACATAGAAAGTAGTTATGACAGAATTACCTGTCTACTCTGTGCGCCCGCCAACCTTATAAATTATGCAAAAAAAGAAACACAAACAACTGAATATATTTTTCTATCTTCAAAGAACAACAGTGATAGAAGAAAATAGATCTGTATTAAGAACGTACCCTGTAGATGCACTATCAATTATTAATTGATACATTATATTTCCATCAATCCAGGAGTACTGGACAAGAGGAAATGATATGAGAGAAGGTTCTCATGAATAAGGAGAAAAAAAATATAAAAAATCCTGTAGTAGTGATACCCCTATCAACCCCTTATATCCGCAATAGGATATACAAATTTAGGTCATGTCTTTTCACATTCAATTGACTGTTATTTTACACATTTCAAATCATATCATATCAAATCATCATATTTCATATACAAAACTGTAACTTCAGAACTGTACTTAACTTTTAGTATTACCTAAACTGACCTTTTATATGAATAGAAAGATATAATAGTATATGTACGAATTTTGGTTATTGACAGCAAATATTGGTTTGGTATCCCAGCAAAGAATTCGAGGCGGGAAATTAGTGGCCCAATAAAGACTCCCCATTAATTAAATCATCGGGCCTTTACCGCTTAAGCTCATTGGGCCAGCACCTATTGGTCACTGCGGCCGATGCTTTCCCACCAGTCACTTTCCCAGCACGGGCCACCAAAGACCCATAAATGCCCCGAAGTGTATTTTCTCACGGCATTTTAATGGTTTTCTGCATTATATGTACCGGCCCACTATTTTTGCCCGAAGTACATTTCCTGCTGGCGTTGTGACGGCCCTTTATAGTCTTCAGGCAGACGTTACTTCCCCAGGTTGGTTTGCCGTGGCCCATGGGCTGCTTTTCTATCAAACGCTCATTGTTGCTCATCTTACCCAACTTCTTCAATTGTAACTCAGCTGCTGCCTGCTCGTAACTGTCAGTTAGAATTAGACAATAGCAGAGTCACCACTGAAGATGGCAACAATAAAAAAAACATTTGATAGAAAAACATTCCACAAGTCACTGCAGTACAACCCAGAAAATAACATCTACCGAGGGCTAGTATAGGATATAAAAACCCAGTATTGTTTTACCTGTATATGAATCAAACAGGTCATAAAAAAAGATTTTAAACACTGATAAAGTTTTGGTGTTTTATACATATTACTTTCAATCTTAAGCCATATTTTGTTCGATGGCATGAAAAATTTATATTTAGAGATATATACATTTTTGGGATTATTGCCTCTCCTTGCTCCTTAATTAAACAAATTGTATCTATAAAAACATTTATTGAAACAATAATAGTGTATTTAATATAAAAATAACCAAAACAAAATATACTATATATATTTTTTTTTGTGGTACAATGTACGTATAAATTAAGTGTTTCTATAAATAACCCCCTCCCAGCTATATTTTGAATAAGTTAAGGATACCAGACAAAAAACATGATTTTATTATATTTCAGATTCTTAACCAAAATCTTGTATCTGAAGACTAGCCGACGCACGGCAGGTCATTTTACCTCCTGATAACTTCCAGTTATCTATTTCATAGATTATATCAGTCTAGACGACAGTCTAACTTGTCAAATAGGTAACTATGTAGAACTTATGAGTAGGTGAAAAGACCAGACCTAAAAAAGTTCTTCGCGTGTGTTGTATTCTGCTATTCTATTTATTACATATAACATTACTATTTTTAACAGGTTAATCTATTGCAGCTAATCAAAATAATTGCAGAGGAGTAAAGTAGGAAACTATTTCCTTCCACACTGTATATGACCGCACATGACGAATAGAAGACTGTAAAATATACCCTTTTGTTTTATTCAATGCGATATTGGGCCTCCTTTTCTCAATTCTTCATGTGTTTGTGTTTTTCCTATTCTTTATCTCTTCGCCGTCTTTCTCGTCCGCCCTCCCTATCTGAAGCTGCCCTCAACCATTGTTTGATAACAACTTCTATTTCTGTCTGACTTGAATTTGGACAGTGTCTTCTTACAACAACTGAAATTTGAAAAATATTCAGTTCCCATATATTATGAAAATTATGATTTTTCAATTATTGTAGGTAGGTAGGTACATTTCCAATTTCTCAATTGAAAAATTTTCAAAATATAAAAACAATAGACGGTATATTGTGCGAGCTCAATTTCTGTATTAAATAGAGAAATAAACTTACTTACCCATGAGTTTCAACGAAGAAGTCAATTTTTTAAATGGAATTTTGTCATTCCGCCCAGACCAATTTGTATCAATGCTAAAGTAAAACTGAAAAGTAGGTAATACAAAAAATACTCTAGCAATAGGGAACTACTTTGGCAGTGAAAATCGAAACTACCTGTACATTTTTTAGCTCGCGGTAATCGGGCTGTTTGCCCTATAGTATGTTTAAAGATCTTTGTAAGGACTGTTATAGATAGTTATGTACAAGGTTATTTTATGTACTTCCAACGTTAACAGATGTGAATTAAGCAAAAGCAAAGCTTAACCGGAAAACTTTTCCAATAACATATCAAGTTTTGTTAAAACCCCAAATTCAATCTAGGGCTTTCATTACAATAATATGACCAGGATGATACAAATATCAAATGACCAGAATTAGGACAGTATAACATAGCATTTTACACTGTGGACCAGAATAACACATTATCTGATGTTATTGTTATGTTAGATATTATAGATATAAAAAGTTGTACTTACTTATCAACGGGTAGACTGGATGCCATAATTGATATTAATTTCTAATAATCTTTGATCAACAATCGTCACGGCCACGGCAGGCAATGGGGCACACACAAAACATATAAAAGGGGGCACACAAAACTTGTAAGTTATTTGTGATGGGGCAATTGCGTTGCAAATAGCTCTCGTAATTAATCTATGACAAATAGCAATAGCGTCTCTTTCTCGTCCTCTCCTCGACCTCATCGTCATCGTCACCACCACAAATTATCCTAACGCTTTAGATTGGCAACAGTGCCCTTCCCGCCAATTCAAGTTCACCGCGCCCTCTTACGATGCGTGCCGTTACTAATGGCGGAACAAACTGCACTCAACAATCTTTTTATAATCTAATAATTGCACAGAATGTTCTTTTTAAAATCTTATTATAAATTTAAACATTTCTTATCATTTTTTCAATGTAGACTAGTACAATTAAAAGTATATCAGAAAACTTTAATTTTTTTGCATTTTCAAAGGTTTATCTATATACTAAGCATTTATAAATGCTTTATTTTGCAACTCTTGTAAAAATGTTATTATATAACAAATGAAAAGGTCAGTTTTCTGATAGACTCTTCTTCTTATACCAATCTGCATTGAAAAAATTATGACAAATGTTTAAATTGATAATTAGATTTTAAAAAGAACATTCAACATCGAAAAAATTAGTATTTTCAATATTCTTCAAGAATCCAATAAATAACAAGTTAAATATCTGGTTAAAATACAATTGGATTTTTTTTAAGCAACGTGAAAGAAAATATAGTTTCTAAGAGAGAAATCAAATAAAACAAAATAATACAAAACCACATATATTATCAGAATAATATTTATATAAACTAATTAACAATTAATTTTTTAATATTCGTAACTTTACGGTTTTTCATCCTTAATTTTGCATATCTAGTCTGAGCCAATATCTTTAATTCATCTTTGTCATTTTTATTTACTGTGATTTGTCCTTTTAAAATTTTATTAATATTTTTTAAATATGTATAAATAAAAAATGATAAAAAATTTGAAATATACAAATGAAAAAGACCATGTTTTTCACATAGAAAGGGATTAAATAGATGTTTTTTAAAAACTTCCATCAAGTTTTTTTTGAAGCCTTTTTTTAAAATGAATATTTTGCAATATATTTTAAATAAATGTACCATATGTGAAAACATTCTCCGGTATTGTGTCTTTGGTCTCAACAGAGACTTGTGTCTGTATTCTCTTATAGAGATCAATGAATGTTCATCTGAAGTGGAGGTTGAAATTAGTTGATTAAAACAAATATCACATTTACCAATATTTTTCAAAATGGTTCTAGCCAGATATCCTGCAATATAAGCATGTGTGTTTATAATTGCTTCATCTTCAACTTCAGTGAACTCAATATTTTGTAGAATTTCTACTGCAATAGGTTTATCTACAGTTTCTTGTAAAGTTTTATTTTCTGTTAAAAATAATTTTAAAGAATTCAAGGCTGAATTGTCGTCTAACTCACAATTTGCTCCAGGCGAGTGAGGAGACGTAAAGTTTGATATTAGCAAACTCTTGAAGGAGGACATGAACGACTGACAAGAGGGATTAATGTTACGAACTCCATGGCTTCTTATTAATCCAAAAAAATTTTCAAGAGGATCTTGGTTAATGTTCCGCGGAGTTAAATATCTAAAACCCATTTTATTAAGTCTTCGCCACATGTAAATGAAGGCATGAAGTGTTTTTATCCAGTTAGATAAAGATGGAGGAACTACTTCACCCTTTTCTGTTATAAACTTTGCAGACTGCAAAATATTTATTGCATCCTTCCAGAAAAGTAAGTGTGGTGATCCTTTTTTAATCGCACATCTCAACTCCTTTCCATGATCGGCATCATACGTAGAACCATTTACGCTATCAAATAGTTGATCCATTAAGGACACGAAGTCAGCTGTATCTTCGGCGGTCTTGTTCAATACGTTTTTTCCTACAAAAATATACATGTATTTAGTTAGTGTAAGTACATGTAATTCATTTTCACGAATAAAATGATGTAATTCTATTAAAACAGTTATACAATATGTCCCAGGATATTTAATAAAATAAATAAATATTTTTTTAAATATTTATGAAAGTAGGCTGATTTACAAACCCAGTATGTGACAAGGAAAAATTTTTTGCTAATTTGGTTTTACAAACTTTTTTGCAAAATTAAAATGTTTGTAAAATGGAAAATAAAAGTGTCCAGTTTTGTCCTCTTTACATACTTCAGGAGCATATACTGTATGTAATTGTATTTACTATAAACAGATTTCCTAAATTGTAAGAAATTTGCAAAAATTTTAATAGCCTAATTGATGAGTATGATTAATTTTAACTTAACTTGCGTAAAAAGCAAAATCAGATTGACACTTTTACATATTAATTATTTACATGACACTAAAGAGCAAAAAACATTTGATTTCTTTGTAATTATTTAATTACAGTAAATCACACTAGTGAAAGCTATGCCGAGGTACAGCAAATTTAAGTTAATAATGTGTATTCTTTGAACGAAAATGTTTTTACTTAGACAATGCACTTACCAAATTTTACTGTCCATCTTAAAGTCGTTGAAACGCGATGTGACAATACTTGCGCTGCATGTTTCACCTTCATTTTTCTCATTTTGTCTTCATAAATATGACTGTCCGTCAATTTATAACACATTCTAGTGTTAAAGTCACCTAAATCCAGTTCATAGAGCTGCTGGATATCCTTCCACGAGGCTATTTTTTCATTGCCTTTCAAGTTAAATTTAATATTGTGTTTCAAAAAGTTGTTCCGTATACCTTTTAATAAATGCGGAGGATCATAAATGGCAGCAATCTCTTCATTTCCAACTATAAATAATGGGAAGTTATGTTCCTTACTTTTTCCATGCGACGATTCCACAAGTTGCTTAATAGCGTTGACATTCGCCGAGTACTGATCACAAACAGTAGCAATGATAGAAAATCCAATTTTTTGCAATGTTGTAATGTTAGTATTTAAAATTTTTTTTAACTCGACGGAGTTGAAACCACCCTGGCTAAAATAAAATGAAACTGGCTGCTTCCATTTCTTTCTTATGCCTTTTATTAATAACACAAGAGCATGGTCAGCAAATTTCAATTTCCTCTCTTCACCTATATCTTCGAAGCCTACTACAATGTCATTTTTTTTATCATAAGATAATGATGCATCTAGAGACATCTCATCAAATAATAAAACACAACAACGATCAAGTGGATCCATTTTATCCACAGAATTCTTTAAAACATCAAATATTTTGTGGTTAATTCCTACATTGAAAGGAATTTTGCTAAGAAGATTTGTTAATGTTTTCCTGGAAGGCAAGGCAAATGTTCGTCTCAAAATTTTATAACACAATGGACCCTGCTTCATTAGGGACAAAGCAAATACTTTGTCATCGAAAGTAAAGCGACGACCCTTAGGAGCCCGGTGTTGCATTTGTAGCTGAGACCAAATAAATTTCATTGATTGTTCATTCACTCTTGTTTTTAAAAACTCTTGAGATTCAACATATTCCAGAGCTCTGGTTACACGTTCTTGATTATCCGCTCTTTCATAATCTAAACGTTTTGCCACCTTCTGTAAATTTTTGGCACACATGAAAAGTTTACGTGCTTTTGGTGTCAACTGCTTTCTAGATGTCACTCCAACAGTATGTAATAATCTGGCCTTAAGGACATCTCCTGTAAGTTACAAATAAATAGATTATAAGAATTACGTTTATGTGCTTTTACTTACGTTTTGTCTTTGGTGTAGCGTGCATTCTACGTTGATTTTTTGGTGTCAGTAATAATGAAGATACTGTAATTTAAACAAAATTATAATTTATTTTTGTAAAAATAAATAATATGTATAAATATTAATTCTTTATATATAAAGGGATTACTATATATAGGATTTACTTCGTATATACAGAGGGTGTTCGAAAGAATACTATTACAAAACACTGCTTAGAATTTGAAAGTTATATTCAACTCAATTTCTGTGTAAAATTGTCATTTTTAAAATGTTTGTTGATTTCTTCAACTGACACACATAGTAGACTGTTTCAAAAAGAAAATGAAGTTTTAATTGGTTTATTTAAATTATAGAATTTGGTGTTTTTTCTGAAAAAAAATTTATATTTTCCGTGTTCTCAAAATGTTTATCAAAGTATGCCAAATTAACTGTAAATTGAGATTTGGGCATAAGTTTCAATTCAAAACAAGTTTATCACATATTTTTTCTTATCGTTGGAAACAAGGACATTCGACTCTTATACTATTTCGATTTTCTGAACAACCTGTGGAGTAAAAATTTGCTATACCGCCATGATTTTAGAAACAAGAAAAACTTTTTGGCAAATCAAATTTACATACTGTATATGATCAAAGATCTGAGACACACAAGTGGTTTGATACTGTTTGTTGTTTCATGTTTCTGACTATTTATTATTTATATGTGTAAAATAAACAAATAAGTAATGTATGAAACGAAATTCAATTTTGATTTTTCTTGGTACCGAGCTGTATTTTTCAAAATTGATGAAAAATACTATGAATTTATTATTAATTATCTAAATATTTGACTTTGCCATCAAGCAGGAATTTCGTTAAAATTATCCTGTGCTGTAGAACTATCGCTTAATAAATTTAACATTTTATATTATTAACATTCTATAAGTCTAAAAGAAACTTACCCGCAGGCTTTCGAGGAGTGACGGGAAGGTCAACAGAAGGGTCCTTTTGAGAAACATCTCCTCTCTCATCTCCTAGGGTTTCTACAGGTATCAAACCTTTGAAAGAAAGGCCTAAAAGTATTTAGTAACCTATTAGATTATTACTTTTAATCTAATTCAAAATGAAAATAAATATTTTATGATCTACTTAAGTACCTAAGTATTTCAAAAGTAAAACATTGTAATGTTAATAAAATAACATTTTAGAGAAATGTAATTAAAAGTAATTATAAAAAAAATGCCTAAAAACCTATCCTCCTCTAGAACTATAATGTAACAAATTTAAAAATAATTATATTAAACTGAAAATTATGGATTTCAACATTTTATACAATTAAGATTGTAAAAGTCTAAAGAAAACATTCCTACCTGCAGGTCTTGAAGGAGTAACAGGAAGGTCAACAGAAGGCTCATTTTGGGATATGCGGCTTGTCTCATCTCCTAAGGTTTCAACAGGTATCAAACCCCTAAATGAAGGCCCTAAAAGTATTTAGTTGGGTATTAGATTATTACTTTTAATACAATTCAAAATGAACATAAAGATTTTATGATATGCTTCAGGACCCAAGATGAATTTGTTACACATTATAGGGTAAATTAAAAAAATAAGCAATAATGCTAATATACTAATAAAAAAATTCATCTTACCTGGTACAATTGATGGGAAAGCATCGAATTTCAATTTACTCCTAACATTGGAGTAATCAACTTTATCCTTATCAGGAAAATGATTATCACAAATTCTTACGACATTCCTTCTGTGATACTCCTCTATATCAATTAAATCGGGTCTATTAATGGCTTCACACCATTTCCTTCTTCTCTGAAAATGTTAAAAAGGAAATGTTTTTATAATTTGACAATTAAAAATTAGGAGGTAGTTAATGCAATTGAATTATTTAAAATGTTTTAACATGCACTTGATAAGGTACAACCTGTTCTGAAACTATTACTTTCACTGAAACTGTATTGAAAGGTATAATAAATATTGAAGTCTAAGTAAATTTTAAGTTTAAATCATTGATTAAAGACGATTTTGTTTCACTTGTACCTACATTGTTACAACTTTATTAGGTGGGCCATTCTTTTTAATAGGGAATTGATATTATAGTGAAAATCATCAGTGGTATTACATACAAGTGTCTTCAAATCAGGACATAAGTTAAGCAGATTTATTTAAGATTATTAAGACTCGACTTCAACAGTAGGCTTAAAAATTGTCTGTAATTTAAGTATACTCCCCTATACCTATAATTACATAATACCAAAATCTCCCAAAAACTTAAACATCCAGAATTAAATTAGAAGCGGGACGAATTTCTGTCGCAAATCGTTAGTTTTAGCCGTCTAGAAAAAGTATATAATACCACTGCTGGACCCAGATTGATATACCTACATGTCACACCGTATAGAACTATAGAATATAGTAACATTATAACGTCAAAGTTAATCTCACGTTAAATAGCGTTGAACGTACTGGACCTAAAAGTAATTTAGTTTTATAGCTATATCAGTTAATTTTTTAAAAAGTTAAATGAAGGATAACCTCAAATCTCAAATATTCAATTCTTCATATTTTCGTGAATAGTAGGTATGTATATGTAACTTGACTAAAATTTGAAATGTAACCCGAGATTATTATTTTTTTAGAAATTTTGAAATGTTCGTTCAATTCGAATGAACAAAATCAGTTTATAAATGAAGTGATTTCACATAAATTATCAGCGTGAAACGAAAGTTTTAGTAAAAGAAAATAATTACAACTAATCATACAAAATTTAAAACGTTTTAAAATTTGTAAACTTGGGGCAATACAAAAATAAATTGCGCTCAAGCTTATGGAAAAGAAGGATTTTCATCCAGACGATTTATATGATTTTATAGAACCTTAAAATAAATTTTGATTGTATAATTAGACAAAATTACAGATAAACACTATCTTATATATTTTATGATAAACACGTTCTTACCTCAAAATTATGGGGCAAAACATGCATTTTAATGCCTGGCATGGCTCGTACATTACATCCAGGCACGCAGCACCGTACCATGATAAAATACACAATAAATATAACTTAATAAATTAATAACTAATAAATATTAATAACTAATAAAATGGCAAAAAGTCTGAGGAATATAAATAACGAGTAATTACACAAATACTTGAAACATGAAACACAATAAATGAAAAACACAATTCAGCACTCAGCACATCAAAAATCAGAATGGCGAACTGTCAACTGTCTCTGTCGAATTGTCGATAAAACAGTGATTTTTAATAAAACTGTACTTGCGTGCCACCTAATAATGCGTGCACTAACTAAAACGTGGACCTGTCAAATAGGGGTGAGTGAGCAGGCCCTGGTCACCACGCCAGAATATTTAGTTCGTTGTGAGCTACCTGAGGGCGCTGCACTTTTTATGCCGGACTTTTAAATTGTGATGTCACCCGCTGTTGGCCCTACTCAGGCGCGTCAGAAGTAACATGGCGCGGCAAAGTGCCGAAGAAATAACTACAAAATGTGATGGCATATTCCTGGGCCAGTGTTTTCCCGCCACTTCTAAGTATTTAAAGGTTAAATGCCGTAAAATATTTGTTGGCCCTTTACCGAAATCCCGACCCCGTCACTTCCCCAGCATTGCCGTCATTGGGCCGGATATTTCCCGTCAATCCATTCTTTGCTGGGATTTGTAAACAAAAATGTATATAATAGTTCGTAGGCTTTCATGGCCGGTGTCAGATGAAATCTGTAGAACTTCTGGTCTGTTCTGTTGTGGTCGAAGCTTAATTGCAGACGTTTCGCTTTTCTTAACAGATGGCGTCTTCAGTGCTTCTCGTATAGTGATGATTCAGCCGCCGATAACCATACGAGAAGCACTGAAGATGCCATCTGTTAAGAATGGCGAAACCTTTGCAATTAAGCATTGACCACGGTAGAACAGTTCAGAAGTTCTACAAATTTAAAAAATTTATATATTTCATTTGATCTAAAAAAATTTCTGGTCCATTTATTAGTCGCGTGGTTTCACGAACTATTCGACAAATGGACCGGCTTATTTGTCGGTTTTACGAACACAGTTTTTAGTTCATTCTTTTCCCGTGAGGCGTGAACATGAAATAAACTGGTGACGATTGCAATTCTGTCTCCTGTTCCAGTTAAACCATTATTAGTTTACTACCCGTTAAACCGGACGTGAAGGAGTAGTATCGTATTGCTAAATTGAATGTATTTGAATAATTAATTTGTATGCATTCTATTGAAAATTGGAAACAATAATCGATATTTACGACGTCTTTTATATCAATTCTAGGCCAATCCCTGGAGAAAGGGTACAGCGAACTCAAACAACAGTTTCAGGGTGCGGCATTGAATGATAACAATGTTTTTAGAATAGTTAATGACATTTGTTTGCAATTATGTAATTTATATATACAACTTTCCTGTTTTATTTAGATAGTAACTGAAAACAAAATATTTCCTAAGGCAACATAAACATAACATCATGTAGTACTACTGAACACGTTTTCTAAAAATGGTTCGTGATAATAATAAAAATATACTTAAAAAATACAAAAATACCTACTTAGAAGAGTATCGATAATAGAGTTGGGATTTGAGGCCAGAACTCCGGCCAGGCTAGGCCCGGACCGAAATCGGGCCTGGCCGGGCCGGGAAAATGTGCATATTTTACTTGCCGGATGCTTTGTAATACCTGGCCGGGCCGGGCTGCAATTGAATTGGCAACATGTAAACATATAAGGCTTGTTTTGGTTCTCACACGAATCGGTCTGAATCGTACTGAGCACGCGCAGTTTAAAAATTCGAAGGCTTTGTTCAAACTGCGCACGCTCAGTACAATTCAGAACTGGTTCTTGTTAGAACCAAAATAAGCCTATTGGTAGCTGTTTACTCCTTGTTATTAGATTGCACATAAAAAAACACAGTAAAAACCAGCCTGGAAAGTAGGTCAATGGAGCGACAGTAGGATAGGTCAAGTTAGCGCGTAAAGATGTTCTTATTTTTTATTATAAACAACAGATTTTTGCATGTTACATAATACCTAAGTGCATTTTAAATTTATTTTTTACATCGGATATTAGTGATATAAAAACACAAAAAGTCATCTGCAGTAAGTAAGTATTTAAATAAGAAAAAATGTTCAGTCTCTTAATAATTTACCGATTGGGTGTAATATGAAGGGTTAAATTCTTTGATTCGTTGGAGTTTTATAATATATACTTAACTTCAATATTATATTATATTTTTTAAACTGTTAAACAGTGCAATTTTTTTGCTGTATCTTCGGGCAACTTCTACATTTGCTGTAACTTCTGACTTGGAAAATTAACATAATAATATTCAGTGTAGAGATACAGATTAACTAAGAAATATCTAGCCGAAATCTAAAGAGGAACGAAGCGATGTAGGTAACAATGTGATAAACAGAGAGTCCTCAGCGAATGGGTGAAAGGCATGCATGTTGTGGTAGACGTAGAGTCACCGCCCAGCTAAGTGCAAGGGTACGCTCGCTCTCTTGACAGGAACGGTTTGCGCTTTCCACGCGCGCCGCTTCTTAGCCCCGCCTTTGAGAAGAGAACAGCACAGTGGCGAGCGTTTCGAACCGAAATAGGAAAATCACTTCGTGTTGATTATCGATTAAGCCAGCGACGTAGTTGTTCTTGCGAATTTATTTTGAGTGTAATGTTTTGTGTTTATTTATTGTGCTTTTTTATTGTTTTGTTTTCTATAGCGTTCCTTTTTTCATTAGTGATAATAAGTAATAGAAAAACAGAAAACGTATGTGCAACTAAAAACTGCAATAATAAAAGCTATAATTGTAATAAGAGCTTTTTTACCTTTCCTAAACAACCCGATCGGTAAGTAGATAAAAATGCGTTATACATAAATGTAATTTAGTATCTAAGTTAACTTAATTTAGGAAATTCATTCATAGACAGCCAATAATATGGTTTATACAATCAACAATCACTCAATTTAAGATTTAATGAATTTCGTTTAAAAGTTGGCCAGCTTGCTGTTATATTTTAGTTTTAGGAAAAACAAAATTATAGAACAGTACTGCGCAAGTAGTCGAGTGTAAATTTTTTTTGCTAATGTTTTGCGGTGTGTTTAAAAATAATTTTAACTAGATTTTAAAAATATTTATTTTTTTTTAAGGGCAAGGATATGGCTAATGAAAGCCAATAGGGAAGCCAAAGCTTCATAAAAGCCAAGCCAAGCTTCAATTTTGAAAATTTATACGAGTATAGGCGGAATGGAAGAACGACAATGCCGAATTCTTACCGTTTGTGTTTTTTTCGTTTTTCGTTAAGAACACAATAAAGATTTTTTATTATTATTTATTACATGTACCTCATTGTAAAGTATATTGTCTATTTTTATTTTTGTAAATAATGAATGTGTAATAAACATAATATGTAGGTACATAATTACCGTTTTATTCATGTATTTCAAAAGTTATTTATAAAATGATTCAAGAGTTTTTAATACGGCACTGCTATCGGGCAATTACGATAACTACAAATATTATACGTTCAACTCTGACTTCTCTTCTCAGTGCGAGAGCGATAGCGAATGTCGGTCAAGCTGTGGTTGTAATAGCTACCCGCTGGCCATCGCGCCCGCCGGTGGGAACAGAAGACAAAGGCGTGGCCTGGGCCGACCGTACTATGCCCACCACCGTCGCTGTGCTTGTTTACATCGCTTCGTCTTTCTTTAGATTTGGGCTACAGATTTTCTAGTTTATGTGTATAGGTAGTGCTTATTGTGAAAGTATCGAAATTTGTGTAAGTATTTTAAATACAGCTATTTATAGGAAATGGGCGAATAATGTATAATATACATTGAATAGTACAATATATTATAGTATGTGAAGTATAAACTGTGAATTTCGTATCGTACAAAATTATTTCCCCGTATCAACTAATTTCAGAACAACTTTAATAATCACAGTTTTGATAAGGCATACTCAAACTTCCTTGCGCTGCTTGCTGATCAATAATAGCAATTTACACAATTACACATCTTATGAACATTTAGCATTCATTACATATTTTTAAATTGTTATTGGCTGAAGTACGCAAGAAAAAACCAGAGTTTCTAAATTAGTCCAAAAAACCGTTTGTATTATGAGACCTAAATACAGTAAAATTCTAATTATGCTTTTACTGGCTATGTTCTGCGAATATATTTAAACTTGGCAACGTTACGCCTAGGCCTGCTACCGAGTTCAATCAGCTGTATATGAATCGAGGACGTCAGTTTCCAGCGATAGTCTAAATAAGGGATTTAAATAATAAATGAAATTTAGTGAATTAAATATTTTTCTCAGCGTAAATATCTCTTTAAATATTTTTTAAAACGCGTATTCCTATTATATTCATTTTTCCCTATCTTCTCTTAAAATGAATGTACTGATGACTGATTCACCCTGTCTATCTATGTAACTTCTAATCTATACATAAAAACTTTACCTTATCAACTCATGTAATCTTTTAGGAGAATATTTTTATATTATTTATTGGTATTTTTCAATTATTATTATGAAATTATTATATTATATCATAAAAAAGTGTGTGCCTGAGAACACCAAGGAGTAGGGTACTATTGTAGATTTCTCAGTGAAAGAATAGGAAACAGACATTTCAAAAAATCTTTCTTTACTAATAAATAATTTAATAAAATAATAAAATGCTGAGGAGCTGCAAATAATACTCAGAGTTAATATACCTACCTATAATCTAAAAAATATACCATTAAAATAAAAATTTAAGTACCTACACATTACCTATACCTATTGATATTGTCCTGCCGTAAAATGCCTGATTAGGGTCCTTCACAACACTTTTAATTATTCATTATGCACTAGCTGCCATGTTTCTCTATTTTTTTATGTTATTTTAGGGAGTATAAATCCCTACTCTCTAAAATAAGACTTACTGCAGCTTAATGAACTGGATGCTAATAATAATTTTTGTTTATCTCAGTAAACACTAATACTATTACATCCAACACGCATACTGTTTTTGTATTACTTATATTGGGTACGATCTTTAACATGCACAATGCAGTAATGCAAAAAAAAATGGCTAATGGCGTTTGCGAAATCAAAATTACATCTACTTCACAACATACTGACAAGACAAGTTAGGAAAAGACGCGAGCGCGAAGCACACTCCCACGTGATGGCCGAACTCTTCACTTGCACCGTAAGGAGTGGGAGCTCGTCTTAGCTCGTCCCTTATAATTACGTCAGCTGTAAAAGCGTTCCCATGGCAACGCAGTGTACTGATGAGGGTTTAGCGGTTTTGACTCGACGCCTCTTCACCACAAACGGCTACGTACCTATTCTTTTTATATTTTGTAACGTTTACGTGTGTGTAGCGTATGATAAATATATTACTAGGTATTAAATATATTTACTTATTATTATTATATTACGTTAGTAATAAAGAAAATGTATTTTGGTAATATCTTCGCTATTCATACTGAGTTTAAAAAATAGCATTGAATATTTTTGGTGAAGAGGCACTTCACCTACTTCACCTGAATAGCCGCCACTGCAACGTACTAACTATCAACAACGTAGTAAAATAGAAGAAAAAAAAACACAAAAAATACATATCAGCACTACAAGATAGGTGAACAATATCCATACAGCAGCTTTTGCAACAAAATAACAAACCATACATGTGACGTCTACTGGAGATTATCTATTGAAAATATTTACTTAATCTCTCTTAAAAATATTCTTTAAGGTGAAAACGTGTTAATGGAGTCACTCTACAAAGCTAGATTCATTAATTGGAACATAACTGCAAGTGGAGAACATGATGCTTTACGTATGCAAACAGAGACATGCAAAAATCTGTACTAGCGGATGTCTCTGGAAGGAACATTAATAAGTATGCGGGAGAGAATTGTGCATTAATAGTACAATTTAAGATTTTATAACCAAATAATAGGATGGATATAATACGACGATTATGAAGAGTATTAATATTAAATTCTCAATAAAGATGATAAGTTCTTACTGTCGCAAAATCAAGCGGTCTATTATACTTCTTAAAGTATATCTCAAAAATTTCTTTTGTATGTTTTCAACTCGCTCAGTATATTCTTTGAGTTGCCCATTATTAACTTTAACTTTATTAAAATAACTCGTTAGTCAACAAATATTTTAATATGTATACCGAAAATGCTTCCACACGTTAGTTGGTGAATGTTAAATACAAGACAAAAAGTGGAATTGCGCAATAAAAGTGACTGAGTGCAATGCCAGAAGCTATGGCCAAAGAATCAACGACCTCTGATTGCCTAGTGAACCAAACCCGTTCCTTGTAACCGCGCTACCACCTCACCTCGCTCTTGAGCTTCTTTGCCGTAGTTCTTCGTATTCACCTCGACATTGCGACTTTGCAGGTGTGGAACTTAAAATATTCCCACAGCAACTCCGCCGTAACCATATAAATAGGTACTGAAACGATTTCCCATTACCTTATATTAATATGTTTTATTTACGAATATTTATATTCCTTTTCTTAGGTATATTTTTTTCTGCCTTAACACTGAACTCAAAAAATCAGATACAGATAAGTATACCTATCACTAAAAAATATATGAAAACGTTCAAAGGTACCATAACCGCATAATATACTATAACCATTACGTATTTTTAAACACAGCAATAGATGAATGGACATAATATAGGTAATTATTATAGTTTCTTCAGACCTTTCTCACCGTATAATATAAGGTAAGTTCCATTCGTCAGAGTATGATCAGTCAGCACATACTATACGGTCATTAACCGCAGCACAATAATAAAACTAGAAGTAATAATTGTAATGAAGAATATGTTCTGTTATTTAAAATACTGAAAATGAATTTAAATCAAAATCAAAGAAAAGAGTCCATCAGATTAAGCTATTACGAATGTGGTAACTAACATTGGCACATTCAACATAAAATTACCAATGGCTATATTTTAGATGGTCACTGGGCAGTGAACAATTACATATTGCCATACTCTCTAGTCAAATTAAGGGAAGCACAAAAGAGAAGCGTCTAGTCATTTAAAAAACATTTCTGATCATTCGCCAATATTGTAGAAACTCTTTACTCTTTGAAATTGTGATGGTATTATGGCATTATTCTATGGCTGAAATTATAAGATGTTGATGTTTTAATATTTTTGTAATAAAACGGAAAAATATAAAATACCTTAAAATTATAGATGGCATTAGTAGGAGAGCATGGTACTAATGTATATTAGTACTAATATACTCGTGTATATTTTAATTTATTTCCATCAATTAATCTTATCCTTTTGTTTCTATTGATCGTTGCTGGGTGGAGAAGAGCAATACACAGGAACCCTGGTCTTTTACAGACTTCTCAACAGATTACCAATCTGTTGGCCCAGTCACAGCCTTCTCTAGTACGAAGGCGGTGGCCCAGTGTGTTTGGCTGGCTAACCGCTCTAATATCCTAATAAACTCATGAAAACGATCATAAATGGTGGTTTTCGGATAAAAACTCAACTCAAGTCCTTATTGAACTATTGTAACTGAGACAATCGTTTTGGTAATATTATTTTCCTCAAAAATAATATTCATTTAATATTTTCTTTTAAATTGACAGATGTAGACCTAAAATTTCGTGCTTATCATTTTATCAGTCTAGTGACGTTTAGTAGAAATAATAACTTTTGTTTTTATTTATAAATACATTAATGTCCTCGCCATTCTCGCTATTAATACAGTATCATGTCTATATTACTATAAATTACCCAAAAAAAAAAAAATGTTAAAACAAGGCCTAAATCTAGTATTACTTGGTTTATAGGACAAAGTAAATAATGCCTTATAAACGTGAACCATTAATCTATAAGATATTTAAGTTGGAGCAAAAATGATCTTTCATCTGTATCAAAAATCAGTATACCAATTGTTTTTATATTAGGAAAGGTATGTGACAAAAAAATAGATAGGTATTCTATTAGTAAAAGATATAGTTCAAATTAACTTTTATATTAAATTGAAAAAATATATATGTATTGCAATAATGCGTCCATTTATGCAGCTTTTCCAAATAAAAGATAAAAAATATTTACTACACCTGAATAAAATATGATATTTGGAGACTAAAAACATCTTTGTGTCATATTCCAGGTAAAAATATTCCAAGAAACACATTTTAATGCTCCATATATGTATTATAAAGTTTTGTTATACATTTCGAGGACGACCCACTCTTTTCAGTTGTTTGCACATCTATTAATGTATTGATTTTTCATTTCTATATACATGCTTCCTGTTCATTTGATTCAACTCCGCACATAGGTCCTTATAGATTACCTGAGAAGAATGAATATCCCCAGCCTCTACTTTTACCACCTGTATAATTTTCCCACACCCTGCTGTACAGCTGACATAACCCTTCCGCCCCCTACTATATATCTTCAAACAAGTAACACTTCTCTGGCCCTTTGTTATCTTCTTAAGACGGCACATGATGTGCGAGCCCTTTTCTTAAATAAGAGTGCAAGTAAAAAATGTCTTCAAGTGAAAAATCATTTATATTTAGATACTTCATATCACTTTTGACCAATTTTATGTTAGTAATATAAAATATTTCGCATGTAAATAATTATTACCAAATGTTCTGGTAAATGTATTTTTACACATACTTTCATGTTTTATTTTGAAAGCACATAGGTAATAACTTATTAAATTGAAGAAGAGAAAATGTTGCAGTAAGTATGTAAATAAGGCAGTAAAAAACGATTAGGTACCTATACATGAGACAACATGAAATGTGCAGAAAATAGGGGAAAATAAAATAATACAAAAAATAAAATACTTAATAGAAATCAGCTACTTTTTGTACAAAATGATAACCACTGATCAATCCTAGTAGCAGTACATATTTTGTTAATTAGCTTTGTAATTACATATTTGTATATTTAGATAAAATAGTTAATTATTGATAATTTTTATAACGATATGGATGGAAAATCTAGTTTAAAAATCTGTAGAAGGTAGTGTACTTTTAATAGTAAAAATATATACCTCCAATACAGGGAAGTAAGAATGATACATTTGGACTTTATAAATCCAATTATACTTTTATACTTTTCTATATCTGGCTTATTTTAACAGATGCAGAAAAATGTAAATGCAACTTTTATCCATTTAGGAGTGTAGAATTCAATGCTGATATCAATGTTGTCATTCAAATATGATCTAGGAAAGATTAATTAGAACCTGCAGAAAACAATTAGATTTATATAATAAACTTATAACAACCACAACAAAATAGTTTGTTTATATATATATTATTACCAGTACCCCACAATCTTAATGAAAATGCTCTACATTGGAAGTATATTACTAAAGATACAGGAAATAATAATAATTGAAGACAATTGAAAACAAAACTAATAACAATAATCCTGAGCAGGAGACAGCAATAATAATAACTAATAATTTTATCAAAAATCCTTATTTAACAGAAAAAAGATTTATCACTGTATTGATTTAATAATATAAAAAACAGCCTATTCATTTTTACTCATCCAAATTAAAAAGTCAATCATTATACCATCTCACGAGTGTCGGTCAAGTCAACTTCGCCTATTTATAGGTTTTTGCCGTGACGATATCTTGTTTGTGTAAAAGATGTGAAAGGAATGATACAAAAGTTCATTGACCACATCGCATTTCATTTGACCGATTCTTTTGGAATTTCAAACCCAATGAATAGGTACTGTGCGAAGAGGAATAGTGTGGGTATAGAAAATTGATAAAACTACTCGTCTCGTTAAGTGAAATCATTATTGTCACTTTCTTGTACATTCTTGATACTAATGAAGGTATGAGTAATTGTATACAAGTAGTTACCTACCTATAAAGAATGACACATTATAAAATTTAAGATCTAAAAGGAAAAGTAATGAAAAATAGTTTATTACATAGGTAATAGCTTTGAAATATCATAAATATAACTTTTTAATACAGATCTATGAGCAAGTTGTTGAAATAGAATATTTTGTTATTTATGTGTAAATGTATGTACAGGGAGGAAGTATAATACCTATGTATAGCTTATAAAACATCCCTAATTCAATATCTAGCATTAAAAATTTATTTCTCAAAAAGAAATGTCACAAAAATTGAAATATAGGTTTAAGTGAACCTATTTTTACTCCACCAAACGGTTTTTTATATATAAGGTGTTCATTTCAAAACTTCCCAGCCTCATTTTTCTCGATATTTGTGTATATTTTAAATCCCGAAACACGTGAAAAATTTTTTCGAGTGGGACAACTTTTCATTCAAAAACGCCCCTTTTACCCCCTGCTAAGGGGAGCTACCCCCCTTAAAAAAGATCTTAAATTTTTATGGTATCTATTTGTTATACAAGACGGTAAAATTACTTTTTGTCGACGAGAGAAAATGTTTAATTAACGAGCGGAGCGAGTTAATTAAATTTCACGAGTCGATAATGAAATTTTACCATCGTGTGTAACATTCTATTTTTTTTATAGCGAAGGTTAAAGAAAAACTTCGAATCATTTGCAGGCAAAAATAAGGAAAGCAATCAGAAATTTTTGCAATCAGAGCAAATTGTAGCAATTCCACGTCTGTATGCCTGTCAGAAGAAAACCGTTCTGTTTCTGAAATCCATGTTTCTGGAAATGTGAATTGCACAATTCATGTTGTTATCAATGAAAAGAGTAAAGATAATTAAGTTGTAATAATTATTATTTTAAATAAAAATATTAAAGTAGGTACTTTATCTATCCTTGCTGTTAAAGATTCATTTTATCTACCCTTCCGGTTAAACTGCTACTTGATCTATTGTTTTGAGTTGGACAAAAAAGCAAATTTTAACCTTTGCTATATAAAAAAAGGTACTTTTAATCCCGACATATCGGTGTTTTTTTTTAATTGGTCGATCCGTTGTCGAGATATTTAGGAAATCCATTTTACTCTTTCATACCTTTTATAAATAAAACATTGTAACTGTTTTTTTCTCATTCCTTTCAATTATTTTGCACAAAAAATGTTGTCGTAGTATGTATGCAAAAGAAATGTTTACTCGTTGAAGATAATAAAAAGTAGATACCTATTGAATTCATTTTTATGAATTGCTATAATATTGCGAATAGTGACAGATTGTGTGATTGATGAAGTAAATTAACAAAAATGGTTTACACTTTGGGCGAAAAAGTTGAAATAGTGTTAATTTATGGAGCCGAAAATCAATAGTCTCGGCAAACTGTTGCAACGTTTAACGAACGGCATCCGGATAAGATCAAATCTCATAGGTATGTCCTAAACCTTATTGCCAAATTTACTCAGACTCAGGCATTTAAACCTCCACCTCAAAATTTAGAAGAGCTTCGTCAAGGAGTTACTGAAAAATGCCAAGCAATTCAAACAGTTGGCCAAACCATTGTTTGGCCAACAATGGACAACATTTTGAGCAATTATTAAATTGATTTTATGTGCAAAATATCTGTAATTTACTTGTCAAATACAAAAATATAAGAAAAAGCAGTTACAATCTTTTAGTTAAAAGGTATGAAGGAGTAAAAAGGTTTTCCTAAATATCTCAACAGCGGATCGATAAATTAAGGGAAAAAACATGTAGGGAGTAAAAAACCTTTAAAATGAGGTAACTCGATACCCTTTCCCATTTTTTAAGGGGGTAACTCCCACTAGCAGGGGATAAAAGGGGGCGCGTCAATTTTCGAATGAAAAGTTGTCCCTCTCGATATTCGTCCCCCTAACCCCTAGCAACACAAACTTTATAATACCCTACTTCTAACACATTATTTTCAAGTCCTTTCTATGCCCACCAATAATAAGCTTTTTATCCACTACACAACTTCATAACTTTTTTTGGTTTGTCGATACATACATACATACATACACATACATACATACATACATATACATACGATATATTATATACATTCGTGCAGTATTTAATTATCATTTTTCATATGGATATTGATATTGTGTGCTTATTTTGAAGTATTACAATTTTACAAATGAGACTATTGGAAAAATAAAGTAGCTTACCCATTAAATATCATAATTTTGTACTAACAAAATTCTAATTGCTTTACAAAAATTGATTCAACATATGTTCTTCTAATCGCTCTGTGAATACCAGCAACACTAACAATTAATTAACAAAGACGTCAGATACGGATTTTAGTCCACTCTGTAGAATACTGATAATCGCCCACATACCAACCATATCCACATACCTATTACCTGTGGCCAGCAACAGGCTTGTTTAGCGGCTTGGTCAGGTAACACATATACACAAACCACAAAGCTTCTTGATATCTGAATAATATAACGGCAATCCGAAAGTAATCGCGTTCAAGGAACTGTTAACTGTTTCGAAGTTACTTTTAACAAAATTTTGATTTCGTTTTGCATATCTTACCTTGATTGGATCACGCGTACCAGAAATTTAACCTACTCATCTTTAGGTTCGCTGCTATTTGTTATTCTGGAGCAACATCGAAGGGGTTATAATTAGCAATAAACGACCAAGAAAAAATAACACTCAGTCGTACTAAAATGTAGAAAAAACTTGGTGAGTGTCCATCTATAGTAGTATAATTCAGGATCTATCAAAATAGCTATTTATGATATAAGTGTTAAAAGTAATGTTTTATTTTGTGAGTGAAAAAGTTTGCGAAACGAGCGAAGTGAATAAAGCAATTTCGCGAACAAAATAAAGCTTACTTTTAATACAAATATCATGCAAAGTTTTTTGTATAACTGCCCTATTTTGATTATAAAATAGATAAATTTAATATTTCAATAAAATCACATTTTGACGTCTCTTGCCAGTTTATTATTTTTTGACGTTTCAATAATTATTATCGCATTTGCTGTGAAGTGGCCGTGTTAGGTTAGGTGGCGCCGAATCACCTTAGTTACCAATAAACAATATTGTTTATAGCTTACGCGCTTTATTAAAAGTTCTTGCTGATGTTTAATGTTTATCTCGCATTATGAAAAATAATAGTGATGACTTGTGTGTTCCTGACAATATTGAAGAAGCTGCAAAAAGAGCTACATTTGAATTATTACCGAAAAAATCGGTTCAGCAGTACGAAATTGCATATTCTAATTTTTTTAGCTGGTGTAGAATGAAAAACGTTGAAGAAAAATTCAGTGAACCCGACTTTTTTACATATCTAGAAGAGAAATCAAAACTATGGAAGACATCAACTTTGTGGAGTAAGTTTTCAATGGTAAAGTCGAGTGTGCTCGTTAAAAATGACGTTGATGTAAGCAAATATTTCAAGGTAATAGTATTCTTAAAGCGGAAAAATGAAGGTTATAGACCCAAAAAATCAGAAACCCTTTGTTTAAACAAGTCCAGAGGTTTATAAATCAGGCGCCAGATGAAAAATACTTGATGGCAAAAGTTGCTACTATTTTCGGAATATATGGCGCCTGCCGGCGTGAAGAGCTGTGTAATTTTTAATAGAAGACATTGAAGTAATAAATAAAACATTGATTGTTCAAATTCCAAATACTAAAACGAAAATAAGTCGTTCTTTTTACATTATTGGAAAATACAGTGACTATTTTAGTAAGTACCCTGCATTATGCTCTCCTGTTATTAATCGTCGAAGTTTTTTTCTGAAATACTCAAATTATAAATGCACTGCTAATCCAGTTGGTATAAACACGTTTGGGAAAATGCCCTTCATCATTGCTGAGTTTTCGAACCTCCCAGAACTAAAGGAATATACAGGTCACTGTTTCAGAAGGTCTTCATTATCCCAACAGCTAGCTCCAGCGTTACAGTACCATCTTCCACTTCACTCCAAGAATTGACTGCTAATGCTGATGAAATTGGCAACTTAATTAATTCGAATGTGTTACAGGGCTCTTTAAAATCGCAAGGTTCACCAATTATTCTAATTGTACTATTCATGTTAATGTTCATAAATTATAATAATATAAAATTGTATTCGATTCGTTAAAAATGTCACTTTTAATGACAGTTGTACAAAAAAATAATTTTTAGTGAGTACCTATATAACTTACAGAAATTTTAAATTAATTAAAATATAAATTAGGAAGATAATCGTCTATACACTGTGGTGTGTATACGAGAGTGTTCATCATTTCGGTTGAAATATTGTTTTCGACAGCCACATTTTAATTTTAATTTTAAATGAAAATACATTTACCTAGGTAAATATATTTCAATTATTGCAAAAATGTGTGTTATGGATAATTTTAATTTCCTCAAATTAGAGTATGCCACAAGAGCAATGAGTTTTGAAATTGAGAATAATTAGTATTTTGTGATTAAGTGATACATTGATACATTGACACATTTTATAATACATTTTGGTAATTTCTCAGTTAATATTAGAGATAGATCATCAAACTCTAGAACTGTATTCGTTATAGAACTCAGTATCTAAAAAAATGGAGGAATATACAGGGTGTTCTATTAAAAATAAAATAATTTCGAATATTATATTAGAACATTTTTAATAGTAAATACTCGAATAACGAATACGTGATAACTGCATTTTAAAATACTTACTTATGTTTACAGAAAGGGAAGTAGAGGCGCGTCCGAACTAAGAGTTGACACCCTTTTATGACTAATCAGTATGTAGGTACATTATTTTACAGAAGTCACAACATTTCTATACTTCTGTACTTTCATTACATTTTCATTACATACACTTTCTGTACATTTCTGTATTTCAAACAGTACTATGAAAATTCATGGTACTGTTTTAAAAATAACAAATAAAAACATCTAGAAACAAAGGTAAGCGGAATAACTACCCTAATTAAACATTTTCAGATCATTCACATTTGTTTTTTCATATTCTGACGATCTCTAGTTGGTCAATAAACTTATAACCTATTTTAATGCACTCTGTATAGTCTTCCGCGCGAAACAGGTTAATAAACAAAGACGAAGGAGTATGTGACTAAATAAAAGTACCGTTAAGATATGTTCCAAGTAAAGTATGGCCAACTGCTGCAAATTATTAGTTAAAATATTATAAAGTTAAATATTTATACATTCAAGTCATATCTGACCTATTTAAAGTGTTTACGTTTTGAGCAATCCAATTAATCAGCGGCGGAGCCATTTGGTATTGAGGATTCACGTGAAAATTTTCTTAAAATTAATAATATTTAGTAATAAACTATTTACTTAAAATTTTTAAATCAAGAGTAAGCAGAATACTCGAAATATAAAAATGTGATGGTGGAGAAGGCACCTTAAATCCATTTTATTATAAAACTTCTTAAATGAAGGTTATATAATATACCACTATATTTTTATTTCCTGGAAGCAGTAAAAATGCAGATATAGGTTGCTAGTGCAAAAGTATTCTAATAGTTATCCTAAGCGCGCCAGTGACCTGTGTCTAGCGGCAGATTTGGCAGATACACGGTGTGACATATATACCTAATTATACAATAAATTAAGCAGATATTTTGAAAGGAAACATAAGAATTTAAGATAAAGTATCCTTCTTTCCGCATTAATTACGTTCGCATTATATATTACCATACATTGAACAGATATAAAGGAGTTAAAACTGATTATAGAACTTAACTGTTTCAGTACGTTAAATGCTATAAGGAGCAGATTCTGGATAAAGATCCTGGATGGGGCCAGTTTAATTCCATATATGGTGGTGTGAAGATATGCGTCCTGAAAAAATTTCATTGACATGGATTATCGACTAACAGGAACTGATTATAATCTTAACGTTAACCAATGAAATTTTGCTTTTCTTTAAAATCATTTTTAAGATTGATGGGTTTCACATTTAGTATAAGAAACTCTATTTTATCCACGAAAAGATAGGCTAAGCAAGAGAAAGACTAAAGAATAAGTAAATGCCTTCTGCGTTTACAAAATCAAAAGCAATATAAATAAAATATGAAATGAATCAATAAATTGATTGTTGATATGAAGATGAAATGAAGAAGATTGACCACGATAAACTTAAAGACTTAGATTCAAAAAGCTATAAGAAAAATATGAAATGAAAATATCTTAGAGGAAATTAATAGAGGAAGAAAAGCCAATTAGGAAGAAGATAATAAAGAAACATTATCAGCCACATCTTAAGAATACATTTTAGGAAAATAGTAGTCAGTTGTGAGGACATTTTTCAGTTAAAACGTGAAGAAATATAAATGGTTTGTAGTGTAAGGCTAAGAATCGAAATCGAAATGTGGAAATGGTTCAGAAGAAATGCAGTAAAAAATGAAGAGATTAGAAACACAACATTTTGTACAATTATGTGCAACAGAAGTTGTCGAAGGTAACTGTGTCTTCCATTGGATATTTAAGCCGTCAATATTAAATGATAAGGTATTATATGCCACTTAGTTGAAGCAACAACTCTTGTGAAGAATTGGTCAGAGGAAGAAAGGTAATATCGTTGCTAGTTGATTAAAAAAGAATTAATGTAAGTCTTAGATGTAGACCGGGAAATTTACAGAAAAATCAAAGAACTTTGACTACTGCCGTTAGAAATGAGGTATCCGCAATAATGCACATATTTGTAAATCTAAAGGAGCCTACATTACCGCACCAGCAATGTTTCAACAACAGATAATAAGGAATAGCTTTATCGAAGGTCTGCAAGACAAACATTAATCGGTTTAGAATTAAAGGTAGTAAAGGGTGAGAACACAACGAAGCTGCTAAGCAAGCATTCAAAGAAGATCAAAGTCGTGTAAGGCAAGTCAAGATTCAGCAAAATTAAGGTCAAAGATATTAATAGAATTCTAAACAATTACTTAAGTATGTACCAGATCTGTTAAATAATTACAACAAACAGTAGGTAACCAAAGCCGCTATCAGACCACTGTCAAGGTCACCGAGCTCCTGATGGCATGTGTCCATCAGCAGCTAACTTCAGGATAAAATATCAGGTTAACCTCGCTATAGGAGATGTTGGTGAGGTCTTCGGCTAAAGGGGTGGTTCGTAGGGATGATCTTCAGCGTAGTGGACAGTGACCAGAGGCTGTAATTCTGAGTTTTGCCGCGTGGAAATCCCAGATAGCACTGTTTAGGGGGTGGTGGGATGTTAGGGGCTCTGGTACGTGGGGATGATCTTCAGTGTGGTCGACAGTGACCAGAAGGTGTAGTTCTGAGTTCTGCCGCCCGGAAATTATAGATGGCGCTGGTGTGCACATGATTTATTACCTTATCAGAGAGAACGTGACTTTAATATAAACAAAGTTATTTGTCGGTAGAATTCCTGGAAAGAAATCTAATAAATCTGTCAATTAAATGTAAACAACGCATCATTTATTGATGGCCACTTCTTTGATAATGGAATTCTTAGAACCCAAGCCATGAACATCTGCGTATGACTTATCCACATGTATACAAGCTCAGACCAGCTAATCTCGACTTGTTTAAAAATGTAGTCTAAATAAATGATGATTGTAATTCCTAGAATAACTCCTGCATATGACTCATCCACAGTTGCATGAAATTCTTAGAAAGAAAATCAATAAATCTGTCAAGTTAAATGTAAACAATAAGGTGTGATTTATTGATGGCGGCTTCTTTGATGATGGAATTCTTAGAATCCAAGCCATGAACACCTGCATTCAAGGTTAAGCTGAGTCAACAACAGCAAGTCGAGACAAGTCGGTATGGCTCATCGAACACCTGGCGTCTAGACAGCCACGTGATCCACAACTGTAGAATCTCAGTTTAAAGTTACATGACATCATCACAGTGGCAGTATTTGTTTTTTAAAAGTGACATTCGATGTCAGAAATAGATTTGAAAGTATATAAAGATGCAGGTGTGTATTTATATATTGTAACTAGTAAATATGTATGTAATATTTAACTTTATGATTTCTTATTTCAAACCTAACCTAGAAATCAAAGAAGAACAGCTAGGTTATATTAATATTTTATTTAAATTTTCGTTACAGACATTATTTTTTCAACTCATTTATAACCTTATCTCTATTATCAAATAAAATAACTATAACAAATATAAAATTTCATATGCATTATTAAAAATTAAAATATAGATGAAACTTCAAATTATTTAATTTTAATGTATATCAGAACTCAGATTCGAAGCAAAGTCTTCAGATTTTCAGTCTGTCGCTCTCCCAACTGAGCTATTCTGACAACAAAATAAAACAATAATTATTAATATAAAATATAATTAATATATAGTCTCTTGATTACAAATATTACATTTTTACAATATTGTTACCTACTCCTTCGGGGTTCTAAAGATAAAGGAGACTTTTATACAACAGTAAAAATCTTTATTCAACACTTCAAACGCAATACAACACTTTTTGTACAATATCTAAATAAATACACACCGAAAACACTTCGCCCAAATCACAGTGATTTAACTTAAGTATTGCTTATTTGCTCTTGATTGCTGCCTGATTAAGACTGACTTCCTGGCCAGCAGGGATGGAAGAAAACACTCGTAACAAGTATTGTGGAACAGGTATTGTTGAGGAACAGCCCGTAACTGGTATCCGATTCATAAAATATCTGTTCCCGCATCCAAACCTAGTATTTGAGTTTCGCACACAGAGTATTTGTTTCGCACTTCCGTCATATACAAGGCACGGTTGCGATTGTTACATAACGCGCGGTCAGCGCCTCAACGGTCGACGCCGATTTATTGTAGAAATGGATAGAAACTTAATCCTCATAGTAACACAAGCGTAACAGCCTTGTTTATATAGAGACTAGTTAGATTTTGATTTTACCCCTGGCAGAAAGTCCAACAGTAAAATGATTTGATTGCGTGTGTCGGTCATATCGATCAAATCATAAACTAACTTGAGAAGCTTGTGGACTATTATTGTGGAGTCACCTACTGAGCGAATGTAAAATCTCGACTGTAATAACTGTTACTATGCACCACTAGATGGTAGGTACTGAAAAAACACGAATATAATAAAAAAATCCCTTAGTACGCTTTAACACTGGTTTGTTTTGATGTTCTTGACGGACTTTCGTTTCGTATACCTAGAAAAAGGTCACATCCCTTTCAACCAAACAGCTACTGACCAGATGTTCCACATATTTGGAATATTTTTAACAACCGAAATTTTAAATTTTATTTTATTTAAAAGAAATATTTGAGATATTTTTTGAAAAATAGTTATATTTAAATAAAGCAAATACCTCTTTATACAGGGTGTCCACCTAGTGCGCGTAAGTCCAATATCTGGGTTAATAAAAGAGATAACTTAATTTTTTTTTCTACAGGGTTGTCTAATATCCCGAGCTGCACAAAATGAAAATATATTTACATATTCAGGGTGTTCAGTTTTTCCTGGACAGGTACCAACTTCGTTTTTCTGAATGGAAATATATATTTTTTATTGCTTTTTCGAACTAAACCCTTGATTTTAGTAGGACTTTCATCAGCCTTCCCTATACCTAACTTAAACTGTTTTTGAAATATTGACGGGTGAATATTGACATTTTTGCAACTTTGACACCCTATAAAATCTAAACGGTTTGAGATCAAGCAAAACGGTTTGCACATTCCTATCTTAACTTTTCATAAGCTATCGTTTGGTACTAATTTCAGAATTATCCAAAAATTTAAAATTTTCTGAAAATTTTGAAAAATTTTTATTCCTGTATAAATTTGAAATTAGTATCAAACGATAGCTTATGAAAAGTTAAGATAGGAATGTGCAAACCGTTTTGATTGATCTCAAACCGTTTAGATTTTACAGGGTGTCAAAGTTGCAAAAATGTCAATATTCACCCGTCAATATTTCAAAAACAGTTTAAGTTAGGTATAGGGAAGGCTGATGAAAGTCCTACTAAAATCAAGGGTTTAGTTCGAAAAAGCAATAAAAAATATATATTTCCATTTAGAAAAACGAAGTTGGTACCTGCCCAGGAAAAACTGAACACCCTGAATATGTAAATATATTTTCATTTTGTGCAGCTCGGGATATTAGACAACCCTGTAGAAAAAAATATTAAATTATCTCTTTTATTAACCCAGATATTGGACTTACGCGCACTAGGTGGACACCCGTATATATATATACAGGCTGTTACAAATTCGCTTCTCACTACAGGCATCTCGGAAACGGTAAGAGATACGAACTAGCTTAAATGGTGGCAAAGTTGCGTAACCAGGGAACCAACATTATGCCTCTAAAAAATCAAGGCTAACATGATTAGTTTTCGAAATATTTGAAAAAAAACGAAATTTTGGAAATCCGTTTCTCTTCCATTTCAGCCTTGTTTGAGGTGATATTGATAAAAGAAGAACACTTTCTCATGGCAACTTTTTGTCTATCGAATAGCACAATCAAATTTTATATGTAACGTTTCGTCTTTCCAGGACCATCATCAACTTCATTTTTTTAAATACGGCCCTGGAAATGTTATTACATTTTTTGCAAGCCTTCATGACCCCCCAATGCTGTACTGCCTCAGCCCGAACCAGCTTCAGACGTTTTGTCTGGAAAAATTCATCTTCAATGTATTCCTTAAAAATTTATCTAAATTTTTTATTTAGATTTCTATGTTTATTGAATTATCGTACATTTTACGTGTCGTTAGACTCTGTGAAATCCACCTGGTTATTTAAACTATTACCATTAGATCAAAAAAATTAGATCAGAGTTTGTTTGAATTTTGAGCACTGGAGAAACTTAGAAATAAATATGGGCACGAGATGAAAACTCTAATAATGTTTTATTATAACGCGTGATGGTTTAAAATATAATTTAAATAACCAGGTGGATTTTACAGAGTCTAACGACACTTAAAGTGTAGGATAATTCAATAAAAATAGAAATCTAAATAAAAAATTAATGACAAATTTTTAACGAATAATTGAAGATAAGTTTTTTGATACAAAACGTCTGAATCTGGTTCGGGCTGAGGCAGTACAGCATTGGGGGTCATGAAGGCTTGCAAAAAATGTAATAAAATTTCCAGGGCCGTATTTAAAAAAATGAAGTTGATGATGGTCCTGGAAAGACTAAACGTTACATATAAAAATTGATTGTGCAATTCGATAGAGGGCAAAAAGTTGCCACGAGAAAGTGTTCTTCTTTTATCAATATCACCTCAAACAAGGCTGAAATATAAGAAAAACGGATATCCAAAATTTCGGTTTTTTTTTCAAATATTTCGAAAACTAATCATGTTAGCCTTGATTTTTTAGAGGCATAATGTTGGTCCTCTGATTTTGCAACTTTGCCCCCATTTAAGCTAGTTCGTATCTCTTACCGTTTCCGAGATCTCTGTAGTGAGAAGCGAATTTGTAACAGCCTGTATATATATATATATATACAGGGTGAGTCAATAAGAACGAATTCTTTAGTAGCTCCTTAAATAATGGAGATAGAGTAAAATATTGAAAAGGGGTGTTGATTCATATCTTTTTTTCTACAATCTAAAATTATTTTTAGATATACAGGGTGCACCGTTGAGGGGTTACAGCATCCAACATTTGTTTTTTATATGGAACACCCTGTATTTTATACGAGATTTTGATTAAGCTTAAAATTCCCCATACATTGATGCCCCGCTTGCTGATCTTGTATGCGGGGTTGCCAAGTTATTTCGGTTTTTCTAAAAATTTGGGGAAAAACATAACCTTGTAAAAAAATCATACTAACCTTGTTTCCGATAATTAAAGGTTGAGATTCGGTATTTAGATAATCAAACCCTTATACTATAAACTGATATCATCGTAAAATTATTTGCTTGTACAGGGTGTTTTTTGTAAGCAACTGAAATGGTCTGAATATAATGTGAAAAAACTCGTTTTTCTTTTATGGAACCCCCTGTATATTATAACACCAGACAAACGAGTATTAAATAAGCTCTCAAATGATATATGGTTTGCTATATCTAACTCTAATAGTTTTCAAGATATTCAAATTTATACAAATATGGCAGTGATTTCTTTGTCATTTATTTATTCAGTAATTCAAGAAAAAAACATATTTTCTAAAATTTTTCTTGTTTTGTTCAAAACTGTCGTTTTTTTAACTTTTCTTACTACCATGGACAATATTTTATATTTATTAAACAGCCAACGGTATTTCCGTAATTTCAAAAACACTTGAGTTAAAAAATCTGATAGGAACCTAATAAACTGATAAACATTGAACAATATATTTTTTAAATAAATTAAAGAATTCTAATACTAACAAAAAATAATAAGGGATGAAACAACACAATTTTAAACGTCCACAAATTGAATATATCAATTTCTAATATAATATTATAAATACTGCTGGAAATGTCCCACCACCTTGAGCAGTGCATAGTATAGTATAACACGTGTTACAAAGGAGTCTCCAGCGTTTGTGAGCACTTGTCTGTTTATCTGTATAAACGAGTTTATTATTCTTTCTCTCATATCGTGAGATGTAGATGTTGTGAGTGGCGTCTGATAGACCATATATTTTATAAAACTACAAAGAAAAAAAAATCCAATTTATTAAGATCTGGCGATCTAGCTGGCCACATGACTGGACCATCGCATCCAATCCAATTGCATGGATATACCTGATCAAGATAATGTCTCACTGCAGCAGCATAGTGAGTAGGTGCTTCATCTTACTGAAACCATAATCTGCGAACTGTTGTCAGTGGCACATTGTTTGACAGATCTTGGAAATCATTTTCTACAAAATTTAAATAATTTTGCCCATTTACGTGTCCATGGGCCGACTAAACGGTCACAGTCCAGTTGTGCTGAAACTGAAGGTTTCTGTGCTGATCATATGAGAGTTTTGATCACTATATTTTTTTCTTTGGGGTTTTATAAAAGATATGGTCTATCAGACTCCACCCACAACACGTCAAGATATGAAAGAAAGATAAGAAACTCGTTTGCACAGGTAAACAGACAAATGCTCACAAACGTTGGAGACTCCTTTGTAACACATGCTACACGATGCTTGCTCAAGGTGGTGGGCATTTCCAGCAGTATTTATAATATTATATTAGAAATTGCTGTATTCAGTTTGTGAACGTTTAAAATTGTGTTGTTGCATCCCTTATTATTTTTTGTTAGTATTTGGTTTCTTAATTTATTTAAAAAATATATTGTTCAATGTTTATCAGGTTCCTATCAGATTTATTAACTGATGTGTTTTTGAAATTACGCAAATACCGTTAGCTCTTTAATAGATATAAAATATTGTTCATGGCAGTAAGAAAAGTTAAAAAAAACGACAGTTTTGAACAAAACAAGAAAAATTTTAAAAAATATGTTTTTTTCTTGAAATACTTAATTACTGAATAAATAAATGACAAAGAAGTCATTGCCATATTTGTATAAATTTGAATATCTTGAAAACTATTAGAGTTAGATATAGCAAACCATATATCATTTGAGAGCTTATTTAATACTCGTTTGTCTGGTGTTATAATATACAGGGGGTTCCATAAAAGAAAAACGAGTTTTTTCACAATATATTCAGACCACTTCAGTTGCTTAGAAAAAACACCCTGTACAAGCAAATAATTTTACGATGATATCGGTTTATAGTATAAGGGTTTGATTATCTAAATACCGAATCTCAACCTTTAATTATCGGAAACAAGGTTACTATGATTTTTTTACAAGGTTATGTTTTTCCCCAAATTTTTAGAAAAACCGAAATAACTTGGCAACCCCGCATACAAGATCAGCAAGCGGGGCATCAATGTATGGGGAATTTTAAGCTTAATTAAAATCTCGTATAAAATACAGGGTGTTCCATATAAAAAACAAATGTTGGATGCTGTAACCCCTCAACGGTGCACCCTGTATATCTTAAAATAATTTTAGATTGTAGAAAAAAAGAGATGAAACAACACCCCTTTTCAACATTTTGCTCTACCTCCATTATTTAAGGAGCTACTAAAGAATTCGTTCTTATTGACTCACCCTGTATATACAGAGTGAGTTTCATGTATGGAACGCCTCAATTATCTCGGAAACGGCTTGCCCGATTTTTATGAATTTTGGTTTATAAGGGTTTTGTAATATGGCCGATATTATTGTGGCATTTACATTGTTGTCAGATCTTTCGTTTTTCCGGAAATATAGAGTAAAGTGACCAAATATGGAATATGTACTTAATATGGAATACCATTAGATTTTCGATACCACTGGCACCATCTAGCAATTGAAAGGATAAATCACAACCTATTATTAGTAGTTGAGCACTCCAAATATTACAGCGCTCCTTTACCAGTATTAGCCACATGGCGGTATATTATTTGTTGTGTGCACTAGTGAAAGTTTATTGTTAATGGTGTAAATTTTGACTTACAACGTAAGTAATAGTAATTTGTCAATTATGTTACAGTTATAAGCATGCAGTAGGATGACTGATACCATTACGTATGTTATTTTTAAGGAATATATGATTTGTATTTCAATAAAAAAAAATTATTTTGAAGTTAGGTTAGTTCTTAATATGGAATATACACATGTTCTAAATATGGAATATATTCCATAATATGTCCACATATCACCACCATTGCATTTTAATGCTTGTTTTCAGAACATTATGCCGAAAACCAAAAGAGTGGAGAATAAAAGGAAGCTGTGGGAGAAGGGCAATATGATGGAAGCGGTGGCAACAGTAAATAGCGGACGAATGGGATATTTAATGGCCGCGAAACATTTTAACGTACCAAGAACAACGCTTTTTCGACTCAGCAACAAAGAGGGTCAGCTTTCTGAAATTTGTGAGACACGGTTAGGAAGGAAACCGGTTTTTCCTCTTGAAGCAGAAAATCGGCTCAGTGATTATTTGCTAGAAATGGATAATAGATTTTTTGGATTAACCAGGACGGATGTGCGTAGAATGGCGTATCAACTTGCAACTGCTAACGGCATACAACATCAATTTTCTGAACATCTCAAACAAGCAGGAAGAAAATGGTTTAAAGGTTTTCTAAGGAGACATCCTAATTTATCTATTAGAAAACCTACTGGAACATCATATGCGCGAGCAGTAGGCTTCAATAAGGAAAATGTAAATATGTTCTTCGATCTCCTTGAAGTAGAGATGGAAAGGCATAACTATCCTGCAGACAGAGTGTTTAACGTGGATAAGACGGGATTGACCATCGTGCAATCAAAATGTAGCGAAATTATTTCCTTGAAAGGAAAGCGACAGGTAGGAACAATTACGTCAGCCGAACGTGGATCCATAGTCACAGCTGTCCTCTGTATGAGTGCTGGTGGTACATTTGTGCCACCTATGTTGATATACCCGAGAAAAAACATGACTGACCAATTGAAGAAGGGTGCGCCACCCGGGTCCATATTTGCTTGCCACCAATCAGGTTGGATTCAAACTGGGTTATTCACAGACTGGTTTAAACATTTTCTAGCTAAAGTAAAACCATCCAAAGAGGAACCTGTTTTGCTTATACTAGATGGGCATAATACCCATACAAGGAATTTGGAGTTTTTAAAATTAGCCAAAGAACACAATGTAACGATCATGTGCTTACCGCCGCATACCACACATAAAATGCAACCTCTCGACAAATCTATTATGGGAGCTTTAAAGGTGTATTACAGTGAAGAAATTCGCATATTCATTAGGACAAATCAACGCCCCCTGACGCAATATGATATAGCGTAAATCTTTGGCAGAGCATATCTTAAGGTTCAATCTGGTTCCAATGCTAAGAAAGGATTTGAAGCAACAGGATTATACCCCGTCCGCAGAAATATTTTTGATGATTCAGATTTTTTAGCAGCTGAGCAAAATGCTTTGGTGAATGAACCTGATGAAGTTGCCGCATCAAACAACCAATCTCATTGCGAGCCTAATGCCGAAAATCGACAATATGTGTCCGCTAAAGAAATTATGCCTGTACCAATTCTCCAGAAAAAGACAGGCAAAAGAGGTAGACCACCAGGTAGGGCAAAAGTCATCACGTCATCTCCCTACCTTAAAGATTTGGAGACATCATTGAATGTTTCCAAAGAGAAGCTTAGCAAAGTAACTAGAAATCTTAATCCAGGGAAACAAACAAAAGGAACAGCTTCTAAAATTAAGGCAAACGAAGATCAGCCAAGTACAAGTGGAAGATGCAACAAAGTTACAATACTTAAAAAAAAGAAGCGTTCGGAATCTTTCAGTTCATCATCTGAAGACTCTGATTCTGCAAAACTTAATGATTCGTCTGACGATGACTTGCCGCGAGCGAATTCGGAAGACGTCCAAGAAGATGCTGAATGCATGCTTTGCGAAGAAAGATTTTCTGATGACCAAAAGGGAGAAATTTGGGTACAGTGTATTTTATGCAGCAAATGGGCGCATGAGATCTGCTCTGGTAGTGACAATAGTGATCACTTTGTGTGCGATTTTTGCAAATAAGGAACACAACGTTAGCAGAATTGTTTAGAATCAGAACTTTTATTTTAATTTTGAGGTTATCTTCTTTTGTAAAACATTTTGTAGTTATCGGTTTTGTACTTTGGCAATAAATTTTCATTTTATTTAAAACAATACGATATATAACATGACTGCGGTTGTAATTTATATTGTATTCCATATTAGGCACACTAGTATTCCATATTATGTTCACGTTTTTTTTAAATGACGAAAACTGTATTTTTACATTTCTATGAAAAGCGGTTTTGTATCACAAACATTATTTGCAAAAATGCTGAAAGTGCATTTGTAGTAACCTGTCTTAACACGTTATCTATTAATTTTCAAATTTTTTTAAAAATACCAACTTTTATTGAAGAAAATTAAAATGGTATTCCATATTTGGAATCTTTACTCTACTGAAATTTGTTATTTCAAATGGATCACCCTATATATTTTTTTGTTTTTGAAATCTCTAAGAAATTTAAAATATTTTTTATGTAATGTTCCCTATACCTAATTGCCATAATTTCGGAGTTACAGCTACATTTGCAATATCTCCGCCGAAGTTAAAATATTACATCAGGGCGGCTATGTCTGCGACAAAAACAATTTTGACGTTTTAATAAACTATTATTGTTGGTGTTTATTGAAAGTTACAATGGACCGTTTATCTGAGAAAGAACGAATTGAGATTTTAATGATATTAGGATATGGTGATGTGCGTAGAAGTCAACAGGAAACGTGTAATATCTTTAATAATTTATATCCTAATAGAAATCCCATAGGATCTTTTGAAAACATAAAGTAAAGGCGGTTACAGCTGATGCTCAAAATGTTGTCCGTTTACTTCCATACAAGAAGCCATGCGATGTTTAAAACTTTGCAATACATTTTGTAACATTCCTGACTGCTCAATTCTTCTTATCTCTGTGGTAATCCTATCTTTTAATTCCTGAATATTGGCAGGTTTGGTTATATAAACAATATTTTTTAAGTGACCTCACAGGAAATAGTCTAAAGGATTCATGTCGGGTGATCGCGGGGGCCATTCGATAAAACCACGCCTTCCAATCCATCTTCTGGGAAACACATCGTTTAGGTATTGCCTCACGTCACGCGCATAGTGAGGTGGAGCTCCATCTTGTTGCACCCAAATATTGTTATTTGGGACATTGTTATTGTCTGAAAGTTTCAAATAATAAAATTTCTAAATTAACAGGCAATTGAGAATACTTACTTAGATTTGGAAATAACCGAGCCAACTCAGGTATAATATTATTCTGTAATAAATTTAAATACGCCGGACCATTTAAGTTTCCTTCAATGAAAAAAGGACCAATTATTTTGTCGCCTATTATTCCAGCCCATTCATTAATCTTTTGTGGAAATTGGGTGTGGGATTCTCTCATCCAACGAGGATTGTTACGTGACCAGTATCTGCAATTATGCCGATTTACGTTTCTATCAATACAAAAAGTGACCTCATCGGAAAACATAACATTATTTAAAAAATTTGGATTATTTTGATCGTAACATTTTTCCATCATTGTGTCGGCAAACTCTTCACGTCTATCGAAATCATCATCTGACAACTCTTGAACCAATCTTACTTTGTAAGGATGGAATTTATTGGCATGTAAAATTTTCATTATGGATGTTTGAGAAATATCAACTTTCCTGGATATTTGTCTAGTACTCAAGTGTGGATCTTCTTCTAACATAACACAAACATCTAAAGATTTGTCTTCAGTTGTTGCAGTTTTTATACGCCCTGATTTCGGTAAATCTTTTATGGCTCCAGGTTTGGTTAAACTTTTTTAACAACTTACTCACAGTAGATTTTGTTATGGGATTTCTATTAGGATATAAATTATTAAAGATATTACACGTTTCCTGTTGACTTCTACGCACATCACCATATCCTAATATCATTAAAATCTCAATTCGTTCTTTCTCAGATAAACGGTCCATTGTAACTTTCAATAAACACCAACAATAATAGTTTATTAAAACGTCAAAATTGTTTTTGTCGCAGACATAGCCGCCCTGATGTAATATTTTAACTTCGGCGGAGATATTGCAAATGTAGCTGTAACTCCGAAATTATGGCAATTAGGTATAGGGAACATTACATGAAAAATATTCTAAATTTCTTAGAGATTTCAAAAACAAAAAAATATATAGGGTGATCCATTTGAAATAACAAATTTCAGTATATTTCCGGAAAAACGAAAGATCTGACAACAATGTAAATGCCACAATAATATCGGCCATATTACAAAACCCTTATAAACCAAAATTCATAAAAATCGGGCAAGCCGTTTCCGAGATAATTGAGGCGTTCCATATATAAAACTCACTCTGTATACAGTGAGGACACTGTATATATACCGTCCCCCCTCTAACTTTTGAACCACTGGATAGATTGTGATGAAATTTGGAACGATAATATATGACTAAATTCTGCATTTTTTGATATATCAATGACAACTCTGAATGTCAAAGTGACAGCTGGGCGCGCAATAGAAAATTTTTTTTAAATGGAAATGGGGGTCGAGTGGGGACTCATTTTGAAGCTATTTTTATGCTCAAAACATCCCCCAATTTTGAGAACATTTGGTTCAGTAATTTCCAAATAAATCGGTTTATAACATAATCTTTTTACCACATAATCTTTATAATAGAACTTACCCATGGAACATTTATTTGACAGGAGGTTCTTGGAGGTCATTTTCAACATATTTTGAAGTAACACGTGTTTTCTAAATTTGTTTCTGCCTCAAATTTTTTTTTCTTTTAGGTTTAATTTAAATTACTTCATATTTTTTTTAATTTAGGTTATTTTAGGTTAGGGATGGTTTATTGTTATTTGTTTACTTTTAATTTTTGTTCTGCTTTGAATAATTTACAAAAATTTGTAATATGTATGCAAAAAAATTATATAACAGAAATCGATATTACTGGTTTTTATTTGGAAATTACTGAATCAAATGTTCTCAAATTTGGGGGATGTTTTGAGCATAAAAATAGCTTCAAAATGAGTCCCCACTCGACCCCCATTTCCATTTAAAAAAAATTTCCTATTGCGCGCCCAGCTGTCACTTTGACATTCAGAGCTGTCATTGAAATGTCAAAAAATGCAGAATTTAGTCATATATTATCGTTCCAAATTTCATCATCTACCCGGTGATTTAAAAGTTAGATGGGGGGGGGGACGGACTTTATGTCCTCCCTGTGTATATATATATATATATATATCCTGGTTATAGTGTATTTCGAAAGGGTCGCGACTAGCTGAGTGTCCTGTGGTAAGCTCGTGTGGCGTTAATCCTGTTTCAGAGTGGATGGAACTATTATATGCTAAAACGGCGTATTTTACTTGAGTTGAAATAGGATCCTTGTTAACATCTTTTAGAATTCTAATATTGTGTTCTAATATAGTAATCATTAAAAAAAATAGGGGTTCCTATTTAAAAAATTAAAGTTACCCTTCAAATAACCTTGAAACTCTAAACCAAACGAACCAAATATATAACCATTAAACCCCGCTTGTAAAATGATGATACTTTTGTCTGAAACATTTTTCTCTCAAATGTTTCATTTTCAAGATATTCAAATTTGCCAACTTAAATGGTGCACCCTGTATATACATAGATACATAGACAGTTTGTTCTTGTTTGTAAGTGGTTTGGGGGTCCTTTACATTGTCATTTCTTTGTCTATGAACTGTTTCTTTAGACTCTTGTAGTCTTCGTTGAATGTTTTCGTATAAACGTTTCATTTTTGTTTTATGTTGGTCCAGATAATTGCTATACAGGGTGATTTTTTTAACTTGCCCATTAGAATATTTTCAACTGCCGATAATGCTAGAGGTCTGAAAGTTGGTTCACGGATATTAGTGACTATACCAAATTCGGGGAAAATATTTTCAAGATGGCGGCCCTTCTGTCAACCCAAATATCGACGCCATATTGGATTTTTTAAATTGCAACCCCCATTTTTTATTCGATTTTTTAAATCTGCGCTCTTTTGCGGTTAAAATGAACCCAATGTGTCTAATACTTACTTGTTATAGTTTTTGAGATATGTTACTTTTTCTGTTAAAATTTGCGTTTGCAGAGGTTGTTTAAAAAATTCATAACTTTTTCACTATTGACGCAAAATTAAAACTGCTTGGTTCAGTCGATAGCTGAAGGTTTGTAGAATATTTAGGTACGTTTCAAAATAATTAAATGTTGTTTGGTATACCTGCAATAATTTTTAAAAAATGAAGTTGAAAAAGTGTCAAAATTTCAATTTTTTTAAATGGCACGACCACATTCTGCCATCGCCACTGGATAGGAAACTTAATTCAAAAGGCACTTTTAATAACAATCCCTATACCTATTTGTATTATTTTCGAAGATATTTGGATTTATTTGGAATTTTCTACCAAATATCATTCATGCGATGGACGAGTAGGCCATGAACTTTAAAACAATGCCACTATTGTGTCAACGCTAACTCTTGTTGTCAACCTGACAGCTTTCTTACAAGTGTTTTGCAAATATTTGTTCATATTACGATGAATGCCTACCCTAATGATGTTATTTTTGATTTAATCGCTATTTACGGCAGATGCGATAACATAATTGAGAGAACCTGCCGTGCCTTCAATTTGAAATATCCAGAATTACCTCCAATGAATAGGAAGAAGCTTTCCAGTCTGCGTAATAAATTTATTCTTACTAGAAGCATAAATCCACCCAGAAACCGGCTTAAAGTGGTCACCGGAAATGAAGGAAACCAAATAAATATTTTGGGATATTTTGCCGCTTTTCCAACGGCGTCAATACGAGCAGCTTCCAGTGATTTGGGACTTAGTTATTCCTCCATTCAGAAGGTGTTATCTTTGCACAATTTTCATCCTTATGCATTCATAAGGTTGCAAAAACTCCGGCCAACGGATTACCTTAAGCGGGTAACTTTTTGCGAACAACTGTTGGTAAAAATACAAGAAGATGGTAATTTTCTGAAAAGAATTTGTTGGACGGACGAGGCTAAATTTGCTCAACGAGGTGTATTTAATAAAAGAAATCGCCATTTTTGGGCCAATCAAAATCCTCATTTGATAATAGAAGTGGAAAACCAAATTCAATTTTCAATAAATGTTTTTTGCTTATTAATGGATAATCAAGTACAATGGTACATGTATGAAGAAAATTTAAATGGTGAGCGTTATTTACAAATTCTGAATAATTGTGTAGACAATTTTCTTGACAATTTGCCTCTGCCAGAAATGATAAACGCATGGTACCAGATGGACGGTGCGCCAGCCCATTCAACAAGAGCTGTGCACCGTAAATTGGAAGACTTGTTTCAAGATAGGTGGTGGGGAAATAGGGGTCCGTGGCTTTGGCCGCCTCGTTCACCGGACCTTACCCCACTTGACTTTTACTTGTGGGGGCGAGTTAAAGAGGAAGTTTACCAAACAGAACCAAGAACATTGCAACATTTAATCGGAAGAATTACACGAGCTATGAACTCTCTGGACCAAAACGAAATAAGAAGAGCCACAATCGCCGCAGTACAAGAACGTGTTACTGAATGTTTGCATAAAAATGGGAGGCACATTGAACACGTGTAGACTATTATAGTTTAACCATAGTATCCCATAGTTTTATTATTGTTTTTATATTTTTTTGTGTTATTATGTTTGTTATGTTGTTCTTGGTTATGTTCTTCAGACATGCACCCACCATTGTACTCGATGATTATCCATTAACAAACGAAATACATTTGTTGAAAACTGAATTTGATTTTCCACATGTATGACCAAATGGGAACCTTTATTTTCTCAAAATGGCGATTCCTTTTATTAAATACACCCCGTTGAGCAAATTTTGCCTTGTCCGTAATATCCGTCGTAATATGATCAAATATTTGCAAAACACTTGTAAGAAAGCTGTCAGGTTGACAACAAGAGTTAGCGTTGACACAATAGTGGCATTGTTTTAAAGTTCATGGCCTACTCGTCCATCGCGTGAACGATATTTGGTAGAAAATTCCAAATAAATCCAAATATCTTCGAAAATAATGCAAATAGGTATAGGGATTGTTATTAAAAGTGCCTTTTGAATTAAGTTTCCTATCCAGTGACGATGGTAGAATGTGGTCGTGCCATTTAAAAAAATTGAAATTTTGACACTTTTTCAACTTCATTTTTAAAAAATTATTGCAGATATACCAAACAACATTTAACTATTTTGAAACATACCTGAATATTCTACAAACCTTCAGCTATCGACTGAACCAAGCAGTTTTAATTTTGCGTCAATAGTGAAAAAGTTATGAATTTTTTAAACAACCTCTGCAAACGCAAATTTTAACAGAAAAAGTAACATATCTCAAAAACTATAACAAGTAAGTATTAGACACATTGGGTTCATTTTAACCGCAAAAGAGCGCAGATTTAAAAAATCGAATAAAAAATGGGGGTTGCAATTTAAAAAATCCAATATGGCGTCGATATTTGGGTTGACAGAAGGGCCGCCATCTTGAACATATTTTCCCCGAATTTGGCATAGTCACTAATATGCGTGTACCAACTTTCAGACCTCTAGCATTATCGGCAGTTGAAAATATTCTAATGGGTAAGTTAAAAAAATCACCCTGTATATATATATATATATATATATATATAACATAAAGTCCGCCCCCCCCCCTCTAATTTTTGAACCACTGGGTAGATTGTGATGAAATTTGGAATGATATTATATGACTGAATTCTGCATTTTTTGACACATAAATGACAGCTCTGAATGTCAAAATGACAGCTGGGCGCGCAATAGAAACATTTTTTTTTAATGGAAATGGGGGTCGAGTAATAACTCATTTTGAAGCTATTTTTATGCTCAAAACATCCCCCAAATTTGAGAACATTTGGTTCAGTAATTTCCAAATAAAAACCAGTGATATCAGTTTATAACATAATTTTTTACCACATAATCTTTATAATAGAACTTACCCATGGAACATTTATTTGTCAGGAGGTTCATGGTGGTCATTTTCAACACCTTTTGAAGTAACACCTGTTTTCTAAATTTGTTTCTGCCTCTACGTTTAATTTAAATTATTTCATAATTTTTTTATTTAGGTTATTTTAGGTTAGGGATGGTTTATTGTTATTTGTTTACTTTTAATTTTTGTTTTGTTTTGAATAATTTTCAATAATTTGTAATATGTATGCAAAAAAATGATGTAACAGAAATCGATATTACTGGTTTTTATTTGGAAATTACTGAACCAAATGTTCTCAAAATTGGGGGATGTTTTGAGCATAAAAATAGCTTCAAAATGATTTATTACTCGACCCCCATTTCCATTTAAAAAAATGTTCCTATTGCGCGCTCAGCTGTCACTTTGACATTCAGAGCTGATTGATGTATCAAAAAATGCAGAATTTAGTCATATATTACCGTTCCAAATTTCATCACAATCTATCCAGTGGTTCAAAAATTAGATTTATGTTCTCACTATATATATATATATATATATATATATATATATATATGAGAGAGGTATTAGACGACTGTCTAAGTTGACTAACAAAATTATTACGTCGGGAAAACTAGTCAAAGCCAAAAATTATTTTCTTGGAGTGAACTCTTTTTTATTAATCGAGCTTTCGAGACTAATTTGTCTCTTCTTCAGGATTACTACAAAAAGTACTAATGATAATACAGAAAATATCACTAATTATAATAAACTTACTTAAGTTGAGGTTTACGTAAAGCAGCTAACAAGTAGGAAGCAAGAAGCAAGCTGAACATTATAGCAGCAACAAAATTTTATATATATAAATATCAATCAAAATCAAAACAACCACCATTGGTTGCCATGTTGTGTTAAAATAAAAGGATCAAAATGTTATTAAAAGCTTAAAAATTGCCTTTACATCACTGCAATAAATTTGGATTCACAGGTTAATATGCACATGTGTATCACAGAACACAGAACAAGTAAAAATATGGAAAAAGGATATTTTTTCCTTTTTCCATATTTTTACTTGTTGCGTTGCTGAACGTCTAAACAGGACAATCTTAGACAAAGCAAGAGCTATGTTTATTGATACAAACTTACCAAAATACCTATGGAGAGAAGCAGTAAGGTGTGCAATATACCAAATAAACAGATGCCCAACCCGCGCTCTATTTGGAAAAATTACAGCCGAGATTTATTGAGGAAAGGTCGATTACCATAAACTGAAAGTTTTTGGATCTAAAGCATGGATGTGTCTGCTACCAAAAGATGACAAGTTAGAACCTAGAGCGAAAATAATGAGAATGGTTGGTTACAGCAGTTCCGGCTACCGCTTATGGGATCCGGAAACAGACGAAATTAAAGTGTCACGCGATGTGCGTTTTGATGAAAAGAATTATACATTTTTCCCAGATAATTTTAATATCAACATAGATACAGAAGTAGAAAACGAAAATGAAGATAACTCGCAAGAAATAAATGAAAATTTTCAAGAAAACTTGAAATCAGATGTCGAACAAGTAAGTGAAAGTGATTATGTATCATTTCAAGTTCCCGAACGTACTCCCAATAAACGGCAAGTAATTGTACCTAAGAAGTTTAATGACTTCTGGTACAATATACTGTCTAACGAACTATATACTGCCTATTGTTTGTTATCTTGCGAGAATGATCCCTTAACATATAAAGAAGCAATTGAATCAGGTCCTGAGTGGAAACAGGCTATTAAAAATGAACTTCAAGCTCTTGAAAAATATAAAACCTGAACACCTGTGATTTTACCTAACAATAAAAGGGCAATCGACACAAAGTGGGTGTTTCGCACAAAACAGGATGGTGTAAAGAAGGCTCGATTAGTAGCCAAAGGATATCAAGAAGATACTAGTGCAAATGTATATTCTCCTGTTGCAAAAATGCCTACTGTCAGAATGTTTTTATCACATGCTCTACAAAACAATTGGGACATTCGTCAATTCGTAGATGTCCCTACATCTTTTTTGAATGGCTCTCTAGAAAATACAGATATAATATAAAGGTACCAGAAGGCGTATCGGGCAAAAAAGGATATGTTTTAAAACTTAATAAAGCATTATATGGATTAAGAGAAAGCCCCCGATGTTGGAATGAATGCTTCGACAAGTTTATCTCAAAATATGACCTAAAAAGATCAAAAAGTGATGTGTGTTTATATACTAGTAAAAATCTGTGGCTTGTACTATTCGTTGATGACATTTTATTAACAGGATATGGTCATGAAGTACAACTTATGATAGAAAATCTAAAACGTGAATACAACACTGTGGATTTGGGAGAATTAAAGTGTTTTTTGGGAATAGACTTTGTTCGAGATAATAACTCAATTAGTTTGTGCCAGTCAAAACTAATAACGAAGATTTTAGAAAAATACAATATGAAGGATTGCAAAGGAGTGTCTACTCCTATGGAAGTAGGTTTCCAAGTAGACAATACTACTTCTGCAGATGTACTCTACCGTGAAATAGTGGGAAGCTTAAACTATTTAGCAGTGATCACAAGACCAGATATTTGTTATGCTACAGCATACCTAGGAAGATATCTAGACAAGCCAAGCGCCTCAACTTGGAGCGCAGCTAAGCGAATCATACGGTATATTAAAAGTACACAACATTTGAAATTAACTTTTCATAAAAGTGACAAACCAACTACAATTACTGCTTACGCTGATGCAGATTGGGGATCAGACAAGATCGACAGAAAAAGCGTAAGTGAAATGGCAATTTATCACAATGGAAATTTAGTGTCCTGGAATTCCAAGAAACAGCAGACGGTTGCCTTATCAACAGCCGAAGCGGAATACCTGGCAGCTGCTTCATGTGCAGCAGAAATTTTATACCTACAAAATTTGGCTGAAGATTTTGTACACAATAATATGGAATCAACTTTACTTGTAGACAATCAAAGTGCACTGGCAATGATACAAAACTATGAAAATACAAAACGATCAAACCATATTGACATTAAAGTGCATTTTATAATAGTATATTATGTATCAAGTTTTATAAATGCCATTTTAGTCACGATTTTTATTAATCACGAGCGAAGCGTAGCGGAGCGAGTGTTTAATAAAATGAGTGAATAAAATGGCGTTATAAAACGAGTTGCATACTATACTTTTTCTACGATAGCAAATATCTTCATTTTTCCACAATTACTTTCCACAAAATTATTTCTCTTGTCACGCCGCGTCAAATTAATTTGACAGATTGATTAAAAATGACACTGACAACTATCTTGATTTTTTTAATAATTTCAATCCGTGACTAAAGCGCACGAAGCCACGGCTTGTATGCACGAAGCCACGGCTTGTCAAGGTGTATTTAAAAGATCACTTAGCGTCATGGAAACATATACGCAAAATGGCATTTTAAAGATGGGGAGTAGAAAAAGATATAGTGGCAAAGTCATTACTTATGGTAGATTATATACCTACTGACAAAAATGTATCTGATGTGTTTACTAAACCTCTATGTAAAGAACGATTTGTTATTCACAGGGACAAACTAAAAATTGTATAAGTTTCATGACCAATTTCAAATTTAGTAATGTTGAAATTGAAGGGGAGTGTTAAAGTTTTAGTTATTTTTGTTTATCCCGCCTAATAGTAGAACCTTCTTTGTGTTACATCTTAAGGTTGGTAGTACAGTTAGGTAGCTCAAAATTATTATATAAACTGTGTATAGTCTCTATATAATCTGTGCTGTGTGTGCTCAATATATGCTATGTCACGTTGTTATGTTCTTTAAATATATTAAAATTATAAACAAATTACAAAAAGCATCCCCAATAAGAAATTTATAACTTGTGACTAAACGACGCATCCTGTCAACATATGATTGTAGAGTTAAATTAACCTATTAGTTCTCATCTGAAAGACACCATCAAATCGACTGGCGCAGTTGCACAAGATGATTAACAAACGATCATCCCCAATAAGAAAGCAGTGTATCTCTTGCTCCACCCAGTGCAGAGTGCACAATATGTGCTGGATGGAGTACGCGAAGTTCGAAGAGAAGGTCTCGGCAGGTGCCAAAAACTCGATCATAAACATTGTCTTGAGCTGGTAGTCGAGGAGGACTACTATCATTATTATAATTATTATAATAATAATAACAATAATTATTATTATTGTTATTATTACTATTAGTATTATTAATATTATCACTATTATTATTATTATTGTGTTTTTGAGCCTCATGCACTTGTCAGTTTTTCGCTGGTTTATTTTTTTGTAGGCGGGTTAATACCAAGTCTAACAAGAAATTATTTTTTGTTTACTTTTAAAAACGTTGTTTTAATAACATTCTGTACGTGTAATACGTGTGTACGTATAATAAATGGTTTATTACACTGTTCAACAGGTAAAAGTATCTAACATGGCATATTGAGAGAATGAATTGTTTAGTCGTAACTGGTCAATTTCATCTCAGGGATAATAAAGTACTACTCTTGTGCAACTGCGCCAGTCGATTTGATGATGTGTTTTAGATGAGAATTTATAGGTTAATTTAACTCTACAATTTCATGTTGACAGGATGCGTCGTTTAGTCACAAGTTATAAAGTTCTTATTGGGGATGCTCGCCTGCTACCCTTCTTGTGCAACTGCGCCAGTCGATTTGATGGTATCTTTTTGATGAGTACTGATAGGTTAATTTGTCCCTGGAATTTCATGTTGACAGGATGCGTCGTTTAGTCAGAAGTTATAAATTTCTTATTGGGGATGATTTCTTGCTACCCTTCCTGTGCAACTGCGCCAGTCGATTTGATGGTGTCTTTTAGATGGGCACAGATAGGTTAATCTATCCCTGCAATTTCATGTTGACAGGATGCGTCGTTTAGTCAGATGTTATAAATTTCTTATTGGGGAAGATCTCTTGCTATCCTTCCTGTGAAACTGCGCCAGTCGATTTGATGGTGTTTTTAGATGGGTACGGATAGGTTAATATATCCCTGCAATTTCATGTTGACAGGATGAGTCGTTTAGTCACAAGTTATAAATTTCTTATTGGGCATGTTCGTTTGCTACCCTTCCTGTGCAACTGCGCCAGTCGATTTGATGGTGTCTTTTAGATGTGTACGGATAGGTTAATCTATCCCTGCAATTTCATGTTTACAGGATGCGTCGTTTAATCAGAAGTTATAAATTCCTTATTGGGGATGATCGCTTGCCACCCTTCTTGTGTAACTGCGCCAGTCGATTTGATGGTGTCTTTTTGATGAGTACTGATAGGTTAATTTATCCCTGCAGTTTCATGTTGACAGGATACGTCGTTTAGTCACAAATAATAAATTTCTTATTGGGGGATGATGATATCTACTACCCTTCCGGTGCAACTGCGACAGTCGATTTGATTTTACCTTTCGAATAAATATTATTTGTAAGACTTGTTTTATTTATAGCATAGGGTTATAGTAGTATGATACCGTTTTAGTCTTATATAAATCCAAGCCGTTTTGATTTCATTAATTTTCTATAAGTTTTTATTAGTTTTATGTATAATAAATGCTATGTATTGAGAATAAGTTATAACTATTATTAATTAATAATCTCCGTCGGGGATATTCCAGTTTTACTACCACAACAGCAACAATATTGGTGCCATCGCACCGCCCTGCTTTTTATTTTTACATTCTTACTTCTTTGGGTGCATTCGGCAATTATCGGAAAATTAGCTGCTAACTCTGGCTGCTAGTTTCACACCGGTAAAATTATTTGTTACTAAAGTTATTTTGATAGAATTATTCATTTGTTTTTCATGGCATTACTTTTATTGTTAATGGTATTATTAAGTTTTCTCTGCTTTATCTAAAATCCCGTATGCCTGTCTTGAACTGAATTTTAGATATAGAACATTCTAGATAAATAAGGTCTCAATTTTTCCCTAAATTAAAAAAATGTATTCACATAATGGGGTTGCCATTTGAAAAATTTGAGTTTTGGTATTTTTTGGATTTTAACTTTGAACTGAAAATTTGAGGAACCTGTATTATACTTTCAGAAAATTAACATTTATTTAATAATAAGTTATCTCTTAGTCAATTTTGCTAAATAGTTTTTTATTTCATCTATATTTCACGGTAGACGAATCATAGCCAACTTCATACAGTACTGCACGTGTAATGTTTTTAGAAAAAAAAATGAATTTCTCAACAATTATAAATTTTACAAAGTTACCCTGAAATTAAACGAAAATTTCAAAATTGTTATTATATACAAATTGTTCTATTTGAAATAAAGTAGTTGATGACTGCTGCCGGCATTTCCGGAAATAACCTGAAGTTGAAAATATTTTGCTTAAAATGCTCACAATCCATTATTCCTGCATTCAAATTTTCAGTTTTTTAATTTATTTGGTTTTCCATAAACACTTGCCCTAAGTGCGTCGAACTGCCCCTGTATAATAAGAGTGATAATAATTAAGGAGGTATAAAATAATAAAGATATAACATACTAACTGATATGTATTCTCAAAATTTATTTTTCAAAAGAACATTTTTTATTTTGTATAGAAATAACATATACACACTAAATATCTTTGGACCACCAGCAATGGCAATCAGTGACGTGTCCAGGGGGAGCTAGAGGAAGTACAAGCCCTTCCCTGCCCCTAGCTCCCAAACACTTCAAGTTTTAACATTTACTTAATGTTTTATTATTTCAAATTTAAAGAAAAAGCAAGATACTCTTAGTAGCGTAATTTCTGATCTCTGGCAACTATATTCTGGGTAGTTTGCACTGTTTGTATGCGACCCGGCCGCCTCCCACTTTCTGCTTGTAGTAGTTTATTTTTCCAAGATTTGCAGTCGTTTTAGTAAATAGTATGTTTTTATTACATCACGCCACTATAGTTCGGCACGCCACTGGTAGCAATGTATCGTGTAACAACTGCATGGGTCAAATTAGGTATATCAGGCATAAGATTGAAATAACGTGTTTTATATTATAAAATATATATATAAAGAATATAACGTGTTTTATAATAATTTATAACAAATCTCTGGGTCGATCGCGAGAGCTTTTTCTCTGGTACGAGAACGGGTGAACAAGAATTCTTGCGTAACGAGGACGGGTGCAACCCTAGTACCTTGGTTAAAAGCAGTATTTCCATTATCGATTTGTTTCAAATCTTAAGAGAATTGTAAAAATATACAACTTTTCCATGGTTCTTAATGGATTAAGATTTTGCAAAACATAAATTTAAATGAAATAAATAATATCCAGTTGTTCGAGTAGTTTTGGTATCGGATTCGTATTCACAATTTATTGTGATATGTGGGAGTATTTGGAGTTCCCATAATTTTAGACTAGGTACCTGCCAGGTAAAAAATCGTTTGTTCGTTTGTGTATAAATGTCTATTGCATGCAGTAGCTACCATGAACCTGTGTTCCCATTTGGGTTTTATATTATAAGCAATGAGAAATATCCAATTTCATTTCCTTTATGTGGCAAATGGCGCCAAACTTCTAAAATAAACATCTGCTTTTTATTTAATATTATCTCAATTATTTGCAGCACTAATAGCACTATTTTCTTTCACCAATAAAATATGTTATGACTATAAATATTCAAAAATTGAAAAAATCCATAAATAACTAATGTAGAGGCACTTTTTATATATTTCATAGAATAGGTAATAAAGTAGCTATTAACAATTAGTAAATTAGTACTATTAGGAAATAGTAAAAACTATACCTAAATGATCAAAATATGAAAGTATCTTAGGGTGAAAAGCAAGCAGACATATATATATATATATATATATATATATATATATATATATATATATACATATATATATATATGCAGAATACATAAATGCAGAATTTAGTCATATATTACCGTTCCAAATTTCATCACAATCTATTTAGTGGTTCAAAAATTAGATTTATGTTCTCACTGTATATATATATATATATATATATATATATATATATATATATACAGTGAGAACATAAATCTAATTTTTGAACCACTAAATAGATTGTGATGAAATTTGGAACGGTAATATATGACTAAATTCTGCATTTATGTATTCTGCATATATATATATATGTATATATATATATATATATATATATATATATATATATATATATATATATGTCTGCTTGCTTTTCACCCTAAGATACTTTCATATTTTGATCATTTAGGTATAGTTTTTACTATTTCCTAATAGTACTAATTTACTAATTGTTAATAGCTACTTTATTACCTATTCTATGAAATATATAAAAAGTGCCTCTACATTAGTTATTTATGGATTTTTTCAATTTTTGAATATTTATAGTCATAACATATTTTATTGGTGAAAGAAAATAGTGCTATTAGTGCTGCAAATAATTGAGATAATATTAAATAAAAAGCAGATGTTTATTTTAGAAGTTTGGCGCCATTTGCCACATAAAGGAAATGAAATTGGATATTTCTCATTGCTTATAATATAAAACCCAAATGGGAACACAGGTTCATGGTAGCTACTGCATGCAATAGACATTTATACACAAACGAACAAACGATTTTTTACCTGGCAGGTACCTAGTCTAAAATTATGGGAACTCCAAATACTCCCACATATCACAATAAATTGTGAATACGAATCCGATACCAAAACTACTCGAACAACTGGATATTATTTATTTCATTTAAATTTATGTTTTGCAAAATCTTAATCCATTAAGAACCATGGAAAAGTTGTATATTTTTACAATTCTCTTAAGATTTGAAACAAATCGATAATGGAAATACTGCTTTTAACCAAGGTACTAGGGTTGCACCCGTCCTCGTTACGCAAGAATTCTTGTTCACCCGTTCTCGTACCAGAGAAAAAGCTCTCGCGATCGACCCAGAGATTTGTTATAAATTATTATAAAACACGTTATATTCTTTATATATATATTTTATAATATAAAACACGTTATTTCAATCTTATGCCTGATATACCTAATTTGACCCATGCAGTTGTTACACGATACATTGCTACCAGTGGCGTGCCGAACTATAGTGGCGTGATGTAATAAAAACATACTATTTACTAAAACGACTGCAAATCTTGGAAAAATAAACTACTACAAGCAGAAAGTGGGAGGCGGCCGGGTCGCATACAAACAGTGCAAACTACCCAGAATATAGTTGCCAGAGATCAGAAATTACGCTACTAAGAGTATCTTGCTTTTTCTTTAAATTTGAAATAATAAAACATTAAGTAAATGTTAAAACTTGAAGTGTTTGGGAGCTAGGGGCAGGGAAGGGCTTGTACTTCCTCTAGCTCCCCCTGGACACGTCACTGATTGCCATTGCTGGTGGTCCAAAGATATTTAGTGTGTATATGTTATTTCTATACAAAATAAAAAATGTTCTTTTGAAAAATAAATTTTGAGAATACATATCAGTTAGTATGTTATATCTTTATTATTTTATACCTCCTTAATTATTATCACTCTTATTATACAGGGGCAGTTCGACGCACTTAGGGCAAGTGTTTATGGAAAACCAAATAAATTAAAAAACTGAAAATTTGAATGCAGGAATAATGGATTGTGAGCATTTTAAGCAAAATATTTTCAACTTCAGGTTATTTCCGGAAATGCCGGCAGCAGTCATCAACTACTTTATTTCAAATAGAACAATTTGTATATAATAACAATTTTGAAATTTTCGTTTAATTTCAGGGTAACTTTGTAAAATTTATAATTGTTGAGAAATTCATTTTTTTTTCTAAAAACATTACACGTGCAGTACTGTATGAAGTTGGCTATGATTCGTCTACCGTGAAATATAGATGAAATAAAAAACTATTTAGCAAAATTGACTAAGAGATAACTTATTATTAAATAAATGTTAATTTTCTGAAAGTATAATACAGGTTCCTCAAATTTTCAGTTCAAAGTTAAAATCCAAAAAATACCAAAACTCAAATTTTTCAAATGGCAACCCCATTATGTGAATACATTTTTTTAATTTAGGGAAAAATTGAGACCTTATTTATCTAGAATGTTCTATATCTAAAATTCAGTTCAAGACAGGCATACGGGATTTTAGATAAAGCAGAGAAAACTTAATAATACCATTAACAATAAAAGTAATGCCATGAAAAACAAATGAATAATTCTATCAAAATAACTTTAGTAACAAATAATTTTACCGGTGTGAAACTAGCAGCCAGAGTTAGCAGCTAATTTTCCGATAATTGCCGAATGCACCCAAAGAAGTAAGAATGTAAAAATAAAAAGCAGGGCGGTGCGATGGCACCAATATTGTTGCTGTTGTGGTAGTAAAACTGGAATATCCCCGACGGAGATTATTAATTAATAATAGTTATAACTTATTCTCAATACATAGCATTTATTATACATAAAACTAATAAAAACTTATAGAAAATTAATGAAATCAAAACGGCTTGGATTTATATAAGACTAAAACGGTATCATACTACTATAACCCTATGCTATAAATAAAACAAGTCTTACAAATAATATTTATTCGAAAGGTAAAATCAAATCGACTGTCGCAGTTGCACCGGAAGGGTAGTAGATATCATCATCCCCCAATAAGAAATTTATTATTTGTGACTAAACGACGTATCCTGTCAACATGAAACTGCAGGGATAAATTAACCTATCAGTACTCATCAAAAAGACACCATCAAATCGACTGGCGCAGTTACACAAGAAGGGTGGCAAGCGATCATCCCCAATAAGGAATTTATAACTTCTGATTAAACGACGCATCCTGTAAACATGAAATTGCAGGGATAGATTAACCTATCCGTACACATCTAAAAGACACCATCAAATCGACTGGCGCAGTTGCACAGGAAGGGTAGCAAACGAACATGCCCAATAAGAAATTTATAACTTGTGACTAAACGACTCATCCTGTCAACATGAAATTGCAGGGATATATTAACCTATCCGTACCCATCTAAAAACACCATCAAATCGACTGGCGCAGTTTCACAGGAAGGATAGCAAGAGATCTTCCCCAATAAGAAATTTATAACATCTGACTAAACGACGCATCCTGTCAACATGAAATTGCAGGGATAGATTAACCTATCTGTGCCCATCTAAAAGACACCATCAAATCGACTGGCGCAGTTGCACAGGAAGGGTAGCAAGAAATCATCCCCAATAAGAAATTTATAACTTCTGACTAAACGACGCATCCTGTCAACATGAAATTCCAGGGACAAATTAACCTATCAGTACTCATCAAAAAGATACCATCAAATCGACTGGCGCAGTTGCACAAGAAGGGTAGCAGGCGAGCATCCCCAATAAGAACTTTATAACTTGTGACTAAACGACGCATCCTGTCAACATGAAATTGTAGAGTTAAATTAACCTATAAATTCTCATCTAAAACACATATGCATATATATATATGCAGAATACATAAATGCAGAATTTAGTCATATATTACCGTTCCAAATTTCATCACAATCTATTTAGTGGTTCAAAAATTAGATTTATGTTCTCACTGTATATATATATATATATATATATATATATATATATATATATATATATATATATATATGATTTGTAGCATAATTTTGTATCTTATGTGGTTCGGCTCGTGGATAGTCAAAGGTCTATCGATGATGACCACAATGTTCTTGAATTTTTTTCTCATCGTTAGTATATGTTGCATAAATGAAGAATACATCTTTATGGAGAAATGTCTGTCTAAAACAGTATTTTTGATAGAACTGTATCCTCTTCTCGTCTCTGCATAGATACATCACAGTGAACACACAGGGTTCGTCGTCGTCCTCAGTTATCTTACAGAAAACTTTGAAAAGAGGTTAGATGGTTCGATTAGTCTTTCGTCCCTATACCCAAATAAATATAAATGTTTATAATGACATTTATTTCTTCGTTGTTATGGTTGTGTCTAGAGATGGGTTTCCACCGGGTTTTTTCATTTTTGGATTTTTTCCCGTGGGTTTATTCCGGGAATGTTCCCGGTGTTTTCAAAGGTGTTTAATGTAAACAACATGATATAACCTCAAACCTCCAGCATAGAGTCACAGGGGATAATCCCCTGTGATCTAGTTTTGATTATATTAATATTATTAATATCAATATCTACAAACTAATATTAATAATAATATATCTAAATAGTATAATTTGATATTAATATAGAATTTGAATATTTTAATTCAATTTCATTGATTAATAGGGTTGTAGGGTAAGTAAAATGAAACGTAGGGTTTATTTTTATTAAAGATTAGCAGCAATATTTTCTTTAGTGATTAACAAACTCTGAACTGGACGATGCTACTAATACCTTTCCTTTCAGAGAGACGCCCTGAATGTCTAGAGATGATGAAGTCAGTTTGGACTTGAGTGTGACTGGATCTTGATGCAAGTCCAATAATTTGATAACTTCTAAAGCCCCGGAGACTAATAAGTTGTTGATTTTACTATTGCCTTTAGAGTTTAGATATTAGGCGGCTACCCATGTTGGAACAATTCAGAAGTGAAGTAAAAAGCATACTGGTTGCAAAAGCCTTCTACGATGTTGGTATCGATGAATACTTTGAAAATGTTTTGATGGCTATAGTAAAACATGAATTTTTATTTACTAAATGTAGCTTTATATGCAGGCATTTGCTGTTTATTGGTTTCTGTTACATGTTGTGTAAGATGATAATGTATAGGTACCTATCTTTTATTTTTTGTACTGCGCTGGTTTTGTTGTTTAGGCAGGGGCAGTTATAAGCTTTTGTCAATGTTATTACTGAATCAGACAATAAAACAATTGATATTCAATTCAACAGGAAATTATTATTGTGTAGTGAGTTACCTATGAGATTTCTGGAAAGGTTTGTATACTCGTCAGATTGAAACAGATAATATAATGCAAAAATCAAATCTGCGCCCCCATCCAGCGGCCTTATTTATAAAAAGTTTATATTAATATTGATAATAAAATTATTTTGTAATAAACTATAATCTATAGTTTTTGTCGTTATCTTGAGTTTCCTATTGCCGAGTGTTCCAATAGGAATTTCAGTATATGTATTGAGTTTTCATGTTGAAGCAATTCCATACAAAACACACATTAGATGGTGCTTTGGAGCTATAGTTTTTTTTGACAGTGGTAGGGAAGCATAGGTAAACCAAAATTATTAATTGTGTTAATTGACTTTAAAATTTTTAATGAAAAAAGAAAATGTATTCGCATCGAACAAATGTACCTGAAATAGGTACTGTCGAGGGTATATACACAAAATAAAAATATATGTTTAAACTAATAATCTCACTTCAGTCTTACATAAATAAATAAAATTCATTCTTATCTGAGAATAGATAAAAAAACAGAAAACAGGAGACATTTTAAAACTTTTTAAGAATTAATAACTTTTGGCCAGTTGTAGTGTAAATTATATTAGTAGAGGTATCTTCTTGAACACCTTGCTCTGATAACACACACTGGTCATTATTATGATTTTCATCTTCAATGTCGACACTTTCTGAGGCTACAAATAACAGTTGCGCTTCCTCGTCCTCCATCCAATCATTTTCCATATCCTGTAAACTTTCCAAACTGAAACTATCAGCAAGATCGTCCTGATTATTATCAATATCTAAATCTGTGTCAGAATTTTCATTAGCTCCACTGGAGTTTATATCCTCGATTACCTCAGATTCTGAATCAGCTATGTGTAAATCTCGGTCTAAATTCTCCCTCACATATTGCAAGTTGTGTTGAATAAACACCAGTTTTTTCAGTTTGTCGGCTGTTAACCTGTTTCTTACGTTGCTTACAAAATCTTTCTTACGTTCTTATGTTGCTGGCAAAATCAAAATTTTGGATGCTATAGTGGTTAATTTTTTTTGGGGGAAAAAGCCATTAAACCAAGTTAAAGCCTCCATGTTAGTAGCAGCTGCCCAAATAGCTTTCCTTGCCCAGTCAGTCTTTGACCTATACTGAGCTATGTCAATAAGAAGGTCTGACTCCCTAATACCCATATTTGTTCCAAACAAAAGAATAAAATCAATAGCTTGATCTACTTCTAAGTGACTCATCATGGACGTGTGATATTTCGGAGTCAAAAATTCTGCTGCTAGTTGAACCTCGTGAAACATAAAAGACTTCCTTTCCTCGAAATAATGGATTATGTCAGTTTGCTCGTCATCTAAAAATTCTTTACATGCTTCTTTTAAACTAAGTTCAATTTTCTTAATAAGCCTCGGTATTTCACATAATGAAGGTTTGTCACCTTCCAAAAACGTCAAAGCTTCAAAAATTGGATTTAAAATTTGCAAAGTGCATTTGACCGCCCTCCAATACTCATCAGACAAAATGTTGCTCTTAATATTCAAAGGTATTGAATTGTATATCTTTACATCAAAACATGATGCCTCTAATGCCGCTTTATTTGTAATTATACTATTTAAACATATCGCATAGGTTCCCCAACGCGTGTCAACAAGATTCTTTAAAGTAGTATTAATGCCCCTTTCTTGTTGGTTTTTCAGAAACACAAATTTTGATACACGTTTTTCAGTAAAGTAATGAATTACATCCTTGCTTATTGAAATTACATTTGTAACTGACTCCAGTTTGCACAAATCTTTTGAAAGTAAATTTAATCCATGGGCACTACACCCATATGCTATTAAATGACCCACACAGCACCGGATAGCCATAGAGCGTCCAATGGTAGAACAACAGGGATTAAAGGGGTGTCCCATAGACAACCTAATCAAGGTCAATCCAGGTTTAGGATATGCCTTGGATATCCTTTTGAGACTAATTGGGATAGACCATGGAGCTTTAAATGGATAACCTATGGTTAACCACTGGAAGTGCAAGGGAACAACTTCAGTACAATTTTGGATAACTATAGGAGATAATATTTAAAGGGATGACCTTTGGTTATCCATAGGAACCTAAAGGGACATGGGTAAAGTAGTAAAGTTTCGTGTGTTGATACACTAACTCAACCTCAGGTTAATGTATCAATGCAGTGAGTTAACCCAATTGCGTCACACCGCACCCCTACTACCACACTGGAGCTTGTCTTCAGTACTGGAATACTGCGCTGCCACTATCACCACGTGCAATGTGCTGTGAGTTATTCCGTTCTCCTGCAGATCCCTCTTCTCTCCTTTCCTTTATTTATTGGTTTTAGATTGTACAATTGCGCAATACAATATTGTCCTGCTAGTACAACCCCACGCCACGCTCCCATCTGGTCGAGATAGTCCCAATTCCAGTCAGTTGCGTGCGGAATGCAAGCTTCAAATTTTCATGCGAGTCAGCACAGAATAATTGTGTCAGCGTGCTGTCGCTGTCATCGCATGTTTTTGACCCAGCCGGCGCAGCATTGACACTCATGCTTATATGTTATACAATGCTACGCTATGTGCGTTAACCCAGCCAACCAGGAACTATCAAGTCTCAAATGAAATGAGTTAATACAACGGAGCCACTGTATCAGTGTACTTTTAGCACAGCGGTATTGCACAGCGGTATTGCTTCAGCGCAATAATGTAACACTGCGTTACACATGTCTAAAAGAGAACAGTTTGATACCTTTTAAAGGTATCCTCAAGTAACTATTTTTCACTAGTTAGTACAAATACTTTTACCAATTTATTCCAGTCAGTCAAATGTCCCAATTATTTTAAAATACAAACAACCCTAATAAGTGCTCCTAAAGACACTGTAAAATATATTTTGAAAAGGAGAACTCTACATATACTCTATATAAAACATTATCTATATAAAATATTTTCCTAGGCACATCGATATAGGGTTGGGTTGATGATTTAAAATTGTAAATATGTATCTTGAAGGGAGTTTCTCCAAAACCGGTTTTGTTGTAAGTATGTAGAAAATAGTAGTTTTATATTTTTAATTTCTAATAGCCTATTCTTTATGACTAAAAGCAATTTACATAAATCCACTGGATCAATATAAATATAAAATTTGCAAGATGTGCCTAGATTTAGTAAAAAAAAGCTGAAACCCCACCCCTGCGAAAAACACTAATTCTAAATAAATTAGAGACAAATTGTTATATTTATTGAATAAACACTTAAAATATGACCTCATTAATCAACCTAGATCAAAAATATTTTTCCCATACAACCTACTGAATACAACTGAAAGATCAATTTTTTTAATTATTTTATATGTTGGGGATATGCTTGGGTTTTAAAAAATAAATTAGTTGTGAAAAAGTATCTCTTTAATCCAGTTAACTGGTTAATTTTCTGGTCTAATAACTGGTAATGTTCAAGAAAAAAATCACATTTACAAGACATCTTTAAATTTGAAACAGTACATCTTAGTTTTCACCTCGGACTTCGTCCCCTTGTCTCAGATTTCATTCTGTCACTTGCATGTCGAATAAAATTTTTCACCGATTTCTCAATGTCCATTTCAGTTGCATGCTTTGTTGATGGATTTCGAAGTATCGCATCTACATTTAAAAAAGTCATAAAGTTAATGCAAATCAAAATCACAAGATGGTTCAGAAATATATTTTTAATTTAAAAAATAACTGAACCAAGAACACTTACTGTATTCCTTTCACACATATGAGCTGCTATTAGCAGCTCACATGTGTTAAAGGGAATACAGTAATTATGTAATGATTCGTCTATTCACTTTTTATAAATAGAAAGTTTAAATATTATCTGTGAAATACAGGTAAATTACAAAACTCAGATTTGGTACCCATGATTGATCATCACTAGCCAAAAACTATTGAGTTATAATAACCAGTTGGGATATCTGTGGATATCTGGAATATCTTCGAAGGGTTGGAGATGATTGGTTATAATCTATCTCCATGGCTCTTTTATTTACAAGATTATCCTAGCTTAACAGCCCGGTATTTGGAGCAGTTGAATAATTGCCTCAAGTGTAACCATTATTGTTAAATCACCTATTAAAGATATGGTGAGAATATCAATCATAAAAAAATTACCAAGTATGAATAATATAATTGACCAGCTATGAATAGTTATTATAGCCGGTGATGAATCATAGGCACCATTATCAGTAGAGTATTCACACGCAGATATAATTCACCACATTTAACTATATCGCTTGTGTTATTTTTCTTAATAATCAATTTAAAATAAATTATTACTTATACCAATATATGACACGGAACAGGATTTATAAATTTGATACCTATTTGTTTAGAGAGAATAATACAAAAATATCCTATTTCCAATATTTTACTATTTCCGTTTTAAAACTTTTTTTGAATTTTTTTAAAATATTTTATAAATATAAACCTTTTTAAAAACATATTTATTCAATTGGGATAATAAATTTATGAATTAGTTTGAAACGGCTATATTATATCGTATAGTATTAAAATTAATCACATTATTTTAAAACGGATTACCTATAATAATAAAAATATACATACATACCTGACAATGCTTTGCAAAATTGCAAATTTTTAAAAGATTTTTTTTGGCCGCGTTTTCCTAACCAATTGAGTTGGCACTGCACTTCATTAGATAGAATTCTACTCATACTTCTTTTAACAAATTGATTCACATCAATTCCACCAATACGCTGAATAAATTTAACCTGAAATAAAACCATTTTATTTAAATGTTTCATAAAAAGAAAATATATATATATTCCTACCATGTTATCATAAAAATTTCTATCTAACAGTTTTGATTCAAACTGTTCCAATTCATCCATATTATTTATGGGAAAATCTTGATCCATAACTGCCGTTTCGTTTGCACGAGTGTTATTGTTAACAGCTTCTTTATTTATTAAAGTTGTTAGATCGTTCATTATAAAATCTACTTTTCTGTTTAACTGGGCAAATTGATGTATTAACGTTCTTATCAGTTCTAAAAAATATATTAAATATTGATGCTGTTCACAGTACTGACTACATAAGTTTAAAATACTTCAACTTCAAATGAAAACAATCAATACGAATACGAAACTTATATTATAAATAGGTACTTTACAGTAGAGCCTTACTAGTATTGTCAACATCATATAACTGATCATCACATAGTTTTTTGCCGTCTGTTGAAATGGCTGAAAACAAACAGTATATTAATAAATATATTTATTTTAATGTTAAAATAATTGATTCACCAAACCTCTATCAATGCGTAAAATGGATTTTAGGGAAGCAAATAACAAGTAATAACAAACAACATAAACATAAATAACATAAAATAAGAAAGGTTCTATATGATCTAAATTCATTATGTTCAGATTATACAACTGTTATATACATAAATAAGTTCTTTGGTTCATTCAGAATTTATTCATTTGTTATTTCATGGTTCATTTGTTATTTGGTTGTAAACAAATTTAAATAATTATTATAAAAGCATCAACATGAATGCAGGTTGCGTATAAAAATATACAGGGTGAGTCAACTAAAACGCCTTCGTGCATTACTCAGTCGCTATAGATTATACATAATTTCTTTTTAGGGTATTATGCACACCACTCAGCGTCATATTTTAGAATTATTTTGGAACATACAGGGTGATCCAGCAGTGTAGTGGGGTGAATCAAACTTATATTTTTTAAAGGAAACACGCTGTATTTTTCTATCACATTCGATTTGGCTATCTTTTACCTGCAAAATATTTAATTTTTGAAATTCGGATGAGGTGTTGCCAAGTTATCTTTAAAAAACGCATTTTTGCAGGGGCACATTAAAAAAATTAGCGAGAAATTATGTTCAGTGATTAAGAAAACATATTTTGCAGGAACATAAGTTGACTCACCCTGTATATTATGACTCTTAAGTACTTGGAAATTGTGACAAGTATTTCACTTACATTAAGAAACTCCTTGATTGAGATTAAATTAACATACACTAGATTAATAGCTTTTCGATCATAGTAAAATGAAGGGCAATTTGCAATTACCTGAAGAGAATATCTGTTCAGTTAGTCTTCGCCCCCCCCACTATTTATCTGTAGTCTGTATGATCGAACAGCTAATAATTTTTAGTCAACATTAATATTTCTATAAATAACTGACTTACTCGTTAAGTTTATTCTAGGATTAACTTCCTTTTGGCTGTTATCAATAGATGCTTCAGTAGTTGCTGAAGAACCTAAAATCGATCTAAATTAGAGGGCACAATAATTTAAGAAAAATAGTGAATCTTATATCTACATGAATTTATAAACGAATGTCTAAATATTGAATTTAAATATGTACTGAACACATACTTTTGTATACCGTTAACAGTTTTGTTTGTAAAGCTGTTACTATAGAACTTATAATGGGCTTCATTTCATTTTCGACATATATATATATATAAACTAGAGACATGCCTACCTAGATAATTACAATCCATTGCTTAATACTCTAAAAATTAATCTAACGCTTAAATAACAAGTAAATGGTAACATATATATGTTACACAGTAAAAGTAAATATATATCAGTAATTTGAATGTCTTGATATTCTTTCACACCTACCAGAAATACATGTATAATAATTATGCAATTATGCCGTTTTCTATATGCCTAATTTTGATAAAAAGTAAAATATTGTGACTTACAAGAGGTTGAAGGAAGTAGTTCATCGACGTCATCCTCATTACCTCTGTGATCATTATGTTTTGATATTGCCCTGCCATTAGTTTTGGTAACACCTGTATCACAGACATATATTACACTGCATTATTAGAAAGTAATTACTCTTTCAAAAAAATCATAAAATATAAATGCATAACACTGGAGGTTATTTTTGATAAACTGTTGTCTAGTAGTAACTATGGGGATGAAGTTTGTAACAAGTACATTATTGTCACTAACCATGTACTCTTACACCAGGAGAATTGTAACAAAGGAATAGTCAGTAGACACAACACAAAACTTAAGTCAGTCATAAAATTTTAGAATACTATCTAGCTATAACAAGTTTTGGTAAAAGTTCATCGGTAAACCTAAATACCGACCAACATTTTTAAATGGTCAATTGGTACTTGCCTGGATAATCCCATCCTATTATACCACTACAGTACAGTTTATCATGAAATATACACCTATGTATATATAGGGTATTCCACGACATAACGGTTATAGCTTGTTAAGACTATATTGCTGAGGTAATTTCAAGTATAAAATATCTAATAAACGCATGCTGCAAACTCAATCATAACTGAGATACGGAAATTTTAAATCCAGGCAATACTTACATGTAAAGAATACAAATAAACAATGAATAAAGATTTTTTTACTACTAATACGAGAAAAATTATTATTTACTTCATTTGTGTAATGAGAAGTAGTTCATTATTAACCTAAGTAGGCAATTAATAAATTTGATTTAAACCCATAAGCTTCAATAATTGTTTTATTCGTTGCCTTGATAACCGATCCCCAGGCTACTTGATTTTTCAATATGTTTGAGTAATAGGGGAAATGGCTGATTTTAAAATAAAAATAAGATCTTTTGGTGTTAGTTCGGCTATTAGTAGTAAAAACAATACTATATATACTTCGGTTGAAAAAGCCATTATTTCCCTCGAAAATTATATCCTTCGGCGCTACACGCCTCAGGATGTAAAATTTCTCGGTAAATAATAGCTTACTTCTCAACCTAGGTATATAATATACTATTACTTATCCTAGATTTTGCCCTGATTTAAAATTCTGGCAGCTAAGTAACAATTGAATTTGGGATATGTTCCTTAGACATTTTTTACTTGAAAGGTCTCAGCAACAAACTCTTAAGATATAGCCATTATTTCTCGGGGCACCATGTACAAATATAAAAAAATGCCAAAGTTGAAATACCTACCTCCTATTGTATTTTGAATGGGCCCATCCCGTATCTTGCGGTTAATACCTTCACCCTGACCTGTACTTTCACTTTTATTACGTTTCAGGGAAGCTAAAACAAAAATATATTTAGTGAACTGCAACCAAATTTAACCTAAACTACTGTATAAAATAAAGGTTTGATCTTTAGTTTAAAACCTGATGAGTTGCATTTTGAATTCTGCATTCGCTAGACCGTCTCACTATATAATACCAAAGTTAATTTCAAATTAATAACCAGTAAGAACGTATAATGTGAAAACTTACTTGGATAAGACGGTAGATCTTTGATGTAATCATCATCCTGCTCTTCTTCACTACTGCTTAGAATTCTTCTACTGGGAAATTTTACTCTTCCGCCATCATCGGAATTAATATCAGAAGTATACTCAGCTTTTTTTGCTGCATTTGTAGCACACAGAAAATTATCTAAATGGATTAAAACTTACTTTAAATGAAAGTTCAACCAATATAAAGAGAAAATACAAATTACCATAGATTCTTCCTCGGCTCAGTACTCGAACCTGACATTTTTCCCAAGTATCCATTGGGGGCACACATTTCAAGATCATTTTTTTAAGCTGTTCTGGTTTTGCTGATCCTGGCCAACTTACCAAATCATGTTCAATTATCCATAAATTAGGAACTGCCTCCACCAATGATTCCTCTACAAATTCTACTACCACCCACATGTTTAAATTTAAATAATTATTGCTGCAATTCAAGTAATTCCTTATGATAACTACATTTATGATAACTAAAATTAAATAATGCAAAGAAATATAACATACAATATATACCTACATACAATTAAGTTACAAAATACCTAACATGCAATGCATTTCTACAACAGGATTCCCAATTTACAAAGTCAAATGGCAAACAATCAGGTAATAAATATTTACAATCTACAGTCGTTGAAACAATAGATAACAAAACGCACAAGCCCGAGGATCTGAGACTTTTTTGAGAATGAGAATTGACATTCTTTGCAAATATTTAGAATGCTATGTCCATACCATAAAAATACTTATCAGCCACACTATTTAGATGGAAAAGGTAAGAAAGTTTGTGTTCGTCTTTTAATATTCAACATATAAAAAAATTTCGGATCTATGGACCTGCACATCTTATTTATTCATTCATGCAGTCAATGATGCTACAATGCAATTAAATTTCAAGATGCCTAAGTGGTACTACAACAGACAATATATTGGACAATTTAACATATTTAATACTAACGTCACTCAGTGGCCAATAATTTAAATTTTCATTTAAGTTGTCTACCTCATATACTCCTATCAGTGATGATGGACAAGGTACAGTAAAATAATTACTTTTTGTTTCATACTTTCTCCCGATAATTACAGTTTTATTTTCTCCGTCAGTTGCAAAATTATTCACTACAATAACACTGCCATCTTTAAGTCCACAACAGTTATCAGGAGGCTTACATTTTAAAGTAAAATTTACACATTCTACTTCACAATATTGTGGACAAAAAGTATTTGGTAATAAAGGCCCCCTGTAATGAACTTTTGGCTCATGATTTATTTCCATTTTTTTCTTAAATATAAGATTGTCTGTCTCACTTAATCTTTTTGAAATTTGTTGTGCGGGTTTTTCAGATTTTCTTATGAGTTTTTTTATAGACTGTAAATAATTTTCAAATGGAAACGCACTGAAAGAATCCATACTTCCAAATTTTCTGACATCATTAACTATATGCAACAAATTATGGACATTATGGGACACAAACTCTTTTCCATAAAGTAGACAAAATGATTTTACGAAATAGATTAGCAGAGAGTGAGCATATTCTAAATTTTGATTCGTACATAAACTTGGACATATTAAAATAGAGGAAGCTACAAATAAAGCTAAAAAATTAACATAATATTTATTTTCTATGACAGACCTCAAAACAACTGGTCCTGTATAAAGTAGAAACTGTCTAAATTCTGTAGCCTTCCACCGTTTCACATCACTCAATGATCGTGGTTTTCGGCAAAACTCTTTTGGCATATTTTTACTTTGATATAATAAATTTAAAGATATTTGATCAAGTTTTAGTGCAGACAATTTATATGGTGGTTTACCAGAGCACCACATGCTTAAAATCAATTTCTTAACAACACCCAGACATATTAGGTGCATGTAGTCCAAAGGAAAAGAGCTCACCATGCCTAAATTAGGGATAGTAGCTAATATACTTGTGCCAGTATGGTGCTCCTCATATTTTTGAGAAATAAAGTCTTCATCGAGCCTTTCAACAAAATTTAGATCAGGGAAACAAACTTTATTGTTAATATAATCACCTTCGATGCAACACTTTGAACAGGAAAAATATCCTGTGTGGCCTTTTGTACAACGTATAAAACTTTTTGCCGGAGCATCACACACAAATGCTTTTATTTGGAATTTAATAACCCTACTTTTAAAACGGATACCATCACTGGTTGAACGAACAGCTTCTTCAACAAAATCCTTTAAGAAAATATTAACATCTGATGGTTTGTCATAGCCGTGATACACTCCAACAGCTGTTACAATATTATTATTTGGAAATAATGAAATTAAAATAGGATACAGTTGACTTCCCGAACTTTTACTTATAGGAAGGCCATCGATATTAACAATAATCTGACAAACTTCAATATCTTCTTTGTTGTAATTACAATAATTTTGCAATAGTAAGGCAACTTTATTTTCAAGGCCAAAATGAATATATGAGCCAAGATCAATAGGTTTTGTAATAACTTGACGGGGTGTTTTTAGAAGAGTTCTAGCATCCAACGGAAAGTTTTCTGCTGGAAAATGATTTTTTAAAATTTTTAACAGTTTGCTAACTGAAGTTAAAGGTATTTTCTCAGTTACTGCCCATTGTTGTAAGTCAGAGAGTATCTGAAGTAGATTCCTTTGGAACATTATCAGATACATTATTTTCAATATCTTCCTCTCCACAATAAGAGTTTTCATCAAATTCATGTAATAAATCTAAAACCGGTGAAGAAGGTAAAGCAGTATTTTGATTATCTGTAAAAACATTTTTTTCGGGCAAAAAGGTAAATGCAGGTTGCTCCTGGCTTATATTATTGGTGTCGCAGATGCTGCTCTCTCCGAGAGATGTACTCTCGGATACACTGCTGTCGACTATTTCGGTGAACTGATCAAATTTAGAAGAATTGCCAAAGCAGTCGGATGATGTCCTAGTTGAAGCACAAGCCAAAAAATTTGCAATATCTTTTTTAACCTGCCTGTAGAAAGTGGCCTTTCTGCTTTTAACAATTTTAGGCATCTTTGGAATGGAAGATATACAAACTAAACTTAACTTACCGGGTCAGTCTCACACTCTCTTTTATAAATATTAAACACAGATACCTAGTAATAATTAGGTACCTATTCAATTCAATTGAGTCAGTATATGGTTATTCAGGTTATTCGTAAGCACCAGAAGCACACACAAACATGAAAAATACACACAAAGACGCTTTGCTTGCCGTTTACGGCCACTAAATACAGCAGAGTATCCCGCCAAACGCTTCGCCATTTATTTTCTTCATAAAATTGCATAAAATTGCCGTTGTCCGTTGTCGAATGTCAAAGATTGATGACCATAGACAATAGATATGGAACATGGAATGGAGGGTAAAGGTACCATAGACTAAAAGTCTATGGTAATAAAGCAGATTCCGTCCTTTCCGTTTTTAGAGTTAAGTATTATATAATTAATGTTTATTTATATAGTAAATGCTTTTTATTAATATTAATGTCTCCCACCAATTTTATCCTTGTTGGCACAACACAAGAGAATTCCAAAAACATTCATTTAATTTTCCATGATAGATGATGTACAATTTTATATGGGACAGGCTTAAGGATATTATATATAGGAAAGAGGCTTTTCCGAAAATTGACTGCACTTTCAGATTACTCTCGCTATCCTTGTTCTACTACCGTAATAAGAGACATCCACAGAGAGACATCCTATCGGGTTAGCCTATGGTTAACCTAAACGATATCCTATGGCCATCTATAAAGAGGTCTTATCTAGGATTATACATATCCCTGAAGGTCATCCCATGGATTTCTATGTAGTCGGTACAAAGGATATCCCATTTCTGGTTTCTATTAGGACTCTAGGATAACCAGGGGGAATCCTCCGGTTATCCCTAGTGTACAATCCGTTTTTAGGATATTCAGGTCCATAAATGGATATCCTATGGACAACATGTGCTGTGTGGGGATTGTAATCGGCCTGCAATAAACGCCAAGCAGCCTTCATATTTTGTGCATTATCACTAATTATAGCAGTAATCTTTGATGGCCCTACTTCTTATATAACTGTCTTTAATATATTATAGATGTACTGAGCTGTTTGCCTTTCATTTGCAACAACAGAATCATAGAAGAAAGGGTCCGGTGTTGCTAACATAATATTTATAACCCCGGATCCAGTACAATCTGTCCATGCATCCGACAAAATTGCCATTGAGGATGTTTCTTGAATTTTTTTATCCATAAGCGTTTTCATGTGGCAATACTCAGCATTTAGTAATCTCGTAGACAAAACTTTTCGTGTCGGTAAAGTCAGGCTAGGTCTTACTGTGTTCATAAAAATTTTAAAGTCCTCATTCTCCACAAGGCTGAAAGGAGCATTGGACGAATATATGGCTCTCGCAAAGAGAACATCTAGTTTTTGTTTTTCCTGGCTTTTCATTACATCAATAAAAGGAAAGATGGATCCCGTTTTTACAACATCATGACTTGTATAGCCTGCAGTAGAAGTGGAAGCAGTAGAGTTCTGAAGAAATAATAACTTTGAATTATAATTATGAAACCAAAATATTACCATTCTTACCCTTTCTTTTTTAACTGGTCAATATTTTCATTTTCTGTCATGTTTGTCGAGGCCTGGACAGTCATTTCCTTTATATTTTTAGGACACTTTAAACAGTTTCGAAGGTGCATTTTTAATTTTGCCGTATTACCAAAATACTTTTTTTTGCAAAATTTGCATTGAGCTGAATTTACATGTTTACCTTGAGGATTTGTATTCTTCTTTCGGTTAAAATATTCCCACACTTTATCTAAATTTCTAGGCATATTTTTATTCTTGTAAATCTTTGAACATTTGAAAAATACATTTACCACATTGATGATAAATAATAAATAATGACAGTTCGTTCTTAACCTCAAATTTGGATAAAAACCGGGCGTTTTCGAAAGAACCCGGTGAATATAGGGTTTAAACCCAAAAGGGTTTTTTCGGTTTTTTCCCTGCGGCACATCTCTAGTTGTGTCTATCAGAATAAGTTTTAAAATTATATCCAACTGATATAACTCGTTTTTTAAAAATATATCTTACAAATTATATAAAATATACGCTGTATACATACTGAGAAATTTATTTCTCATAGAGTGCCTCTTTTTAGATCCAAAGAGGCTTCCTCCCCACACATATGATCGCCTTAAACCCCAGATCCAAACTCACCTGGTGTTCTAGAAGGTATGTGTGTGCTTCCAACTACTACTACATCATCCCCTCACCGTCCATACACACACACATACTGAGATTTTTCTCACTAAATAATTTTCACAGGTTTTGGCTTCGATGCTAGCCGTCTTCTCTACGAACTAAGTTATGGACTGTTGTACCCCGTTTATAATACAGATTGAATGCTTATCGACCACCCTAAAGTTGTCGTAGACTGTCTAGACCACGATGATTTATGATTTAACAACTAAATGTGTGGTAAGTTAATAATTTTTTAATCATGTTATTTTTATCGATTCAATCACTATGGAAATACAAAAATTAGGTAATAAGCTCTTCTATGAGTCCATTATACAGAAAATAATTATTGATGTAAATGTTCAATGTGTCATGATATGGGACTCTCTTTTTCTCAGACACTTTGTGTTCTCTCCACAAAGGCTTGATTGTTTTGATATTTTGCAATAGCTTCCGTGGCTTATCAGTAAAGCAGCGACAAAACAAAACCCACTGTTCTCTGCTATGAAACTGAATATGTCTATATTCCACGAATTGTTTTGTAGAGATATTAAAATTTATCTAAATATCTACACAAAACTTTGAAGACATAATTATAGGTGCATTATGTGTAAATCTACGTAAAAAATAGAACAGTTTGTGAAGTACAATGTTATAATGTTTTTTTAATGTGCTTCCAGTGCTACTCGTTTATTTCTGGAGACACAAATTATGAAGTAGAAAGTTTTATAGATACATCTTCATCTTCTACTATATGTCATACTTTTCTAGAGATAACAGTTCATAGTTCATATCTATTACCAATATAAATACAGGTCATAACAGAATCATCTACTTTTGGGAATACAAAATAACAGCTCTCCTACCTTTGGGGATACAAAAATTAGGTAGTGAATATTATTAACGGCTTTACGATATCATTGTGACGGCAGATTCATACAATATTGCGCAATAACTTATAAGTATTAAATATAGTTCAGATTAAAGAGTATAGATCAGAAAATGATGAACATACAGAAAGAGAAAATAGCGAAAGTGGAAGCGACCCAGAGCAAAATTTTTCAGAACAAACCTATAACCTAAGACGAAATAGGAAGAAACCTGCAAGATTCGATGACTACGAACTGGACCTGCTAGCCTATTAACTGACTATGTAGAGGATGAACCCAAAACCTTCAGTGAATCAATGCAGAGCAACGATTCTAAGATGTGGAAGCCAGCCATCGAAGCAGAAATCAGTGTTCTACATGAAAACGAAACTTGGGTGCATGTAAAAAGTGTCTAGTGGGAAAAAGTCATTGAGTCATCAAGTTTAAGGCAGGTCTTGTAGCTAAAGGATTTCAACAAACGGATATGTCTATAGCAGATTTGTATAGTCCTGTTGCCAAACTACCCTCTATAAGAATTTTTTTAGCTATCTGTAACTATTTTCAAATCCCCATTTATCAGTTAGACGTTTGTAGTGCTTTTCTAAATGGAAATATAAATGGAAATGTTTATATTTCACTACCTGACTACCTGAAGGATTCGATGACAACCCAGGGACTATTGTAAACCTAAAAAAATCTTTATATGGCCTTAAAACTTCACCAAAGAACTGGAATGAAAAATTTCATGAAATTATGCTTTCAATATCATTTTATAGATGTGAATATGAATATTGTAGGTATTTATGTAAGAAAAACAGAAACTTGTAAAACTTTTATTCTAATTTATGTAGATGATCTGTTATTAGCAAGTACAAATAAAAAACAAGTATTGTATAATAAACAGTTACTTAATGATAAATTAAAAATGAAAGAGTTGGGATTAGTTAAACATTTTTTGGGTATGGAAATTAGTCAAAATTTAGAAAAGGTGAAATCAGAATCAACCAAACTTTTTATTTAAAAAATGTACTGAACAAGTTTAATATGCAACACTGTAAGCTATCAAAAACTCCGATGGAAATAAATTTTAATACTGATGTGTTAAAGAAAGATAAATCTGAAAGCGCAGAGCTTGAACACAGGTGTCGAACTCTCACAGGATCACTAATGTATGCTATGATGTGCACCAGGCCTGATTTATGTATTTCAATAAGCATTCTAAGTAGATTTCAGACCTGTGCAAGTCAAGAGCTGTGGCAACCACTAAAAAGAGTTTTGCGATATGTTCAAGGTACACTGCATTTATCTTTAGTTTATAATAAACATGAAAATGAAAAAATAATATTTGGATATGCAGATGCAGACTGGGTTGGAGACCGAGTTGATCGAAAGTCAACTACCGGATATACAGGGTTATTCAGACCTCATCTGAAAAACTTTGAGGATATGTGCATCCTTAAATAAGAAATCGTTATCACCAAAAAAATTGTAATAAAAGTAATTAGGATTTCCCGTAAACAATGTTTAAAGTTATACCATTATAAAGGACTACGTAGATGGTCAACTGTACTTCAACGAGATCGGATATACCCACGGATTTCTTAAAACAAACTGGATCGCTGATTCCTAACTATTATTTTGTCAGTTGTAAGGTGGTCGCCATACTGTGCTAACATTCCATTGGCTAGTTTTCAGCTAATGATGTTGAGGTATTTACAGAGGGAAATTTTGAAAATAGATGGATATGGGTATAAAATATGTACACTGTTGTAATAAAAATACTTTAGCAGCGGGTCTAAAAAGTTAACTTAATATACCCAGACAACACGTTTGGGACGTGGGATGTTAAATTATTGTACTAGGAATCCCAGGATGTAATATTATTAGTCGAATGGGTGTACGTTTTAGGATGTCCCAATTAGAATGTCACTAGTATGTCCATATAACAATACATTTCGGTATGTCTCAGGATGTCCATTTATCGGAAGCCAATGGATATCCCAAATTTGTACATACTTTGGCATTAAAGATGGGATCAGAATGGGATGAAAAAAGTATCCCTATTTGAAATCCTTTTATCGCAGATATTTGGAACGTGACCACAAATATTGTAAGAAATGGCGTTTCTGAACGCGACATTGCGTCAATCCTCAAAACAAATCTTTGTCTTGTCATTGTCAATTGTCATTCGCTTTAACAGAAAACAGCATTATTTTCAGAGACAACAGACAACCATTGTCTCTGATATTTTGTAGTTGGTCATTATTAGCTAGCACAAGTATATAATAGATAATCCAGTAGAGTTAGTAGGTACATGAGTATTTAATTTGCAGAAAATATATAATTAGCCTAGGAGCTTTTGCCATCATTCCACTGTAGTGTATTGGTGGTGTATCGATGAAGTTCAATTAGGTACTCGTGTCGTGTTGAAGTAAGTATCATTATAAGATTAGAGTTCCTCAGAACAATTATTATTAATGTCCAATTTTTTATCCATTAATTATTATTTTAGAATGCCAAGGGAATCCAGAAATAAACGCAACTTAAAACTCGCGCAAAATATATCATTCATCGATAATATAGATCTCTGTTTTACTTATAGTGATAATTTATGTGATTGGCTATCTGAAAACATCTGACCGGCCCGCGTCCGCCACGTCCGCCATCTTATTAGGCCTCTTGGCTGATCCGGGCTGATCATGACGGAGGATCATAAATTATTGTTTTATACAATAATTAATCTCTTTATAATCTGTGTAATAATTAGTCCTCTTACCCTGAAATATAATATAACTTACAGGTAATCTTTTTCACTTTCATTTATCAAAAAAAGTATTAATGCATTTGATTTTTGTTTTTCTAAAGTAAACTTGTGTTGCGTGGGTAATTATTTTTCGAAGAAATTATTTAGATAAGTATTGCAGCACACCATCAGAAATGACTTGGTCTATTGTACAATTTTTTGAAGATGGTAACCCTATTGAGGCTGTGCCTACAATATGGATAGATGAAAATAGCTTTTGTTCATGGCCTCCCAGTAATGTTAACATTACAAAAGCCATAAGAAATAAAGACATTCCTAATACTGATTGGGATTCTTATAGAGTCAGAATCATAGGAAAATTTTATGGTAAGTACATTGGATCCACTAACACTCATATGTAAAGACAGTAATCAACGAGTGGCAGCAATTTCATAATTCTAAACTTCTCTATTTTCAAGGGTTTCGTATAATCAAATCTAGACGTTAGTACCCAAACCTCGACATTTAGGACAGTTTTAGAAAATAGTTATTTTTATATTTAGAACGCGAAATGATACTTTTGCTTTCAAGAATGGAAGTTATTGTGTTGAGCTTAGCGAGGCAAAATATCCATTCGAGAACGTAAAAGCATTTCGTGTTCAAGATACAAACAATATTTTTTTGAAAACCAATAAAATAAAACAATTGTGTTAACGATTTAATTTATATTTGAAATCGATTGAACCATGTTTGAAAGGAGACTGTTTAGGCGCGGTGACTGCTATGATAACTGACAGCACTGGATCTGGCATAAATTTAACTTACCGCAATATCTGCACTTTCAATTTACATGTACTGTAAAGTAAATTGGAATCGCCCTGTTTATAATATTATTGAAAATGTATATTGTTTAATTAATAAAATCATAAATAAGTCAGTTATGGCAGTTTTTGAAAAAATACTTATACGACATAATGTTACTTTTGTCATGTCCTCTTTCAGTAGTTTTTGTTTATTGTAGACAACTACCTCACAGCTAGAAGTTATTTAAAAATAGCACAGGACACAAGTGACTTGTCCGACGAAGGTTTTAAGAGGAAACCAAAACCAAAGCAACTTAGCTCAGATGATGAGTACGAGATTTCTGAACCATCAACGTTGCCCCCATTTCCAGTTCTTGATAAGTCTTCACACTCGCGGAGATTAAGAAACACTTTTTCGTATGATGGTTTAAAGGGAAAAGCACCATTTAGAAGCCTAATGCTCAACAGCACTATTAAAGGTAAGTTGATATTATTAAGTTATAAAATATCAGTTCTTCCCGTTGTTCTAAATTTGGCTTTGTTTATATACTAAATTTTGGCAAAGTATACATATTGTAGAAAGGCCACTGGACTTAATAATTTTATTCTAGTTGGGGCTAAATTAGCTCCTTTGTACCATAAATAACACTGTCAAATTTCAACAAAATCGGTTAAAGGATTATGGCGATTTTTACGAAAAAACAATTTTTTTTAAAAAGTTTAACACCCTAATCTTGAAAGCGAAGCATTACTGGACCTATGTTTATATAAACTTTTCGTCTTAGAATCACTCAAAGAATCACCCGTTGAAGTTTGATCACATACTTAAATAACAGATCACATACTTATACACCCTGTATAACCAGATGTTTACATTTGACCCACCTATGCTGTCATCTGTCTTTGTTTATCAGTCCTGACTGACTGTAAGGCATACCTAATTCAGTTGTGACCTACTTTTTGTCCGCACTCTATAATGGCTAGAAGAAATCGACCATCCCATGTAACTCAAAATACTTTACAGAGGATGTGTAATATAATTCCAGACATCTTATTAAAAGATTTTTTAAATTAAATTCACAATAACAAATATTAAGAATCCACCTTACGTGAAACGTCTACTGGTATACTAGACTAGGTTTCGATGTGAGTAGGTAAAGAAGTCTGACCATCTACTCAACCCATAATTGTGGATGTGGTCTGTTGTGGCTCACTCCTAGTTATATTTCACCTAGCAAGGACTGGTGATAAAGGCATAATATATTTTTTTTTATTTTAGAAGCTGCGATAAAACAATTCCATACATCAGAAAATGAAGTGGAAAAGTTACTAAGGGAGTATCTAAGAAGAGCGAAAGAGAGAAGTGAAGCAAAAAAGAGAAACGAGGAAAAACAAATTGTAGTTTGAAGAGTGACATGTTGCAATATAATGTTTTTTTTTATATAAATTGCTTAATTTCTAAACCCACTTCGACACCTCTATCCCTTGGGGCCAATTTGTCATACCTTAAATGAACTTGGTTTAGTCCACATTTTGTTAACTAAATATTTGGAATGTAATCATTTATATTTTGCGATTATATTCTGAATGTTTAGTTAGTTTAATGTTGGTTAAATTAAGTTACGTAAGGTATGAATAAGTAGCCCCTGCCCCTACGTAGTCCCTATTGGTACCTATTGGGACCATGAAGTACTTCATAGGGATGTACTATGTATATCTACTATACACCCTATTGGGACCTTTGAGGATGTTTCAGTCCATTATTTCTACATCCATAGTACAGCCTTGAATTGAAAATATTTTTTGTATTTACAAAATATAATGAATGGATGTCTTATATAAATACGTGCGTCGTCCCAGGATGTTCTAGTAGAAGCCTGGAAAAGTACGTATTTTGGTATTTCAAAGGTAATGCTTACGGACGTCTATTTGAAATACTTATGATGTCCTGGGATATCCCAAAGGGAAACAAAGACATCCCAGTATGTACGGACGTCAAGCCAATGTACATTTTCAAGGATGTCTGATGTACAGTTAATTTACCATCCTGAAGTGAGACATTGGGAGCTCTATAGGACGGCCTTTCTTCGTAATTTAAAGGATATTGGGACATGCATAGTACAGCCCAAATACTAAATTGGATGGCCAGTAAACATCCATTGGTAATAAATGTGTTGTGTGGGTAGGGTTATATCAAAGATTAAATTGTATTATTTGTCCATTAGATATGACGAGTAATTGACAGGACTGGACTCAAGAGTTATATTTGTGCAGCAAAGATACACATAATTTTTTTCTATTTATAGTGCATTTCAAATAATTGGAATCATCTCTTTTTAATTTGACTTGAAATGATTTTCGACAAAGTCGAAATTTATGTGCTTGTAAAGACAGTCCCTACATGTACAAATCTTCCAATGGTATGTCTGGTAGATACCTATGTATATTAAATTCATTGACGACACTCTTTATTTCTCCTGTTACAACTTCATTTTTTAAATAAATTTTACATTAGCCGGAATTATAACTGGTTCATAATAGTTACTTGTCTAAACATAATTTAGTAACTAACCCAAAAAACTTTAAAGTAACATGGTTTGTCAACCAAGTATTTGAACCTTGTCTGATTGCAGTATAAAAATTAGTTAGGATCAGTTTTGTATATTGTTTTGAGGAATTCTAATATCGATACCTTTTTGCCAAAATATCGTAAGTCACTCACTAAATTTTACCTTAGGCTACTTACGACAATTCTGCCACTCTGCCTATTACAGTTCTGTTACTTACGATAAAATGTATGCAGTTATTTAACCGTGAAACATTTAAATACACTTACATATTTATGGATCTATCTACCTCTGCCAAGATGTGTATTTGCATATTATACTTACGATAGATCCATAGTCATTTTCATGGAAAATGTCACTTACGATAGTTTGGCAAAAAGGTATCGATATAAGGTAGGTATTTATCGAAGAATTAGACATATGTTTGTAGTTATTTTAATTGTGGCAGGAGCTGCATATATAAAAAGCCACGATGAAAGTAGCTGCACGTCAGTAGTATAGCTATGCGCGTTCTGTGACACTCGATGGCATGTGTCCATCCGAAGTGACCAAAGATGAGGGGGTCCCGTAAGGGAATTTTTTAAATGATCTGAAGAAGTAGGTGGTCAATGACCAGAAGGTTTAGTTCCTATGTTTTGCCGCGCGAATAATCCAGATGGCGCTGTTTTGGGGGTGGATTTAAGTTACCAAAAGGCCTTTATGTGGAACCCTAATGTATTGAAATCTGAAGAAGTGTAGTTGACAATGGCCACAGGCTTTTAGTTCCTATGTTTTGCCGCGTGGATTCTATAGGGGGCGCTGTACAGTAGGGTTGTTTCTAGAAGGGGGGTGTGCTACCCCCTAATGGCTTTAAAAGAAGAAGAAGAGTGTGTGTTCAATGACCAGAAGGTTTAGTTCCTATGTTTTGCCGCGCGAAAAATCCAGATGTCGCTTTTAATTAATTAATTAATCTAATTGAGGACGGCTCCCACTCGTCGGGGGTTTTAAGCTGATCAATGGATGCTGCCAAAAGGAGCCATATTTGTATAGAATTTCTCTCTCTCTCTCTCTCTCTCGTGGTCTTAGCAAGAATTCTTTTTAGATCGGACTAGCTCGGCTTAACCCAGCCCGATACGGTTTTAATTTGGTGACATCACGCCTTTTTCTAATATAAATTAAATATACTAATGCTAAATAGTATTAGTACTTTAAAGCACTTGTGAGAGTTAAGTTTTGGAAAATGTGGATGGCTTATAGGAAATATACTGAAGTAATTGATTTACAATCTGGTGTTCAAAATTTATATGAATCATTCACAGATTTAGCATTTGATGTCAGCCATAAATCTGTTTATGGCAATGGTCACAGTATATTGAGTGAAGAAGACTATTTGTTGCAGAAAAATCGTTATGAAAGAGGACAAGATTTGTGTGCCAAGTTTCTATCTTTGGAAATTGATATACAAAAATTATATGAGGGATTGAAGGAAAATTATTTGCAAGTTTTTTTCACCATTTTGAAACCATTTATTCCTAAAGGAGAAATTAATTTTACTGATGATGATGATAAGTCCGAGGAGGAGGAGGAGGAGGAGATGGAAATAGATGAGGGATTTGATGAAGTTGGTTGAAATTAACTTTAAATGATATGTTAATTACTACGTAAATAAAATATAGTATTTTAATATTTCAAGTTTTATTTTTCAGTTTCACAATTAAGTGGTTTATATGTTGAATAGAAAGCATTTTATTGTACATTCAACTATAAAAACAATGATTTACGAAAGCATTATTTTTTAATTTCACCATTAATGGCTTAAACGTTGATTAGAAAGCATTTTATTTTACATTCAACTATAAAAGCAATGATTTACAAAAATATTATTTAATAAACATTACTCAATTAGTAAATATTTATCTAAAATTTGATCTATAACGGCAATTAATAATTCAGCTTTCTGAGCTGGTGTTTTATTGTACAATATATTATATGCATCAGTCATGGGTTTTTTAGCTGCTGGTTGCACTTTTTTGTTTTCATTAGTTTTTCTTTTGCGGGGCTTTTTTGATGGTGATGATTCTCTCTTCACCGTCTGTTTATTCGTTGGTGCTGATGTTGCTGTTTTTGTTGTTGTTATTTTAGACTTTTTTTGTGATTCTTTCTTCACCGGTTTAGTCGTTGTTGTGGTTGTTATTGTTCCTATTGGATCTATGATCTCGTTGGGATTCATCTGCAATTTTTTTTATTAAATATAAAATAGAGGATTTTTCAGTTTTGTGTGTGTCATGTTTGATTATAATTATATCCCCAAGGTATAGTGTCGGTATACACATAATTGACAATTCTTTTATCATCATAGGGACTGAGGGCTATTTTTGTTTGTGCAATTGTGTATACTTCATGTTTTTCAGATTGTATCAAGTTTTGTGTACAATTTAAAGTGGAACTGTTAAACAAACATTGGTAATAATCTTAAAAGTCAGTTGTTTTAATGCAGCATTTTTTATTCCCTTGGCATTTTTAGTGGTTTTTTCAATTGTATTTTCAACAATTTTTAATGAGTACATTTTAGATCTTAACCCAACAAACTCTGTCATGATTTTCCCATTATTTTCATCTTTCATTACTCCTAAAACTTTTTTATTTTTTAACGGTATTTGATATACATTATCTTGTGGATAGTCTGAAGTATCAAATTTATCAATGTCCTGTGTAATGTGTTTATATATATCATCAACAAAGAAATGGTAAATTAAGGAATCCGTATCGCTATATAATAATTTAGCATTATCATTAAATTTCTTTTTAATGTAGTTGTAATGAAAATCATACAAAATTATTTTAGAAATATCTAATATAGTGAATCCTACATGTATTTTGTTAAAGATATAGTTATTATAGAAATAATAACTATAAAGAAAAATACATGTATTTTGCTTTATAGTTATGGTGTGTTTTGCTTTATAGTTATGGCGTTAAAGAAATTTCGGAAAAGGGGGATAAAATTTTTACATAACATATACTCCGCGAACGACAACCTTATTGAGAAAATTTGGAAATCTACCAATTAAGTACATTCGTACAAAAATTGAAAATGTGGAGGAATTTAAGTATTTCGAAAAGGCTATGAAAAGGTTCAATTTTGATTTGGATGACCATGTGGAAGAAAACAACAACATGGAACCCTTCCACAAGCCGGTATTATCTGGACCATCAAGTTCGCAGGCGGTAGAATCGAACCCAAATCCGAATAAGAAGAGACGATTTTTAAATTTGGGTTCTAATGAAGAAGTGGATGAAGAATTTTTTTCCTCTTTTAACTCACAAAAACATTTTTGTGAGCTAAATGAATAATTTTTTAAAAATTTTTGTCGATCTTGATGTCCCAACCACAACAGCGAGCCACCGTACTTAGAGCTAAAGCTTTTGCCCTATACAAAGACACTTATGTTAGTACTGTGTGTGGTAGTAGAATAAGTAAAGTACGTAACCAGTTTCAACCGATTAACGAAAATAATAGACTAGAGCAGTGCAGTGAATGTGGTGTTATTCATTTATACAAGTTTGAAAAGACAGAACTTCATAGGTATGCACAAGGGGTATATTCAATCACCAGTAGTCAAGAGGATTAAATTACCATTATCACCACCACCACCACCACAACCACCGTCTCTGTCACCATCATTAGAAAAATTTAGAGTGGTAGTTAATCGTTATGGTACAATAACATGCCAAGCGTGCATGGTAAATTTTTGTTTTTGTCCATGGTCTCTGGCTGTTCATAAAGGCAGAGAAGAAGTTAATAATTTATATTGTGACGAAAGAATGCCATCAGCATCGTCATCATCAGCATCATCATAATAAAAAATATAATACTAAAAGAAACAAAAATGGTAAAAACGTGCGTTTTCGCGTTGGCTAATATTTAGCCAACGCGAGGCAGAATACCAATCGAATGTACATTGGATAAAAAGAAATCCTAGACTTTTGTACGAGGCGGTTAGGCTGAGGGCTGTTCTTGATTCACCGGGTCCATTAACTAAAAACGATCTATTACGACTCGTAGATAAGTCAGATATACCTTCAAATTTTGCAATTTTTGTTAAAAGGAAATGTAACCTACCTATTGTTCCCCATCCTAATGATTAATTCGTGTAAAGGACTTTTCTTCAATTTATTGTAGTGTTTTTATTTTATGTGCAAAATAGAATTTTGTTTTACAGTTTGCAGGTGACTAATTAGTCTATATATATATACATATATATATATATATATATATATATATATATATATAAATATTTCTTTAACTAATTTCAGATAATATGATATTATTTGTTCCTTTATTTATTATTAAAATAATACTAATAATAATAATAATTGTAAGTTTATATAGTCTATTCAATAAAAACGTAATATATTAAAGATTTTATTTTATTCAATGATAATGATAATTATCCATATACCAATTATATAACAAGTGAACATTTTGATGAGCACAACTTAAGCTATTATTTTCATGTTGATTACAATGGTACTTATAATTATTACAAGTTTTTAGTGCTTTCAGAGAAGGACAGTTCCTTTCATCTAAATTAATTATATTATTATTAATTATTTTACTCAAAATTTGTTTTTTATTTAATCCTTTAACTAGTACTGTCTCACTTTGAAGAATATTTTGTAAAAAATTTTGCACTTTATTAAAATTTAAATATAAAAGACAATCACTATCTTGAAATGATAAACCATGTATGTTGAATGTGGTCCAATTAATGTGCTGGCAAATCTCCTTAGATGTCATCCATTCTGGTATATATGGTAAATTAACAAAATTCTGATGTACTGACCCAGTTTGAACATTCAGGATGGCAATTTCCCGTATGTAGAAATTACTGTTTTTATATTGAAAACCTTGGATGTCAATGATAAACATTTCTTCAAATTAACTAACACACTGTAACTACACAATTTTTACAAAATCAGTTTTAGGTTTGTATTTTACTAGACGATCGTGTAGTATCAAACAGTATGCGACTGTGTCTTCAGGTAACTCTATATTTGTTTCAAATTCGAGTCTTATATCAACCATCCCAGCCATAAATAAACATGACGAGGAATCATTTCCTCGTCATGTTTATTTATTTATTTATTTATTTATTTTATTTATTTATTTATTTAGCGTACACCACCCGACAGCAATGCCAATTAATGGGTGGGAGTAGTGTAAAAATTACAAACAGATATAATAATATTAAAAAAAAGAACAATAAGATGAAGGAATAAAAATATACAATACTAATAAAAAAGAATATTACGCATATTCTCTTCACATTCAACAAAGTTAGTTGTTACACTTAGATAAGTAACATAGATAACAAATTAAATTAACATAAATAGTGAATAAAGTGTAGAAACAGGACACAAGATATAATAATAAGATTCTAAGGTTATAAAATTGTATGTCGGATATTAAGTAGCAGAAATTTTCTTTTTAATAGATGGTATAGTATCATGAAAGATGTCAACGAAATTCTGCACCTTGCAATGATAATAGTCCATTCTGTACAGCGGAGAGAATTTTAATAGGTTGGTCTTGGGTGTCGGAAGGTAAAACAATGATGAAAACCGAGTGGTAAGGAGGGGAACACGAAGACATAGAGAGTATAACAAATCCGGACAGTCAATTCTGTTGTTTATAATTTTGTGAAGAGTCACCAACGAATTACACATACGACGAGTGGCCAAATCATTAAGTTGAAATCGTTGGAGTAAATTTTCTTGAGGAATTCCACGGGGTGGATAAATATCATCAGATTTGAACCATAAGTATTTAATATATTTCCTGTGTATATGTTCCAATTTTCTGATGTGAATTTGATAACCTGGGCCCCACACAAGAGAGGCATATTCTAATTTTGGGAGTACCAATGCATTAAAAAGTAAGGACACCGTTTTAATTTCTCTAAATTGTCTTGAGTTCCTCAAGACAAAACCAAGATTTCTAGAAGCTTCCCGCAGGATGTTATTAATGTGCTCCACAAAACTTAATTTACTATCAAGTGTTACTCCAAGATCTTTAATGGTCGTGCATTTCTTAATCATGTTAACGTCAATACTATAGTTAAAATCGATGGGGTTATTGCTTCTAGTAAATGTCATTGTGTTACATTTCGAAAAGTTAAGGGGAAGGGAATTTATTGTACACCAGTTGTGAATATTGTCTGTCATCTTGGAGCATAAGGCAGTCACCAATGTCGGACACAGAGAGGTATAGCTTAAGGTCGTCAGCGTAGAGTAGAGATCTGCAATTCAGGGACAGGATGATGTCATTTATGAAAATTAAAAATAATAATGGTCCAAGGACTGAGCCTTGGGGGACTCCAGAGGTCGCCTTAATATCAATCGACTGGACACCACGATATCCCACGGTAAGTCTTCTTTGAGATAGATAAGAAATGAAAAAGTGAACAAATGAAGTGGTCAAACCTATTTTATATAGTTTTAATAGTAGGATACCATGGTCCAGTCGATCGAAAGCTTTAGAAAAATCTGTAAAAACAACATCAACCTGCCCACCATTGTCCAAATTTGTTGCAACATATTGCGTTAAACATATCAGATTAGTGACTGTTGATCTACCTGGATAAAAACCATGTTGTTCAGAACATATGGAAGGTTTCACATGATAGAAAAGAATCTCATACAAAAGAATTTCGAACACTTTGGAAGGGTTGCAGATAATTGTAATGGGACGATAGTTTTCGACTTCACTCTTATTACCCTTTTTAAATATCGGAGTGATTCTACCTAACTTCCAAATATCTGGAAATTTGTCTAGCTTAAATGAGAGATTATACAGGAAGCATAATGGTTTAGCAAGTATTGTTGCACAGTCCTTAAGAAGAAAGGCAGGCAAGCTATCAGGACCAGCTGTGAGTTTAGGCTTCAGTGACTTCAAGGCTTTTACAACTTGAGATTCAGACAAAGTGGGAATGCTACAGCAGGAGGAACTTATGTCCGGTTGAATAATGCTGAAATTAGGAACAGACGAACTAATATAGCCAGATTGAAAATAATTGGCAAATGCATTCACTATATCTTCAGGTTCATTTAACGATAGATTTTCACGAGTCGTGCTGTTAGGAATACTACTTGTTCTTTTTTTTAGAATTTAAATATGACCAGAATTGATTGGGATTAGCTGTTATCTGTTGTTCAATGCTTACAATATAATTGTGGTAACACTCATTTACATCCCTTTTTATTGCAGCCCTCAAAGCACTGAACTCAATGTAAACAAGATTGTCATTCGTCCTTTTAAACTGTATGCACAAACGGTATTTGTTCTTTAAGTTACGGATTATATCGAGTGTATACCAAGGAGGATAACGCGTGTTTTTTCTAGAAATAGTTTTAGGGACATTAGAAAGTACGGATGCATCAATTTTGGAATAGAAGAGTTCACACGCCTTATCGATATCCTTTTCTAACAAAAGATCGTCCCAGCAAACCTAAAGTAGATCATCGTACAGTTGAGGCAAGTTGGCCTTACGGAAGTTGTACCTGGGCTTTGATGATGCTTCGAAAATTCTTTTTTTTGCCTCTAACCCGAAGTTAATTTCTAAAGCAGGATGAAACACATCCACATTGATGTGGATGTGTCCAGGGTCCGGTTATAAGTATTCGTTATTTGATTATATTGCTTTATATTAAGGAATTCAGAAAAGTTATGCAATGACACCATAAATCTATCATTTCCAGCAAACTTTCTTTGTAGATTGTAGTACTGAGGGATGTTAAAATCCCCAATAATAACTAAGTTATCGTCATTTAGAAAATGTATGCTGTTGGAAAGAAGATCATAAAAAGTGTCATAAGAATCAGAGTGTAAACTTGGTGGAAAATATACTACAACAAAATACCATGATTTCGAGGAGAGGGTAGCCTTAATACATACAACATCAACCATGGGAATTGCATCGGATATATCTGACAGGTCAATATTAACTGCATTATAACATTTCTTCAAAGCAATTAGTACCCCACCACCCATCTTGGTATTGGTTTCCTGGAAATTACGATCACATCTAAAGAGCATAAAATCATCACAGAATATTTCAGAGTCGAACACAGAAGGCCTTAACCATGTTTCGGTAAATGCAATTACATCAAAAGAACAGTCAACAGAGGTATTATATAGGTCAAGCAATTTGGTATTCAAGCCTCGAGCGTTCTGATAGTAGATCATAAATTGATTGATGTTGACTCTTGATTGTTGTAGATTCTTGATTCCAATGAATCAAGAATCTACATTGGAATTGAATTGTAACTAACAAAATCAATAAGACCTAAAGCGTATACATCGTTTACATTTAAAGTTATAGGAGGATAAATTCTTGCAGACAGCACAGATTCTTTTGCAGATAAAGTAAATATATATGACATGTTACTCACTCAAAGTTTACAATACAAATAAAATAAATAACATACATTTTAAACTATTTATTGAATAGAAACAATAAGCACAAATGTCCACAATTAAAACTATTGTAAGTTTGATATATTCCGTCATTGTATAAAATATTACAAATTCCATTTGAATTAAAATATTTAACAGCCTCTATGGGAGGTCGAAGGTTTCCATAACTGTCAAAATAAACTATTTGATTGTTGTGTTTCTTGTATGCCGTCCAATGTGTGCCTGAACCATTTTTATCATCCAAATTTATAACTCCACTTTCATTTACATGTATTTTAACAGGTAAATTATTTCTCATAAAAACGCCTCGAAAGTTAGAAATTTTTAATGACTTTGCATATTTAACTAGGTCGATATTTGTTAAGGGATGTTTAGGTAAGGTTATGGGAAGTTGTTTGAGGCTTGAGCTGGCCGTAAAAAAAGACTCAAACCAGTTTTATATGGTTTAAAGTGTACCCCTTTACCTATAGCTATTGACTCCATTGTTTTATTATGTCGTTGGGATTCTTCTAATTGTTGTTTTGCAGCTTTTGCATCATTAACTGCCTTTGCTATTCCTGCAGCACCTCCACCTAGAGCCCCTATAGCACTTAAGGCGGCAAATATTGGTATTAGCGGTAGAAATCCTCCTGTTTTTGGTATCTTTACCACTCTTGCCGGCTTTATTTTCTTTTTCACTTTATTCGCCGCCTTTAATGCCACTAAAATTGCATCGCCAAAATTTTTGGGTTTACTTCGTATAACATTCTTTTTAACTTGTGTGATTACATTTTTGAGGGTAACCGAATTTCGAGCTCGCAGTTTCTTATTTGCACCAGATTTTTTTTTATTGGGTTTCCTTTTTACTTTTTTGTTTTTTCTTTTAGAAATTGAAACCATTTTTTTTGTTTGTCTCAAGACCTTGTAGTCAAATGTTTCCTCTTTAAGTGTTCTTTTATAACTAAATATATTACAGTCATTCATAAATATTTAAAACTAAAACAATTTTTGTTTCTTATGAAACGATTTATCTTCATCATTATCATCAGCAGCATAATCATCATCACCATCATTATCATCATAGTCATCTAATTTACGTTTTCTAAAGGCTGATGTATCAAGTTTAATTTTTTTCAATGAGGAGTTTTCGATTTCATTAGTGAAATCAATTTTTCTTTTGCGAGCAGCAATTTTAGGTCTTCTTGTTGAATTCTCTTCAACATTAGATTTTATTTTTTTAAAAGGTTCATTATCACTGTCAGGTGCAAATCTTCTTTTACGCGATTGTGTTACTAGTACTATTTTTTTCAATTAACTGTAAGTACTGGGGGCGGTGGGAGTATTTTTGGTTCATCTAAATTATTATTTTTTATTTTTTTAGTTTTTTTAACTTTAATTTGTCTTTTTTTAGGCTTATTAATTTCGCGTTCAACTTTACTTTGATTTATTTTCACTAAACAAGTATTGATATTTGATAAGGAACTTTCAGTTGTGTTTTTAAGCTTCTTTAATGATGTTAAGCAATCTTTCAAAACTTTTGAATAAATTTGAGCTTTTTCATGAGGATTATATCCCATACCAAGTTTAACTTTAGCTTTCATAGCACTGTGAACTCCAAGTGAAGCTAATTTTTCACCAATTGAGGCATCGCGAGAAAAATATCTATCTAGCGCCTTATTAGCTAAAATCTTATCTGCCTCATGACGACGTTTTACATCCTTTTCTTGACTGTAAAAGATATCATGATCTCGACATGCGTTGTCCAAACCGTTTACTCCCTTATCTCCTCGAGCTAATCTTTTTTCCAATTTGGTACCTAAACAAAAAATAAAAAATAAAAAACAGCATATTAGTAAAACATGTAGTACCAATCACCTGGCCCACAAAAGTTATATGTAGGAATATGTAACTCAAATGGCAATTTATTTATTACAGAATTTAAAAGACCCTCGCCCTTAGTAGAATAGTATTTCATTTTTCTGCTTCTCTAATTAACTATAACGCAGTCTTTTGATAACTGGTTATAACTGTATATGCCCTTGATTATATAGTTATTATTCATTTGACTTCAGTAGAAGTACTAACGGTATAAAATCAGGTATGAAACTAAAAAGACAAAAGGTAACCTTAGATATAGATAATCATGATTTGGTTTTAAAAAAGAAAACTAAACATAGTATACTACTACCAAATGCAATAAGATGTATAATTACTGGTCCTTCAAATTGCGGTAAAACAAATGTGATGATTAGTTTAATAGAACATGAAAATGGATTGAAATTTGAAAATGTGTACGTGTACTCAAAGTCTGTAGATCAAGACAAATATCTATATCTGAAGAATTTGTTAACACCTATAAAAGGTATTGGGTATTACCCATTCACCAATAGTGAAAATATATTAGAACCTTCACAAGCAAAACATAATTCAGTATTTATATTTGATGATGTGGCTTGTGCTCAACAAAATGTAATTCGAGAATATTTCAGTATGGGGCGACATAATAATATCGACTGTTTTTACCTACATCAGTCTTATGCTAAAATTGCAAAACACCTAATTAGAGACAATGCAAACGTTATAATTCTTTTTAAGCAAGACGATTTAAACTTAAAACATGTATATGATGATCACGTGGGTGCTGATATGACTTGAGAAATTTAAACATATTTGTTCATCATGTTGGAAAAATTCTTATGGATTTCTAGCTATCTTCAAAGATAATAACATTAAAAAAGGTGGTTATAGAAGAGGTTTTCACGATTTTATAACCCTTCATCCTGATGATGATGATGATGATGATGATGATCATCATCATCATAAAATACTATAAACTAATAAAAAATCATCAGATGACAATCAGACCTGTTCCAAACCCGTTCCAGACCTGATAGAACCTGTTTCAGACCTATTTAAAAGCTGATCAAAAACCTGATTAAAAATGGATAAAAAAATTAAAAAGAAACTAATAGCTAAACGTAAAATCATTAAAGACAAATTAAATTTACTAAAACGGAGTGAAATTGCACACGACCAAATATTTTCACCTATAACAAAGCATTTGGAAGATATTGAACGAAAAATCGTTGATGCAAAAAATTTTGCGACTAATATGAAGAGGGAAAAATTTGTTGACCTGCTAGCTCCACCTTTACCCAAATCAGAGAATATCTATGCGGATGATACTTTACCAATTTCTAATGAAGCAACTATTACTAGAGGATTTCACCCGCCAACGTCCTCAATAAAAAGTGACTTAAAGAAATCGATAATAGAAGAAATTAATCCAGATGATTACAACGATTACCGTGATACTGATGTGTCATTGCATAAAAACCAGGATGAAGAAATATTTGAAAAATCTTTTACAGATTATTTAGACCAATATGATAAATTACCTAGGATATATATACGTAATATGCTGGCAGATGAAAACAATGAATTTGATCATAAATATGGAATTAGACACGATTCAACTTTGGAAAAATTTTATATTGGTGATTCACAATTAACAATAGATGGATCTGATGTAATTGTGAAAAATAAAAAAATATAAAGGCACTCAAGGATTGTATGAATTACTATTTAAAAAATATCCTAAACATTTTTCAGAAAGAGATGAACAAATGTATAAAGAAATTGTTCTTAAAACAAATGCTCATAAACGTTATTATCAACCGTTGAAGCAAGTTGATGGTAGTAAACTTCCGAAATATAAACAAATTATTGCACCTATTGCACCTATTGCAGTTGGTCATGGAATGTTTATGGAAGTTAATAATAATCCAATAGATTATGTACATTGGGATGATCCAAATGAACTTGTTGACAGATTACGTTTACTAATTACTTCACAAGAGGCCGGACATACAGGACACATCAATGAAATAAATTCCATAATAGAAGAACTACGTGAAGCTAATATTATAGAATAATGACACAGTATATTACAAATGTAAAAAAGCAGGTTGTTGAAGAATTACATAAACCTGCTAGAATTAATTTTAAAAGACGTAGGGTTATTATAAAATCTCTAAACGATTTATTTTAATCGGATTTAGTTGAAATGCAACAATTTTCAAAAGAAAATAAAGGTTATAGATACATATTGGTGGTAATTAATTGTTTTTCAAAATTCGTATGGGCATTTCCATTAAAAACTAAAACAGGACGTGAAGTAAGTGAGACTATGGAAAAAGTTTTTAAAATTCAAACACCCATCCACATCCAAACCGATATGGGCCTTGAGTATTTTAATAAGGACTTTAAAAAATTATTGAAGAAATATAATGTTCACCATTACAATGTGTATAGCGAAAAGAAGGCATCAATCGTTGAAAGGGTTAATAGAACATTAAAAACTATCATGTGGAAAGAATTTAATTTACAAGGATATTATAGGTGGGTGGAATTATTACCAAAAGTGGTGTCGAAATATAATAATACAAAACACACCACAATAAAAATGAAACCTGCACAAGTTTCCAAGAAAGATGAAAAGAAGCTACTTGACACCGCTTATAATCATATTAAAATAGCTATTAAAAATCCTAAATTTAAAGTTGGAGATCATGTACGAATATCAAAAGTTAGAGGTGTTTTTGATAAAAAATATCTGCCGAATTGGACAGCTGAAATATTCACTATAAAAAAAGTCATATATACTAATCCAACTACATATTTATTACAAGATTATGGTGGTCAAGATATTCAAGGAGGATTCTACCAAGAACAACTACAAAAAGTTAAATTTTTAGACATATTTAGTTGAAAAAATTTTAAAACGAAATAAAAATAAAGTCTATGTTAAGTAACTCGGGTTTAATAATACACACAATAGTTGGATTTCTAGTGATAATATATCTTAATCCGTTTAATCTTGTAATAATTTTAGTAATTTTAAATATAAAAAAATTCAATATTAAACTGTTTTATAAATCTCAAAACTCTCCTATAAAACTTCTATTCTCTTATTACCTTTATGTTAAATTCAATCTATTCAAATGGAGCTTATTAAGTGATGTTTTATTAATCGAATTATTCATATTGAATTTCATCTATATATTAGAAAAAGGCGTGATGTCACCAAATTTAAACCGTATCGGGCTAGGCTAGGCCGATACAAATAAGGCTCCTTTTGGCAGCATCCATTGATCAGCTTAAAACCCCCGACGAGTGGGAGCCGCCCTCAATTAGATTAATTAATTAATTAAAAGCGACATCTGGATTTTTCGCGCGGCAAAACATAGGAACTAAACCTTCTGGTCATTGAACACACACTCTTCTTCTTCTTTTAAAGCCATTAGGGGGTAGCACACCCCCCTTCTAGAAACAACCCTACTGTACAGCGCCCCCTATAGAATCCACGCGGCAAAACATAGGAACTAAAAGCCTCTGGCCATTGTCAACTACACTTCTTCAGATTTCAATACATTAGGGTTCCACATAAAGACCTTTTGGCAACTTAAATCCACCCCCAAAACAGCGCCATCTGGATTATTCGCGCGGCAAAACATAGGAACTAAACCTTCTGGTCATTGACCACCTACTTTTTCAGATCATTTAAAAACTTCCCTTACGGGACCCCCTCATCTTTGGTCACTTCGGATGGACACATGTCATCGAGTGTCACAGAACGCGCATAGCTATACTACTCACGTCATATCAGTAAAAACGGCACAAAAAAAATATTTTTTAACTGAATGACATCATACAATTAGTAATGTCAAGTAGTTATTAGTCAAATTTATACTTTACACTGTTAAGATATATTAAATATTGTGAATGAATTGGGATAGGTTAATCAGTTATTTTGTTATAAAATTACATGAAGTTTATAATACACAATATGCTAATAACTGCTTTTCTAGAAGATAACATTAACAACTTCAAAACTCAAAATCAGTATGATTATGGTAGGAATTTAATAAAAACACATTTAAAATATAATTTATACACACAATCACATTATAATAGGAGTTTTATCTACACTTATAAAGCATATAAAGTAACCTATTATCCACTACTGAAATAATAAAAAAATATAAACTTAAATCAACCAAATTAATTTAATCGACCTGGCGGATCCGATTTTGGAGTTCGCCAGACAATCCGGACTTGCGAAACTGTTTAAAATCGGCAATTTCGGAAAAATCTCAAATTTTATGGAATTTTTAAAATTTTTACTTATCACCCTATATCTCTATCTTGGTGTAAGTCCGATTAACTTGAAATTTTTAGGAGAGCCAATTTAGACCTTTCTTATCATGAGTGATATGATAGAAATGCAAAAAAAGTTAGGTGTCACCAGTAATATTTTTTTTAATAGTTGGTGTCACGAAATTGGTTAAAAATGCAGCAACAAATACTCGATCGAGAAAACTTTTTTGTTTTTAAAGATATATGTATATAGTAAGCGACAAAGTTGTAGCCAAAGAACTAAAGAAACTTTTTTATATCAGTGGTTTTTTTGATAACTGGCTTAGTTTTTAACATAACGGTGCCACAATATAGAAAAAATACTACGCCGGCCGCGGCAGCGGTCTGGTCACGTAATGCACAAGCTATCGATGCCGTATTATAGCTGGAGAGCGCGATGATTTGTATCGTACTAATAATAATCAATGTAACATTGAAGTTATCAGTAAATTATAATTTTGAAAAGGAGAAAATATAAATAAAGTTTTAAATTAAAATATTAATAAATAAATAATAAGAAAAAATAAAGTTTTATAGTTTCATAAAGGCTATTTAGATATACATACTCATTTTATTTTCACACTTAATTAAGCAACCATATTTAAAATATAGTTAACACATTTGTAAAAAAGGATGATGAGACTTTACATTTATTTATTAGGTACTTATCTACTAACTATTGAGCTCCACATTTCCCTTGGCATAAACAACTAATGTTGCAAGGCACATTCGCTTTAAGGCATTTACATTTATTTGTACAAGTAAATAACTTGCACTTGCAGTTGGCTGTAATTTCTAAAAAGTTTGGCTTTGCTTCTTTTAGTGTCATCCTTGGTACAAGCACATTGTTTTCGATGTAGTAGCCAAAATCTGTAGGCTTTGGAACGTGAGGCTGAATTTTACTAGCGCTTTTATAGATCGCGCATTGCAAAAACGTCCTTTTCACGTGCAATGAAAATGCGACGATAATAGTTAATAATACACTTTTGTGATCAAGAGGTTTTAAATTTAATATCGAGGAGTAATCCGCTGACCAAAAATTTGTACACCAAACTTCCATATCGTTGTCGAAATCCATGGAAATGTACCGAAACTTCTATGAAAATCTACGGAATTTGTACACCAAACTTCTACCAGCCGTTTACCTCTCGTTTAACATATTTAGGTATTTAAAAAAAATAGAATAAGAAATATAACCATACAAATTAATAGTAGATAATCCGGGCCGGCTCTAGAACGGAAGTGGGTAGGGGTAATCTAAGATGGCGTCTGATATCGTTGTCGGTTTGGGTAGTTAATTTTTGTATGAAGGTTGGTAGCACTGTATGTGTTTGTGTGTGGCACTCTTGTCACCAGAGGCTTTGAGAGGAAATGACGTCGCTTAGGTCTTTTTGGCTGTCATGGCGTATGACCCGAGGCTCCTCGGACTTTAACAACGAAAATTGAGGTTACGTATACCTTGTGTAGAAGGTTAATACAATAATTTTAAAAGAACTACTTTCATTAATTGCTAATAACAACATAATTATAAGGTTAAGTAAATTGAGGTCTCGTATACCTTGTGTAGAAAGTTAATACATTAATTTTAAAAGAACTACTTTCATTAATTGCAAATAACAACATAATTATAGGGTTAAGTAAATTGAGGTCTCGTACACCTTGTGTAGAAGGTTAATACAGTAATTTTAAAAGAACCACTTTCATTAATTTGGTAGCAAAGTATTTAATTAAACGTATTTTTATGATATATAATAATGTAGGTCACTTGTTTGTAATAAAACACACAGAATTATACATATACATATATTAATCATTATCTATAAGACTAAATTCAACAATACATTCATGTGGTAAAAACATTTTAATATCATACAGGAAAACTTTCATGTCTGCTGCAATCATTTTGCTGCAGAATTTATGTAGGCTGATACGCTCATCGAGAAACTTGTCACAGGAATCCAACGTCGTATTGTACTTATCTATAGTCTGCTGACATTGTTGGTAACGAGTTTCATCATCTTCAATATGAAAAGAATGTATATCGTAATTTAAATCATGTCGTTCGCTAAATATTAATGCTGAAATTTCTTGATATACACGTTTAACTGCACTTTTTAAATCTTCCGCCTTTGACCAATGCTGTTCTGCGTATGCCATCCACATTTTAAACTTTTCTTCTGAACAAGTCTTACTACACACTTTATTATTAAGAGAGATGAACAAACTGTTATATAGTACAGCAATCCTGCACTGCATTTATTTAAAGTAACAGAGGGATCGCGTGGTGGTAATAATACCGGCTTTGGAGTGGTGGCAGATGCACAATTCAACTTTTTCCAGTCTGTATCCCCCACAGTGTTATTTTGAAACCGTATTTTTAATTTATATTGAATTGTATGGTTTAACATTATTGCAGAAAGAGTAGGTAAATTATCATTAGTTGTATACGCTATCATTCTTTTCCAATTTGATGGCCAGCTCTCATTTTTCTGTCCATGTTATCGAAACACACAAACACTTCTTGAGTATTGTGTGGACGTTGGATGTATAACACGTTTTGCAATATCGCTTGCAGAATTATGAAATTTGAACTTAACATTGTCACTTTCACTGGAACACTACTGCATTTTATATACATTTTCTTGATTTATGTTGAATGTTGATGGTAAACTTTTGTACAATCATTTGGATTGTTAAACCTGGCAAAATTTTTAAATACGTTTTGTTCCCATAGATCCATCGTTCTAGGTTCGATATTAAGTTTTTTAAATCTGTTAAATATATCTTGCTGATCTTCATATAACGTTATAGCCTCTTTTAATTTTTCCAACTGTTTAATATGTTCTTGTAGCCTCATTTTAAATAACTTACTTACTTCACTATCAGTCTTTTCAGAGCTTTCCCAGCTACCATCTTCTGGTATGGAATTTGGTACAATTTCAATAAATTGATTATTTTTATACATTTTTGTTTAAAATTATTATTTAAGGATGTTTTTATTTCTAGATTTGCAAGCATACTAACACGCATCAAGATTAAAGACAATAATAATAATAAAATTACATTAAAGTATAAGGTGGAGGGGATTAAATGAAAAGAATATCTTGAAAATTTATAATTTTTTTATTTGGCTAAACAGGAATACAACCAATGATAAAGCTCTATACAATTTTTTAAGCTACACATACTTTTAGAGTTACAATGATTAAAACAATGTGGAGCGTCTTTAATAAAAACAGGAGGTGGTTGATGTGTATTTGTTAAATTCTCCACATTAACAATGGTTGGTGCGGCTGTTGTGGAATCCAGATCACATAATTTTTGTCTAAGAAATTCCTCTTTCTGATGTCCTTTTACATACACAATACAAGTATTACCATCCAACAAGTGCTCACTTAATATATCATTCAACATATCATAATTTACATAACCAGAGTTGTATTTTAGACCATGATGATGTCGTTCCAAGTATTTAATTTGTTTCTTCAACTTGCCATCTAAGGTATTGAATTGCACTGGAGGTTTTAATAGGTAATGAGCTGTCCGTTGTCCGCAGATAAAGGATACTTCTTTCGGGTGAAAATCGGGTAGGTTAAATCCTTGTATATCAGCCACAATGAATTGCATCTTGGTTCAGGAGTAAATTGAAACTGAGACTTATATCTCTATACAACTAATATTATCATTTCCATCTCTCACCTCACTTTTTAGGTTTCATTTGTCTTATAATTCTTGTCATTGGGTTATATTTGAATAAACGATCATACAAAATTAAGCAGTATGCTGTAGTGTCCTTTGGGAATTTCTCATCGGTTTCTACTTCGATTCTTAAAACAATACTAGACGCCTGTGTAACTGTCTTTTGGTGCGAACAATCGATATGGGCTATTTGTGAGATTGACTTGAATTCTAAAGGTGTAAATATTGGTTCATTCTCTTTTTCGTAGTATGAGGTTCGAAAATTAGCGAACATTTCGTACAGCGTAGCGTATTTATTCTCTTTGAAATGAAGGAATAGATCATGGTAAGGGTATCTTTCTGAATTTAAGAATACTCTCACGTTTTTCACTGAACAATCATCAAACGTGCTCATATTCGAAGTTATTTTATCTTTTTTATCTGTTTGAAAAGCAACAATAACATGTCGAGGTGTTTCCAACTTTGTAGAGGTTTTTACCGGCCAAGTATAGCTAGTTGATTGTGGAACAGAAGTATCTTCGATAAGCTCCCAACTTCTAAACGGAACCGATATTTCAATATTTTTTTCTAAAATTTTGCTTAAAGCTATTTCTTGTGGTAATCCCACCAACACATGAGGTACTCTCCAGTAAAGCTTATCGATAGTAATTTTAGGTTTTTCCGTTTTATCAACAGCAGTGACTGCACCAAAATCATTGCTACTGCGAATGAGAATTAGCTCCTGCTTTACCGAGAAAACTATGCGACGGTAGTCTTCGAAAAAACCCATCAGTATTTTGAGTGGAATGCATACATTAAATTTGTTAGTATCAGGCAATGTACTGACTTTGGGAAACCATCCAGAATTTTGAAATTTGACGCTTTCGCTTTCGTTAAAAGATAAATATCCCTTAAGTGTTGACGTCAACCCAACATTTCTATTAGAATCAATAACAAGACCATTCATCTCATACCGAATTTCTCTAAACAGAAATGCAAACGCATTATTTATAAGTTTTAATTTAGTTGCTGGAGAGCCATCTTCTTTCGTTAAACTACCCTCTAGATACAATACGCTTTCACTCGGTAGAGTGTAGGAATCCAATTCTTGAATTTGTATCCTAATCTGATCATTATAGTCAAATTTTGATACCACGAATGGTTCATAATTATGATACTCAAAATTAACAATAGAGTTGTCTTCAACGGGTTCTTGCAGTATATTTAAAATATCCATTATATCATATTAACACTTCCAAACCAAGGGAACGAAGAAACAATTTATTTCGACGTGTTACTCTAGGAGCGCTCTTATTTGTACTAAATGAAGGTTTGGTTATAGATCGCCTTTTATAATTACGTTTAGTTACCACATTGGATAGCGAGTACTTCACATTGTAACGAACTACCATATTAGAGTCTCTTCAGATGTAGTCTTACTGTAATGACTTCGTTGCGAAAATTGACAAGATTTCCGTCCTGATCAAGGATTTTAACTGTCAAGTTGTTGATTGTCTTGATGCTCACAGGGAAATATAGAATGTTGAGGGGTGATTCCACTATTTTATAACCAGGTGCTACTGCCGGGAAGAACTGATGGATTATATGAACTGGATGCCCATTTGAATACGATCCAACTGCAATGGTGCAATCTATACATAATGCGTTGACGGTAATTATTTCTACGGGAAAATTAGATTCATTCAAATTATTTGCTTTCAGAATTCTCTTGTCAAATCCTAAGAGACGACCTATTGAGTTATCTGATGTAAAATCTATGTCTACATTTGATTCAATGTTAACAGTAGAAGTATTGCTATTAGGTATAATATTAATGGTAGCGGGAGACTGAACAGCCTTTTGTAAGTAGTTATTTATATCATCAATTTCATATGCTCCTACTGGAATCGTTAACGTAGTATTCTCATAAATAAACTTATTATTTGTCTCATCTATGTTCGGTATAACATTGAAACTTTCAAAATTAACAAAACCGATAACATATTCAGAGTTATCATCTAAATAAATGGGTGGATTGAAATCTGCCCTTAAAACAGAACTATTTCCAGAAAGGGATAAAGTAAACGACATGTTGTTGAATTAACATCTATATTTATAATAACATAATTTTCTGGTTAAATACATTATATAAAAACTTTAAACAGAGATGACCACAGTTCTCTGAATTATCTCGTTGAAACTTGTCATGATTATATTTAATCTTATTCAAGCTGCCATCGCTTTGGAAATACTTTGTTAATGAATTTGGTGGTCTCAAGTTCTCATAACTGTCAAAGTATACTATATCATTATTCTTCTTAGCATATGCCGTCCAGTGAGTACCGGGACCAGATGAAATGTCTAAGTTAACGATTCCACATTCATTTTCTGTTATTTTAGGGGGTAGATTGTCTTTCATAAACACCCCCCGAAAATATGGGATATACAACTTTTTAGCGAACTTTAGTAAATCTAGGTTAGTTAATGCATGACGAGGCAGCTTAATTGGAAGTTTTTTTGATATGGTTCTAGATACAACCCTAATCCTTTTTTATATGGTTTTAAATATAATCCTTTTCCAACAGTAGCTTGTTCCATAGCCAAGTTATGTCTTTTATCTTCCTCAAGTTTTTCCCTTGCAGCTTTTGCATCACTAACAGCTTTCGCAATACCGGCTGCACCACCTCCAAGACTACCTAGAGCTCCTAATGCAGCAAACAGTGGTATGAGTGGTAGAAACCCACCAGTTTTAGGTATTGGTATGATTTGTTTTCGCGGTACTGTCAGTTCTTTTGTTCCTATAGCAGACAGAGCCTGTTTTGCCATATCAATCAGACTTTTAGACGGTTTACGTCGAATACCACCTCGAGCTCGACGTACTGCTTCATTAAAACTTATAGTACTCTTGCGAAGAGCTCCTCCTCTTTTACGTTTAACGGACCGTTTTTTCTTACGGATACCCATTCCTAGTTTGATTTTTGCTTTCATGGCGTTGGTAACAGCCCACGCTGCGGCCTTTTCTCCGTAACTAGCGTCTTTAGACTTAACTCTCTCCCAGGCACGTTGTTCAAGTTCACGATCTGCTGTATGACGCTCTTCTAAATTGGAACTCTTACTGTAAGCAGTATCGTGAGATAAACACGCTGTGTCCAGTGGATTAATGCCACGATCGCCTCTTGCAAGTCTTTTTGCAAGCTTTGTACCTGAGCCACAGTATTGGTATCCAGGAATATGGAGTTCAAATGGAAGCTTATTTATAAGCGTATTAATCAACCCAGATCCGCTCTTCTCGCGCTTTTGATGATGAATAACTAATGATGGATTGTGTATCAACATTATATATCATGTACAGGTCTTCTATAGAACTAAAATCATTTTCATTTATACTACATATATATATAGTTTAGTATAGTAGTATATATATATATATATATATACAGGGTGTCCACCTAGTGCGCGTAAGTCCAATATCTGGGTTAATAAAAGAGATAACTTAATTTTTTTTTCTACAGGGTTGTCTAATATCCCGAGCTGCACAAAATGAAAATATATTTACATATTCAGGGTGTTCAGTTTTTCCTGGACAGGTACCAACTTCGTTTTTCTAAATGGAAATATATATTTTTTATTGCTTTTTCGAACTAAACCCTTGATTTTAGTAGGACTTTCATCAGCCTTCCCTATACCTAACTTAAACTGTTTTTGAAATATTCACGGGTGAATATTGACATTTTTGCAACTTTGACACCCTGTAAAATCTAAACGGTTTGAGATCAAGCAAAACGGTTTGCACATTCCTATCTTAACTTTTCATAAGCTATCGTTTGGTACTAATTTCAGAATTATCCAAAAATTTAAAATTTTCTGAAAATTTTGAAAATTTTTTATTCCTGTATAAATTTGAAAATAGTATCAAACGATAGCTTATGAAAAGTTAAGATAGAAATGTGCAAACCGTTTTGCTTGATCTCAAACCGTTTAGATTTTACAGGGTGTCAAAGTTGCAAAAATGTCAATATTCACCCGTCAATATTTCAAAAACAGTTTAAGTTAGGTATAGGGAAGGCTGATGAAAGTCCTACTAAAATCAAGGGTTTAGTTCGAAAAAGCAATAAAAAATATATATTTCCATTTAGAAAAACGAAGTTGGTACCTGTCCAGGAAAAACTGAACACCCTGAATATGTAAATATATTTTCATTTTGTGCAGCTCGGGATATTAAACAACTCTGTAGAAAAAAAAATTAAGTTATCTCTTTTATTAACCCAGATATTGGACTTACGCGCACTAGGTGGACACCCTGTATATATATATATATATATAGTATGGTTTGTGATTAAGTAGTTCAGACTTCCTTTCATAATGAAGATAGAACAAGAAACTTTACTGCCAATAATCAATCATGATGAAATTTCAGATGATAATACTTATAAAAAGCATGGTCCACTTTTTGGGGGCTCATCCAAGAGAGGTCTACTAGTTGGTCCATCTGGTTGTGGCAAAACAAATGTAATGATGAGTTTGATCGAACATGCAAATGGCTTAAGATTTGAGAATATTTACGTATATTCCAAGACGTTGAACCAAACCAAATATGAACACTTGCGACAGTTACTGCAACCGTTAAAGGAAATTGGATATTATGAATATGATGATAGTTCTCAAGTAGTACCACCCAACGAAATAAAACCAAATTCCATTATAATTTTTGATGATGTTGTTTGCTGCAATCAAAGTGTTCTGAGAGATTATTTTTGTTTCGGTCGTCACAAAGATACTGACTGCTTTTATATAACACAAACGTATTCTAAAATACCGAAGCAGCTTGTGCGAGATAATGCGAACCTTATAGTGCTTTTTAAACAAGATGCAACAAATTTAAAGCATGTGTATGATGAACATGTTAATGTTGATATGTCACTCCAACAATTTAAGGATATATGTGGTGAATGTTGGAAATAGAAATATGGGTTTCTTGTTATTGATAAGGACTGCCCCTTAAGATGTGGACGATATAGGAGAGGCTTCGATGCGTACATTTTACAATAAAAAGTGTTGTGGGATTCGAAAGCACACCTAACAGTTTAAACAACAAGATTTATAGCATTTTATTATAAATATATTTACTCTTATCACTCTTAATCATTGTGTAAGATCATAGCAATGAATAAACAGTTAGCAAGACAGCTGGTTAAAACCAGACAGTCCATCAGGGAAAAATATCAAAGCTTAAAATCAGATGTAGCTCAGTCGCAAGCGCAATTGGAGAAGGAGTACAAACCTATTACAGAGCCATTGCAGAAGCTACTTTTAAATTTAAAACCAGATGTATCAATTAAGCAAGAACCTTTAGATCTTAAGTATGAAATTTCATCAACACCGAAAATTTCACCAACTGGCACATATAAAAAGTATTTGCCTACGTTACCCATGACCATGCCGAGCTTTTTAGAAGATACCTATCAACATGATGCTGTAAATAATTCAGATACCATCGAGCAAGACAGTAACGAGCAGATTGATAAAGAAGTTGAAAAAAGTAGAATTTTTCTTCAAGATCTGTCCAAAACCCAAGCTTATAGTGAATACCTAGAGGCTTATGATCCTCTACCACGTTATTATATAGATATATCTGTACGTGGAGATGAGAAAGATAATGATAGGTTATATGGTGTAAAACATGACTTTATTACGGAAAAGTTAAGAATTGGGAACAGTGATCTTGACATAGTTGATAAAGATATTAAAGTAGATGGAAAACCATACTCTGGAACACCTGGCCTGTATGAATTACTATTTAAAAAACAACCAGTAGGATATAAGCAAGGAGATTTAGATAATTATATGGATATATTAAACAGATCTCATGCTTACCGTAGACACTTCGATCCTAAAGGACAAATCCAAGGTTCACAGAATGAAAAATATAGAACAATAATTAAACCATATTTGATAAAGAAGGGAATAATTAACCTACTATAAGTACCCTTCCAAGAACATTTGCGAAACCTCCCCCACCAACTAGACCCCTACGAAGAACACAATCAGAACACACGAAGAGATCAACGACTACCGGTGGTTTGTTGAATTTATCTGATAAAAAAGTCGATTATGTGTATTACAATGATCCAAATGAATTAATAGATAGGTTACGTTTATTACTGGCATCGCAGAGTGCAGGAAATAACGCTCACCAAAATGAAATCGTTTCGATTATTGAAGAACTCAGAGAAGATAAAATTATAAAATAAGGTGATATACAAGACAAACATCATTTACGTGTAAGCTGTTGTTGTTAAATATGCCCATAGATAAATTTGGCAGACATATGTTAAGGGGCCGATCTGTTCCTTATTCATCCGTATCTTCATTGACTAGTTCGCAGGCACCAATTTTAACATCTTTCCCGCAATCAGCTGCGTTTTACATTTGTGAACCTTCCTTACATCACAGTAAATTCATAATAAAAGTTGTAAGAAAGGCACCACCTGTACTCCCGGGTTATTATAGTTTGAAAAATCAGAAGGATGAGTATATCTTCCCAGTATCTGGAACTATTGAAAACATAGAAATCGTGCCCCCTAACTGTGAACTATTTTATAAAAGCGGTATTAGTATTAAAGCTAAAGACCTTATTGGGCGAACCATAAATAAAGGTGATAACATCCTTTTTATATATGAGCGAGGGCAGCCGCCGTCATTGTATGCAGAAATAGTTTTACAGTGTCCTATAGCAAAAAATGACTGATATTAAAGAGGAAGTAATTAACGAACTTCATAAACCTGCCAGAAAAAATTTTAATAGAAGACATGTTGTTGTGAAGGGATTGAACGATTTAATTCAGGCTGATTTAGTTGAAATGATTCCATATGCAAAAATTAACAAGGGATATCGATATATTCTTGTTGTAATAAACGTATTTAGTAAATACTTGTGGGCAGAACCTGTTAAAAGAAAAACTGCCAGCGATGTAACTGATGCTATGAAGAAAATTTTATTGCAAATGAAATCTATACCACTCAACTGTCAAAGTGACTTGGGTAAGGAATTCTACAATAAATCTTTTTCTGAGTTGATGAAGAAGTTTAAAATTAATCACTATAGCACATTTTCCAACTTAAAAGCTAGTGTGGTAGAACGAGTAAATCGAACACTGAAGAATTTAATGTGGAAGAAATTTAGTCTTCAAGGCACTTATAAGTGGGTAGATATACTACAAGATATTGTAAGTAAGTATAACAATACCAAGCACAGAACCCTTGGATTAAAGCCTAATCAAGTTAATGCAAGAAATGCTAAAAAGTTGTTGTATACAGCATACAGCTACATAAAGACTGTTGATTTAAGTCGTACAAAATTTAAAGTGGGAGATTATGTACGGATCAGTAAATACAGTGGAAGCATTTCGGAAGGGATACAGACCCAACTGGACTACTGAATTATTTAAAATTGTAAATGTACGAATGACTAATCCTGTCACATATTTACTGGAAGATACTCGTGGTATACCAATTAGTGGAGGGTTTTATAAAGAAGAGCTTCAGAAAACGAAGCATCCAGATGTGTACCTCGTGGAAAGAGTGTTACGTAGACGTGGTAAAAAACAATATGTAAAATGGTTGGGCCTAGATGCTTCACACAACAGCTGGAATAATTCAGAAAACGCTCTGTAATCTGTTTACAATATACATGAATTGTTGGAAGCCTTTTGAAAACTAGAATTTCAACTCTGTCATTATCCATTTCGGTATAAATGTTTAACCATGTTCTGTTAGTTTATCAGTCTTTAGTGATCTCTTTTAGTGTGCAAGTAGTGAAATATGACGTCCATCAGTCCCAGTCCAAGTCCAACTTTTTCCGAAGAAGGCTCCATTATATGGCAAGAACTTGACAGAGTAGCTGAACAATATCGAAAAAAGGTACAAAATGAGGATAAATACATTAATGAAAGCTCTTTTCCCATAAATACCTCCATATACAAGATAGTAACTGGATTTAGTGCAGCCAGAAATTACATGCCGGCTGTTAGGATGTTAATGAATACGAGCGACAACAGCACAAATCATATTTCCTTTAATGCTGAAGAATGGAAGGATTTCATGACTTACTTGGATCATTTTATTAATGATTACTTTAATTATCATGGTGCCTCTGCAGACATTCAACATGCTATAGAGTTTTCACATTATAACATTAGCACGGCTCCTTATATGGATATTAAAATGTTGAAGGTGACCAATGGTTTTTGTACATTTTACCTGTCTGAAGCTACTGTTTCATGTATTTTAAAACTTGATAATAGTCTGATTCAACCAAATATGGAATTGCTGAATCGTATAGATTTTGCAAACTTTTACAATAACTTTTTGAATATAGCAAGTAATGTACTAAGTGACACAAATTACGATATGGATTCGAATCAGAATGATAATGTAATATTAAACTTGTGTGATAGTCCACCTTTTTGTATTCGAAAGTACTGTATTCGTGAATGTTTTTATTATAAAAGAAATGAAGTATTTAATGATTTAGAAAGAAAAATGTACTTAAGTAAGTTGTTGAACTAAATAAATAAACTAGTATATACCTACTTATAGAGTTGTACTATTTATTACTAACAAATAAAACAAGTTAATAAAAATGTACAAATGTTTATTGTATAAATAAATCATAAAATTATAATACATTAAAATACATATAATCTTATAATAATAAAATAATAATAATAATAATAATTATGTAGACATAATAGAATAATGACCCCAGCATAAAGTATCTGTTACACCCCGCATCAAATATCTTTTATCATCAAAAGGGCTTAAAGCAATTTTCGTTTGCTCAACGCTATAAACATTATGCAGATATGACTGAATACTTCTTTGATTTCGATATAATTCAACATCGTTATCTAAACATTTCTTATAATCCTCGAAAGTTATACATGTTTTAACTACATTGCTTTTAACACCTTTAGAGATTTTTTAATCTCATCTTTTCCTTCAACTCTCAAAGCATACATTTTCGATCGAAGACCTATAAAATGGGTCATTATACAACCACTGCACTCATCTTTCATCAAACCGGGTATTTTTTTATTTAATAATAGTATCCTATATCTGTTATTAAGGGGATAATCACTAGTATCGAATTTCTCTAAATTCTGCCTAATTACAATATCATATGCATCATCACAGTGTACTTCATATATCAAACTATCTGTATCGGTATATAGAAGCTTACATTGGTTTGGAAATTTTGTTAACATGAAATTATAGTGAAAATCGTATACGCATGTTTTTGAAATATCTAAAATACACATACCGATATAAAGAGGTTTGTTAAAAGTAATCTCAGTCTTACTGAGTTCAATCGCGACTAAATTTTCATCGAATATTGCTCGACTATGGAAATTTGGACTGGCAATATAATTCTTAACGCCATAGCGACCATCCCAATGATTTATTAACTTTACAATCCGATGCTTACGTATGTTCTCCATAGTTTTGCCAAACACGGCATTAATTAATAATTTAAAGAGATTCTTTTCAAAATCATTTGTAGCTGCCTGACGTAATTTAATATTTAGATCAATATAGGCTTTTAACCATGGAGCTTGATTGAAACGCAAAATTCTATGTATTTTTGTAAGTTTAACACCTAGATTTAAAATTTGTTTTAAATTTCGATAATGTATTACATATCGAGTTTTATTGTAGAGGGTAGTAAATAATTTCGGTAATTTAGAATTTGGTGGTATTCTATGTTCTGGACACAAAGGCATATCTTTATGTAAATTATGTAAATATTCAGGGTACTCAAGGTCAACTTCTAATAAATATCCTACATTCGAAGTGTCCGAGACAGTTGTGACGTCAATGTTTGGATCAACCCATTCGAACCCACCGTAAGGTAAATACTGGCTCATTGCCAACCCATACAAATTATTAACATCGAAACATAATAAATAATTCGCTTGTTCATTAGGGTCATAGTCGGACATAAATTTATTATTGGCTTTTGCATATCGATTACAACATTGACTTACACCACCTCGTATACCCCGTTCAAAAAACATGAGGATATCAATATCTTGCAAGAGATCTAATTCCACTTTAGTATATTTAAGCATACAATCCCAGGTATAACCAGGCAAGGTGAAGTAATGAACAGGATCGAGCTGATAAATCGATATACATTTGTTTCGAAAATTTTCGAAAATATCCGTCAACAAAATAATATCAGTTTTTAAATATAAATCAGAATATTTCCCTAAATTTTTAATTTTAAATGAATCCCAGACCTTTTGAGCATGCTGATAATCATCCTCAGTTATATTACTATCATTTAGTTTGTTGTAAAATTTATCTTTATGAGGTAATTTAGTTTCAGTCAGTTTTTCTAAAGAGTCTACATAGTCATATGGAAATACACCTTTTCTAGTAAGTAAATTAATTTTTTGATCATCGAGGTTCTTAAATTCCTTATGCAAATTTCTCATTTGACTTTTATTTAGATATGACGATAACTTATCTAATGAAGAGGTCATAAATCTGAAAGAATCTATGAAACGAATCTTTACTTGAGAATTTAACATAGTTTTAGTAAAAGATATATATTTCTCCTTATTTATGGGAAGTAAAGATATATTGTCAGTTTTTGCTAAGTCTTTAATCAAAAAAAGTGCATCATAATTACTTAAATTGTGACATACAACAGGCACTACAAAAGATTTTTTAAAATTTATATTACAGTCATTGTGAGCTGGACCTCTGTAGTTACCAGTGAAATGACAATGATCACAAACCTTTTTATCGTCTGACTTGAATGGTCTTTCACAAATATGACAGTGAGTGGATATTAAAAATTCAGCTTGTTGCAGTTCCGAAAAATTCATGGGGACAACACTTTTTAATTTTGATTCAATGAAAATCGAAATACTTTCTAATTGTAGCTTAAACCACTCTATACAATCTAACCCTCTATAACTGTTATAATAAGACAGATTATCATCATATTTGCATTTAAAATAAAATCCAGCACTAAAGGCTTTATGTTTTTGATACTTTACAGTTTTAGATTTGCTATTTTCAGAAAATGGTTCTAGCAGTGATTCAAAGTCACAGTACAGAACAAAAGGCATGGGCTCTTTGTATTTGAAATTTTTAAAACTTAATATTTTTCTTTGGGAAATGATACTTTACATTTATTTATGTTTTGACAATCAATGGAATGTAAATTTAATTTTTCTTCGTTATTAAAATAATTTAAACATCTGTCGCAGATGTATTTTTTATGCGCCTTTAATGATAATTGACAAGAAACAAGCCTACTCAAATTTTTTATCCAGCAGAAGTGATATTTTATTTCTTTATTTGTATGACTATCTGCAAGATCCTGTTCATCAGAATATTCGCTTTGTATCATTAATAAGTTAACATGTTGTTTCAATTTACTACTGGTTAATCGCGCAGGCACTACATTAAATCTTTTTCCAATTAATTGAAGCATGTACACATTTACAGATATATCATTTTGCTTTTCAAATTTTTCAATTTGCGGTATTGTCATTGGAAATTCAATTCCAGTCATATTTAATACACTTGAATAATGTGGATAATATTTAGTTCTATTAACCTGAGTATTAACTGGGTGTAATGCAGAGACTATTGACCAACCAAAACAGGCATTATCCTCATAATTTTGAATATTTACACAAGCTTTTTTTCGTTCAATGTATTCAGGTAGTCTAATAAAAGACGTGCCTCCATTTCCCATTTCAAATTTATTTATATTTACTTCCAAACTAACAATTTTATGTAGTGCGAATCCGCTGTCACGTTCTTGAAATTCGTCTAATTTATTTAAAATTTTATCAATTACATTTTCTCTAAACCAAAGGCTTAAATCTGTACCTAAATCAATCACATAATTTTTTGTCTTTAAATACTTAAATTCTATTACTTCAGAATTAACGTTACTTTTAATAAATTCACCACAGAAAACCGTATTTACTTTTATTGTTGGGTGTTTTTTAAAAATTTTGTTTATTCGCGTTTTAAATAAAAAATATGAATCATTCAAAAACTGCAGTATATCTTTGTGCTTCAAGTTTATAATTAAGCCTGAGACCAACCTACTTTTAAATGCTGAGTTAATATACTCAAAACGCAATCTAGAACTTCTATTCTCCCTTCCTCCAACCCCTCTTCCTACATGTATATTTTTTAAAAAAATTTTAATAGCCTTTAAATGACCAATATTTGTATTAATTTTTCTTGTAAACCCTATAGAATCAGAGTTTTTTATAGCTCGGTTGGGCAAACATAAATGTTTGTTAATTGATTTAAGCCACTTTTCTCTACTAGCAAGGTTTTGAGAAGTAATTAAAATGTTTTTAGCTTTATTAAAATTGGTAATCACTTGATCGCTTAGCTCACATATATTCATTATTAAATTTTGTTGAAAAACTTGAGATTTTATATATACAGGGTGTCCACCTAGTGCGCGTAAGTCCAATATCTGGGTTAATAAAAGAGATAACTTAATTTTTTTTTCTACAGGGTTGTCTAATATCCCGAGCTGCACAAAATGAAAATATATTTACATATTCAGGGTGTTCAGTTTTTCCTGGACAGGTACCAACTTCGTTTTTCTAAATGGAAATATATATTTTTTATTGCTTTTTCGAACTAAACCCTTGATTTTAGTAGGACTTTCATCAGCCTTCCCTATACCTAACTTAAACTGTTTTTGAAATATTGACGGGTGAATATTGACATTTTTGCAACTTTGACACCCTGTAAAATCTAAACGGTTTGAGATCAAGCAAAACGGTTTGCACATTCCTATCTTAACTTTTCATAAGCTATCGTTTGGTACTAATTTCAGAATTATCCAAAAATTTAAAATTTTCTGAAAATTATGAAAAATTTTTATTCCTGTATAAATTTGAAATTAGTATCAAACGATAGCTTATGAAAAGTTAAGATAGGAATGTGCAAACCGTTTTGCTTGATCTCAAACCGTTTAGATTTTACAGGGTGTCAAAGTTGCAAAAATGTCAATATTCACCCGTCAATATTTCAAAAACAGTTTAAGTTAGGTATAGGGAAGGCTGATGAAAGTCCTACTAAAATCAAGGGTTTAGTTCGAAAAAGCAATAAAAAATATATATTTCCATTTAGAAAAACGAAGTTGGTACCTGTCCAGGAAAAACTGAACACCCTGAATATGTAAATATATTTTCATTTTGTGCAACTCGGGATATTAGACAACCCTGTAGAAAAAAAAATTAAGTTATCTCTTTTATTAACCCAGATATTGGACTTACGCGCACTAGGTGGACACCCTGTATATATACTTAATATAAATAAATGTACAGACTGTACTGAATGTAGAATTATGAGTATGTACTACAAATATATTGTTCACTCATCATAAGGTTGAATCTCGAAGTTAATGGCAGCATTCGGTTTATTACACTCTATCATACCCTTAAATATTAAAACATACTTTTCAGCTTGAAATTGTTCTAAATTCTTCTGAATAACAGGGAGCGCTCTTTTTGGTAAGAAAACCAGATTTTCCTGAAGTTCAGCCAACACTGCTTTACCAAACTTTGTTTCGATTATTTTTATGCCTAGAATGGGCACTGGTACATCCTTAAGCAGGTCTTGTAATTTTATGGTATCTTTCCTACGGAGACAAGTAATACCATTAATTTCATTTAAGTTCATTCTATAACAAAGAAAAAACAGAATAATTAGTTCTGAGTAACCATGTATATGAAAATTTCGAAAATACCTTCTAATCATACAATTCACCAGACAATTTTCATTAAATTTCTACTTGCATATTTATTTATTTATTTATTTATTTATTTATTTATTTATTTGATACACTGCCCAACAGGAAACCCAATTATAGGGCAGGAAAGAACATTTAAGTAAGAGTTATATACTTGAGTATAATTTTAAAAGCTACAACATAAAATTTTAAAAGCTACAAAAACAAACAAAAACAACAACATATTAAAAATAAAAAAAAGTTAAAAACTAACACAAGGTGGATTTAAGTTCACTAAGTTTACAATTAAAGATATCCAGATTAAAAGAGTCAAAATGTGTACACATTACATGGAGAGGAGAATGCTTAAGTAAATTAGTTCGTGGAGTGTTAAGGTAAAATAAGTTTGTAGATCGCGTACGTTGTGATGGAGCATGCAATTGTATCATGTTTAATAACAATGGACAGTCAATATGGCTGTTCATAAGTTTAAATAAAAAAACACATGTGTGATATTTTCTCCTGCTAGCCAAGTTTGAGACTTTAAATTTTTATTTATTTTTTTTTTAAGTAGTTGTTCATGAGGATAACCTCTCGGTGGATAAACATCCATTTCCTTGAAAAACAAATATTTTAGAAACCTTCTCTGAATACCCTCAACTTCAACATTATGCACGCTGTATAATGGGTTCCAGATAATGCAAGCATATTCCAGTTTTGATCTTACAAAAGTATTAAACAATAAGTGCAAAGTTTTCACGTTGGTAAAGCCTTTCGAATTTCTTAAAATAAAACCTAGTTTTTATAGCCGGATGTGGCCAACTCAGAAACATGATCAGTAAAAGATAGCTTAGAGTCGAAGACAACAGATCTTTCAGTTTGTCACATTTTTTAATAACTTCATTGTTGAGGATATAATCAATTACTAAAGGGTTGTGTTGTCTAGTGAAAGTTAGACTGTTACATTTGCCTACATTAAGCGAAAGCTGATTTTCAAAGCACCAATACTCTAATTGGTTTAAATCATTTTGGAGAATATCCGAGTCGTTGCTGTTACCTACCGAACAAAATATTTTTAAGTCGTCTGCATACAGCAGAGTCTCACAAGTTAATTTTGAAGTAATATCGTTAATATAAAGGTTGAACAGCAATGGTCCTAAAACTGACCCTTGCGGCACACCCGAAGTAACCACAAATCTGTCTGAAGTAAAGCCCCGATAGTGGACAAATTGGTATCTATTTTTTAGATATGAACTAAGCAGGCTAAGTAAAGGAAGCGCAAAGCCAAAATGATTTAATTTATTTAGTAAAATATTGTGATTAACGTGATCGAAGGCTTTAGAGAAGTCTGTATACACGACGTCTACTTGTCCGCCCGAGTCTAGTACTTCAGAAACACGTTGTGTAAAATAACATAGATTTGTTACTGTAGAACGCCCTGGCACAAAACCGTGCTGTTGGAAGCTCAACTGTGAGTTAACATGGGCGATAATAGAATCGTAGATAAGCCTCTCCAAAACTTTGCTAAAACTATTTAAAATCACAATCGGACGGTAGTTACTTATATCTTGTTTGTCATTTTTTTTATAAATCGGACATATTTTGGAGTGTTTCCAAGTGTGAGGATAGTTATAAGTGTTAATGCACAAATTGAAAAGAGTACATAGTGGATGAGCAAACAGTGTTGCACAATCTTTCAGAATGAATGCTGGGATATTATCTGGGCCTGCAGTTAATTTTGGTTTAGTCTTTTTAAGTGCTATGAGAACGTCAGATTCGCAAAAGTGATTAATATTGATAAGTGGAGTATTAACTGGGACCTGTACTCCAAAGGTTTGATTACATTGCGACGGTTTATAAGCTGATTGAAAAAATTGTGCAAAAGCATTAACGATTTCTTGCGGGTCATTTAGTATGTGGTCATTTAGCTTCAATGTATTGGGAATTGCTGTAGTATTTTTAACATTATTAATAAAGGACCAAAATTTCTTAGGATCTGAAATTATATTTTTCTCCATATCAGCGATGTATCTCTTATGTGAGATGAAAATGTCTCGTTTTATTTTAATTCGTAAACTCTTAAAGTCTTCAAGCAGCTCATGACTACAATTCCGTTTAAGTTTTTTGTGTATTGAGTTCTTTAACTTTATATCTTGAATCGTGGTTTTACTGAACCACGGAGGATACTTGTAAGAATTAGGCTAAGTTTTTGGTACACAGCTATCAAATACTGTATACAGTGTGTTATAAAACATATCACAGGCACGATTAACGTCACTGTACCCATCCAAAATGCTCCAATCAACCTGACAGAGTTTGTCATACAATATAGTGTAATCAACAAGTCTGAAATTATAACTGTACTTAACATTATTTTTGAATTTTTTTGGGATTTTAGTATCAAGCAATTTAATAAGGAGTGGTGGGTGATATAAATCTGCATTAGTCAAGACATCATTGGCTGCAGTTACTGATACGGTACTACGACTTAGAACAAGATCTAAGAGACGATTATATAAATTAGGTACATTATTGTATTGATTAATATTAAGAAAATTACAAAAATTACGTAAGGCTCTAAGGTGGTTATTGATGAATAACGGATTATTAAAGTGAGTAATATATTCGGGAATGTTGAAATCGCCAAGAATCAGTAAGTCATCATCAGTATCAATAAAATCAAGGTTTAAAATAAGCTCAAAAATATCAGAATAAGATTCATTACTTAAATTGGGAGGAATGTATAGAACTAAAATATAAAGGTCATGAAAATTACGTGTAACTTTTACTCCTACAATATCGAAGTTATTAATTGAGTTATTGATATTTAGTGACGTAACAGTGAGATCATTATGGAGAGCGATAAGAACTCCGCCCCCTCTTTTAGTGCCAGTGGCTTCAAAATTACGATCTGATCTAAATATAGAGTACTCCCCAGTGAACAATTCAGAGTCCAAAACACCACTGTCTAACCATGTCTCTAAGAAAGCGATTACCTGAAAGCTACAAGAACAAATAGAATTGTATAAGCGTTGTGTTTTAGTTTTAAGGCCACGAACATTTTGGTAATATACGCTGAGACTTGAGCTATCGTTTTGAGTATTCAGAGGAGAAAAATTGTTTAATTGCTACTTAATACCAAAAAGGTCGGATTTATATTGTGATAGTTTCTGTTGGTAAATACTGCAAGATTTAACGTCCCAACTGGCATGATTAACATTAGCAGCACCATGATTAATACAATTAATGCATCTAAAGTTTCCAGCATCACAGTTACATTGTTGAACATTATGCTCAAGAGAGCATTTAGGACAAGCATACTTTTTGTTACATGAGGCCGAGAAATGATTAAAACCACTACATCTATAACATATCTTAATGTCAACTGCGTCAAAAACACGACAAATGTCATATCCTACAAATACACTACCTAAGCTCATAACCTTACAATAAGACAACGGGTCCAGTTCAATGATAGCCTGATAAACTTGTAAATTCTTCTTTGTTGACCAATATTTTATCACTTTGAAGACCATATTATCAGAAAAGATGTCTTTATTTTGCAATTTTACGAATTTCTCGAAATCAGAAGCTTCATAGTTTTCAATCATACCGACAAGTTTCATTCTAAGGTTGATGTTCTTCAATTCAGTTATATTGTAATTTTCAGATAGCTTATCGTTTGCAATTTGTTTGAATTTGTCAGCGTCCTGAGAACTGTTACATCCAATCAGGATACCACCGTCTCTGACCCGTTTTATCTTACTGACCTGAATGTTTGATTCAACAGGGTTTATACTATTGAGTATATCCGATTTAGTTTGCTTAATAGGTTGCTTTACATCTTTAGGTTTGACGACAACTAGAGAGTTGTTACCAGAAGTAACTTGGGAGTATGTTGGTTTTGACGACGTTGATAGTTGACCTTGCAAGTTTAGTATCTTCTTCATATTACCTGGTGCATAAAAAGTGACTTGGTAGTGTATGCCTAGTACTGCTAGTTGATGTTAATGTAAGAAATTAACATTTCAATACCTCATTCAAGCACTGAATGGTGGTTAGGCCTTAACAAAATAAGTCGTTCCTGAGAGGTAAATGCAGTCTGCTTAATAATATGTCACCCCCTCTTCCACACAAGTCTCAAGACTTCTGGGATTTATGTGGAATGAGAGGCAAAAACAGAATAATTAGTTCTGAATAACCATGTATATGAAAATTTCGAAAATACTTTTTAATCATACAATTCACCAGACAGTTTTCATTAAATTTCTACTTGCATATTACCTGGTGCATAAAAAGTGACTTGGTAGTGTATGCCTAGTACTGCTAGTTGATGTTAATGTAAGAAATTAACATTTCAGTACCTCATTCAAGCACTGAATGGTGGTTAGGCCTTAACAAAATAAGTCGTTCCTGAGAGGTAAATGCAGTCTGCTTAATAATATGTCACCCCCTCTTCCACACAAGTCTCAAGACTTCTGGGATTTATGTTGAATGAGAGGCAAAGATATTATTATTATTATTATTCTCTAAAATCTATTATAAATATAAAATTTCTTTACAGATCGCTCCATTCAATTATAAAAATTAACTTTAAGACTCTGTATCACGAAAACGAAGAAATAGTTGATAAGGAAAGAAATTATAATTGTACGATACATCTTTTTCTGAAAACTGTACTTAGAAGAATAAATTACGCTAAATTTGAATGCAATAATATTGATTGCTTTTAGTCATGTTAGATGATGGAACAGTCTTAATAAAAACAAATAACAAATGATAATTTATAGTAAAAAACAATGTAAACTTACCTGAAACAGCTTGATGGAGTACTATACTGGTATTCTTAACTGCAGTTATAACTTACTTTATCTATATCGAATTTGGTTATTTTATAGGTAAATCCCCATACCGTGACATAAAAACAATCACTTTCCCACCTATGAAAAACGTCCTTGTGACCGAAAAATGTGAACCATATTGAGACGACATATCAGTTTGGTTCCTTTCACTGCACAAAATTATATAAGCGAATTTTAAAATACATTTAATTCAAAAATGTTTTGCCCTAAGTGTCTTAGTGTTTCGACTAACCGTTATACCCCCCCAATCTGCCCAAGTGCATATTTTTTCGAAAAGTAAGTAGGTACTTTCTATATATATATATATATATATATATATATATATATGTATTTTTTATGCCTTTTATGAATCGGTATGTTAATATATAGTAATCATTCTCGACATCTAAAAGTTTCCATTTCTGTTTGATTTAACGTAAAAGCAATACTAATAAAATATATCTTTCAAAAGTAGGATTGTTTAAAATCAGTTATAGAGTATTATTATTATAAATATTTTGTGTACCTAAAGATTCTTCATAAAAGAAGCAGTAATTTATTTATTTTCTGTAACTATAAGTTATTTTTCAATTACTTTTCGTTAAGAATAAGGGATTTGGCTGTATTTTAATAGGAACACTTAACTATTATTAAACTACCTTTATTATTATTGTAGTGATATACAGTACGAATGCACCTGTCAAGATGCTGTACAAGAAGACGACCAAGTTGAAAATAACAGTTAGTATTGCTTTGACATTGACATGGGAGAAAAACACCCGTGTTGCAATGAAGAAATATGTTTTTGCGGCTTTGAACAAATGGAAGTCGACGCGGAGGAAACAACAAGGTAATTTTTTAAAATGCTCGAATATTGCTTTCAGTAAGTTCCAAGTAAAGATTTTCTCGATTCTAACTTTTATTTAATCCTTTTCTCTGTATACAATACAATCTACATATAAACCGATTATTATTATTTTTTTATTCTTACAGCATCCCAGAATGTCTGCAGTTACCTCAAGAAGATTTGCGGAGCCTACCGGAACAGATCGAAGCGACTATTCCGAGAACAGAAGAAGTTGGCTTGCAAATTGGAGAGGAATTACCAGCAAGGTAAACATTTTTTTTCTTTAAATCTGCACTGAAGAAAAATCAAAGACAGGCTTGAACATTGCTTTCAGTAAAACCCCAAGTAAAGTTTCGTTTCATAGAATTTTCATTCTTCCCTGTATACAAAATAGTCTACATATAAACTGATTATTATTTTTATTCTTACAGTGTCCAGGACAATACTCTAGAACAAGAAGAAGATCTGTATGGGAGATATTTAAGAGAAGACGAGTATGAATCTTTACTGCCTGAAGAATAAAGTTAATAAAAAAATGTAAAATAATTATGTTATTTATTTCAATATAAATATTTCATGACTGGAAAATCTAGGACAGTAATTTTTGAAATCTTATAAAGTTGGGCAAGGTCGCTAAAAATGTAAATTACTATAAATTATTTTTATACCCATACAGCACGGCCTCTTTAACCTAGATTAAACTTGGTACATTAATAATACATCTTGGTAATTGACTGCAGTTTGTATGTAGGTAAACCTAAAACGTATAATTATAGATCGCCGAAACTGTTCAATAACAAAATTAAGTATCTTAATTATATTCCGAGGTTCGCTGCCTCAGGCGCTCGCGGTATTACATTAGCATATTATCTGGTCGCCTTTCTACATTCTGCATTTCAAAATTTAAGTATCGTAATTATACATTGGGAGTTTCAGCCCGGCTACCTATCTCAGGCGCTCGCGGTTAATAAATTAGCATATTATTTAATCTTCTTTCTACCTTCAAAGATTAAGGAGGTCGTACACTATAAAATCCTTAAGGTAGTCTTACACGAGTAGAGGACTATTTAAATAAAAAATAATGAATTCTATAATTATTAAAGTCTATGAATCTACATTAAGATAATCATTGCAATACGTTATATAAAATAGATCCTTGATGTTTATAAATTAATTATTAAAAAAAAAAATAACTTTTTTAAGTCATACGCCATTAGAGCAAAAAGACCTAAGCGACGTCATTTCCTCTCAAAGCCTCTGGTGACAGGAGTGCCACACACAAACACATACAGTGCTACCAACCTTCATACAAAAATTAACTACCCAAACCGACAACGATATCAGACGCCATCTTGGATTACCCCTACCCACTTCCGTTCTAGAACCGGCCCGGATTATCTACTATTAATGTTACCCACCTAATGTCAGTTTTACAATTTGGAAATATATGCGCTCTCGTAATTCGTCCATTTGGCCGGCCGTACAAATTTTTAAAAAATTCTCTACAACTTGTCCATAGAGTTTCCGATATTTGGTATCTGTAGCATAGATTACAAATCGTTTATATCTGTTTTTAAAATCATCAATAATAGAAAACATTCATAACCTTGCTTCTTTCTGTAACATTGTCCTAATATCAGCAATGGTAAGTACTGTATTTAGAATAAGCAATGCATTTTCCAAACTTGGCAACACTTTTAGAAAAACTTCATTTAATGTTAAAGTTGGGTGTTTGTTGGGTGTAGCCTTTATTTTTAAATAATTGAAAATACACACATTGTGATAAGAATTTTCATTAGCAATCATGTCGATACAGGAGTCTCCAAAACCTTGTATTCAAAAGGTCTTCATCATTTTTTTCCTTGGCTTTCGCCCAAATTTCATTTTGCATATTAAATGTTGTCACTTGCTTTAATTTTCTGGACCCTTTAGTATCCCGATCTTTATTGCAAATTATACAAAGTTTCGGGCTTTCAACGATCTTCCTTTTTTTGTCACGAGTATTAGCCACATCTGTGCTTTCTGCTTTTTGTTTATAAGGCATCTTGCAGGACAGGACATATTGACAAAAATAAATCCCGTTTTTCGGTGTAATATTTCAACTTAAGAGAGATATCATCCGACTTTACAGAAACTGCTTTAAATACATAGTCCAATGCTTCCTCTGTAACACCCTGTACAGTTTCTTCACTACTTTGTTGGCAAAATATGCATTTCATAAAGTTTAACTCTGACTGGGAAGTCATGTTACAAAAAAAAAATTAAAACACCCACAAAACTGCTGACGTTGAAAGTGCTTAAAAGTTGTTCTTTGTTCAAATTAAATATTAAAACTAGTTTAAAATGTATTGAGAGGCAATTCTGTTACTTAGCACTGTCCTAACGCAATAATAATAATTAGTATAGCTGCAAATCGTCAATTTTGAATAAGAATAAATGAACCACAGAGACAAGCCTTGTCTCGTCTATCGGTTACAAACAACTAACTAAACGTTTTATTATCAATGACAATATACGCATTATTTTATTCCGCAACGCGGCGTTCATTACAGCACCGTTATCTCGAAAACTAAGTAAGTTATCAAAAAAATCACCGAAATAAAAAAGTATCTTTGATTCTTTGGCTACAACTTTGTCGCTTATCATATACATCTATCTTTAAAAACAAAAAAGTTTTCTCGATCGAGTATTTGTTGCTGCATTTTTAACTAATATCGTGACACCAACTAATAAAAAAAATATTACTGGTGACACCTAACTTTTTTTGCATTTCTATCATATCAGTCATGATAAGAAAGGTCTATATTGGCTCTTCTAAAAATTTCAATTTAATCGGACTTAAACTAAGGGAGATATAGGGTGATAAGTAAAAATTTAAAAAATTCCTTAAAATTTGAGATTTTTCAAAAATTGTCGATTTTGACCAGTTTTGCAATTCCGGATTGTCTGGCGAACTCCAAAATTGGATCCGCCAGGTCGATTTACATAAGAATCAATTTTTTTTAGGTGGTTGTTCGCGAGTGTTATAGAGGGTCCATTTTAGACGTCTAAGACATTGCTCGTTCTCCGACTAATACCAAGTTTGTTAGATACGGAGTCTTCAATATAGCTCTCTGCCACAGCAGGGCTCTTCCACCCACCATGCCGCTTGATGGGTGTAAAGTCGGTACCTTTATTTCCCAATAAAGTTATTGAAGTGCACCCTCATATAGTGGCCAATATAAGCTTCCGCGTTTGCCAAGTTCAGAAACGATGCAACTTTTGATGGAACTTTTGCCAATGTGTTGATTCCAACAGGCTAAGAAGTGCATTTTTGATTCTTATAATGTAAAAAGAATCTGTTTTGTGATAAGTTCTTTGGTCTTAGGGAAATACATTTTCTACACATCTCTACGTCGTTGATAGAAAATCCTTCATTTATAATTTTAAACTTTCGTGAAATGCCGGTCTTGGTATCTGGTATCGAAACAACTAGATACGCGCCAGTGTCCTATACATTAGTGATTTTCAAATTCGTCAATTCGTAACATCGACAAGCACCAGACACTCCTAATACTAGCGCAACCTAAAATGATCAAAGTATTATTAATACATATTGTCTAAAAAGTTAAAGAGTTATTACCTTAATCATAAAATATTCTTTATCACAAGATTTAGTCAAAAATTCTTCAATTTGCACTCTTTCTAAAACTGCAGCCTTTTTCACCTTGTATCCTTTCGATTGACTCTTCAGATAACAGATATCTACGTTTTTAGACTTTTATCGCAACCTTCAACATTGAATACTTCGACCAAATGGATGAAATGATGAAATTGCATGTTTTTTCTTCAGATTAAGAAATAAATAACTTGCACCTTGCACACAGAACTTCATTTATAAACCACAAACAAAACAAAAAGAAAATATAAAAGCAGTGCTGGTAACTCAACAGTGTTACCATCATTTAGTTCATAAAATACCTAGAAGTTAGTACAGTATGGCGGCCGCCTATCAGTTGTTATTTTTAGCTACCCCCACCAGTATGTATTAGCGATCCAGTTTATTTTAAGAAATCCGTGGATATACCACATTCCGACAAAAAACAGTAAACAAGTTTTTTGTACCTGGAACGCCTATCTATCGTTAAGTTTATTTTAAAGTAAAAACGCTGCAAATTTTTTTTGCGCCGGGCGCGCCGGTTTCTTTCGTCACAGAGGAGTATATACAGAGGGGACAGCCGGCGGAATGTCTTTGATGTTTGACAGTTCATAGCTATGACCTCGTCCCTTTAAACGGGAAGTGTACAACGTTGCCAAACTTACAATTTTTTCTTGAGAAGCGCTGTTGCATTTTACCTAACATTTATTTTATATATTTTTTAATTAAGTTAGTGGCTCATTATACAGTACATAAGATAATGAAACATAAATTGTGTCGTAAACCGGTTTTAATATTTTTTATTTATAAACACAAATTTCGGGTGTGGACCGAAAAAATAAGTTTTTAAAAAGAAATAACTTTATTTCAGACACTTGGTACGAACAGAGCAATCTTAGAAGTGAGCTTAACAATGAATTCTACATATATTTATAATGTTTCCTTATCGCTAGACGCTAGACCTGATGTATGCAGTTTTGAGAGATGAGACACGTACGGATAACGTAACTCCTCCGCGACTAAGTGAAAAATTATACTTCTAGTTTAATTTTTCAGATAACTATATCGTTATCGTTAGACTTCTTGGTATTATTCTTTGCTTTACATTTTACTAAGAACCTAACATATATCAGGTAAAGGACAGCAAATAATATAATAATATACAATAATATGGTCCAAATGGAAGTTTTGGAAATATAAACAGGATTGTTTATTTTATTTAGTTCAACTCTTTGATGTTCTAGTTCTTTCTGATTTTTCAATAATTGATGGGTATTAATTAGGTTGAGATCGAATGTACCGGGGCTATATAATTTTAACTTGTTACTAAAATTAGAATAAATATTTAACTTTGGTAAGTTAATGTTTTTGAAATTAATTTTTGAATTTCTATATATTTTTAAAATGTGACTTTCTATGTTAATTTCACAATTTATAGTTAAGTCTATGACATAACTTCCTTGTAATGGTATGTTGTCTTTAACGTTTTTACATTGTTGTATAGCTACTACAGGTTGAGGTGAAATTATAATGAATTTTCCATACGTGATTTTTTGAATTTGTAATTCGTTAATGTCGATTGGTACTGGATAGCAGTTATCAAGATTATTTGAGAATTTTAACAATTTCACTTCGCACGGTGAATTATTATCAAGTTTTATAGAGTTCATGTGATGACATAGATATTCCTCTGTTGATATTTCCTTACATTTTTCATTGGATAGAATAAATTTATTATTACTTAAGGCTAAATAGTTTGATTTTGGCAATAACATTTGATAGGAATCGTTGTTCTTTATTGGCAGTGGATATAATTGATAATATTGGTACATATCAATTTCAACTAATGGTATTTCGAGTACAAATATTATTTCATAATTTTTGGAATAACTTTTTATATTTATAACATTTTCAAATTCTAGAATGTTGTCTACAGTAGGTTCAAAAGGTAGTTTAATGTCTATCAAGTGTTTTCTGATGGACATTATTTCTGAAAATAATTCGACTGGTTTAACGATTGAATTATGTAAGGTATTTAGTTTTGCGAAAGATATAGCGATTTGTATCTTGTCAAATGTATTATAGATTGTTTGATATATGTCAGTGATATGGTTTAAAATCATTTGTGTTAGAAAATATTCATAAGTTTTTATTTCCATTGAGGACAGTTTTTCAACTGCATCTTCCACCTGCTTTATTCGATGTCCTAACAAAAGTTGATTATATGATATATTCTTAGCAATATAATTAAAATTAGTTATAGAATTATTTAATAGAGTTATTTGATTATCTAAAGCTACTTTTATTTTATTTTGATTAGACTGAAGTTGCCTAATTTTTTGGTTATATCTTTTTGCATCTTCGTTATCTAAATTGCCAGTTAAACATTTAACAATGGTTCCTAAACCATTAATTAAACCTCGTTTTTCCCTGTGTGGTTTTGGATTTATTTGATCAATTTGTTCTACGATTTTAGCTTCTAAATTTTGAATTATATTAAAGGAGCTAAAGTATTCTAATTTATGTGTATTTTTCAGCTTTATTACAGTTTTGAAGTTAATATACTTCGATCTAATTGTTTGAAATTCGTTTACAATGGGTTTTAGGTCGAATATTTGTATAAAGGACCAATATGTGTTTGTCAGTTGAGTGCTGCCTAATCGTATTGGTAGTAGTCCGGGATTATCTTCTATTTTATGGAAGGTGGGTTGACTTATTCCTGGTCGGATAAACCGGAATCTGGAAGGACATGTGATCTTTTTAGTTCTCTTAAATGAATTGTTTCGATTTTATTGGTTTTAGTGTTTTTAATTTTTGCTTTATTATTTTTGAGTTATGTTCTTACTTTTTGATCTTTCATTTAATTTCTTATAAACTGATTGGTTGATTTTAAAGTGAAGCTGAGTATTACCTTTTTCGTTGCGTTTATCGATAACCCTTTGTTTATTTTGTATTTGATTCTCCGATATTTCTTGATAGAATGCAGATAATTTGTCTGTGTGGCTTGTTATAGAGTCTGAGTAAAATGTTGGGGGTATTAAGTCAAATAGATCTCTTAGACCAGTATGCCCGAATGTCAGTTCAAATGAGATATATTTTGTTGCAGAATGTATTGAATTATTATAAGCTATAATTGCAAAAGTTAGGTATCAGTTTTATAGTCGTACAGTCTTTATGGGTTTATTTTAAGATTTTCAAAAGCTCAATTAGTGTTGAATGAACTCGTTTTATTACTGAGTTTGATTCGTGCGTTGGGGCGGTGAAATGGTGAAAGGTGAAATGACCTTTTGAGATTTTTCTTGTACCTTTTTTTATAATTTTTTAACAGTTCCTTTAACGTTTGATTTTTAAACTTGAAGCCGTTATATACTACAATCGACTCTGGGATACCGTATGTCGAAAAATATGTAATAAGTTCTCCACGAACAGATATGGTATCTTTGGTAATAGTGTTACAAACCCTCTGAAGAACTCTACAGAGCGGCTTGGGTAACGTGGGCCGAGAACCTGCAAAGCCGGTGCTCGTAGCCCAAGAAGTTTCTGGTTAGGATCCTCTGTCGCTGTGTCGACTGTACTCGAGACCTTTTTGGGGAGAAGTATTGTTTTTCCCTTTCTATTGAAAATTGAAGGAGATGAATAAAATTCGATTTAACAAAAAAAACAAAATGTATTACGAAAATTTCCGATATTTATATAATTTTTACATTAATAAAGTTTGATATTTGGCTATCTCTCTCTCTCCCCAGAGAATCTCTAGTACCCAAAATACTCAAAATTATACTTATCAACTCTGCCGGTCACCACACTATATTTTATATTTGAAATTATTTAAATTTATTTAAGTTTCTTTTAAAAGTTCACCAAATTGTTATAGACCACAAATATTTTAATAAAATTTAGATAAATTCTTTTTCGGTTGATGTTAACTGTTCTACGTCTCGCACTATTCTCTCTCGACGTCCGGTCACCGAATTCCCTTTTCCTTCGATCGTGATCTCACCGTCCACGTCTCCAGACGCGACTCGGCAAAATCTTATCGCCGGTGCATCCGCTCGCTGCAGTCCGGCTGTTACTAAAATATATAATACAGGGTGATGCCACAAATACTCTCCTCTTTGAAAAAGAAAGATGCTTCTACAAGCATCTTTCCTTTTTTTTTTCACCTTGGAGTTTAGAGATTCTCTGTACACAATTGAGAGTTGCTTACTATGGTAATTATCTACCTATTTTAATTGGGTAAAAATCTATAACCTAAATATATTTTAAGTTATATATGACATGTATATATGAAAAATAAATGAATAAAGAAATTTGATAAGTAAATTAAATTTGGAACATTTGACAGCAATTATATGTGGTTCCGAATTCTGCCTATTGGGTTGACTTCACCCAGGTACAGCTTCCATCTTCACCCGACTGCGCCCATTCCTGAGGGTCAATCTTTGTTTGCGTTTTGCGATTTATATATAGGTAGGGATGGTAAGGAGTTTAGCAAAGGAGAATTTCGAGCGAGGGGTATATCACGCTCTATTAGGTTCATTTTGGTTTAAGGGTATACCACGGATAATGACAACAATGTTTGAGACTGGTTTAAAATTAGGATTTTCCTTCCCATTTCCCTTTATCTTTCTTAATACGTACCATGTGTTTATAAAAATATATCAGTTACATTTTAATATATTTTATGTTTAAAAGGTAGTTAATTTAAATTTTTATCGTCAGTCCAATGAGGCTTTGTTTCAATTTTTGGATAAATAGAGGCCGTAGAGGGTCTCGGATTTTCAACTGGTTGTCTTGGCTCAACATGGTCAATTTCATTTAAGGTATAATCCGGTGATACTGTAACAGTATCTTTCCTTTTATCTTCATGTAATATCCATGTGGCCAAAGTATTCCACAAACTGGCAAGGATTATCAGTCCACATCCTCTTGTCTTATAAATTGTAAAGGCATATAATATAACTCCGATAAAATACTTAACCACACGAAATATAAAGTAGACGCCCATGATTCCGCTGGTAACCATTCCAATGTCGGTAAACCAGCCCCATACTTGTTCAAATGTTGATCGAGCTAACTTCTTCATTTCTTCAACGTCAAAAAGACCCAAGGTACTGTATCCTTGGTTATCTGTACCTAGTCCAGCCATCTTTCGAGTGAGTATATTTTCTACAGCTGCTCGCTCCATCCCGAATATCAAACTTTTCTGTACCTTACTGATTTCCTCTTGGGTGTACAGTCCAGCAGAACCCACCGGTTGTATAGGTGAAAACGTTAGCTTCGGTTCTTGGTGAGCTTCCAATATTTTTGGCGGATCATGCAGGATTGGGTCAGGAGAAAGACCTATCCAACTTCTATCGATCCGATAGAGAGGGGGAGTAAGTGGACTACAAGTAATTTGTTCAGCATGTCCCTGAATTATGTGGGTCTGGGGTGCCATGAACATGGAACGATTTTCTACTGTGATTGGTAATTCTTGATAACAATATTCAGATCTTCTTACTTTTACAACTTTTGGTTGACACTTCATTATATAAAGGACTTCTCCAAGAACTCTACCTACATATCCCAATTTATTTTGTAGAAGAGGTATAACGGCATTTGGCGCCAAGGGTGCTAGCAGTAGGCGATTTAGTAGTATTTCCCTGTGCAGTAAGCATCTTCTGTATACTGTATCTGTATAAAGTTTATCCATAGCTCTTTTATAACTTTGCTCTATATACAAAAATTTACTGTTAACATAGCTCGTCAAATCCGTGTTTTCTGTAAGTAGTTCCATTTTAGGGTTTATGTTTAGCCTTGTTTTCACTTCTAAAATCATCAATTTAGGGTGTTCTGTCTGCCACACTTCTTGTGCACATAGATTCACCGTCTTAATTATGCTTAACGCAAAAAGTTTACTTTCTTCTTCAACAACTATAAATTTCTCAAATTTCTTGTTCTGGATGAGGCTCGCACGTCCTTCGTATATAAGGCTTAGTTTGTCTTCACAAGCAGTTTGCGCGACGATTTCCCAGGTGGTTTCTCCAAACATACTATCCATGCAGTATTGTTGCAGGTAAGGACATGTATATCCTTCCGAAAGGCTTATCTCATTGGTGTCTTGTTTCACTTTAGCAAAATAGCTTTTTGCAGTTATTTTCAAGGAGGCTACAATTACAACCTCCTGCCAAGTGTGCCCATTTTCATGATAAATCGCACCTTTACATGATCCAGAGTTGCTTAAGCTTCCCAACATCGTAATGGATGCTGTTGTTGTACCATTTATAATAATATTTCCCACATCTTGGTTATATATTCTCAAAGTTTTGTACCTGTGCATATTTCTGCAACCTTCTTGCCCAACTTGGTATATATATTCGTCAACTCCTCCTGCTACAATGGAAGAGTGGCTATGCATACCACAATGATATATATGTCGAGTTACTTCTATCAGACATGTTTCAACATGTTGTAATTTAACAATATTTCTTTGAATGACTTTAATATCTATCATTTTACTAGTATACCCAACCTCGGGTTCTACACATGGCGCTATGTCTTTTATTGAAATGGAGGAAATAGTGGAATTGGGGTTTTCGCAATCATACGCAATTAACGCAGTAGTCGTTCCCAGGATACACAGTAGAAATGAAAGGAATGCCCAGGAGAACATCTCTATTTAGTTCGGAAACCTGGAGAAATAAACTCCCTTATACATTGGCTCATTGGTTTAAATGAGATAGTTTTAAAATATTACCTTTATTGTTAGCTTATTTACCTATTCTACGTACGCACATTTTGAAAATGCATTAATATCATAAAATTATATACATCCTCACAGAAATTAAATGAATACATCTTAATATTTAATATCTCTTAATTTAGTTTACATAATCAACAAATTCATCATATGGTCATTCAGCTAGTCTGAATAACCATATCTATTCGGTGGTCGTCTTATCCTATCAGATTTTCTGGGTGGCCTACTTTGAGGGTCATCCCTCGCCACACTTTGTTCTGGCAAATACCTGCCTTTCTGAGCAAATTCTGCCATTTGCGCTAGATGTAATGTATTTCGGGTAATCTCATCTACATCCGACTTTAATTCTTTATCCGTTTCCGGCATGTGTTTAGTTTCATTCCTGGCAACAGTGTCAAAATCGATTTCGTGCTCGGTGGAAAATTCCGCTTTAAATGGTTTAAGTCTATTTACGTGTACAATCTGGTCTTTTCGTTTGCCTACCTCTCTAATTTTATAATTTACCGGACCTTTTCTTTCTAAGATTCTATATGGCCCTAACCAAGGTTTTGATAATTTTTTTGAGATGCCTAATTTACTACTAGGATCATATAGATATACAAGATCTCCCAATTCGAAATCCCGTTCTTTGGTTTTCTTGTTATATTGTTTGACCATACTGTCAGCTGCAAGCGCCAAATTTCGCCTTACATTTGAGAAAACATTATTCAATCTAGCTAATAATTCAGAAGCAAAATTTTGATCACAATCATACCTAACTCTCTTTGCTTTTATAAAATCATCTAAAGGTAATACCGGGTCTCGGCCGTGTATTATAAAATAAGGGCTGTACCCTGTTGCGCTATGTACACTCGTGCGATAAGCAAATAATACAAGTGGTATCCAGTCATCCCAATCTTGTTGATGGTTCGATATATACTGCGACAAGATATCTTTGAATACACGGTGACTGCGTTCAAGCATTCCGTTGCACTGCGCATGAAACGGTGTGGTTTGAATTTTGGTTATTTGCAATATATTACATGTTTCTTTCATAACGGTCGATAGAAAGTTTGCACCCTGATCCGACAATAGTTGTTTAGGCGTGCCGTGCCGAGCAATAATATTATCAACGAACGCTCTAGCTACGGTTTCCGCTTTTTGATTTTGTAATGGGATTGCTTCTACATATTTGGAAAAATAGTCTTGAAATGTTAATAGGTATTTATTTCCCTTAAAAGTGGTGGTTAGTGGACCTACTATATCGATTGATGTACGCTCAAATGGTTCGGTTACTTCTTGAAATCGTTGTAATGGAGCCGGTCTTAAATGTGGTGACGTTTTCCGCTGATTACATGGGTGACAATTTTGACAATACGAATTTATATCTTTCCGCATATTTGGCCAATAGAAACGGCTGTTTATCAGAGCAAATGTTTTCGCTTGACCCGCGTGTCCTGCAAATGGTAACGCATGATAGTCGTACAAGGTTTTAGATATAAATGTTTTAGGTATAACAAGCTTATCCCTCTTGTCTTTACAGTCAACTTTAAATAAAATTTTATCATCATCCAGAAACTAGTTCTCTTTTATTGACTCGTCGTCTGCATTTAACTGGTCTACTATTTTTATGCAGAAATTATCCTTACTTTGCTCATTTCTAACTACTTCCCTGTCCCAAACAGGTACAAAAGATTGCTCATTATTTATATTGTTTATTGTTTTATGACTTAAGTTTAGACAGTAAATACGAATATTTATTGGGGAATTTTGAAAAATATACTTTATCATAGGGCATACTATATCCCAACTTAACATATCTAAACCGCATGAGATTTTTGGCATGGCTAAGAAATAATCATTATTATTTAAACAATATTCTTTGAGACACATTAAGCACTGCCATAATGTTTCATATGAAGGCTTATGAAAATATTTACTTTTGGTAATTAAATAGTGTATATTTTTCTCTGGTAGATTCAAAGTTGCTACTTCGCCTATCTTTTTGTCCTGAGCTTGTAATTCTGAGATTGATCCGTAACGTCTTCTAAATTCTACCGCGATTCCTTTACTCATCACTAAATCAGACGAAACACAATGGACTAAAGAAAAATTACTGGGTGCATCAAATACATCCCCATCAACTAGACTTAATTTTGAATTTAGAATGTCTTCACCATTATTAATTTTATTCATGAATGACTCAAACGTATCACAATTTTGGTGAATAGAATATATTCTACTTAACGCATCTACATTTCCATGTTTCTTTCCAGGCCTATACTTTACATCAAAATCATATTCTGAAAGAAGCATTGACCACCTAGCTAGTCGTGAATTACAATCTTTTAAAGATAAAAGCCATTTTAAAGATCTATGGTCGGTGACCACAGTGAATTTACGTCCGTACAGATAACAACGATACTGTTTCACTCCGTAAACAACTGCTAAACATTCTAATTCTGTCACTGAATAGTTTTTCTCAGCTTTATTTAATTTACGACTTGAATATGCAATTGGTCTTTCGAACCCGTCCTTCACTTGACTCAGGATCGCTCCTAATCCAACACCACTTGCGTCAGTCGACAATATAAAAGGTTCGTTAAAATTTGGATACACTAAAACTGAATCAGAAGTAATTGCATGCTTCAGTACATCCATAGCATTGTGACAATTTGAATCAAAATTAAATTCTACATCTTTCTTCGTCAAATTTATTAAAGGATTTGCAATTTCCGAAAAATGAGGTATAAACTTTCTATACCATCCAACTAGTCCTAAAAATCCCCTAATGTCACGTACTGTTTTCGGAATAGGGTAATTTACTATGCATTCAATTTTTCCTGGATCAGGTTTAATTCCTGTCCTAGTGATCACGTGCCCTAAATATTTTAATTCCGACGTTAAAAATTTACATTTACTAGGTTTAAGTTTAATATTAGCATCCCTAAGACGATCAAATACCGTTGCTAATTTTTGAATGTGATCGTCTAGTCCCTTTGAACTAAATACTAGAATATCATCAAGGTACGCCATACAAATTTCCGGAGCTAAACCTGCTAGAATTAAATTTATAGCCCTCTGAAAAGTGCTCGGAGCGTTAACTAAACCGAAAGGCATTGCGTTAAACTCATAGTGTTGACCTAATGTACTAAAAGCTGTTTTTTCTTTATCGGACTCGTCAACTTCGATTTGATGATATGCCGCTGTGACATCGAACAAACTAAATAATGTTGCATTTCCGAAATGTTCTAATGTTTCCTGAAGGTTTGGCAATGGATAAAAATCCCTTTTCGTGATTGCGTTCAGTCCACGATAGTCTATACACACTCGTATTTTATCTTCCCCATTTGGTAATTTTTTTATTACGATAACTACTGGCGCAGACCATGGGGAGCTACTTGATCTAATTACTCCCGCTTTTAATAACCTATCTATTTCCGTCTGTAATTTTGGCCTAAGATGAAATGGTACCCGATACGGCGCTTTCGCGATGGGTGGTACATTTTCGGTAATTATTTTATGTTTTACTTTATTTGTTCTAGTAAGAACATCAGCATCGTCGCAAAAAATATCTTTATATCGTACTAGAAATTCAAATAATAAATACCGCGACTCATCATCTAAATGTGAAACTTCAAATCCATCCAAGAAATCAACATCACTTCTCGATATAACGTTAATTTCCCCTTTCTTTGTATTAGTATGTGCTGAATGTATTTCAAAATTTTCACTAACTTTCCCTATAGTTTGATTTTTATTTATGTTTATCTCAAATTCATTTACGTTTATTATTCGCACCGTACATATGTTCATATTATCCACCAGCGATGTGGCAACAGAAACTCCATTTATACCAACTTCGCATGGCTCGACCAATAATGACCGCCCCTGTAGATTTTTACCTATACTACACTGTACTAATGCTTCACACCTTGGAGGTATCTTTATGTCATTCATTATACGAACTTCTCCGTGCCTATCTTTTTTATTTACTATTATATCGTTATTTACGTACTGATAATGTTTACTCATTTCTTCACCTACTTCTAATTTCTTTATATTTTCTATATTTTCAACATCATTTGTTTCACTTATTTTTTTATTTACCCCTTGTTTCCGCTTATTTACTTTAACGTTATAATTTTCTTTTTCTACTTTTATACCTCCCCCCGTATCATTAGATGTTGGGAAGAGTCTATCCTTTAATTTATTTCTATTTGGCAGAACATCTACTTTTTTATTATTTTTATTTACCTTTACATTGCCCCCCGTATCACACGATATTGAAGGGTTGTTGGTAATTATATCTTCTTTTGGTGTAACCCTCGTATCATTTGATGTTGAGCGGTTGACACTACTTTTGGGTTTCCCCGTATATAACGACATCTCTTTATTTTGATTATATTTATTTTGGTTTTGTTTTATTTTATTTCGACATGTATATACTCGCCTATTACTAGAAAAATCGTCCTCACTGTCGCTACTAAGTTCCCCATGACAAATAATATCCGTCTTTGGGTATAAAGTTGAATATCTATTTCCGAGATTTATTTGGGCTTGATTTATTTTATTTAATGTACGGTTATTTTTAACAATTATTCCCTGGCAATGAGATTTCATATTTGAAATGAATTTATTTATTTCCTTATACACCTTTATTTGGTTTGACCAACACCCTGTATATAAAAGCGTCAGAAAATTTTTAGTTTTATATCTTATTTCACCTAAACTAAAACACTCTATACAATTACCTATTTTACTGTAAAGTTCTAGCGTAAAAAGGAACATTCTAAGAATTATATTTATTAACGTGTAGAGAAATATTTTAAAATTACTGTTAACTTTTTCCCTTACTTGGTCTAATCTTTTTAGGTTTTTATCGAATTCATATTTACTCATTACTAAACACTCTGAACTATTACTATTATTTCCCTCATTTTCTAAAATATTCTCACCTCTTTCGCACACATCAGCTGATAATAATACATCTTGATTATCAAGAATAGTTACTTCAGATCCCCATAATTTTAAAACATTTTTATTATAGCAAATACTTGCTCGGTTGCTTACCAAAAAATCTCTTCCAAGAATTCCCTGCGCATCAATCGGTAAATCATCATCGCAAATGATTACTTCAAAATTACAAATTTTTGAGAATTTTCCTAGACTAAAATTTAATTTCGCTGTGCCTACAATTGGCAATGTATGCCCCGTTACTGCTATTAAATTTTTATTTTCGATACCTTCACAAATTATCATCTCTTTGGGACATACATCGGCACGTAATAAAGTAACAGCCGACCCTGTATCTAATAGAAAAGTAACCCAATTTTCATTAATTAATAGTTTGACCCATCTGGGATCATTATTTAAATTTAAATTTACTGTGGGAATCTGCAATAACTTTAGTTTTTGAGGATTTTTATTTTCAAAATTTATGACTGGTGTGATTGATGTCTTTCCTCCCGTCGAGGTGCCACTGGAGGAGCAAACGTGTTTAAAAAATGATTCTCACCGAAAGTTTCTTCGAAATTTTCAGTATTATTTTGAGCATCCCTTATAATTTTTTGTGGATGTCTTGTAAAATTCTGGGACCCTTGACTTATTTTATTTTTATTTTTGAACCAACACTCCGCCTCTGAGTGTCCCTTTTTATTACAAAAGTTGCACATTTTTGTAAAACCTTGAGCTTGTACGTATGAATTTTGAGGACCTTTAGGATTTTTATTTTTTAAAAAACAATTTCTTTCAGTGTGGTTTGATTTCCCGCAGAATTTGCACCCTATTTGTTTACCCTTAAAATAACAATCATGAGTATCGTGATTATTTTTTCTACAAATTGTACAGTACCTATCATTGTTGCTTTCATTTACCATTGCTATTTTATTTCTAGATTTTAAAGTGAGTTGATTCAATTCCTCGAAATTGGCAATTTCTATGGCTTTATCTATATCTAGGTCGGTTTCTCTCATAAAAATAGTTCCTACTTTTTCTAAAATCTCCCTTCTTAATCCCAACTTAAACTGATTCAAAACTAACTGACTACATTTTTTTTCTAAGCCTAGGGTTTCCCCTTCGGCTGCCTTTTCTAAATCTTCTTCTAATATTTTTCGACCGAGTAATTTTATTCTAGTTGCATAATTATCCACTGTTTCATCGTACCTTTGGTAACATCGTCCTAAATTTGTTAAGGCCTGCCCTGGTATTTTTTTTGGTACAAATTTTGCAATAATTTTTGATTTAAAATCGGCGTAATTTAATGCGTCTAATTGTTTGCACGATTTAAAATATTTATAGGCTTCCCCACTTAGTCTATATTTAATTATATTTAACGTATCCTCCTCTTTCCAATTATCTAATTTTGCCCGCTTTTCTAATTTTTCGAAATAATCCCTGACATCCTCCTTGCCGGAGAATGACTCTACCGTATTTGCAATCATGCCAAGAGGCATAAAACTATAATTATAGGAGAGACTTTGTTTACTTGATTCTCCTTCCTTTGCCATGATTTCTTTTATATAATTTGTTTATACCAACCAAAATATAATAAAAAAAAATATATATGTATAGACACTAGACAAAAGTTCCTAACCAAAAAAAATTAAAGAAAAATCCCTTTAGCTGCCACCAAATTTTTGTTACAAACCCTCTGAAGAACTCTACAGAGCGGCTTGGGTAACGTGGGCCGAGAACCTGCAAAGCCGGTGCTCGTAGCCCAAGAAGTTTCTGGTTAGGATCCTCTGTCGCTGTGTCGACTGTACTCGAGACCTTTTTGGGGAGAAGTATTGTTTTTCCCTTTCTATTGAAAATTGAAGGAGATGAATAAAATTCGATTTAACAAAAAAAACAAAATGTATTACGAAAATTTCCGATATTTATATAATTTTTACATTAATAAAGTTTGATATTTGGCTATCTCTCTCTCTCCCCAGAGAATCTCTAGTACCCAAAATACTCAAAATTATACTTATCAACTCTGCCGGTCACCACACTATATTTTATATTTGAAATTATTTAAATTTATTTAAGTTTCTTTTAAAAGTTCACCAAATTGTTATAGACCACAAATATTTTAATAAAATTTAGATAAATTCTTTTTCGGTTGATGTTAACTGTTCTACGTCTCGCACTATTCTCTCTCGACGTCCGGTCACCGAATTCCCTTTTCCTTCGATCGTGATCTCACCGTCCACGTCTCCAGACGCGACTCGGCAAAATCTTATCGCCGGTGCATCCGCTCGCTGCAGTCCGGCTGTTACTAAAATATATAATACAGGGTGATGCCACAATAGGATATGCCCGGCCTAATTTTGTTATTTTATTTGTGATTGTTGGAATTGGCAGATTATAAAAAGAGAAAATATCCATATGTAATATTTGGGAAGGTTTATTGGGTAATTCTGTTAATACTGATGGTACATAAGGATTATGTTTGGAAAATTTGGCTATTTGACATATTTCGCAAACATTAATATAGTTTATGATATCGGTATTCATATTTTTCCAATAATAGTTAGTTTTTAGTTTTTCGTAAGTCTCGTTAATGCCGCTGTGATTATGTTTGGTTTCGTGCTGTTGTTTAATAAGTAATAGTTTATCTTCCTTTTTAGTAATGTTATTTATTAATTTAGTACATTGGTATAATTTTAAAGGTCTAAAATTTTGCATATAAGTTTGTGTGAATAACGGAATTAATTCTTTACATTTAAAATATATATAGGTAGACTTATCTGGATCAATGTGGTGTTTTATTATGAAATTTATGGAATTAGAATTATTAAGAGGAATTTTAATTAATTTTATTAATTTGTTGTCCATTTTTGTTTCACTAATTTTAATAACAGGATGGGGATTCTCATCAAGTATAAGTTGAATAGATTTATTATTTATTATTTCATCTAAAATAACAAGTCCTGTATTTTCCGTCTCGTTATTATTGGTTTGGACGGTAACGTCTGGATCGTTAATTTGTATATCTTGAACTACTTTAATTTTAGGTTGATTGGTTGAATTATTCGAACTCTGAATTGTAATTTGATCGTCAGTATGTGTAGAGTCTAATATTTCTATACCATAGTTTTGAATAGTTGGTATTTTAATAACTTTTTCCGTTCTATCAGGTGCCTTAATGTGATAGGGTTGGAACTTTTTTAGCTGATTTTCGTATTGTACTTTCGGAGTGCTAGAGTGAATTGGAATTGCAGCATTGAGTGTAATTAGTTGAGAATTATTTATGTCTAGATTTGCCTTGATTTGACATAACAAATCTAATCCAATTAGTCCGTTAAATTTATCAGAAAAATTGAATAAATAAAATTTATGATTTCCTTTGGTTTTAAAACTAGGAAATATTGGTATGTCGATTACTTCGTTATGGAACGATGTTGCATGGGCAGTAGATACTTGAAATAATTCTTGTTTTATATAATTTGGAAAAAATGTATATGCTAGGTTTGGGTTTATAAAGCTTTTGGTGCTACCCGTATCTATAAGGAATTTAGCGTTAATTTCGGGGATTATTATAAAAGGAAGTTCAGGTGAATAATTATTTAAATGTATTACGTTATATCTTGTATTCTCGGGGTAAGGTGAAAATCCTGTGTGTCAGTTTTAGTATTGTCGAAATTGTAAGTATTGTTTTGATCAGTAGGGTGGTCAGTTTCTAGCTGATTAGCAGTATAATCAGAGTCTGGATATATTTGATTAGTATCAGAATGATCGGGAGAATAACTAGCAGGATTTTGTTGAATTGCTGTATAATTATAGAAACTATCGTGCATATTAAGATGGGAATTATCTAATTGTCCATATACATTGTCGAAAGGTAGATTTTCAGATACTTCTTGGTTAAATAATTGATTTGATTTAAAATTATCTTGAGGGTTATTAGTATTAGATTGCGTAGTATTTCTAGTAGTGATACTCATGGGTGTTGGTTGATAAGTAGGTTTGAAGTTTGCATTAGGTCTCCATACATTTTGCGGTTTACCAAACACTTGCTTGTTGCTTGGGAAATGTTGATTAAAATTTGCTTTAGGGATAATTTGTATAGGTCCCCTAGGAAAGTTTTGGGTATTATTAGGGAAATATTGGCTACTAGGGAAGTTTTGTCTGTTATTGTCAGAAAAATTTTGTTGTGCGAAGTTTTCTGGTTGATAGTTTGGGATATATGAATGTGTTTGTTGATGTACCGGTATATAACTAGTGGATGTCTGTGGGTGCATCTGATTTAATTTCGGTGTATGTTTTGGAATAAAATTAGTGTTTGATTTAAATTTAAATTGTTGAAAATTAAGTTCTTCTTGTACAAAGCTCATAGCTTGTTCAAGTGTTTCAGGATTTTTAAGTCTAATTACAAGTTGAATGTCGTATGGTAGGTTGTTAATGTATGTCTTTAGTGCAAATAAATCATAGTGATTTATTTTCATAATTTTTAAGGTCGCAAGTTCATCGGTTGCATTTAATTTCGAAAATAAGAGGCTACGTGTGTCTTGTATTCTCATGCCAAATTTTAAAGGATGTTCATTTTTATTTATTTTAAGTGATAATAAGTCTTGGATCAAACAATCTATACCTCGTTGGTCAGAGAATGTGTTTTTTAATAAATCTTTTATTAGTTGCCAACTGTTTATTTCAGATCGAGAACAGATTATGTCTGCTGCTCGATTTCGCAATTTCGAATAAATAGTATCTAGTAGGCAAATATTAATTGGAGCATTTACATTTGTTGTGTCTTGAAAGGCTTTTATTAAATTTTCGCAAGACAAAATGAACCTTTGTAGTAATCTAGGATTACCATCAAATGTAGGTATATTATCAGCTTGATAACGTAAAAGTGCGTAATTAGTTTCAGGCATTTTTCTATTAACTACGGAATTTATTACAAGTGAATTTTCCGAAAGATTTAAATTTGAAAAGTTATCTAAAAGTTCTTCCAGTTTAATTATGTATATTAGAATTCGTATTTATATTATATTTAAAATATATTAAGGCAATAAATGTGAGTAAAATTCAGTAAAATAGGTAATTTGGTGTTATGTAATAAAATGTTTCTTACAAAATTATGAAGAGTAAAGATGGCTTCATTTACAAGATGTTTTCTAGCTTGGGTCAAACTTTTCTATACAAGATTTATGGTCACTCGTAGTCTTAGAAAAGTGAGTACACTGTCTTGTTGCTTCGAGGGTTTGTGTAACTAGTACACGTGCAAAGCCTCAAGATGTCTTGTTTGCTTCGGATAGGGTGGATATAGCGATTATAGCCCGTAATTTCACAAATAAATGGAAATATTAACGTAGCTACAATTTCTCCACAGCCTAATCACTGATGTCTTCTTTTCTTGAAGTTCAGGGCTTGGGCCTCTCAAATTGCTTCTTAAAATTAATCTTCACAAATTTCTTCTTAAAATTAATCTTCTTAAAATAAATGTCGTTGAAGAGACTAGGCGATACTAGATATCCTGGAACGATTTTCCCTCTTCTATGACTGATCACGATGATCGGCTAATTACCTGGCCCGATTGCCCAGTGATTACAGAGAATGTAATCGGTAATTAGGGTGACTTGCTAAAATTACTTGTTGTCGTCTCGTCTTCTCGTTTGGCTACTCAATTCACCAAACTGGAAATTTCTTCTCGTGGGATCTTCTGGTAATTTAAGGATTGAAATCCACTCAAAATCAGCGATTGAATTGATATTACCGATCCTACCGACTGCGCCAATTTCGAGTGTGGACTGAAAAAATAAGTTTTTAAAAAGAAATAACTTTATTTCAGACACTTGGTACGAACAGAGCAATCTTAGAAGTGAGCTTAACAATGAATTCTACATATATTTATAATGTTTCCTTATCGCTAGACGCTAGACCTGATGTATGCAGTTTTGAGAGATGAGACACGTACGGATAACGTAACTCACATTTATTGTAAACTTATTTAAGTAACAATTACAGAGCTTTTACATACAATATCCGTTCAAATTAAAAATACAGTGGAAATGTGTAGAATATTTTATTTCTATAGTATATTTTAATATTATTTATTGCCTTATTTAACAGTTGCTATCTTTTTTAGGTGAAATTTGGGAATGGGGGGTATAGGAGAAAAAATGCGCCGCAGGCGAAAATTTTGCATCTTTCAAGGTCAAACACCTTAAAATTAAAATTAGAAATTCGTAGAGTAAAAATATTTGCTTGAAGAAATAGGTTTCGTTAGGCAAATAACCCCTTTTTTGATGCGATTTGATTGAGATGGAAAAATTATTTAAAATAATATTTAAATCGGTTCAAAAAAAGTATACATGTCAGAAAAATGGCAGGCGAAACTTCTGTTTTCTGCTAGACCAGAAAAAATACATAGATAAAAAAAATAAATAATAAAACCCGTTTAAGTACTTAACCCAAACCCATAACAAATCGGTGTGCTTACCTTACAATCTGCAACCACCCGCTCGTCCATCGAAAACTAAACTTAGTAACTTTTAAAATGAAACTCCATCTTCTTGACTTATCATTTGCAAAATGTTCGATAACTTGTTCGTTAAAATCAGTCATAGTGTTTACTAAATTTTTCTCGATGGAAAGCATTGCTAGATCACATAAACATAACCTCTCTTGTGACATCGTGTTTCTTAAAAATGTCTTTATTCGCTTAAGTGTTGAGAAGCAGCGTTCACTTTCGACTGTAGTCATAGGAATTGTGCACAATATAGTTTTAATAGCTCAACCGATTCCGAAAACGTCGTAAGTAAATTATTTTTATTTAACATTTGTAATAAAGCAACCGCACCACTATGTTGTATGCAATCATCTCTAGAATACATTATATACAGCTCATTTTTTAATTTTGTAATGTTGATCTTTGGAAATAAGGCACATACTGTTTTAATACGTTCCAGAGGAAAAACTATTCTATAGTTGTTAAATTTCTCCTTTTCAAACAAATTGGCTATAGTTAAAAAATCAGTAAATTGAAATCTCTCACGTACGTTCATTAATATGATGGGGTATTCCCATCTCTAGTACTCTGTACCGTCTGGTCGACGGGGCAGCGCCCATTCAATGACGTAACAGAACGCATTAGAAAAGACGCACTGGAAAAATAGAAGCTGTGTATCCTTTTCTTGCGCATGCAAATAGAACAGAAAAAAGAACAGGCACACAGCGGCCGTGCCCAGCCCAGTCCACAGACGGTGAAGCGTGAAGCGGTCTAGACGCTAGACGGATATGTATGCACCAAATGATTCAATATTCATGAATCATGATGAAAAATTAATAAAAAAATCCACCAAATTATAATAGTTATAAAAGTTTATAAAATATCACAACATTCACAAGTCTTATGTGCTTACGCATAGGGCACGTGCCCTTGTGCCCATTATGACTAGCCTCCACTGGATGATTCAATACAGTTTTAAATATTTAATCAACTTCATTAATAATTAATCTCTTAGTTATTTTTTTTTTCTTAAGGGACGGTTTTTCAATGCTTGGTTAACACGGTTTAACCAGTATAGTTAAGCTAGCTATAAGTTGAAAATGTAATTTACTTCGAACATTTTATGAATTACTATTCACATTCTAAGCTTGTAGTTAGTTAACTCTAGGTTAAATTACGTTAACCAAGCATTGAAAAATTGGCCCTTAGAAACATGAAAACATTGAACCATGATATTTTATAACTTCATGAACACTGATAAAAACTTTTATACTTTTATCGACATAGGTATATATTAAATAACATACCGGTTAAAACATATAACTAGGATTATTAAACACAAAAAATAGTATATACAGTGTGACCCATTAAGAATGGAAACACTCGCGTAAAAAATTTGTTGAAGGACCGATTTGAACCAGATTTTTTTCAAAAGATAGATCTCCGAAAGGTCTATGTTGATGCAAAATTTGAAGACGAAATTTTGATTTTCAAGGCCTACTACGAATTTTTTTTTAAGTGAAAAATAGCAACATTTTGTTAGCAATTTTTTTATAAAAAGTCTGACTACACCACTGGATTTAAGATTCCCTCGAATGCATTTGTACCTACCTATTTTTGCGAAAAAAAGTTTGTTCCTAAAAAAGTTATGATAATATCGGCATCACCAGTGTTTGCCTTTGTCGGTGAACCTATTCTTTTATAAAAATCGAATAGAACCCAAAGAGAAATAAAATTAAACAACTTAAACCCTGGTGTAATTATTAATAAGAACCATAAAAACCAGTATACACAAAATAACCAACAATTACTCTAATAAAAACAACAATTGATAGGTAAGTTCGTCAAATTAGTATTATTTTTGTGGTTATTATGCCAAAACTTATAATATTATCTTCTTAGATAAAAAATAACTACATTATATAAAGATGGTAACTTTGATACACTTCCACTTTCCATTATTTAAATTTCAAAATAGAAATATAAAGCACTAAACAACACTGACAAATACCAAATAAATCAAAGTACAAAACCACTTGAATAGTTATGAATGATGCGACACCCCGAAATGTTAAGTTTAAATCTGAGTCTTCCAGAATGTAGTATTTATCACATAGTATAATGGGTACTCTGTGGTATTATACGCGCATTAGTCTTCAGTAGACATTTAAATGGGAAGTGCTTGACATATCTCTTTAAATTTAATTTCTCTGTCCCACTGTCTCATCTGTATAATAATCTGTGCTTTGGTGCTAGCTAGTTTGCATTGTCAGTCCCAAGGTTACTCCATTACAGTGGACCAGTATCCAGCGGCGTGCAATGAAAAATTTTTAAATAGTTTTCAGACCCCGCCAAAAAAATTTCTTTTTGCACTACCACATTTCTACATGTATGTTGAACATCCCCAAATTTTATTTTGGATAGGTTCTGAATAACACTGTATTTTTTAAGTATTTGGGTGTACTGTGACTTGGGCATTACGCAAGCAGGCAACTGTAGCAATGTCTTCTACAGAGGCTGAATATATACCTTTAAGTCAAGCTGTGACCGAAGCATGTTGCCTTCATTATTTAATGTATGAATTTAAAATTCAGTCAGATTATGTGTGTGTTGAAATTTTTAAAGATAACCAATCGGCTATAAGAGTTTCGAAAAACCCTGAATTTCACAAACGACTGAAACACGTTGACATCAAATTTCATTTCATAAGAGATAAAATTAAAAATGGTTTTGTAAATATTACATATGTAACCACTAAAGAACAGTTGGCTGATATCTGCACAAAGCCTTTAAATTCAACTTTGTTTCAGGTCTTTTGCGAAAAATTAGGTTTAAAATAAGACCGAACATTATGTTGGTATATTTTCTTTTAATTTACCATTAATTTAACCATTGAGGGGGTGTGTTGTAATACAATGATTAAATTCCATGGTTCAATAGTATCCTATCTATTTTATGTAGAAGTTCAGTGAAAAAGTTATAAGTGTGTAAAATTCATATATATAATACTACTCAGAGACAATATTGTCTCTGATACTACTATATCGCGTATTTCCTATGTTAGCCCATAAGCGGTTTCTCCGAAAACATTAAAGGACAAAAGATATAGTGCTATACTGTTCCAGAGACCCTTTGTTCGATTTGCGCATGCGCAGATTTTGTCGATATCCATGGTTACGGAAGCTGACACATTGTTTATAGGTTGACCATATATATAATACTACTATATGGAGCGTATGTAATCTTTACCATGTTTCAAATGTGAAGCCAAATTAGAGTGGTACAGAATAATATCTATTGTCTCTTTCACGGAGAAAATACCAAATACGCATGCGCAGCAAACCGCGAGAATTTTGCTCCATATACTGTAGAATATACAATAAATTAACTTTATTTTATATTGTATTTTATCTATACATATAACGGTTTTTCAATCTTGTTATTGGGATGTTCCCGTATTTATCAAGTTTACCAAAATAGTGGATGCAGTTTGTAGTTGAAAAGAAAATTTTAAAAATACATAGGTACCTACTTAATAAGGTATGCGACTTCATATGGAATATTTCCTTCGCACAAAAGACAAAACCACCTCGACTGAGTTGTTCGTTTCGGTATTTTGCGATATCTGTGGAATTAAATTAATGAAAATGAGGTACAGTATAATTCATATAATTCACTACATATTTAAATTTAGAAAATGTTCTTATATAGGTACCTATACACTTGCAGTTGCGACTGTAAAAATACCGTCGAAATAATTTTATGAGCAAATGTATCTAATCACTAATAAGTCTAAATATATGAACAAAACTAAAACTACAAGTTACACTTAAATAAAACACTTCTAAAACTGCCGGCTCTACGAAAAACACAAATTTATTTTCTGTGAAACACAAACATACCTGAAATACAAAAGATAAACTGACATAACCATACCACAAAACACATATATGACAAAACACATACAGGGTGTCCCAGTGTCAGCGTAGAAAAATTTACCAGTGGGTAGGCCAGACCAAAATAAGAATAAAATTCTTATAAAAAAAATTTCTCCGATGCACGCCTAACGAGTTCCAGGGTGTTATTTAAAAAAAAAACAATTTTCCGCGATAACTTAAAAACTCGTTTCGTAGATTTAATAATAAGAATAATAATAATAATAATAATATTTATTATTCCAACAGGAAAAACCCAATTACAGGAATAAGAATATGCTAATATAATGTGTAATATAATATATGTGCTAATATTTAGGTATATAAAACAAAATTAACGAGATAAAACAAACAAAAAGTAATTAACAACTACTACAAACAATGCCACCAATAATAATTCTTAAGTTAAACGACTAACCCAGTTACATACACTTCTTAAATTGTCAAAATGAATATCGCAGTTAGAAGCGATTTTATTGTAAAGTTCACACATCAGAGATATTGGAGACTTTATTAAAATATTCGTTCGAGGAGCAACACAATAAAATAAAAATTGCTGTCTAGCATTTTCGCGAGGAATCAAAAAATTTATTTTACCCAAAAGATCGGGGCAATCAACTTTGTCATTCAAGATGTTATACAGAAATCGAACCAACATTATATTACGTCTGGTTTCTAAAGCAACAAAGTTAAATCTATTAAGTAGATTATTATGATCCAAACCTCTAGGCGGATAATATCCATCTTGCAAAAATGACAAAAATTTTAGAAATTTTCTTTGGACCGATTCTAAATGTCGGCAATGAACATCATATATGGGATACCATATAATCGACCCGTATTCCAATTTAGACCCCACCAGAGCACAAAAGAGGGTTTTGAAAGTGCTTGCATTGGAAAAGTCCCGACAGTTACGATAAATGAAGCCATATGATTTAAAGGCACTGGAAACAATATGATTTATATGATTAATAAAAGTGAGCTTACTGTCAAAATAAATACCTAAATCTTTGAATACATCAACTCTGCTAATGAGATTATTACCAATGGAGTAATTGTAGATGGGAAAGCTGGTCTTACGAGTATAAGTCATTACGTTACATTTAGATATATTGAGTTTCAGCCGATTTAGTTCACACCATGAAGACATTCGATTCATGCATTCTTGAAGATGCATTAAATCGATAGAAGAACTGATTTTAGAGTAAAGTTTGAAATCATCAGCAAATAACAATTGCTCACAAGTAATGACTTCAGGAAGGTCATTAATAAAAAATAAAAATAATATGGGGCCTAGATTGGAACCTTGTGAAACTCCCGATGTTACAGAAAACGATTTTGAGATAAAATTTTGGTATCTTACCATGAATTGTCTATCGCTTAAGTAAGAAGTGAACAACCTAATCAAAGCCTCTGAAAATCCAAAACTTTCTAATTTCAAAAGGAGTATGTTATGGTCAATCTGATCAAATGCTTTTTGGAAATCCGTATAGACAACATCAACCTGCTCTCTATTATCCAACACCTCAGAAACGTACTGAGTAAAAACCGCCAAATTAGATATTGTCGACTTCCTCTGCATGAAACCGTGTTGTCGTGACGATATAAGCTGTCTGGTAGAACAATAAAGCTTACTATCCATTATGGTTTTGTGACGCTCTTAATTCGAGGGTGCCAATTTGTGACACTCTCTTAATTCGGTTTCGGATTTATCCTCGGGTTTTTGCCATCGGGCGCCACACATCCATAGGTTTCACGTGGTAAATGGTCCACGCGGACTCTACTCGCTTATGAGTAAAGGCGGGGTAGCTACAGTGAAGAAGGTGTACACACACGTACACTTGCCAGAGGGTCAAATGTTTCTCAAATCTATGTAATAAAAGTCGGTTTCGGAGGCTTACTACAAGATTTATTAAAATAAAATTAAATAGCCAAGCAGCGACATAAGGCGGACAGCAAAATAAAGAAATTAGCAAAAGTAGCAAATCAGCAAAATAAACAAATGGTAATAAGCAACAATATTATAGACATGTATGCAATGTATTAAACCCAGGTTATTAGCAGTAATGCATTTCATTCAAATATTAATTCGGCAGTGTCACAGTAAAGCTTTAATCACAGTCTAAGAAAAGAAGCAGTGCAGGTACTAAGCAAATTATTAAAATTGATGTACACGGCTTTGTGTGAATAGGGAACAACGGGAGACGAATAAGAAGGATACAGACGTCGAAGTCTTTCTGGAGGCCTACGCACATCACAGGTTATTCGTCATGCATGTATCGGAGGGTTCGGGACAGGTATGGCTGTAGAAGTATTCCTGGAGGCCTACGCACATCACAGGTATCATCAGCATGTAACCAAAGGGAATCGGACAGGTTTAGCTGTAGAAATATCCCTGGAGGCCTAAGCACATCACAGGTATCATCAGCATTTACCAAAGGGAATCGGACAGGTTTAGCTGTAGAAATATTCCTGGAGGCCTACGCACATCACAGGTATCATCAGCATGTAACTAAAGGGGATCGGACAGGTTTAGCTGTAGAAATATTCCTGGAGGCCTACGCACATCACAGGTATCATCAGCATGTAACCAAAGGGAATCGGACAGGTTTAGCTGTAGAAATATTCCTGGAGGCCTACGCACATCACAGGTATCATCAGCATTTACCAAAGGGAATCGGACAGGTTTAGCTGTAGAAATATTCCTGGAGGCCTACGCACATCACAGGTATCATCAGCATGTAACCAAAGGGGATCGGACAGGTTTAGCTGTAGAAATATCCCTGGAGGCCTACGCACATCACAGGTATCATCAGCATTTACCAAAGGGTTCGGATTAGGGAAGGAAGCCTACCCATAGGAACTTACTCAAGCTGTTGCTTCGGAGTTCTGTAAAACACTGTCTTCGGAGATCGTTGGAACACTGTCTTCAGAGATCTGTGGAATACTGTCCTTTCAACGAAAATCGGCCGGTCTTTTATAGTGCTCGGCCGCTGGCTCGACCAATCAGAACGGCGGATTTCGCTTCATGACCAAATATGGTCTCAAATTTTATTAAATTTGCGGAATGCTTACTTGAAATTAATTTATAATATCGGCAAATGATTAATATGAATCTAATGTGTAATTAGAACATATTTTAATCAGATTTAGTAACGTACTTTGACTTTTATGCCTTACTGCATCAACCTGCATTTAAATATCGGTTCCTAACAAAATAACATATTTAAATACTTATCATTAACAAAACTATATACAAGTTATAACGGAAATCATATCTTTAATAATTAAACAATATTAAATTCAATATAACTTAATTTAATTTAAGTTAATTCGGTAACAATAGGCAAATATGGTATAGTAATACATCAAACATGTCTCAGATATATTCCCCTTAGTAAATTAAACAAGTCAGGTAAATATTTATTGCCGGAAAGTGCATTAAACCTAAATAAACAAATTAATTGTCATAACATGATTATACGGAGAGCTATGTATTCCAAACTTTGTCATAAAATACTTTAATAGATATATTATAATATGACTTTATCAAATTTCAAGTGGCGGTTGCATAAGTATTTTTAAATAGCATATGAATCAAATATTATCCAGTTCCAATGCATTAAATAAATATTTTAGGGTACCTACAACACGAAAATATTCATGTATTTCGCTAGGAACAAAAACTGCGGGCGGCGTAAAAACAACGTTTGGAATTTCTTGAATCTCGGCCGGTTTCCATCGAATAAATGTATATTGTTTATAGTCTTATCTATTAACAAATGTACTATAATAATAAAACTATACTGGAAAACATTAATGCATTACTTGGATATGAATTGTTCATAAAAATATTTACAAACTTATATACGGTGTGTTCAAATAAAACGGTTCATATTTAATTCTTGTTTAAATTACTACGGGCTAAAAAGTAACTTCGTTACAGTTTCAAAGATTTTAGAGAAATTACAGAGCAAAGAAATACCTCTATAATTTGAAACGTCATTCTGATTTCCTTTTTTCGGTATAGGGCAGATGAATGTTTTTTTCCAAGAAGATGGGAAGGTAGAATTACATAGGATGCAATTGAATAAAATATGCAATGGCTCGGCAAAAGCATACGCACAGTCTCTAAGAACAAAACTGGGAATACCATCTACGCCCATTGTAACTGTATCCTTGGATTGTTTAAGATTTGGTAAAACATCTTCATATGAAATATCCTGTAAATCAAAATGTAATCCTAGATTATTATGCGATGAAAACTGAGTTGAATCAACTGGTTGCGATTGAATGAAGACGTTGTTAAAGTAAATACCAAACGCATTAACAATATCTGCAGGTTTAGAAAATTCACTATCGTTATAATACGTTATAGAAGGTATTCGTGAGGACCCTTTCTTCCTTTGAATAAAGTTCCAAAACTTTTTAGGATTACCAGATAATGCTCGCTCCGAATCATTAATAAATGTTTTATAAGCCTCACTAATAAGACGTTTGAATTTGGAACGATGAAATTTGAATGCATTGAAGAGGTCAACTGATTTCTGTTTGTTATACTTGGCATATGCAGCTGATTTTGCTCGGATAGCGCCAATGACTTCGCCAGTAAACCAGGGAGGATAATGGTAGCGGCGAATATGGTGTGAAGACGTGAACTTTGGTACAGATACATCAAGGAGACCATATAACTTGTCATAAAATATTGAAAATATATCCTCAACGTTATCAACACTTAAAATAAATGACCAATTCGTGTTAAGAATAAGATCGTACAAAAGAGGAAAATTTGCCTTTTTAAAATTATAAGCGGTACTGGAAAAGTTCATAGGAAAATGATTATGTGGTTGAGACAGATTAGAGGTTTTGTCAAAATTAATCAGACGTGATGGGTGGTGATTATCTTCAACAAGTAATGGACATTCAGATCTATCTATGATGCAGTTAAAGTTAGAAAAAATAAGATCCAAAATATGGTTATGAGTATTGTTAACCTTGTTGTATTGCACCAAGCCATGGAATTCTTGAAAGTTATTTATTCTCGTACAATTACTGTCAGAGCGGTCTAAGGAATAATTTGGAGAATTGAAATCACCTACAAATAATATATTTACGTCATCCCTTAGACATGTTAATGAGTCAATAGCATCAAAAAACAATTCAAAATCTTGCGTTGAGGTATGTGGTGGTATATATAAAACAAATAAAAACATTTTGCGATTATTGCAGTTTCCCACTTTTACACCAACCACATCAATATCAGAAACAACGTCAGCAATGTGGGTTAAGTCGATTTGCGAACATATAAAACTATCTTTAAAAGCGATAAGGACTCCACCACCTCTTGACAAACCTGTAGACATCCTGCATCGATCTTTTCGAAAAACAACATAATTATCAGGAAATAATTCACTAGTATTAATGTCCGGAGTTAACCACGTTTCAGTTATTGCAATAATGTCAAAATCACTCTCAGCTACACTATTATAAAAATGTATTACTTTTGATCGCAAACCACGTACATTTTGATAGAACAGCGTTGGTCTGTAATTAGGTAACGATATCAGTTTAAATTCTGAGTAACAATTTTATGGATACTATTAAAGTAACGAATAACTATATTTGTTTCTCCATTGTTCTTACGAATCATTAATTCATTTTTAAGTTGCTTGTAAAATTGCAACTGACGAGGTGTTCTATCCAAGGAAATGAAAGTATTTTTATAATTTTCAAAATTACGTAGAGTCCTGGACTTCTTGATAAAGTTTAATACCTCCCATTCATCACGAAGTGCTATTTTCATAGGCCTAATTTTATCTGGAGTACGTCGGCCTAGACGTTGGACTTTCAATGAATCATTCTTGTAATCAGGGACAATAGTTCGCAAGATGTTTAAGGCAAGTGAAGAATCATGTTCGATATTTTCCCTATCATTATCTGAATGAGATTCCATAACACCAAAAATAATCAAATTTTTCTTTCTCTTCTGACGTTCCATTGCCTCATTAACAACATCCTCAAAATCGTACGGTACATTTTTTTCCTGGTACATTTAAGTAATTTCTGGGTGACGTATACATCTATTAAAGGTCATTAAAACTACATGGTTTTTGTTTAACTGTAAACTTTAAAATCAATATTTGCATATATTATTCTGCATAAAGGAATACAGTCGGTACTTTACACTCAATTTACTCGAAAATGGTTGATTTTAGAGCTGTGTAACAAGAGCACCTTTTTTGTTCAGCATTTATAGCCGATTAAGGAAAACTTAGTAGTAGGCCTAGGCCACCACAGGTGTCAGAGTTAAACAAACACCATATAGTTTTAATGACCTTTAATAGATGTACACGTCACCCAAAAATTACCTAAATCTACGAAACGGTTTTTAAGTTATTACGGAAAATTGTTGTTTTTTTTTTACAAAATAACACCCTGTAACTCGTTAGGCGTGCATCAGAGAAATGTTTTTTTATAAGTATTTTATTCTTATTTTGGTCTGGCCTACCCACTGGTAAATTTTTGTATGCTCATACTGGGACACTCTGTATATGACAAAACAAGGACCAAACAAAAGCCCGGTCCTTCTTTTACTTCGGCGCCACATTGAAATTCTTGGATTGGATTGGACAACACTGGGGCATGTGCAAAGGAACATTTGTCCGTGAAAGAGAACGAAATATATAACTCCATCTCATAAACCGGCTTCAAGAAAAACTCGAATTGCTCAATATAGTAATATTATACAGGGTGATTGATTTATGCGATAAAGTCCCATATCTCCTATACGCTTTGGAATATAAAAAAAAATTAAATGTGATACTAGCCACCCTTAAGCTTCACATTATAAAATTAGTAACAAATATACAGGGTGTTCTATAATGGCGTACCAAACCAAACATATATTTTTTTAAATGGAACACCCTGTATTTGATTACAAATTTGAATTCCTCTTTTTGTCCTGATTACAAAAATATAAAGGTGTACTATGTTATACAGAGTATTTCAAAAGTTATGAACAATTTTCGATGAAAATCGTAATGGGTTCAACGCCCTGTACATTATATATAAAGGGAATGATATTCAAATGAGTTTTCACCGTCAAAAATTTTTGATTATGTTTGATTTTCATGAAAATATTCAATTTTGTCGATATCACTAAAACTGTATACAGGGTGAGCCAAATCACAAAGACATTATTTTCCGATTTTTTTTTAATGGACCACCCTGTATTTTGTGTCATTATCGGTAAGCCCTATTAGTATCCCAGATAGCACAAACCTATTCCTAGAATATACCTAAATTATTCTGAAGGAAGATTGGAATATTATATAGATAAATTTTGGGAATATTTGTAGAATATCGAAAAGTACACACTTTTCTATATCTAGAGAATATTCCTAAACTTATTCCAAGAATAATCCACAAGATAATACAAGAATAATTATAAAATATTCAAATAATAATCGCAGAATAGTCCCAGAATAAGGGAACAAATATTCCGAGATCACCAAAAATGACACAAAGAATAATCTATAAATATATTATATAGATAATTATAGATTATAAATATATTACATACATTTTATTTTTAGATTCATTTTTGGTTAGGACGTATACGTATAATATTTTTTTTGGCGGAAGATATTCAAAAAGAAAAACTTCGCCGAAACCTCCATTTAACTAGACAATTTTTTGTCTGGCTCGCGGCTTGAGGTGTATTGCCACCTCAACCTGACCTGCCTATTAAGCTTCGTCAATACGAGATAAGCACAATGATACACAGGCAGCAAAGACACTTAGAGAAGTACGTCAGCATTCTGCTGGTAGGACATAAGTGTCTCCATCCAGCGGCATAATCGCAAACTATAAAAGCCCGGCTACGATGCTCTACTTGAAAACAAGTGTGTTTCTGAAGGCGCAACATATTCAAAAAGAAAAACTTCGCCGAAACCTCCATTTAACCAGACAACAATTTTTTGTCTGGGTCGTGCTTGAGGTGGTGAGTAGCATGATGACACCGGGGGCAGCACCGCTGTCCAGTGGTAGAGTCGCAAACGACAGTGCTTTTCGTAGGTGACAATACACCTCAATACACCTTGCTACGTTTCATAATATTTTACAAAAAATATTACAAAAATCAAACGCATAATATATTCTCCTAGAAATATTAAACGCATGTTTCTTCTGTATATATTGCTGGTTAGCTGCAATAGACATTACTCGAATATTATTTTCAGAATGTTTTATAACACAACCGCAAGTCTTGGTGCAATTTCACAAAAAAATATTTTGCGAGAATATTTAATGCATATTTTTTGTGCATATTACTAGTGCCAGCTTTAATATATATTACTCGAATATTTTTCTCATAATATTTTATAACGAATATTACGAGAATATTCTATAAAAGAACGCAATATATTAACTCTATAGTAAATATTACTGGAATATTAGATTAATAATATTCTATAACTAATATTACAAGAATATTCTTTAAAGAATACAATATATTAACTCTATAATAAATATTACTGGAATATTAAATTCATAATATTCTATAACTAATATTACAAGAATATTCTTTAAAGAATACAATATATTAACTCTATAATAAATATTACTGGAATATTATATTCATAATATTCTACAACTAATATTACAAGAATATTCTATAAAATAATGTAATATATTAAACTATAATAAATATTACTGGAATATTCTATTCATAATATTCTAAAATGAATATTTTAAGAATATTATATAAAGTGTATATTTATTATAAGCATATTACTGGAATATTGACAATGAATAATCATTTTAGAAGATTTACAGATTATTCCATAAATAATTTGTGCTATCTGGGATACTGTATACTTTCATTTTTGTTAAGCATTCGCTATACCTAAACTCAATAGTTTTTGAGAAATTTTAATTTTTATAATAAAAATGCTGAATATCTCCTTAATTATCCCAAATGAGTGCATTATTTATGAGTTGGCGATGAAATAGGCATTTGTCAAGAATTGACAGTTTATCATTATTGTTAGTTAATCCAATATTGCTATACAGTTTTTGTTGTGATAAATTTGGTTTTTGGCAAATATGAAATTCACTTGTGAAGAAATGGTGGATATGGTCTGGATACTGGGCGAATGTCATAAAAACGCATTACTTGCTGTAAGAGTTTATCACGAACGACATCCTGAGAGAAGACAACCTACTAAAATTAGTTTCGTAAAATTGATGGATCGGTTTAACCGTAGTGGTTCAGTAAATTACGATAAAAAAGAAAGAACAGCAACTGCAGTGACAGAAGACAATGAAATTAATGTGTTACTGGCAGTTACAGAAAATCCGCATGTAAGCATACGCACTATATCCAGAGAACAGCAATTAAGTTATTATTGTGTGCAGAAAATTCTTACAAAAAACAAAATGCATCCATATCACATTCAGCTGCATCAAGAATTAATTGATAATGATTTTGAACGAAGAATAGCATTTTGTGAGTGGGCCCAACGTAAAATTAATCAACAAAGGGATTTTTTTAATTACGTACTATTTGGAGATGAAGGTACATTTCATAGAAATGGTTGTGTTAACAGACACAACTTTCATTATTATTCCACAACTAATCCACACCATATAATCACCCACAGTCAAACAAGATGGTCGTTAAATGTGTGGGGTGGTATTATTGGCAATTATGTCGTAGGACCTTATTTTTTTGAAGTTCACCTCAATGGCCAAATGTATTTAGATTTTTTGGTAAATCAATTACCAATATTACTGGAAGATGTTCCCATTAACGTACGCCAACAAATGTGGTTCCTACATGATGATGCTCCTGCTCACCATAGTGCATTAGTTCAAGGTGAACTTGATAATCAGTTTCCTGAAAGATGGGTTGGAAGAGGAAGACCCGTACGTTGGCCAGTTAGGTCACCCGATTTGACTAAAATGGACTTTTTTCTATGGGGCTATATTAAGTATAAAGTTTATGAAACACCTCCAACAACACGGGATGACATGAAGGATAGAATAAGAAATGCATTTCGATTAGTTACTGTTAACTTGCTTGCTGATGTAAGTAGATCCTTTGAACAGCGCGTTTAAGCATGCCAGGATGTCGCAGGAAATCATGCAACTTCAACGCAGGAAATCATGCAACATGCAATCGCAGTAAGCAACTTTTTTATTAAGATTATCTGATATTTTTCGAAAAAAAAATTGCCCCTTTGTTCTTTTGTAATACTGTAAACTGAAAATTATTACAATACTACTTTGTAGTTCATTTATTAGTGTGATTTTTATTATTTTCATGTTCATCATCTACTTAATAGCCTACGTAAAAGTATTTCAGATTACGCCAATGACTTTTTTTGCACTTAAAACTATTTTAAACTTTTTTACTATTACTTACTATTTACTATTTACTTACTATTTTACTATTACTACTATTTATTAAGACTGTTATTTGGCTTCAAAATGTTATAATTAAGGAGATATTCAGCATTTTTATTATAAAAATTAAAATTTCTCAAAAACTATTGAGTTTAGGTATAGGGAATGCTTAACAAAAATGAAAGTATACTAATAGGGCTTACCGATAATGACATAGAATACAGGGTGGTCCATTTAAAAAAAATCGGAAAATAATGTCTTTGTGATTTGGCTCACCCTGTATACAGTTTTAGTAATATCGACAAAATTGAATATTTTCATGAAAATCAAACATCATCAAAAATTTTTGACGGTGAAAACTCATTTGAATATCATTCCCTTTATAATGTACAGGGCGTTGAACCCATTACGATTTTCATCGAAAATTGTTCATAACTTTTGAAATACCCTGTATAACATAGTACACCTTTATATTTTTGTAATCAAGACAAAAAGAGGAATTCAAATTTGTAATCAAATACAGGGTGTTCCATTTAAAAAAATATATGTTTGGTCTGGTACGCCATTATAGAACACCCTGTATATTTGTTACTAATTTTAAAATGTGAAGCTTAAGGCTGGCTGGTATCACATTTAATTTTTTTTTTATATTCCAAAGCGTATAGGAGATATGGGACTTTATCGCATAAATCAATCACTCTGTATATATGAGGTTAACAGACTTTCCAATTTTCAACTTTTTTTTAAAAGAAGTCGGTAGACAGAGATGCAGTATTTATGCTGCATGCTTATTGGATGTCGTGAAATTCGTGCGCATCCGCATATTTGACTAAGGTACTCTCGATAAGGATAGAGATTGTATGTCGGCGCCGTGATGTTTTCGGAATTTTTGGGTCACTACCCGCGATATAGTAGCACAAATATATCTTTATACTTGTGATAGTAGTATTATATATATGGTAAAATCCATGTGTAAAACTATTTATTGTTTTCTTCATTAAATAAGGTTGTGTTCCGATATTAAACTTGGTTAACCAAAATCCCGGTTAAGCGTTCCATTAAATAAAAATTCCTGAAAATTGTTTAATTTTGGAACTGTCGTCACCTGAAAAAGGTTAACCAAACGTCAAAATATTGACCGTGCTCTGGGAGCGGTGCATTGGTCAACCGAAGAGTTAGCAGGTTAGGTTTTAGCGTTGAGAGAAGAAAAATCAATTCTCTCAACGATTTTAATTATATTTTGTTTAGATGGTGAAGGCAGATGGGGTGGTGTTCTTGCGTTAAGTGTTATAATAAATATTTATAAATTCTATTTTTCTGTATTGTATTCTGTAGTCCACTTGACCAAGTCGACTGAAAGCTACACTTATATCTACTTATAAACTACTTATATCTTACTATAATATACCAAATTATCTGCTGTTTCATTTATTTTTTGACTGAAGACTAGAGTAATAGTTAAGCACGGAATATGAAGGTATTTAAGGTTGAATGAATCCCAATAAAAACAATTCATCATCCATGTTGATTAACCAGCCAGTTCCTTAATTACACATTTTTCAGGTTTACCAATATTTCGGTTAACCGAAATCCTGGTTGGTCGCGGATAATATCGGAACACAACCTAAATTACAACTGGAGCATTTGCATTTGCCTTATTTAATACACTGTGCATCCACAATTGGAAATGAGGCTGAAATCATATTGTGGCGGCACCTCACCGATTGATACAATATTTCGCAATATGGCGTAATAACTTATAAGTATTAAATATATTTCAAACGTTTTAACATTGAAATTACATAAGAACTTTTTAATTACTACATTATTCATATTTTTTATCAAGTAAGAGCTGTGCGCGGCTATTCTTATCCTCTGTTCTTTCATTTCTAAGGCTGTTATGACACTTAACTAAATTTAAAACTAATTTTAATAATCAATTTAGTATTAGAAGTTGTTACTTATTTATTTTCTATAGATGTTTTACATTTGTAGGTACAATTTAAGCAACAATTATTAATATATGCGTAGGCGCATTAAATTCATCATGTAAATCGTAAATCAAAACAAAAAAGCGGTTATTACATGATATATTATTTTATCATGAGGTTATTATAATATGATTTGCTTTGTAACTTTGTGGTTGATTTGCAATTTGACGAAATGAGGGTCGTGACACCTTAAGTCTTTTAAACAATGAATTGTTGATTGAAGATCGTAATTCATATCGAAATTTCTTACGGCTTGATAATCATGGATTTGAAAAGATATTAAGTTTAATTGATGGTGATATTAAGAAATAAGATACATTTGAGCAATAGATGATGTAACTACATACAAACAGGAATGCTCGATTCCACATTTTTTATTTATTCAAATCTTCAGTAATTTCTTTGATATATAATTTGTACATTTTTTTTACATATTTTGATCTTCATTAGCGAATATAGAAATATTTTTTTGAGAATATGAATATACTGAATATATAGGTTATATTTTCAAATATCATTTCAACAGTTCAACATTTACAAACAGCATGAAGTTAGGAAAGAACAACGTAACATATTTTGTATCTTCATATGATTTCTTGACAAGAAAATAGAACATATTGTATAAAATATTTTTCAGCAACAATTATTGGTCCAATTTATATATGACACATACAAGAATTTTCAAAACTAAATTTATTGCTAAAATTAGTTCCAATTTTAGTGTAGTGTCACACCAGCCTAATAGTTTATCAGGCTCCTATTATTAATAAATAAATATGTTTGCTACAAATTTTTAAATCTTGGTACTCAGTCAGGGGTTTTCAGCTACCCAAAAGACTGACTGATAAGACCGCTTTATCACTCTAATAATCTAAACAACTCGTCCACTTATGGAGATACATAATTAGATAGTTTGTACTTGAGACCAATATATACTACTGAATCACGACTATTTATGGTGATACTTATCGATCTTATTGTCAAGCTCAGTTCATCAATTTACAGAGATACAAGTTGCAGGGTTTTGTACTGATAAAATTTTTACGCTTGGTTATTATTTTAATAATTATTCCTAATATTTATATTGTAATGGGGTTGATGTAAGTAGGGCCAGCCTATAAGTTTTTAAATATTTTTGCTGTTCTTCGAAATGATACTAGTTATAAAGGCTATAATTCACACGCAATAAGTACTACTAGGTATCTACCTTTTCTACTTATCAATTATTTAAGAGATAGACATTTTTCGACTGATAAGACCGCTTTATCACTCAATCTATACGTCCATTTATTGAGATATATAATTAGTTTGTTTCTTGTGACCAATATATACCTACTACAGAAGCAAGACTATTTATAGAGATACAAATTAATTTGTTCTTGTGACCAATATATACTAAAAATCATAGCTAGTTCTAGATATACAAATTAGGCAATTTAGTGTCGAGATACAAATTAAGTAGTCGTGATAATATTATCAATTTAAACACAGCCCCTATATATGCACATGCGAACGGCCCGTAAGTAGGTAGTAATTGCTATTAAATGTGCAGGCAGTCTGTGATACAAATTGTGAACAGCATGTACAAAGGCTCAACTATTTATACATATTTCTGCCCCTAAAATTCCGAACAGCATATACAAAATTCCAATTATTTCTACAAATTGGGTTAGGTATTCCTGTTACTGAAGAATCCCCTCTTTACCCTCTTCTCTCTGTCTGTATGGGTGGCTACGGTTGCTGGGGTGGTTGCCTACCTATGGCTGCCGTCGGGCGGTTGCCTACCTACGGCTGCCTGCCGGACCTGAGCGCCGGCCGGTAATGCAAATCGTATACTTACCGACCACCCTGAAGTTAGCGTCAGCGTGACGTCACACTGTCTCAAGTGTCCCAATGACTACTACTTATATGTCTACCAGTCCGGCAATAGTTCGAACCCCGACGGTACCACTTTTTTTTATTTTATTTTATATTACAAACATTCCATGAACAGTGCATTTTAGTGAAAAAATATCTAAATGACCCCTAATTGAGCGAATTATTGAAAATTAATCGCACAATATAATGCCTTATTATGATTTCTACTCCATTTTATAAAGTTTCATTATTTTATCTCGTTACCAGTCTCAAAGTACCGACACGATCTGGGATCTGGCTGGTTCTGGTCATCTAGGATCTGAAAAGGTGACTAACAGAGAGCAGCACGTACTGGTTGAAATAGAGATTGTTGAAGGCGATTTTGATCAATTATTATTTAATATTTTATAAAGATCTCTAAAAACTTCAAATATTGTTGGTCCTGTCCATAGACTTAATAAGAGGAGACCTCACGGTTCATTCATAAATAACCTTTTGTTTTGTATCAATCATTGGCAATGTGTATGACAAAGAATACCGAGAGAAAGAACGGCAAAATTCCGACTCCGTGCAACGTTGCAAAAGTTTTGGGAGAACTTGCTTCCGACGCCAAAGGCGTACTGTTTTTGGAAGGGTTGGGTATGATAATAAAACATCAAAAAAGGAATTTTAAGAAAATCAGTACTATATATTGCAACAGCAAAAGCTTGTGAGATTAGAAATTAAATTAGTATCGGAGTTTTAATGTAGGGAATATGAATTGAAACTTGAACACTTAAAATTCTGAATTAAGTAAACGTGGTACACCTACTACATTACAAAAACTTATATATAAAGTATTGTAAAAAAGTATTTTTCAGTTTTTCAAAGATACCCAAACTCTGTATACAGGGTTCAATTACATTTAAAAGTGAAATATAATTTAAAATAAGAAAGATGTACATGGTGTTAGTTTTTAATTCAACTTTTTGTTTCAAGTTATTTGACTTACTGTTTTCAAAATAACTCTTTAAAAGCCTGATAATGGTGATTTTTCTCTTAGATTAGTATAAAGGATACCTTTAAAAATTACCTTGGTTATGCAACTGATTTTAATTTTTGTGTGCAAACGTTGCATGTTGGCTTCACACTTACCAAACATTATAGGTTTTTTAATTTGTTATGCAGCAAAGTGCTGAATGATGATGATGCCTTAGCTTCTTGCTTGGATTATTGTTTTGACCATATTTAAGTATGTGTGTAGGTAACTCCAAAAACTAACACATCAGCCATATTTTAAAAAATAACAAAAGCAATTCCATAATATAATATAGTATATATATACTATATTCCGTAAAATGTTAAGGAAGCCAGCCAGCACGCCCCTGAAAATCCGTACATATGGCGTGACAAATATAGCGACCGAATAACCAAACAAAACTTGGCAAAATTTACCTGTGGAAAGACAGTTTTGAATATAAAGAATTCATTTTTCCATACACTTGACACTGATGCACCATTTTCTGAAGAATAGTAATAAAATCCTTACGAAAAACACTGAAAAATTCACAAAAGCAAAATTCCGACTGCCAGCAACACCGCACAAAAGAAATACTATAAAATACTACGATTCACGTGGTTGTTACCGGCATCAATGAACATGCGGATTGGAGTAGGGACCAATGATGCCTGTTCATTCCATTTTTGCGTTATGAAGTTAGTTTTTATCGCAACGTTTTTAACAAAATATGATTTATCTACTTAACTTGGAAACGGAAAAATATTTTTATGTAATATTTTAACCTTAACCCATAATCATGGTAGTTTAAATGTGAAAATATAAATTACACAATTGACAGTTTGGCAACAGTTTTTCGTACAATCATAAAGTAGACCTTGCAGTTGACCAGATAAAGAGTAAACAAGGGGTTCTCTGATTGCTTTAAAATGTAAACAATTACATCTCCCTTGTCTTATAAATCTATGGTCCTGTCCATCACTAAAAGACTATGATAGATAGTCTTAATATACTTTTAAATCCTAAAATTTCTTTATATTAATTGTGTTAGAAGCAATTTTTTCCTAAAAATGCATTTTTTTAAAAAACTGTAAGTTCAAAAATTTTCAAAAAAATTAGACGTATTTGCGATAGAAATCACATTATTCCCAAAAATTTTAATCAACTAGTTTTATAGAAAAAATAAAAACTAATTTTTTTCAAGGATTTTTCACTTTTTTTCAAAAACTAGTCGGCAGATATTTTTCATTATTTGCTATTTTATTCATCACGCATCATCAAGTGTACCTGCATTTTTTTATAATTTTGTAACTTACAGTTTAAAATATAGGGGGTATATAAAAACCTTAATTGGAATTCTGTTGGTTTTGTATTGGATATATTCTTTGCTATTTGGCTATAGTCTGTGGTATGGACACAAACAAGCAGTCTTTGCCTGGAAGTTGAGCTGCAGGCGAAGAGTTAGCTAAGTTCAATCTTAGTGTATGCATTATGGCTAGGGTTATTATAATATATAATCTGATATATACATACTATTTTAGAAGGTGTTGTATATTTTGGTGATGACTTGACTGAATAAATTGAATTGAATTAAAAAATATAATATCCTCCAGAGCAGCACCCAGTCACGACGAAGCATAGAATGAAGAAGAAAGTTCAATGTGAAATGATGTGAATCAAATGTATAAAAGTGGGGATAAATATTTATTCTCCTGCTTTGTTCCAGAGAAGACATATCTAAATATTGTCAACAAACACTAATATAAAAGAAACAATTTATAATTTTCGATAAATGGGAAGAAAAATCAAAGCATATTTATTTTCTATTTATTACTTAAAAAAACTATATGTAGGAACTATTACATATTAATATGCTCAATACTTTTATTCATAGAAAACCAGCTGAAAATATATCTCACTTTACTATACTACATTTTCAGTATATATTTTGAATTACACTTTTTAAATAATATACCCAATATATAAACTGCTACAAATAAAAAAAATTGACGTATTATGGTTTATATTTAATTCTACAAATGAATTGTCATACAATTATAGAAAATACATGCACCATATTGTGCATTAAAAGATTCAGTTATCACAAATATCCTCGCATATAGGAGATATATAAATATATTAGTCTTAATATTAAAAAATTTACATAGAACTACTGGAATCTCCAGGGAAATGCAGAAGTGTTTCTCCATAAGATGGTGTTGGAGATGCCCGACTTGCAGAACTGAAGCTACTGGCTGAACTTAAGTCTTCTATATCTCTACAAATGCAGTCTAAAGCCGATTGTTCACCTCCTGAAATTTTTCAATTATATATAAAATTTTAGATAAATTGACAATTGTATTAGTAAGTATAGAGTTTTTATCTTAGCTGAACAGAAATTAGATACAAAAATAACCACAAGCCAAATTAGGTATACTAAATTGAAGCATAAATCACTGAATTCCAAGCTAAATTCTGAAGACAAAAATAAGTACCTATTTAATAAATGTCTTTTATTTTTAAATTCGCTCATATTTACTTAATTTTTATTTAAAGTTATTTTGTAATATTAGTTACAAATAAATAATTTTTTATACCAAAATAATTGTTACATCAAAGTGATGTAAGAAACTCCAAAAAAGTCACATTATGATAAACTAGGTGATTCAATTATTTAATATTATTATTTATATTTGTATTAAAGAAAAACAAAAATTAAAATATGTCCACAAAATCTAGGTTTAGTTTGATATAGAGTGTGGTGTTCTACAAGAAATTAAAAACCAACACCCTATGGGTGTTTCATAATATATGCGCAGGATTTCAGGATGTTATAGCTCGTCCAAAAATATGAAAAAAAGTTTCTATTAACTTACCCTCTAAAATGCACCATTTTAGAGATACAGGGTGTTGAAATTGAAAAAAAAAATTCGTTTTTTGCGAATATCTCGGGAACCGTTTATCGCACAGAAAACAGATTTTGTAAGCATTTTCTACTCATAATAAACTATGTTTTATGCGGAAATTTTTTTTTAAAGTCATAATTGGTGAAGGATTTGAAGGGGTAGTGGGTGTTTTTCTCCCCAACTTCTAAGCTATTGGAAAAAGTACGATTTTGAGACGCCAATGTTTTCTACACAAAAAAGGTACTCTTGGTCATAAGCTCTAAAGTTGATCGTTTTCGAGAAAAATCAACTTTTATGTTGAAAAACATGGACAATTTTTTGAAAACATGGTCAATTTTACCTTTACGGTTTGGGGAATTTTGAAAAGACAACTTTTGTATAATTTTTTCATTTTTTTTTAATTTTACAATTATGAAGTTAACGTTTGGTTTCGTTACTTGTTCTAACGTTTAAATAAATTTTGTTTAATTAGTAAGAAAAAAATTTTATTTAAAAAAATTGACCATGTTTTTCAACATAAAAGTTGATTTTTCTCGAAAACGATCGACTTTAGAGGTTATGACCAAGAGTACCTTTTTTGTGTAGAAAAACACCCACCACCCCTTCAAAACCTTCACCAATTATGACTTAAAAAAAAAATTTTTCCGCACAAAACATAGTTTATTATGAGTAGAAAATGCTTACAAAAGCTGTTTTCTGTACGATAAACGGTTCCAGAGATATTCGCAAAAAACGAATTTTTTTTTCAATTTCAACACCCTGTATCTCTAAAATGGTGCATTTTAGAGGGTAAGTTTTTAGAAACTTTTTTTCATATTTTTGGACGAACTATAACATCCTGAAGTCCTGCGCATATATTATGAAACACCCTGTATACCTAAGTTTTATTATTAACTTAAAATACAGAGCTTTAGCCACTATTGGAATACTTCAGACCTCCAAATAATTACTCAGACTAGCTTTAGACTCTTAATCTTGAATATGTAGTTAAACATCTGCTGAAATGTGTCTAATAAATAAGACAAATAAGTAAAATGATTAAATTCAATGCAACTTGCATGCAACAAATGAGAAAAAACTTCAATTTTTAAGAAAGATACTCGGCCACATCAAATTTTATTATGAAAGTATTAATTTTTTTGTTATTTGGTTAGACATATCGTTCAAATCAATTTTTACAGCACCACATTGATGACTCCAAGGATTTTGATGGAAGATAGCGGGTATATTTGGATTGATGTCCAGATGACATTGTTATGACTAGAATAGAATATCCTTTATTGTTCCTGCTATAAACTTTACCACATTTGTCAAATTTAAAACATAAAAATGCAAACTACAACAAACATGTTAACATTAACAAACTACTTATTTATTATGCATACAAACACAAGATTATCACAAATTATTTAGCATTCTTATATTTCACTTGATGATAGATGTCAGAAATTTATCTAATAAGTAGAATGTTTTCGAGAACAAAAATATTTATGATTTTTATTTCAAAGTTTCTTTTGTGCGATTTTTGATAAACTGTGATAATTTATTCCGCAAATTGGCATTTTCAACTATTTTTACCTGTTGTACACTATGGATACTGAAGAACACAGCCACTGAACAATCTACATTTTTTGAAAGTAATAGCCTCTAGAATGTATGTTATATATATATTACATACAATGTTATTTTACAGGTTGTAATCCCAAAAGAAACTATGAAGCCTCTAGAATGTACACTCTTCTTCCCTAAGAATTTTAACTCTGACAGCTTTCCTATCTCTCATACCAAAAACTCTTCGAATACATATTATTATGAAGAATGCACATATGCAAAGTAACTGATGAATGCATTTTATAACTTAATATAGGTAGGTACCTAAATTGTTACTATATTTGGATACACATTATCTGACAAATTTTTTCAGATATAAAAATAATCTCATTTCAGTCATACTCCACGGCCTCCCGTTTCTTAGTCTGATAGTAGATTCGATAGATTCAAACAAATGTTCTGGATTTAATAGCCACTCATTTTCTATACCAAATTTAGTGAATCACAGAGTTGAAGGCTTTAGAAAGATCAAGGCATAATGGAATAGTGTTATCATTCTCATTTAGAGAATCAATAATGCCAGCCAGTGCCTCTCCCCTTTGAAAAGTCATTGGCTGAAATTTTATTAGAACTAATTTTCATCTAAATATGTTTTCAGAAAGTTTTAGATAATCTAATAAAATAGTCCCTAATTGTAATCTTTTTAATATATAATATATAATAACAGGCTGTTCCAGTCTAGTCTGGTTGTATTTTCAATATTTAAAGCATACTTCAACATACTACGGGCGAGTTCGGGTCGACGCTCAGATTGGTCAGAGTTCATTTATCGCGTTTTATTCGCAACTCGGAGCATTCTCGTTTGCGTTCGACTAGACATAGAGTGCGTAATCTGAGCGTGCTCTTATTTCTCCAAGTTTAATGATGGAGATCTAAAAGCATGAGGGTTTTGTAACCTCACTTTTGCTCTGTATTTGAGGAAAATACAGAGGTAGTGATCATATCATCTTGAAAAAACATTTCCACTGCAAACTGCAATACATAAAGCCGATTTAAATCCATTATGTATTACTGGTGCCTGGTAAGTGGTGGCCACAAAAATAAATATCCAGGAATCCAGAACACTAATCAAATACTTTAAAATTACAGTATTTGACTATATACGGTTAGCGATGGTGTGTGCCAGGATCAGGATACGATAAATTCAAATTCAAAAAAACAAGTTATTCATGGATAAATTAACTCATTTCACCCGTATATCAAAAGAAATTACAAATTTGACACGAATTTATAAGATTGTGGTTATGATCACGCATCATTTTTGACAGGCGGCATCCACACAGCGTTCGAGATAGATTGCTATCCCCAGAACACTTTGCTCATGACGTCATAATACCTACTCCGCTCGCTCTGTCAAGTGTTGACTCGAACTCACCCTACAACATAAGTTCAAGAGCCTCTATCAAGGCTGTGGAGTCTAATGCAAAGGACAAAGCTGGACAGAGTGCTCTAAATAGGTTGGGAGTGCCACAATAGATCTTCTAGGTCGCGGTGGACCAAGCCAGGGGGCCGACTCCTACATAAATCTAATCTAACATAAGTTCATCAGGTTTAACCACACCAGAGGTCGAGAGAGGTTGGAAGAGAGAGAGATGGTGAAAAGGGGGAGAGGAGATAGAGAGATATGGGGTAAAGGGGAATAGGAGAGAGAGAGAGAGAGAAGAAACCAGTTTACGGAATTAAGCGTCTTAGCAAATGATTTATGTACCAAAATATTTCCATCATAGTTTGTTTGAAATTCAGAGGTATAACACAATTCAAAAATTTTATTAGATCCGAAGAGTCTAATAATTCTTATTTACTGAAATACTTTACAGACTAAGAACTTAGTAGATAATATTTAGAGTATATGCATATATAATAGCCAAGCTATTTTCTATTTGTCATCGAACTTTTCTGCTTAATTTTTGTTAATTAAGTTAATGTAACGCAGTTGTAACATATATTTAAGTAAGGGGTGATATAATAGTTCAGAAATAGTGTAGTATATAGTAAAAACGCAACTGTGCCATAAGAGTAACTGGCTCAATAAAGAAGGTCAGTCAGGGTTTGACCATGTAAGATGCGAGAAAACTTGCTGTACCTTCAACAACAAGGTACCTACTGTTTATCATTGAGTGTTTGTATAGATTTGGATTATTATATTTATCTAGTGGCCATTAAACATTGTTACTACTATTAATTTTATTTATATTTTATCCCAAAGAACATAATGGTATTTATATAACACTTCAAAATGTTTTTATTTTGTTCTTTGTGGCAAGTATATTTAACATTACTGCAGCCAATATACTAACTGGTTATTTTGAAAATTTTTCCTTTCACATATTCCTAATTATTTAATTTATCACTGATATGTCGCTATTCGGTAGTACTTGCACACTCTCAAAATATAAAAAAAATTAAACTTGTAGTCATAATAAACTGAAAAGTTATATTTTCAAAATGATGGAAACTCTCAACTATTCATTCTTGGCTTGAATATAATTACAGCTAAAATCACAACCTTACCATTACAAGGTTTATCAACAAGACCAGCAAAAAACTGCAATTAAATACATTATAAAACACTCTTGGCCACCTCCATCGATACCACACGTGACTTCTAAAAACAGAATTCATCACCATGTATATTTTTACATATTAGGATAAAGTATCCTTTCACAAGAACTTTTATATAGGGGTTAATGGATCTCATAACAAGGGAGATAAAACCAACGAAACATGTCATATGGGTATGTTAGTAGTGGTGAGAAACACACAGTAGCCAACTTTTTGGCCTTTACTACTATACAATTTTTTTATAATGGCACTTGCGGAAAAGCAGGTCGCTATCTGCCTGTCAATTTGCCAATAATTATCAGATGGATTGTAGCAAAGACCAAAAGAGGGGACTACTGTGTTTCTCACCACTGCTAACATTCCAGATGCCCTTGTCCATCAAGACCATTACCTATGGCACTCTGATGAGCACAGAATAAGTGCAAAACCGGTCAGTGTCTAGTGGTTGGTCTTGATGAAGGATGTGGCGACTTCCATGGAGATGCTGGAGTACTGCAATGCCAGTCGGAGCAGTAATAGTCTGTGTAGTAATGGTTTTCGGCATCTCCTTCAAATATATCGCATGGGTGTTGGGCAAACAATTACTAAATTATAATTTATCTCTAAATACATATTGTGCTAAAAATTAGTAGTTCTTTTTCGCTTCAGAAACATTACTCTGTGGAAATAGTTTTTATGTATCAAGTGGTAAATTTACTGTGTTTAAAAAAATATATTTTTAGGTGCAACATGTAGGTAAGCAGATTTGTAAATGCACATATAAGGAAATATATGTCTTTGTCCATATGGGTATAATCTAAAATAAATTGATTGTTCTAAAAAACCAAATAATTTTTTTATTTGCTTTTATTTAGTGAATGGTGTAATGAAGCACATTTTTCAACGCAAATATATTAGTCCATTACTTGTAAATAGTTTATTTAAATCTTCGCCGTTCCGCACAAGGAAAATAAAGACCGCGCGCACGCCGTTCTCGGAACGACTCGGGCGCACTCGAGACTTCCCGTTCCAGCCAGATTAGGCGATGAAATGGTCATCGCAGAAAATCAGTCTACGTCCTACCTGAGTGCGAACCAGTCGACTCCAGCAAGAAGCCCGCCGCCAACTACGTAGGTATACGACGTCACAGAAAGTACCGTCCGACCGCCTACGTCACGTTAATGACGACCGCACCTGTGACGTCAGTAGTAGTGGAAAGTCCATATTCTACTGCGCCGATCCGAGAGTGGGAGAATTGCGATTCTCCACAACCGACTTAGGCATTCCGAGACATTTAGTCTGCTAGTAACCACCATCCGAATCAGCTGCCTGTTGAAGAGTTCCGAGTAAGTACAAATCTACGAGTCCGATACCTGTGCGCAGGTACCACTAGCTCCCTACCACCGTCCACAAGTTATTACTAAGAGTTAGTGGACAAGTCAGACGGTACCGACCAGACCGCCACCAAAGACAGACGTGTCTAAACCGCAGCAGGAAGTAAGAGTAGTAGTAAAGTCCGTTTTCGAGCTTTTGCATAGTCTGGAGCATCTGAAGGTACTCTCGCTAGTTGTCATTCCTAGTGTGAAGACCGGTGGATGTCACCATAGTAGTAAACTCCGTTTTAGAGCTTTTGCATAGTCTGGAGCATCTGAAGGTACTCTCGCTAGTTGTCATTCCTAGTGTGAGGACCGGTGGATGTCACTAAAGTAGTAAATTCCGTTTTCGAGCTTTCACATAGTCTGGAGCATCTGAAGGTACTCTCGCTAGTTGTCATTCCTAGTGTGAAGACCGGTGGATGTCTCCGTAGTAGTAAATTCCAGTTCAGAACTTTCATGTAGTCCGGGACAGCTGAGGATATTCTCTCTAGCTGTCATTCCTAGAGCGAATATTTCTGGGTGTGTCATTACAACCGCGATATACCTATTTATGCTAACCATACCTTTTCTTTCCAGCGCGACTAAGGATATTCTCTTCCGTACGAATACTCCTTAGCTCGACATTACCACACCCATATTTACTGTATACAATAGCCAAGTATATTAGATTCACCATTAAATTTTGCTTAGTATTTTGCTTAGTATTTATAACTGCTTCCTCCCCCTGGTATCTGCACGCCCTGTCACACCCCGGATTGCTTATTAACCGTTACCGTTCCCCCTACCGTAGCTTAGTCCGCTTAGCTTGTTGCCAACCCGCTTGTAGCTAACCCATAATAGTTGCTTCATATTGCTTGCCCCTACGCCGCCTGTGGTTTATTAGTTTTAGCTTTAAGTCTCTTAGGATTGTACATAGTAGGTTTATTTGGTTTAATATATGTATAACATGGTTATTGATGTATTATTACTATCTGTTGTGTGAAGTCTAATTTTCCCTATCGACCGACCTGGCGTACCGTATCTTCCCTGTAGCTATCTGAGTAGTGGTGTTCCTGTTCAGGATTAATTAATTAGTTTTAGATGATTTATATTTTCTTTATTAAAGTACACTTTAGTTAGTGACTACAAACTCTTAAACTAGAAACTAGATACACAGTACACATTAAGTTCTTAATCACCACTGACCATGGATTAATAACATGCAACTATTTTTATAATTATTACCAGCTTTCTTTTTAACACCTTCTCCTAATAATTATAAAAAATAAACATAAAAGTGAATTTTACCAAAAATGACAAATTTTTTTTTTTTTTTTTAAGAATACCTATATAAAGAACAAAACAAAACCGAATTCATTTTACCAACACACTCTTGTGCTTCATAAATTTTGTATTATTCAATGCTTTAGTTAAAATATCTGCCGTCATTTCTTCTGTTGGAAGTACTCAATTTTAATCACTCCTTGTTTGATTTGTTCGTTTATATAATGGTATCTTACATCAATGTGCTTACTACGACGATTGAATTGTCCATTTTTTATTAATGTCAGCGCACTTTGATTGTCCATTTTTAAGGTTATATTTACACTATCATTAAGAATGTCTTCTAATAATGCTTTTAAGTACATTAATTCTTTCACACTCTGCTGCAGCAATATACTCTGCTTCTGTACTGGATAGGGCTACTGTAGATTGTTTACGCGAGCACCAGCTGCTTGGTCCACCGCAGAAAAAATGACATATCCAGTTGTACTTTTCCTCGACTCGATGTCTCCAACAAAATCTGAATCACAGTATCCAGTTAAATCATTTCCTTGATTATCACTGTTTTTGTGGTATACTACTCCATTATCTTTAGTTGACACGAGATATCGCATAATTCGTTTTACATTACTAACGTCTATTTTTGAGGGATTTTCTATTTTTCTGCTACCATAGCTTACTGCAAAGGCTATGTCTGGGCGTGTCTTATTTGATAAATATAACAAACTTCCAATACATTCTCGATATGGAAAATTTCCTTCGGCTTTTTCATTATATTCAGACACATGATAATTAATTAATGGAGTCGTAGCATATTTTGCATTTTCCATGTGGAATTTTTGTAATACCATTTCAGTGTACGTTTCTTGACTTAATTTTAGTTCTTTCTGATTTTTATCAATTTTCATACCTAGAAATGTATTCACTCTGTCACTTGCTGTCATTTCAAACCTTTCTTTTAGTATCTTCAATAAATCATTTATTTTTTTTCATTTTTACCAACTATAAGTCCATCGTCTACGTATATTGCTAGAAAAAGTGTACCTTTTGTGTTCTTAAAAATACATTGTTCTGCTTTTAAAGAATACAAGCCACTTTGTTTTAGGTAACTAGTAAAATGTTGATTCCATCTGAGTGGCGCTTGTTTCAGACCATATAAGACCTTTTTTAATCGACAGATTTTATTTTTCTGTGCACTATAACCCTCAGGTATTGACATGTATACTTCTTCAGTTAGTTCACCATATAAAAATGCTGTTTTAATGTCGAATTTCTTGATTACGTAATTATTTTTTAATGATAGAGCTAAAAGTAGACGTAATGAAGTCACATTCACTAATGGACTGAAAACTTCTTCGTAATCAAACTCCTTTCCCAGAAAATAAAAGTGAGGAAGAAAAAAACTCGTAGCGAAGAATAGATGCAAAAGCCCAAAAATACATTGTGACATCAATTGACAAAAAACTAATTACCCATATTATGAACTGTGAACACTCATATGAGATGTATGAAAAATGAAAACTATTTTTTGAAAAATCTACTCAAGACCAAGTCTGCAATCTTTTACAGCAGTTCTACAGTATTTCATTTGAAAAAGGAGTCGACATAACACAGTACATAAGTAAGATTGAGAATTTAGCACACCGACTTAAGAATTTAAATCAAAGCATTGACGATAACATGATTATAAGTAAGATTTTATGTACGCTACCTGAAAACTATTCATATTTTATATCGGCCTGGGAGTCAGCACCAGTAGAAGAGCGTACCTTAGGAAAACTAACAACCAGGCTCATGTAGGAAGAACAGAGACTATTTTTATAATTATTACCAGCTTTCTTTTTAACAGTTCCTACACTATAACCAGGAACTGGCGCCCGAGGCAAAGTAAAAGAGAAACCGAACCTCGGGCACTAACGTGACACTTTCTACTTGCAAATCGGGAAGTACCCGTCACAATGTTAAATGTTAGTTTTACTGTTTATTAACGTTAAAGTATGAGTGAATAGCGAGCTGAAGAAGGTAAAAATGCTATCAGTATTCTAGTACACTTTTTATCAGAGCAAAAGTGCAAAAACCTTCAACTATATGGAGCCAATACTCCATGTTTTGAACAACTATCTTCATAAAAATGTGGATATAAATAAATTTATGAATTTAACTGATTTTCTGAAGAGAAATGTAGAAAGATACCCACCAAAAGTATCAAAAGTTTTTAATAAATTATTAAAGGAAGCAGTTAACGATTTTTTCTGATATTAAAAGTATTCTTTTATCAAAAAACTTTTGAAATTGTTTCGTACAATGTTTATTTTTATTGTTGGAATATGGTTGGTTTTATATTTGCAATCCCTGGATATTCAAGAATTTTATAGTTTCATCAAAATCAGTATTCCAGGCATATACATTTTTCTTATTATATTTAGTCGATTATGCTGAATCTTTCCAGGTTAACACGGTACCTTAATTACATTTTTTAGGCATCTGAAATTTTGAATGTTTCACAGAAAGAGAATTGAACATTTGATTTGGAAACTAAACACTTTGTATATTTAGAATCTTAAGATCTTAAGATTAGAATGAATATATGAATGATTAGAATCATATATTTTTTAATTAAATTGTCCTAACTAGTTAGGACCATTTAATTTTACTCTTGCTGCAATGAGACCACACACAAAGAGTCACATTTAGTTATTCTGCTTAAATGACGCAGTTCCATTTAAAATTTTTGAGTACTTTTAAAATAATTATTTAGACAAGTTTGGACTCCCTGTAAAACAAACAAAAGTAAATACTTATTTTTATACTATTTTTTGTAGATTAAAAAATAAAATTGCCTAAAATATCAAGGTTACCTGATAGTCCAGGATCCGAATTAAAATCGTCCTTCACCCATCTGCTTACCGGATTAAAGGTAAATTTTACCAGATAGTATGTAAATAAATATTTTGCGAATTAGTTGCCTAAAGAAATGTGTTCATGGCTGTTATTAATTAAAAATACTGTAATTAATATGTTTTTCAATATTTCACTCGCTTACAAAACGAATTTACTACCAATCGAAGTTAAAGCATAAGGAACATACAACAGTTAGGTTGTCAACCTTTTCTCTTCCCTATTTCTGGGTTGCCAGGTATAAACAAGGGAGTCGATACTACTCTTATCGGTTTTCTCATTAAAATAGATATTAACCCTTAACCACGGACGTGTCGTCTCACAGACATCTTGTAACATAAATACTATATAATTCAAATGTGGCGCCACACACAGGGCTGCCACTTTATGTAATCTAAGCCTGATTGGTACTTAATTTGTACACGTATTATCAGCCGTTTGCGATTTTACTGTGGGAAGGGATGTGCTTAATGCTTATTTGTGAAGAGTCGTCTTACAGACGACACGTCTGTGTGAGTGTTAAATTTTCGTACAACGAAAAGGTGTGCTGGAAAAAACCTTTTTTTAGTTTTCTTTATACATCTATTTTTTGTACCTTTGCTTTGATACTCTAAACCAGATTTTGTAAAATAAATATGGTAAAAACTTAAAAACAGTGTGTGGAAACTGAACAGAAACTAATTTTATACGTAGCTGTGTACAACTTTTTTGTTAGTTAATTGGTAACCAGTCAAAATTTTTTCGCCTGATCATCAATAGTATTATATTAGTAGATATAACTAGTAATATCGGTTTCAATATTAAATTAGGATTTTTTGTTTTTCTACTTTAACAGTGATTGTAGTCTGAGAGACGACACATCCGATTATATGTCTCAGATACAATATGTCCGTGGTTAAGGGTTAAAATAAAAATAATTTTATTGCGAACACAGGGGTATAGGGTTGCTTGTGAAAAATCGTTCATGAATTACGGTTCTCAGGCTTTGCAATGGAGTTCCGACCGAGCAGCCGAAGTGGAAACACCTAGGCTAGAGCGTGCAAAACAACCCGTGTGTATAGTGAGTGCAGCACAGTGAAGTGGAGGCCCCACAACAAATTGTCTGTTCTTAGACAACAAACAATCAACACTAGTACGGTGAAATAGTGCGTTTAATTTGTGTATGTTTGGAGGAAACATGGCACCGAATAAACCGACGCCGATGGACGCGTCTACTTCGATGGACTCGTCTATTTCGATGGATTCCCCTAATTCAGACAGATCCAGAGCAACACCGACGCCAAAAATCACTACGGTCCTGGCGCACATCTATTATGAGATGAAAGATGAGAGGGATGCGTTGATATAGATAACCCAAGATCTGAGGAAAGAAATCCAAGAGCTGAGGGAACGCTAGCAAGAAATGACCGAGCTAGCTAGAACCGAGAGGACGGGGGCGATACCTAAAGCCGCTAAACAAGCGGTGAGAAAGACACCGCACCCGCCGCCGTGGTCGCAGGTAGACAAGGTAAGAGAAAAATCACCTCTCTATCTCTTTCAGGTTCGTCGGACGAGGAGCCGACAAAGCAACCGAGGACGGAACCAGACGAAGTGGGCCACCGCCCAAACACAGGAGGCAGGAAAGGAAAAGATCCCTCCAGTGATCCTGCGCGACGAAAATCAGTGGACCACAGTGAGCAAGGCCCTAAACCGCTCCCGTGTGGCTTTTACCAAGGCCCAACTAATAAATGGAGGCATCACGATTACTCCGGCCACGGTAAATGACCACAGGAAGTTAACCAGATGCCTTACAGACCAAAAACATTCTTGTATACCGGGATGACGAGCCGGAGGACAAGGAAGCTGATGCCTTTGGTACTTGTCCAAGTACCAAAGATGCTGCGACTTGGTGGTAAGAGTCGAAAGACAGCGGCAGCAACAGGGAGCGTCCCAATGTCACCGATGTCAGAAATTCGGCAATAGACAAAGCCGCTGCACCGCCCAGGCCAAGTGTGTCAAATGTGGAGAAAACCACCCCACAGCCGAGTGCCGCAAGACCTTGGCCGAGGTCGAGGACGAGGCAGCCAAAATGATGGCCCAAATGCAAGCATGGTGGGCAGCAATGAGCACCTTTCTGTCTAATGCACCAGCGATGCTGAAGAAGTGATGTTCACGCAAAATACGAGACCCAAATCTCTCAGACTTGCGTCATGGAACATCGACGGTTTCAGCGCAAGAAAGCATGAAGTAGAAGAACTCGTGTCACGGCTAGAAATAGACGTGATTGCACTACAGGAGACCAAGTTGAGAGAAAACAAGAGGGCCAAGGTAGCGGGGTACAAGATGTACAGAAAGAATAGAGTAGAAACACCAGGAGGTGGAGTAGCGCTGCTCGTAAGAAACGGAATAGACCATCACGAGATTACGACGCCGGAAATGGTAAACATGGAAGCCGCTGCTGTCGCAATCCATACCGAGAGGTACGGTGAAATCGCGGTGGTGTCCTGTTACCAGACCCCAACCCTACCACTCCTAGCTCAACACATCGAGGCAGCCCTGACGGACAGGCCGCAAGTACTGGCAGTTGGAGATTTCAACGCTAAGTCCCCAATGTAGAACAGCAGGACGACGAACACCCACGAAAGGGTGCTGCTGAACTACCTAGACGCCTACGACGGAGTTGAAGTAATGGCACCGGATGGCACCGACATTCTACGGAGCCATAGGCATACCTGGCGTGCTGGATATCGCTTTACTCAAGGCTATACCGATGGTGGCTAAAGTGGAGTTGGTGCACGAGGGGTCCTCCGCACACAACCCCTTCCTTCTTAGCCTCGAAGAACAGCAGCCCACCGACACATACTTCACGAAGAGGCGCACTGATTGGGAACAGTTCCGAGCAGAAATGCTAAGAATCTGTACACCCTATCGCGTCATTGACACGAGGTGGGGGGGGGGGGGAAACCTTGAGAAAGATATCCGCGCTGCCATAGAAGCCTGCACAAGGGAAACACAGGTGAGATATCTTACTAACCCAACAGGTGATTTACCCTTGCAGATGCAGGAGATAATTAGGGAACGACGCTGTCCCAAGAGACGCGCTCAGAGGACGAGGACTCCCCTGGATAGGCAGGCGCTAAACCAGCTGAACCGGAGAGTCAAAGCTTCATTGTACGAGCATCAGGCCAGACAGCAACAATACCTAGAGTCGTTAAACACCGAGGATCGAAGTCTGTGGAATGTCCAGAGAGCTCTGAGGACCAACCGACGAACGACTCCCCCAATCCAAGGCGAAAACGGGCTCGTATGCACGAGACAGGAAAAGGTCGAAGCATTCGCTGCCAGCCTGGAACTGCAGTGCAGGGAGAACAACCGGCCGAATGAGGACGAGGAGCACGCCGACGATGTGAAGCGACGAGCTCGAAGGATTTCACAGATGCCAGATCACGGACAGATCCGTCCCCCCTCCGCGGAGGAAGTCAAGGACATGCTGTGCCTGCTTAAAGACCCGCAAGGCGCCGGGGAGTGACCAGATAGGGAACAGGACGCTTCGAAAGCTGCCGCCCAAGGCCGTAGCAGCGTTGGTAAACATTACTAACGCAATCCTGAGGCTCCGCTATTTCCCTTCCAGATGGAAAAAAGCCGACGTGATACTCATTCCGAAACCAGGTAAGAATCTAACCTTTCCCGTAAGTTGCAGACCTATCAGCTTACTTCCGGCAATAAGCAAAGTGGTGGAAAGGATAATCCTGGTCAGAATCCAAGAGTTCTCCGATGAACTACGAGTCATCCCCGACGAGCAATTCATTTTCAGGAGAGAACACTCCACCGAACAACAAGTCGCGAGGTTGATCGAACGCGTGATCGAAGGATTCAACCGAAAACAGGTCACAGGCGCGGTTTTCTTGGATGTTGCCAAAGCGTTGGACAGGGTATGGCACGACGGCCTGCTGGTCAATATGATCGACGCGGGCTACCCTGCTGCGATGATAAAACTCATCCAGACGTACCTTTGAGGAAGAGAGTTTAGGACGAAGGTAGAAGGCACCCTATCGGCGTATCGTCCGTTACAGACCGGAGTCCCCCAAGGCTCCGTCTTGTCACCCTGCTTGTTCGCCATTTTTACGTCGGACCTGCCTAGGACACAATCGACACACACACCTCGCTCGTCCTGTACGCAGACGACACGACATTCATTGAGGTGCTATCATTCTCCCGAGGCGAGAATGATAACGAGGTATCTCCAACAGGCGGTGTTCCTTCTTGAGAACTGGTGCAACAACTGGAAGGTAAGTATAAATCCCGACAAGTCTAATGCTATTCTCTTTTCTCACAGATACAGACAGACACCAGCTGGACACGTCAAAATGAACGGGGCCGATATCGATTGAAGAGACACCGTCACTTATCTAGGGGTACATTTGGATAAGAGGCTGCGGTGGAAACACCACATCCAGAAAGTCGTAGAGAAGGCGAAGCTACAGTGAGCTCAGCCTAAGGAATAAGCGAACCCTTATCAAGACAGTTATCCAACCCCAGTTGACATATGCGTCAGCAGCATGGGCGATTGCTGCAAAGACGTATATAAAGAAGATCCAGGCCGTCGAAAATATCGCGCTAAGGGCAGTGGTAGGTAGTTGCACCCTGGTACCTGCGGGCAGCCGATATATACCGGAACCTCGACTACGTCCCAGTCCTAGAAGTCATCAGGAGACGCGGAGTCAAGTTCTTCGCGTGTGCCGATACGCACAGCAACCCGCTAATCCGGGACGTCGTGGACTACAAGCCCGATGCGGCCGCTGTACACAAACGGCCAAGGCGGCAACTGCTGGACCCTGGATGAGAGTAAGATCTTATGTTTCAGATTCCACCCGGAACAAGCGTAGAGGGCAACGAAGCGACCAAAAAAACGACCCTCAAACCTCCACTCGCAGCCGCGACCGCCGACAGCGGTCAGCGGACAGCGGATATTGGCGGAGGCGGCGGCGGCTTTGTAATTACAAAATTGGAGCAAGCCAAGACGCGCGACAGAGAAGCATTGCCCGTACTATTCGGTATGATAAAGGAGGATGCAGCATAACAGCTGCGTGAGGCACTACTGTCGGATGAAATAGAATGCGCATGATGTTTCTTCATGCGATTGAAAAAGACAAAACTAGTATACTGCCGAGAGTCGTTTTGGAGCGGCAGACAGCGGTAAACTTTTAATTACTGAAAATATAAAAATGTCTTTTAAATATTTTCCATTAAATATAATATATGATATTAAAATATAGGAATATTTATCAAAATAATAACATGTTAGTGACATATTATACTTATTTTAAAATTTTTATCTATTTTATAAGGAGAACAAAGTAAACAAATTAAAACATTTTTTAGAAAACGAAAAAATCATTAATACATTAGTGTCGTGTAAAAGAACTTTATTATACAACAATTGGAATACAAAAAAAAAATTAAATTTTTTGATTTTTCAATTACTGAACATTTAAGCCAATAAATAATATTAAAAATATACTATAAAAAATACAGAGGGTATAATAAAAAATTATGTTTAGACTTCCCAGCTATACCAGAGGTAAAACTCTTTAACATGATAATGATTAATTTGTTTGCTTAGAAAAGCATGCAGTTATACTAAATATAATTCAGGAAGATAAAAACTAAGTAGCATTTGATATATCTAATTACAGAGTTCTAGTCCAGAAGACACAAAATTTTGACCAATATGTAAAAAATTATATCAGGAAAACTTTATGATTTTGGTAACTTTTCACATGATTGATGAATAAATAAAGTGGCAGGAAAGGAAACTAGAGCGCCTTTGTAATAATAAGTTTTTAATCTCTCTCTCCGTGATTGACAACAGTTCGAATTTCACCGCTTGTCAACTTTTTCATATTATTGCTCCTATATTAAATCTATGCGCACTGGTAGCATTCTTAATAAGCAACTAGTACTGCAATATCACTATGTAAATGGCTAACAGCCTACTGTTCACTTCAATTAATAAGGTTTTCCAGGTTTCTCTTATTCTCGTACTACATGGTAGATAGTTAAAGTTATAACATCGTAAGTCGTTCCTGGGCGCATTCGCCGCCTGCAAAATAATATGCCGCTTCCTCTCCCACACAAGTCTCTGACTTCCGGGCTCATCATCAAGATAAGAATGAGGGATAGAGATATTATTATTATTTTTATTATTATTATTATAAGTTTTGAACACTTCCTGAAAAAACTCAACTTTATATTAATAACTGCTGTTGAACACTATCTGAATATATTAAAGCACTTGGATATCAAATATGTGTTCCAGAACCCTAGAACCTGTTTTGAGCATCATGGCAAACAAAGTTTCCCTTTTCCACTCGAGAAGAGGCTGCGGGGAGAGCTGCGAAGAGAGCTGCGAAGAGAGCTGCCAAGAAATTTTGTGTTTAGAATTTAATCTGGTACTGGTTACTTTTGTAATAAACAGGTAAAAGTTAATTTGACTTAATTTACGTATTCCTTTATGAAAAAACTTCCTTCACTGTTAGTACTTTAGAATGAAACAAAAATTTACAAATTATAAAATAGCATATAAAAAAGCCAATAAAATTAATAGAGAGCATAATACAATAAATCAGGTCAATAACAAGACAAGTATAATAAAAAATACCATGCAATTTTAGAAAATACTAACAGATAGTAGATTGGACTGGAGTGTTTTAAACTATTTTTAAGACCTCTAAGTGAATGCTCGGCAAACTTTAAACCTGTGCTATTAGCACTTCTCAACATTCTTGATATTTTGTTGTCAAAACCACTGCATATTCGTAAAATAATGTCTATTGTAAAACACATGATGAGATCTAGTTTGCCATTTAATAATATTAAAATACATCAGCAATAATAATTCTGGGCAATTTCTTAGTAGAATACATATTCAAAATGTCATATTCAAAAATATTTTAATGGTCTTTACTATATTTACACTAGGAAAATTTTATTTGAATGAATTAATAATTCTTAAAAATGTATTCCAGAACGTATGATTGATAAAATTAATTCTATCCAGCCATATTCTAATCTTGATTTTATACGAGAATAGTACATCGTAAACATATTTATTGGCAGATAAATTATTACAATATGAGCTTCAGTACTATTCTTTTAACCCAATTTAAATTCAAGTGCAAGACAGATAATGAATTTGATTTCTAAGCAAATCTTTTCGACATGAAACCGATAACCCAGAGTGCATTACATTGTTTAACATTTAGATGGCTGGAGACATGATGAGACATGGTTTAGATGAAAAGAATTAATCAGAATCTGTTTGAAATGAATTAAGAAACAATTATTACTTGATAAATAAATGTGTCATTATATTAAAAATAAAAATTTAAAATAATAAAAATGATTTTCTTGTTTTTATCATGAATATGGATACTACTAAGGTAAAGGTATTTAGTTCAAACATCAAAAAACAGCTTGTATTGTACAAAAACCCATTTTACTAAAAATGTTTATATTCTTTGTACTTTCTATTCTCTATACTTTCCAGTATATAGGTAAATACTACCTATATACTGGACAATTAGTATAACAGCTTAAAAATAGAGATAAATATGTTTTAAACAAACCAGCTTATAATTATTATTATGTAAAAATAGCAAATATACCTAAAAAATTATAATTTTTTAAGTTCTATATTCATTCTAATTTAAAATTTTACACACTATTAAAATTGAATTGAAAAATGAAAAATAGGAATAGATTAGCTAGTTTAAAATATTATTAGAGTTAAAAATTTCACCACAGAAATAGACGTTCTACCTCCAAGAATCAATTAGATTATTACTGATCCACCTACTTTTAAAAAACTTGTCAACGTATTTTGTTGTGCAGATATATTTTTACATTAATTGTCATATTTTATAATAGGGTTTCATATATGTAACTATAAAAGTGTTGAGATTTGAAGCTTTTAGGTATATAACTACTGCTATTCATTTAAAACATAATTATCCTTTTATTTGAAGAAGTTGATGTTCTTTCTCCAAAAATAAAGTACCTATGAAGAACTTGTAAGTAACTAGTTACTTGTCATAATAATAATAATAATAATAAATCCTTTGTTATAAATCAAGGTCATAAAGTTTCTTATATATAACTGCACTGTTCTCAACATAAATTTCAATTTTGTATTTCATAACAAAACCATCTCAACCTAAAGACAGTTTATTTACCATTCCATATGTCTATTACAGTAACAAACATTTACTCTATTGAGAAAAACCTAATAAGCCGAAATACTAGTATATAGTGTTTTCTATATATTTCTTGAAACATCTAAATGAGATCTGTTTTTTGTTTTCAAAAAAACAATTACTTAAATGTTATAACCACCGAATAAAGATTATATTACACAGAGTGATTTTTGCATTAATGCCAATTTAGTAAATTTCACAGAGCATTTTTCAATTTTTTTAAATGGAATACTCTGTATATTATTTAATTTTTCAATTCATACATTAATTCTCTACCATTTTCGTGAACTATGTCCTATGGTACTTATTTTCAATATTTTCAGAGATATTTGCAGATTTTCTACCAGAATCCTTAAATTATAATTATAAGCGGCACGTATTGTAATTCTATTTTTCTAGATATTTCAGATTTTTTTATGTAAAAAATAAGCATTTGGACAGTTTTCTTGAAAGGGGTTGGAACCTTTGGTGTGAAGATAAATAACACTGACGTAGTTTTCCACATAACACTATACTGCACTCGACGCGCGTTTCGCCAACCAAGTTGGTCTCATCTGGAGATGATTAAGACTAAACCTGTACTAACATTCTGTCCTATTTATACCTAAACCATTTCTACGGTTTAATGAACCGTCGCGACAGCTCAGTGATCCATCGCGACTGATTTACTAACAAATGAAGCGGGATTGGCCCTCTGTCAACATTCATACTATTTTTACATTCGGCAATTTCCAAACTCTTAAAAGCGTACAGCTGTCTGGAATGGGTTAGATATATGTAACCTCCTATTAGGTTAAATGTAACCTTATTAGATATATGTAACCTGTAAACTGGAGTAACAAGGTTGTTGCAGGATTTAAGTACATTTATTACTTCAGTAATCATTTTTGGTAATGGATTTTTAGAAAGTTTATTATAAGGGGCATTATTAATCAGGTTGTCTACATTTTCATAATGGTCCTCTTTATCTAAAATTATAACCTTATGCCTTAGGTAAACCTTACCAGCTTTTAGGTAAAAACAATCTTTTCCACACAGCCGTTTGATTATTTTCCTATCCTTAGTGGACTTTGGATTACTATTAATTTCTGCTTTGCAAACATTGTAACTTTATCTGAAATGTGTGAAGATTTTGGAATTTTAACTTGAACAAAATTTGGAAAAACCGAACGACGTTTGCAGGTTTTTAGAGACTAAATATCTGACCCAATTAATCTAATCTCATCTTCTTATCTCTACTTATCAATCAGAAGATCAATTCAAACTAGATTCAAGAAACATATGGCTCATCTCAAATATGGTAGAACAGATAAGTCTAGTGTCGCCCAAGAAGCGTTTGAGAACAATGATAAAATAGATAGTAGCAATTTAAGACTAATTAGGAACGTAACAAATTCCAAACAGATGGATGCTTTTAGAGTTTGGAAATTGTTAAATATAAAAATAGTAGGAACGGTGACATTGGGCCCATCCCATATAAGCCGCTTTATTGGTTAGTAAATCATGGTTCGCTGATCCGTCGCGGCGGTGCATTGATAATTTTACATAATTTTAAGCAATTACATTGATTCATTTTCTTAATTAATGTCCAAACAGACATAATTTCCACCATTATACCACGAAAAACCCAAAAGTCATGGGACAACGACAGTGGTCAGTAAAGGTATAGGGAGGTATTGTTGGAGACTATATTACTGGCCCACATTTTTTTAATGGTCACCTCACTAGTGATCAATAGTTACGTTTTTTGGAAAATAATTTGCCACAACTTTTGCAAAATGTACCTCCAAACATTAGGGAGAATTTATGGGGCCAACATGATGGCACCTCAGCACATTATTCCCTGTTTGTTAGTCCCAGTACAGTTCCCAGATGGATGGATAGGAAGGGGTGGTCCTGTTAACTGGCCAGCCAGATCTCCAGACTTGACTAAATTAATTTCTTCTTGTAAAGACATCTTAAGAATATTGTCTACCAAACTCCTCCAACAACACCAGAAGATATGAGACAATGGATACAAGACTCATTTGTTTCTGTTTTCGTGGAGCTATTACAGTTAACAAATAATTCATTCTTAAGGAGATTAGAAAAATGTATTGAATGGAATGAAAGATATTTTGAACAATTATAAATATCTACTAATTAATTAAAATGTATTTATAAATGAGCGTATACCTATTGCCATTGTGATTTATATTAAATTGTTAGTTAAACCTGTAGAATAAAATTTTAAGATAATCTTAAAATAAGTTAAATAATTGTCTTGATATTAAAGAAGGTTTTCATCTAAACAGCCATAACTGTAGATTCTTCTTCTTCTTATTTTCACTTATTAATTTAAAGAAACTGTCCAAATGGTTAATTTTTACGCAAAAAATCTGAAAAATTAAAAAAAAAGTTTAAAAATTCTCTTTGAAATTTAGTAAACTGGCGTTTATGAAAAAACACCCTGTGTAATATAATCATTATTCTGTGGTTGCAACATTTAAGTAGATCCCTTGGCTATGTAATTAGAAAATATTTACTTTTAATTGACTGTCATTTTCACACAGCAGGTTTATTTGTTAAACTTTGTCCCAACCAAAATTTTCATATTTTCTTAATAACTCGGTAACGCCGTATCATAAATTAAAAATGGGCACATCAATGAAAAGAGAATTGTTCTGTGATTTCGAAAATATTAAAATATTTATAGCAATCTATTTTAAAAAACTGACCTTGAGGTGCTCCTCTGTAGTGAGTCATCCCGTATATTTTAAAACATTTTCTAAATGTGCACTTTGTGACACTATACCTATCTCACTCCTATGAAAGTTTTTTTCCAGTACCCTTAAGAGGGCCGATATTGGACTTTACCCCACTAATGAGCAATAATTAACCTATTTTGACTCCATAACAGATCTTCCTTTACATCACTCACCACTAAACCATTAAACCATATTGCAATAATACTATCACAGAATGTATGGATAACTTCTGAAATAGTAATATTGTACTGATATGAGCTTTTAATACTATAAATTGAATATCATTTATTTATTCTTCTTCTTCTTCCTGCGGGTCGGTTTCACTAAAGTGAGTCCCAAAGCACTGCGGCCACAGCTAGACCTATTGTGCATCATGCTGATTTTCTATTCAGCGAGCATCTTTATTCTTTGAATAAAGTTCAAAAGACTACTCACTGAAATTTCCCTTAACTCACAAGATCCAAGAATGATTTACTCAAGAGTGTTATTAGATTATACGAGCTTAACTAGGACATTGACAAAGAATATGCAGCGCAATCTTGTCTTCAATTATTTATTAGTTGTAAACATTGTCAAATATTAGACCTTTGCCTTCTCGTTTTCGTGAAGATATTGCCAAAAGACAGTTTCCGAGAAAGTGTTTCCTTTAAGGCATCCAAGAAATGCTCAAAAATCAAAAAAAGTTTTTTAAAAACGTTTTAAAAGTGTTTTAACTTCTGCTCCAAAATTAAGTCCTGCATTATCTTTGTGAATACTGGACTAAAAATATATTCCTGTATGTAACAGCGAATTGTGACTTCCTGAAATTGAATATTTCTGACAATTTCATATTCGCATACCTCAAATACTGTCAAAATCTATTTTTTTTTTTTCAAATTTTACAAATACTGTAACTCTGTAATATCTAAAGATTAATAAAATTGACTGAAAACCGAAAATCTTAGTAGATTTAAAAAATACACTCCTAATTTTGGCCTCATTATATAATATTATCAATTCCTTGTGAACATGATACAATTTTCTTTCACTAAAAAGCTGTTATAGTACGTCGTTGTCACCAAATTTTTCTTACTAGGTATTAGAAGTACCTACCTACATCCATCGCCCTCTATATCAATTTTCTACGAGAGGTCTCTAGTTAATTTTACAAAAAAAAAATATAAGGTATTATAGAAATGAATGTACAAGAAGTCATATTATATATTTTTAGTGATCTTTTTTAAACACTTATTTGTTATTGTATACAGTGATTGACTAAAGTTTGAAATAAAATTAATAAGTCATTTTTTAACCATATTTGAGTAAAACACTCAGACAAGTCGATTTTTATTTCCAATTTAGAGTTTTCTTCAGGAATACTAAAAATATAGTGTTCTATTTTCATGTACTATCATAATGCCATGTCAATTTTCTTAAACAGAATTATATTATTGAGTAGACCATTGAAAGACACTATAAAAAATATGAGATTTGTCACCGGTTACTTCTATGGCTATCAAGATATTAATATTTGAATTTAGAAATTTGTCAAAATTAAAATTCCGATATCTGGAATTCTACAAAATGTATTATTCCAGTAATAATTTTTATACAAGCCCTAAAGTTGGAAACAAAATTAATAATTAGTTTTTTCCATCAATATTTGAATTAAATGCTCGGGCAAATTAAAATTGTTACTTAAATTTTCTATTATTTTCCATCGTATATCTAAAGAATGTATAAATATTACAGTCATAGTGTCCAAGCAATTATTTTATTTTAACGTAATCAATCAAAATAATTGTCAGATGTCGAGTTAATTTAGTTCCTACAATTTAATACAATTAACATAACTTTCTAATAATAATATCACACTAGGAACAGTGAGTAAAATAGAGGCCAAATTATTAAAACAATGCTTAAATAATGATCAAAATAAAAAAAATATTTACCAAATTACTTGTGAATATGGTAAATATCATATTGGTGAGATATCTAGGCCATTACAAATAAGGGTCCATGAATACAAAAATTATATTAGAAATTGCCAAATTGATAAGTCTAAGTTAGTAAAACATGTATGGGATAACGATCACCGGGTTTATTGGACACATGCTAAACTACACAAAAATTAAAAAAAATCAGTTTAAAGAAAATTAAAAGTGCTTTTTATTAATATTAATGGTGATAACTGTATCTCATCGGAAACATGGCTTCCTCTTCTCCAGATGGATGTTACGAATGAAAAATTAATAATAACAGCAATCAGTGCATGTGATGATGTTTGAATTAAAAGTGTCAATTTAACAATTTTTTGATTATATAAAGTTCTACTAACGAGTGAAAATTGACTGGAAACGTGTAGAACAAAGTTATTAAGTGTTTAATTTCTTTGAAATTTTATTATAATTTTTTTATAATTCAAAATATTATTTATTTATTTATTTGTACTCTACTCTACAGGGCAGACCCATTTACAGAGTAGATAGAAACAGTATGTACACTGACGAAATCAATGAAAGATGTACAGAATAAAGAAAAATATAAAATTACATGAGATATTACAATATAAAAATTAGATTAAATAACAAATTAGATATAAAGTAAGAACACAGGAAAAGAACAATAATAAAAAGCAAAAAATAACAAAAAACAAAATAATAAAAAACAAAGATAAGTAAATTATACATAACATTTTTTGACAGTATTCTCATCGCAACTGAATATATCATATTTATGACAATTTATGTTGTAATTATTACACATTGAGAATACAGGCGAGAACTTGAGAATATTAGTATGCGGCACAGGAAGGTAGAAAGTTTGAGATATTCAAAAAAATTGACAATCATGCCATGCAGAAGCTTATGTAAAATTACTTGAGAATGACACTCACGCCTCACTCTAAGTGCAGTAAAAGAGAATCTTGCAAGCAATTCCTCTTGTGGAAAACCTACCACAGGATAAACAGAGTCTAACTTGTAGGACAGCAGTTTTAAAAATTTTCTCTGTACTTTTTCCAAACATTCAATATAGATATTGTAATGGGGGTTCCACACAGGTCACGCGTATTCAAGTTTCGACCGGACAAAAGCAAAATACAGCATTTTAAGAGTATCTATCCTTGAGAAGTCTCCACTAGTTCTTATTAAAAAACCCAGAGTTTTAAGCAATTCCCATATAACATTATCTACATGCTGATTAAAAGACAGTTTACTATCAAAAGTAACACCGAGGTCCTGGAAAGTGTCGGGCCTTGGGAGGATCAGCCCATCTATTATGTAATCATACTGAAGAAGTGTCTTTTTCACATTCAGTTCTTTTGACACATTCGATTCTAATTTGTTTCGCACGCACCATTCACGTATTTTAGATAGACGGCTTTGCAAATGATAACAATCACTCAGGCTGTTAATTTCCTTAAAAAGTTTAAGATCATCAGCGTAAAGCAAACAGTTTCCTTCAATGTCGCCCGTTATATCATTAATAAAAATGTTGAATAACAGGGACCCAAAAATGGACCCTTGAGGAACATCAGATGTGGCTAAGTATTCAACAGACTTGAAACCCCTATAAGCCACATATTGCTTTCTGTCAGAAAGATAGCAGTTAAAAAGTTTCAACATATTGTCTGAGAAACCAAAATTAGGTAGCTTGTCTGGAAGTATCATGTGATCCAGTCTGTCGAATGCCTTTGAGAAGTCTGTATATATCACGCCAAACTGCTTCCGCTGATCCAAGGCAGAAACAATATGGTGAGTAATGCACATTAAGGTCGAGGTAGTTGACCGTCCTTTCATAAAACCGTGCTGGTATTGAGATAATTGCAGGCTTACATGAGAGTATACGTTATCATAAACTAGAGTTTCAAAAACTTTAAGAAAGTTATACAGAATTGTAATTGGTCTGTAATTCATAACATATTGTTTGTCGCCCTTTTTAAAGACGGGACAAACCTTGGACTTCTTCCAGACATCAGGTATACAAGAGTTCTTAATACACAGGTTAAATATAATAGAGAGTGGATTTACAAGGACGGGCGCACAATCTCTAATAAAAGGTTTACTTTTATGTAACGCATTAAGTACTTCTTGTTCGCTAAAATTATTTATGTTGATAGTTGAATTACAAATTCCGTGATTAACATAGTGGTTACTTGAAGAGGGTAAAAATTAAGTTCTAAAAAAATCTGCAAAAGAATTAACTATATTAAGAGGGTTGCCCCGAATTACATTATCATAGAGCATATGAATAGGAATATTCGAAGTGTTTTTTTTTGCTACCAATAAAAGGCGAGAATTTGCGCGGTTCTATTGAAATGTTGTTTTCAGTATCTCTAATGTAATTCATGTAAGCAACATCAATATCATTTTTAACAATATTACAAAGCCTTTTGAAGTTATTATGCGTTTCAACATCACCATGGCTCTTAAATCTCCGCCAGTAATAAATAAAGCTTATTATAAAAAGCGTGGCATGCCAAGTCAACATCGGAAAAATAATTCAGAAAAGACCAGTCTTCATTAATCATTAAGCAATGCATCATGAAGTAGGTGCAAATTGGCTTTCTTAAAGTTATAATTAACACCAGCATTTAATGGAAACTTCTTTAACAAGTGATTATTGAATGTACCATCTATTGTACTGTGAAGTGCTGGATGATAAATATCTTGATGCATTAAAAGGTCGTCAGAGTTTTCTACACTACAATCATTATTATACAATACAAGATCCAAGAGTTTATTGTCCCTGTTATGCACGAAGTTACATTGCTTCACGTCTAGCACATTTAACAAGCCATTTAACTCAGCAATTTTTGCATCAGCTTGACCATCAATTAAATATGAAGCGTATCTAGGAATGTTAAGGTCACCTAAAATAAGTAGGTTTTTATCCTGAATAAATGGCAGAAATGATACGAAATTAAAGAGTTTCTCATATTCCACTATTGTTACACTCGGAGGCATATAAATAAGGAATATATGTAGACTAGAGTGGCTAAAGTTAATCTTAGCACAGAGTATATCAATTAGAGGAGATAAATCCGCAACAGATATATTTAAAGCAACAAGAGATGAACTAAATTTTTTATTTATAGCGAGGAGTACACCCCCGCCCTTAGTCAACTTGGTGGCTTGCAGATTCCTATCCGCACGAAAGATCTTAAAGACACTATTAGATATTTCAGAGTCTAGTATGGAAGAGTCCAACCAAGTTTCAGTGAAAGCAATAATATCAATGTTACACGAGACTAAAAAATTATAAACTGTGGAAGTTATACTCCTGATACTGCGAGTATTTTGATAGTAAACTGATAGTTGATTTCCCCTTGCAACGACAGATGATCCAGAGGAAATGCTAACAGGATGAAAAGTTAATGTTTGAGCAACTCGAAAATACGCTTTGTAATATTAAATAATTTTATATCAAACTAAACAACCACTGATGAAATTTAGTAAATTTGTCATATATTTTTAGTATTGAAAATACTTCTGGGCGCGTGTATATGGGAGCTGTCTCTTAAAATATTAACGCTTAGCGACATCCAAATGCGAGCGACCTCGACATGGTCACTTCGTGCTCATGGAGACGACCTAGCTGTGCTGTTATAATTAGCAGTCTATGTTTATGCTTGGGTTACATGGTTCCTTGGCTTACAGAGATTGTTGGTTGTATCACGGTAGTGGGCACTTATAATTCGAGTCGAGCACGTTGAATAAAAAAACTTCCCAATACATGTAGGTACATGTTACAGTGATTTATGAACTGATGTTGATTATAAAATAAACGTTTGGTATTTACTGATGGTTGTAATAGGATGAGCAGGTTTGTTATTTTATAATTTAGACTAACATATATACAGGGTGATTCATTAAGAATAAGTAGGTAATCTCTAAACTGGAAGATTAGGTTTTCTAGATACGTCAAATGAAAGGTTTTGGTATCACACCCTGTATAAATTATAAATATAATGGACAATGAAATGTACTTATAAAGTGTGTAACAAAAATAGGTTTAGTGGTTGACACATTTGCATTTGAGAATTATGGAAATAATGTTGGCATTAAAGAAACGAAACTGCAATGTTTTAGAAAATGAAAAAGAAGCTATTCATCTTACATTAAATATTAAACGATGTCGTACGTATGAGCAATGTAAAATCGTACATACCATTATTTCATTAGTAAATACAAGTGTGGCCACTGCAGTTAATAGTACATTGCCGTTAATATCGTAATAATAACCAAACGTAATAATAAATCGTAATAACCAAACTGAGTTTTACTTTTTTTAATTTTACTTTAGCAATTTTTATCAGTTGTGTCTGGTATTTTCAATACGCCTACGATATTTACGTAAGATGCAAGATCTGTGAATTTTTTTATAACATATTATATAATATTTTTTGGGGCCAACTTTAGAAGTTTGCCTTGATACTACACTCTCAATCTTTATTTTGAATACATCTGGTTTCCTATTTTTTAATTATCTTATCCCTGTAATCCATCTTATTTCTTGTGGTGTAATCCCACAAGAAACTACAATTCAGGTTAATTTTATCAAATGAGGCCCCATTGTATGTAAATGGTCGCATCTACATGCCTAATGTACGATATTGGGCATCAGAAAATCCCCACTGAATATACGAGCATTACACTCAATATATGCAAAAACTAAATATTTGGGAGGTGGAGGACGGAGTTTTGGGTCCATATTTTTTGACGATGAACTGACAGGGTAAATATACACTCTTGGAAATTGGAAACGACTCACCTAAAACTATAGTAATTTTTGTATGGTTATATTTTCTAAACGCTTTTATCAATTTGACCAAATTTTTTTTTATTTCATTAAGCCATTCTTCAACTATAATGTAGAGTAGGTCAATTGTCATATAACACGGTTAAAGAATATGTACAGGATGATGTGTAGGAGCGTGTTTTTTTACCAAAATATAAACAGGTATCTGGGATGCACCCAAATTGGGGAAATAATTTTTATTCTGTCAAAAGATACTTTTATTTGTGCTAAAAAAAAATCTTTTTTGAAAATCCTTTCTACCTAAATTGGTTTCCAAATTATAGCAGTTTTTGTAAACCATTGCATTTGTGACTGGCCACAGGTGCCGATTTTTTAAAAGAAAATAAGTTGGCTTTGAAATGAAAATCGATCCTGTCTCCTGTCACCTAGCAATAATTATTAATAGTAAGTACATGTTTTTTGTGTTAAACGGGTGGGAATAAGTTTGCTAAAATGCCTAGAATTAATGTTCACCAACTTAATCGAGCAATTGGTATGCTGGAAAGTGGTTTATCACAAAAAAACGTGGCTGAAAGACTGCAAATAACACAAAGTGCGATATCGAGAGCATGGCGCAGATATCAAAACACTGGTTCAGTGCAGTATACTCATGGAAGAGTTCCTGTAAGAAAAACCACAGTCAGAATAGACAGGTACATTATAGGTCAAGCTCTTAACGAACGGACTATTACATTCAATTCAAAGACTCTAAACGCATACAAAATCAACTTTAGAAAGTAAATAACCTAGTCGTTTCTTCAAAAACCGTACAAAATCGTTCACATGCCGCTAATTTAAGTTCTCGTCAGCCTTATAAGGCACTCCCAGCTACAAAGACAACACAGAACATCTTGTATGGCTTTAACGAAGAACATGGAAATTGGTGTTTACTCGAATGGTCAAGGTGCATTACATCCTGATGATAATGGCGTACGCGTGTGGCGCAGAATAGGAGACAGATTCGAAGAAAACTGTTCCTTACATAAAATTCCTTTTGGAGGTGGTTCGGTAATAATATGGGGCGCAATACGTATAGGTGGTCGTACAGAATTTTCTTTACGTACATGTCGTAAAGAAAATAATTATTATAATAAAATTTAAAAGAACTTAAACACTTAACTAGCTTTTTTGTAAACGTTTGAAGTTGATCCTCAACTCGTCGTCAGTAGAAGGTTTGTATGATAAAAAATTGTCAGATTGACATTTTGAATTGAATTAATTTTAAAAACAAATTTTTTATCATAGAAACCTTCTACTACCGACAAGTTGAGTTTAGAGAAAAGCTAGTTATGTTGAATTTCTTTTAAATTTTATTATAATTATTTTATGTATACTTAATTCAAAATAACACTGACGTAGTTTTACACATAACACTAAAAACACTATACTGCACTCTACGCGTGTTTCACCAACCAAGTTAGCATCAGCTGGAGATGATTAAAACCAAATCTATGCTAACATTGTGTCCTATTTATACCTAAACTATTACTACGGTTCAGTGAACCGTCGCGACAGCTCAGTGAACCATCGCGACTGAAAATGAACCGTGACTTACTAACCAATAAAGCGGGCTATATGGGATTGGCCCTCTGTCACCATTCATACTATTTTTATATTTAGCAATTTCCAAACTCTGAAAAGCATCCAGCTGTCTGGAATTTGTTACGTTCCTAATTAGTCTTAAATTGCTACTATCTAATTTATGGTTGTTCTCAATCGCATGTTGGGCGACACTAGACTTATCTGTTCTACCATATTTGAGATGAGCCATATGTTCCTTGAATCTAGTTTGAATTGACCTTCTAGTTTGTCCAACATACTTTTGATCGTAGTCTTTACAGCTAATTTCGTAAATCCCTGACTTTTCCTTAGTTTCTATTTTGTCTTTGGGATTACCTACCTAAAAGTTGTAGTTTATTTCCCGATGAATAAACCACTGACATACCTGTTTTTAAAAACCTTACCAAAACCGCGGGTGAAACGAAGATCGTATGGGAAAGATATGAATTTTGGATTTTTCCTTTCATTGTGAAAACTTGAGGAATTTGGAAGTGTTTCTTTAAATTTACGTTTCCTAATTATGTTATCAATTAAACTTATAGAATATCATTACTCGCACTTATATCCCTAATCAATGCATTTTCTTTTTCAAACCTCTCCTTATTTAGAGGGAAGCTTAATAGGCCATGATTTAAAAAATTGAAACTTGTCATTTTGTGTTGACCACAATGGTGAGAGTCCTTAGGGATATATGTTAAAGTACTGGTATTTTTTCCGTATATATCAAATTTTAACTTATTTTCACTATTTCTAATTATTAATACATTTAAAAATGGTAGTTGTCCAGAGTTTTCAATTTCATATGTAAATTTATCTGACACGAAATGACTATTCAATTTAGAAACAAAGTTGTCAACATCAGTGACTTTTGTATCAAAGACTGCAAACATATCATCCACATATCTAAGTCAAACCCTGGGGAAATACTCGAATTCTTCTTTTGCCTCCATTTCAAATCTGTTCATGAAGAGATTGGCAATAAATGGTGATAAAGAGTTACCCATTGCTGAACCCTCATGTTGTTTGAAGAAATTACCATTGAATTGAAAGCAATTCTGTTTCATGCAGTTTAGTGAGTTGAAGACATTCATTTACTACATCTTGACTGAGATTGATTCGAATAGACCCTTAAGGTAGTCCGAGGTCTGTGGTATAGGAACACTTGAAAACAATGAACAAACGTCAAAGGAGATCAAAACTTCACCTCCTTGCAACTGGATATTTTTCACCTTATTAATGAAATCAATGGAATTAATAACAGAAAAACTAGGTGTTGCAATGGGTAAACCTTCGAACTTCTCTGTAAACTATTTTGATAGGCTGTAAGTCGGTGATCCAATTGATGAAACAATGGAACACACCGACTTTCCTGGTTTATTAATCTTAAGGAAGCAGTACAATCTAGGTACACCTGGGTTAGATACATGTAACCTCCTATTTAAAGGCGGAGTAATAAGGTTGTTTCAAGATTTAAGTACATTTCTTACTTCAGTAATCATTTTTGGTAATGAATTTCTAGGAAGTTTATTACAAGGGCCATACTAATCAGGGGTTGTCTACCCTTTCATAATAGTCCTCTTTATCTAAAATTACAATCTCATTACCCTTGTCAGCATTTAGGTAGATTAGGTTAGGTTAGCTTCAAAAGTGAGAGGGCCGAAAACCAGACCCTCCATCGCGACCATGTGGTCTATTGTGGCTCATACCTACTTATATTTCACCCAACAGATCCAGCCTCCTTATCTAAAATAACAACCTTATTACTTTATCAGCTTTTAGGTAAAAACAATCTTTTTCAAGCAGCTGTTTGATTATTTTTCTATCCTTAGTGGATTTTGGCTTACTATTAACTTTAGTGACAACATTGGTCAAGATTTGATTTCTGCAAGCTTTTTTGGTAAATCCTTTAGAAGAATCAGGAAGATATTGAATTGAACTTTTGACACTTGCAACAATCTCATCTAAAATGCCTTCAGAGGCAAGTAATGCAAAATTTAATTCCTTGTTAAGGAGATCCATTTCTTTTTTATCAAACAACTGTGAGGAATGATTTTCTACACTGGTGAGTTTTTTGAGGAACACCTTAGTTTTACACCTTCTGTTCGGAATTCCCTGATTTTTAGATTTATATTTATTTTATTTTTTATATTTTTATTTGTATTAATATAGCCAATGCATATATCTCATTTTATTTGAAATAATTCAATAGTGAAACAAAAAACTCAACACTGACTACGAAGCCCAATGGATCGCGAACCAGACCAGAGTTAGTTTGAATTCTCATAGGAATAGTCGCTTATTCCTTTTCGCATATATTTTGCATATTCTCTAAACTTCCATGCGCAACTTGTAGTTACATTAATTTTGTGTGAAGTGACATATATATAATCTACAGTCCACTAAGTTTACTAATACTTGGAACTGCAATACCTTTTACAATTCTGGCTAACCATAGGCTTCCACCGCCAGCCATGCCACAGCAAGGGTAAGTTGCACCAAGTAGCACGTCATTATCAAACACCTTCTTTTAATCATCTCCATGTGATACCAACTTGATTGGCGAAACGCGGGTCGAGTGCAATATAGTGTTTTTAGTGTTATGTGGAAAACTACGTCAGCATTATCTTCACAATGCAGGTTCCACCCCTTTTCAAGATAATTCAAAATATGATTTGTAATATTACAGAATTCGATATAAAATTAAGAAACCACTGATGAAATTTAATAAATTTATTAAATATTTATTTGATTGCATATTTTTCAGTGATTTTTTGGGCCAAACTTTAGAACATTACCTTGATATTGCACTTTGAATATTTAATATGTATGCTTCTGGTTTCATGTTTATGTTATTTAACAGGCGGCGTAATAAAAAAAGACGCTACAATGAATCATAAAAATTGAAGTGTTTAAATATTTTATTTAAATATTGATTAAAAAGGTTATAGTTCTGGATGGAAGAAGAAACCACTACGAACTAACTTGACTGTTCTCTTTCAAAAGAAACCCGAAGAAGCTACAATTCAAAGGATGTAGCCCACACCAACTCTAGTTACTACCCAATGTTTGTATTAAGGAGGGAGAAGTTATTGTACCCTAGTTTACAACCAAACCTTTATTATTTGAACTCTTTCCTGTTTATTAAGCATAACAAATATATATTATGATCAATAACAAACCTCCAATTTAAAAAAACATTCGATAAGACCATATGTAAATACAACTCACAAATTGTAATCAAATTCTAGTCTCTTAAATTATAGTTACTATTCTAACTAAATGGTAATATTGGTATTGGTAGTATTCCTTATCAAAACTTTGAAAACTGTTATTATACAACCAGATATCCATAGAAACAAAATGTTGGTGGTGTATTGATTTATTTGTGACCATAGAACTGTACTTTTAGATGTTAATAGATGTCATTTATTTTTCAATATTATAAAAGAAGCTTCAGTGAAAATACAATTAACAATTTTTATTTATATTTATTATCTGAAAATTGGTATGATGTTTACAATTCTTGTGACATAGATGGGCACATAAATATTTTCTTGTATTATTTTAACATATCTGTTCCTCTTCGCAAATATGATAATAAAAATAATAATAATAAATGTAATAAGGGGTGGGTGAATCATATGTGAAAGACAAAATAATAAAATTGGATAAGCCATTAAAGACTGCTTGGAGTATAATAATCCAAATATTGGGAAAAACTAGACATAATAAAAATATTACAATCAAAGCTGGAGAGGAAAATAAGATCCAAATGCACTCTTATAAATGCATTTAATCAAACAACCCCTAAAAATGGTACGACTGGTACTCCTAAGCTTCAAGATTCATCTTTTCTCAAAACCTTTGTTTATGAAGAAATGTTGGCTTTATTGAAGGGTAAATAAAAAATAAGCATTCTGCAGGTCCGGATGAAGTTCCGGAGTTTGTAATAAAAAAAGTAGATAATATAATTATAAAACCTTTAATCTTCTTGCTAAATTTGTCTTTTACAACTAACATATTTAGACATTTAGAATGGTTCAGATCCATTCTATTTCTGCTGTACCAACTTGTTTAACTGTTAATATCAAGTTGAATTGTCAAGATCAGAGGTATTCGTTACTGTAGAAAATAACTTTAAATCGTTGGCAAACAGTAGATATTGGAAATGGGGAAACATTCATGAATGTCATCAATAAATATATTCAAGACTAAGGGTCCCAAATGTGAACTTTGCGGTACCCCAGAGAGAATTATGATTTCGTTAGATATGAGATTTCTAATTTGCACCATTTGATGTCTATAACTAATAATCCAATTTAATAAAGAGTGACCTATGCCAAGGACGTATAGTATATGGATCAGAACATCGTGATTTACTTTATCAAATGCCTTGGAGAAGTCTGTATATACAGAATCAACTTGAAACCATTGTATGTTAGTAAATTTAATTTTGTAGGATCGAAATCCATATTGTTGATCAATGAGTGAGCCCCACAGAAGGAGAGTTAAGAAATCACATACAAACTTTCTTGGAATAACACTAAGATTACTTACCAGCCAATAATTTATTATGAGACTTTTACCACCCGATTTAAATATGGAAGAAATAAAACTTGCTTTCCAATAACTAGGGAAACACCTACTTTCAAGGCAATGTTAAATATAATCCAGAATGGTCTAGACAAATTAAAGTTTACTTTACCCTATCAAATACTTCAAAATGGAAGGAGGAATGCCATCTGATTCTGGACTTTTATTTACATCCAGTTTATAAGTTTTGTAAAGATATCAGATACTATTTTGTGACCAGAAATAGTCAGGTTATTATAATATGAAATTTCATGAATGGGCAAACATGGTTAAAGATTTGAAAATCTGAATTACCTTATTGATTATTATAGTATAATTCACTTGAAAAATTACTGAGTTTACGTTTTGAGTTAACAAAATTCCAGTAAGCTTTGTAAAGATAATTCTATTGCAGTAACTGTATGTCTCATGGAATAATGTTTTACACTGCAATCTCAATCTAGAAAACTCCTGATAAGCACCCCTTAATTTTGATGTTTCATATTTCTTATTAGATTGTTTCTTTGTAAAAACATAACTTTTTAGTTCAGCTGGAAAAGGATCGCTTTACAGGAACAGAAAGCTCAATTGCAATATACAGAATATGATAAAAAAATATTAAAAATAGAGTCCAGTATCTATATTCAAATAATTTATTCCAATACACTTGATCCAAAAGTTTGATATGGTCATAAAACCAGCAGATTTAAAACCACCCATCAGGAACAAAACCAGTATTGTTGCTAAACACTTCACAGGCTAAATACATTTGCAAAGGATGATGAACATCAGGAGAAATAGCCACTATATTAGGTGGTTGAACTTCAACTTCCGATTTGTGGTACAAAATGAGGTCCAAAAAGGAATTGTTGCATGAGCCGATGTGATTTAATTGTAAAAAATTGTGATAACAAAAAACATTAGAAATTACTTCGGTTATCATAACTTCATCAGGAGAAGAATCTGGAGTGGCTAGAGCAAGAGAATTAACATTGTCATTCAGAGCATATTACTGATAAAAATGGTAAAAATTATACACATCAGATGAGAAAGTTTTGGTAATAAAAAATATCAATTTCCACCTCAGTTACAGAGTTAAAACCTTTCTTAGGTATAAAAAATTTCATTGTATGAATGGATATGGTTGCCTGAATGTAATAGTAGTTTAGAATACAAGTTAAGAAAATTTTATTATTTTCTACAGTATTGGCACATTTTGTTTTAAAAGAAGAAATAAAATTAACAGTAGACACTTTAAATATAGCTTTAAGTGCAACTTTAAGTCATAAATTTACTGATAATTCTTAGCAACCCATTGCTTTTGCTTCATGATTATTAATTTCTGTTGAATTAAATTATTTACAAATAGAAAAAGGATTAGCTAGCACTATTTTTGGAGTAAAGATTCTTTTCCAATATTTGCATGTAAAAAATTTTTGTAGATAAAAACGTTACCTATTTTCGCGGCAAATAGATTACAACAATAGGTGCATATTTTGTCTGTGTTTCATTATGAAATAAGATGTTTAATTAAATAAAAACGTTGCAATTTTTTTATCTATGTTACCTACTTATAAAAGATAGGGAAATAAATAATGATAAAATTGATTTTTATAATATATAAATTTCTATTATTTCCTATATAAATTACGTGAACGAATCGAATTTACCAATTAGTTTTAAACAGATACAAAAGGAAATTACTATGAATCCATTAGTAAGTAAAATTATTTCTTATGTACAGCATGGCTGACCTAACAAATGCCCTTCACTTGAATTTAATCCATATTTCCTAGGAAAAATGAGATTACTATAGAATTTAATTGTTTCACGTTCTACTTTAACAAATACTGTAGACAGTAATATAAGAGAAAATAGTGAAAGAGAACGTGTTAGTGATACACCCGGAATAACACAATGAGAGTAAGATGGTGAAGTCAAATTAAACCACCATACAGACTGTTATATTAAGTTAGATATTAGATTAGTTATATATCTTGCTGTATATTTTTAGACTGTTATAATTTAGGTACTTCTAAACCTTCAACTTAATTAAAACAAATTATACATTCTATTTTAAGTATTAGTAGTCTCTCATTGTGTGTGTGTGTTTATATATTTTTAAGAAATTTGGAAATGAATTAATCTGATACTAAAATTTATTTTTAAATGTAACAACGACAGACCTTACATTACTATCATTAAATACTATATAATATGAACATTTCTCTACTCTGCTTCTGATCTGTGAGCTGTATTTATAATGAAATATGAATTGATTAAAATGTAATTAAAATCCTTTTAAAAACTAAATAACACTGAAAGGATAGGCAATCAATTTTTTACTAATTGCCAACTTACACTTGAACCCAGTGGCGGCGCATGAACATTAATTGTATGTGTTCTGCTTAGGGTTGTCACCATAGACTTGTCTTATAAATCTATGGTTGTCACATTGGTCGAATTCAATTCCGGGATATTAAGTCTGGCCGGAGCCGCTAAATTTTTAAAATTTTCAAGGTCACGCATTTTCATGGCACTTCTGAACTTCAACCGGGGATTTCAATCGGGACCGTACAGCTAATTCCCGGTACAACAATCACAGAAAATCCCGGTCATGCCCATGTGGCATTCCTATAGCGTTCTAATCTAACTGACTTTCTTATGTTTATTTTACCTAATAGGGCCAAGTTAACCTCATTTGACAAATGATTTGATTGTTATTTCATGTCTCTTGGTGCTCTGACTTAAATGAATTAAATCTGTCACGCCGTATGTTCTCCATGCTGTATCCCCACCGAAAAGTAAGCACGGTAAACAAAAGAGTGCATTTTTTATATCACACCCGCACATCCACTCTGTTTTTGTGTATACATTATTGTTAAATTGTCTTTTGTAACACAAAATTTAATTGTGGTGCTGGCCTACCTAATTCTTTTATTTTCAGTTTATCCTCATAAGGCAGAGAACCAAATAAAGTTTCTTGTAAAAACGAAACGCTATTCATTTTAGTAACTAGGTATAATATCCGTCGATGCCTAAACGAAAATATTTACCCGTGCCGCTCACAGAAATAAACGACCACGTACCACGTCCTATTACGATTACGAAACATTACTGAATTTACTGCAGTGGCTGTTGTTGTTGCAGCCACATAAGCCCGTATGATCGTGTACTGGGTCACGTGCCCGATTGGCCAATAAACACAAAGGACGGATCTAATTGTTCGCTGTGCACACATTTTGTATATCAGGTTGCGGTTGCATAAGGGGCTAGCTCGCGTCTTAATAAATAATAATATAAGCTCCTAGATTTATTTTAGCACGAGAACATTTGGATTCTTTAAATTTTAAATATTTTGTATTTTGTTGATATTTAATATGCTTAAAAGCTTAAATACATAAAATTTTATGTGTTCTGCAGCTCCGCAGCTCTTATGGTAAAACCGCCACTGCTTGAACCTGTTTATGACTACACAGGTTCAAAGTGCCTACAGAAATAGGCACTTTGTACAGTTCAATGCAATTAATTCAAATAGAGCCATCAAAGTGCCATTTGAATTTTTTATTTAGAAGTTGTGGAAATTACTTTGAATTAAACTAAATTATTCCAGTCATTCCACTTTAGCAAAACTGACTAAATTAGTATGGTTAACAATTTTAAGGGAAGTTTATCTTGAACTTCATTCTAGATTCATTTTTATTTACTTTATTCATCTCACTCATTACCCAGGATTTTTTAACAAAATGAAATTATTATTTCCAGCGAAACAAAAAATGAAAAACGTTTACTGAAGGAATTGAGACATGCTAAAAATGGTAGGTAGTCAATATTGCCAAATAAATTTAGTTAAATGAGGAAATAGGACGTAACTAAGAGTATATTAAAATGGTGTTAAAATTTATTTTTATTTTATTTTGTGTATTTTTTTCATTTTTATTTTAGGAAAAAATTAAAGCTTTCTTAACAGTATTTATGTATTTTAAAATGGTGTTCAAAATTGTTTGATATTTCATATTTTATTACAAAAATGATGATTGCCAAAAGATGTTAAATATATATATACAGGGTTATTCAGAACTCATCTCTAAAACTTTGAGGATATGTGCATCCTTAAATAAGAAATCGATATCACCAAAAAAATTTATAATAAAAGGCTTAGGATTTCCCATAAACAATGTTTAAAGTTATACCATTATAAAGGACTATGTAGATGGGCAACTGTACTTCAACGACATCGGATATACCACATTCCGACAAAAAACAGTAAACAAGTTTTTTGTATCTGGAACGCCTATCTATCTTTAAGTTTATTTTAAAGTAAAAACACTGCAAATCTTTTTTGCGCCGGATGCGCCGGTTTTTTTCGTGCTAGCTAGTTTGCATTGTCAGTCCCAAGTCACTCCATTACAGTGGACCAGTATCCAGCGGCGTGCAATGAAAAATTTTTAAATAGTTTTCAGACCCCGCCAAAACAAATTTTTTTTGCACTACCACATTTCTACATGTATGTTGAACATCCCCAAATTTTATTATGGATAGGTTCTGAGTAACCCTGTATATATATGAAATAACCTCGTAAAAGTCCATGAAACGTGCTTTGTGTTATTCTCCATTACTACAAATTAATAAATATTACATATTTTTTTTTTCAAACTAATTCCAAAACTAAAACTAAAGTACTGTATACTGTTAATAAATTTCTAATTTATTAACATTATATTTCTTCAAGCAATGTCCCCCTATGTCAAGTAATATCCCTATTATCGTGTCAATTATTGTATAAATATTTTTTGGGCTAAAGTAGAGCTTTTATTTAACTAAAAACTAGAAATGGGAGAAAATCGCTACTAATCCTACTGGGGGGCCAGGCCTGACAAAAGCATCTAGAATAATGTTATTTTTAAGAAAATATATATTAAAGAAATTTTGTACCTGGAATGATGATATAATTATTACTAAACGATTTTTCTTAATATGTTGATGAATTGTACGGGTACTCTATTCTGGATGGTAAAACATCATAATTTTTTAAGTGCTGAAAGTAGAATTTATTTTGGAGTAACCATTATTATCAATTTTATCAATGGGACCAAAAATATATTGCTGTCATAATTATTGCAGCAAATTAATATTGTAGATATTTACTTTTGTAAGTTAAAATGATGAATTTAACAACCTGCCAAAATGAACTAATTAATTCCAAACTTTACGTGCAGAAAGGATAAAAGCTACAGACAATGAAACAGAATAACTAAACACTAATACTAATAAATTGTAATTAAAAAATAAAAAAAGTTTGGCTCCAGCGTGACTAGAAGTCGCGGAATCAGCATTACGATGTTTGGAATCCCACAACTTTCCCATTAACGCTATCGCGGCCACTACTCAGAACTTGACCCTGAGATGTTTACATATATATAATACTACTATATCGCGTATTTCCTATGTTAGCCCATAAGTGGTTTCTCCGAAAACATTAAAGGACAAAAGATATAGTGCTATACTGTTCCAGAGACCCTTTGTTCGATTTGCGCATGCGCAGATTTTGTCGATATCCATAGTTACGGAGGCTGACACATTGTTTATAGGTTGACAGACTTTCCGATTTTCAACTTTTTTTTAAAAGAAGTTGGTAGACAGAGATGCAGTATTTATGCTGCATGTTTATTGGATGTCGCGAAATTCGTGCGCATGCGCTTATTTGACTAAGGTATTCTCGATAAGGATAGAGATTGTATGTCGGCGCCGTGATGTTTTCGGAATTTTTGGGCCTCTACCCGCGATATGGTAGTATTATATATATGGATGTTTAAGTAGGTATTGTAAACTGTACGTGTCAACCTGAAAAATAAATTTTTATTGATTTTCTAATTGGAAAAGCATATCGCTTAAGTATTTTGATAATCAGAAGTGTTTGGCAGTCGGGACTATCGATTCCGTTAGCGTATTTTCTCATAGGAAAATAACCTATCTGAAGTTTAATTAGCTAATTTGACAGTTTTCATGGGAGGTGCTTGTCTCGCTAGTGCAATCTTACATCGGCAAATAAAATGAGAAAGAAGTTGAGACGGATGCGACTCGAGATTTTCGAAGACGAAATAGACGTAGGACTCGACGTACGGTCTCGAAAAAAAATCTCAAAGAATTAGAGAGGACGGAACTTTCGCGTGAAGCGGTTCTCGAAGCCGTAAAAATTAGAAAAGGGTCGAGCGGGTCCCGTGAAAAGTCGGGATTTCGGCGGGCGTGACGGGACCATTAGGCGCGAGGATAAACGCCGGTGCTAGCCGCATCTCTCTCGCCGAACGGCGATCGACGAAAATTTTGCAGAGGTTTTTTGAAAAGGCGTTTAAATTGGGAAATGGAACGAAAATACCCCTACGCATTAGAGAAAGATCGTTCCGCAATCCCTCCTCGGAGGAGATAGCTTTGAAACTTTGTGGATTCGGCGACGGAATTTAGAGCGAGACAGAATCGACGCGTTTTAATATATATGGATATTATATATTGGATTGGATACATGCAACTATAATTTTTAGATGGCAAATGAACAAACATTTATAATTTTGAGGTCACTTTTAAAAATAACTATAAACAATTATTTTAATAAAACTGGAGACATTAGATTGCTACTAAAAAGACCTTTAAAATAGTACCTAATACTAAATAATAAAAACAACAGTAGGCATGAGTTTACATGCATATCGGACACATGATCACTAAGAAAGATATTAAATATACATAATTTTCTTATAAATACTTTTACTTATAAATACGTAAATATTTTCTAGGGAAAGTATGTAACTCCAAATTTGACACTCCAACCATTCCAACCAATTAAGTATTTCAAAACATGTGACAAAAAATTGCTTCCTTGGGTCTACAAAGTAACTTTTTGTGGTTTTTACTAAGAATACCTCCATTCAGTAATTCTAAAACGATTATTTATCCTCAAATAACATTAAAGATGTTGAATCTTTTGCTGGAATTCAGAAATATGAATCGGAATGAGTTTTAAGTTGGGAATCAAAAAAAAAATTTATCAAAATATGCAGGCAAAAAGCACTTTCATGTATTTTAAGATACATTATACCTCTAGCAATTAAAATGTATGTTTGTACATAAAATTGGAGACAGTACCATTCTTCCTCACACATTTATGCATTTTGTTTGTCTCATGGTGGCCATTTTTGATAGGTCATTCTATCATTGGAATTTGAGGTTATAAATATGGGATTCAAAGTTATAATTCCAGCAGGTATCTTTAAAATATTTAGTGTATTTTTCCCTTAATCTATCGAATTTTCAATTGCTTCACTTTTACTTAGGCTCTTCCGTGATCATATCACAGATATATTTAGTGCTCTCAAGTCTCATTGTTTATGGTGTCAAAATTACAAGTTATATAGGTTATATGTACGGATTTAGAAATTTTTGATGAAATAAATGCTCGTAAATGACCAATAAATAAAAAATATTCTATTATCCATTAATTCCTTTGTTTATTATTAACATACCGAAATTTATTACAATATACATATATTTTTTTCATTTGAAGGAAATGCCGAAAACAACTACATCACCAGCAATGTGCCCCAAAGTTGTTTCGGTACGCCCTTCCAATAAAAAAGCAGGATTGTCTTCCTCAAAGACAATAGAGGTCACTGCTGTAATGGCAGCTGCGGAAATGCAGGCCCCTATCTGTCTGTCAATATGACAATAATTGTCAGATGGATAGTAACAAAAGACCCAAAGAGGGCACTACGGTGTGTTTCTCACCACTAATATATAATTTTTTGTTTTGAAAATTCTGTCACAGAGCAACAATTTATATAAAACTATATTTTTTTTTTAGTTTTCTTATTAAAATAAAATTAAAATAAAAAAAGAAAATTATATTATACATTTATACTGTTTTAATATTTACAAGATATTATATTCTGGTTTATATTACATACCTAATAAATAATAAATAAATCTCTGAAACTGATGAAAGCTGATGATGAACTAATGAAAATATTTTCAACTCTGACTTATTACTAATTCTATAGGAAACTCATATTAACTTTCAAATGGAACATTCTGTATATAAATTCACATTTAGGCTCACTTTCATTGGAATGTGTTATATCCAACATTAATTGTTATTGAATAAATTACAAATTATAATTTTTTTTGGGAAAAAAAATATAAAATTTAAAAACTATAAAATGGTTTGGTCAAAGTACACACAGTCCCTAAAGTAACCCACCCTACATTAACTTTTGTATGAGTTGAGATGTCAACCACAAATAAAATGTAGGATGAATGGTATAAAAAATAGTACTTTCTACCCGCAAAAGGAATTTTGACAAGTGATAGATGGTGCCAGAGTCACTGTCGGCATTTTTTTTTAAATTCCATAGTAGGTCGTGTCGTACATTATTTGAAAGGGAGATCAATTCTCTTAGTTGTTGGAAAAATTAAAATCAAGTCATCCATTTTCGAGTTATAAGCGTTTCAGTGTCTCATTCAGCGAGTCAAAAACAATCGTTCACTCTAAATATTTAAATGTTTTAACCGAAGAATGTTAATGTAATGTAATCTAAGTGGTTTGCAAAAAATGTATCAGTAGGTGTTAAATCGGGGGAATGTGTTGGCTTTCAATCATTTTAATATTTGAAAACTAGGTAATCGTATTTGATAAATAAAAATCAAGTTGCTCCTATTGTAAACAGAAATACAATTGATTGTTTTATTCACAAAACGTCAACGCGAGGTCGCTAATTTGACATTAAAGTTATTTTGACATTTAAGTTATTTATGCCACAATTTTTGAGTTTATTTATCGTTTATTTAGTAGCTGCTTATTGTTTATTACAGTTTGCTTAGTTATCATTCTATCATTTATTTGTTATCATTTATTGAATATTATATTTATTTATTTTTTGTGGTTTTCGATTTAAAATGCATACTATTGCAGAACGCGTTTTTTCTGTTAGAAATTAATTGAAAGCAATCACATATCCCCGATTTAACACTTATAGATACATTTTTTTGAGAATGAAAACATTTTTCTGTTAAAACATTTAAATATTTAGAGTAAACAATAGTTTTTCACTCGCTGAATGAGACACAGAAATGCTTATAACTCGAAAACGGATGACTCGATTTTAATTTTTCAACAACTGGTATGAAGAGAATTGAAATACCTTCCAAACACGACCTACTACGGCATTTAAAAAAATGTGCCCACAGCAACTCTGGCGCCTTCTATTAGTTGTCCAAATTCCATTTGCGGGTAGAAAATAGTATTTTTTATACCACTCATCCTACATTTTGTGTGATGTTGATATCTCAACTTGTTCAAAAATTAAGGTGGGGGAGGGTTCTTTTAGGGACAAACTGTATACATACAGGGTGTCCCAGTTTTATGCCGAAAAAATTCTGGAACATGTAGAACCAGTAAAAATAATGGAACTTTGCTTTATTTCCAAATCTGTACCATTTCCGAGATACAGGGTGTTGAAATTGAAGAAAAAAATACTTTTTTTATTTATATCTCTGACAGTAATAAACCAATTGTTTCCAATTTTTATTTGGTAGATACTACTATGAATTTTTACTTGCCACTGACTAACGTTTAAAATAATATTTTGATGTCCCACTCATTTCTCTACAAAAAAGTATACTTACATTTTTTTTACACAAAACACGTTACGGAGTAAATCGATATTTTATGCAACCATGTCATGTCCTTTCCTAACGAAATAATACCTTAAAATAGAATTATACCTGCATTTATAATAATTTTATTTTAAGGTATTATTTTGTTGTAGAAAAATGAGTGGGACATTGAAATACCGTATTATCTTAAAAGTTGGTCAGTGGTGGGACATATTTTTTTAGAAAAGGGGTCCCAAAAGTGCAGGTTGCATGCCACTAGCTATTCCCATCGAACTGAAATTTTATTGTGGAAGTAAAGTAGCATCTGCCAAGTAAAATTTGAAAAAAATTGGTTTATTTCTGTCAAATATAATAAAAAAATATTTTTTTTTCAACTTCAACACCCTGTATGTCTGAAAAGGTACAGATTTGGAAATAAATTTATATAGCAAAGTCCCATTATTTTAATTGGTTCTTACATGTTCGCGAATTTTTTCAGCATAGAACTGGGACACCCTTTATAAGGTCAGACACAGCTACTTTTGCTGCATTGACAAATAAAAACCTGCGCAACTTTCGTTGTCGGCGAGAGAATATGCTGCAACCTATAAAACAGTGGCTACAGTATTGCTGCATGTGATTTTCTTAACCTTTTTGCTGTTTTAAAAACAGCTCAGTGTGGCCATCAAGTTACAAAGCAGTGGTTGCGGCAAAAAATATCTATTCCGGTGAAACCTTTGCAGCGGTTGCTCGTATTCGAAGACAAGTACTGAGGCAAGGTCAAATATTTTAATACTAATTAATATCATTTGCTAAACTTTTTATTTTAGATAATGACTAACTACAAGTGGAATTGTGAGCATGTTATCAAATTAATTGAAATGGTGGAGGAAATAAATTGCCTTTGGAATGTATCACATCCAGATTATCATTATCTAACAAAACGTGCGGTTGCATGTACATAAAAGATTAAATTGATATTATATTAACTATTTAAGGTTACGGCCGATTGTCATATCCACATGTCATGTAATCGCCCTGGAGTTATTGCTTTTCTCATTAGTATATTGTTTTTTTTTATCAAAGGTGTGACCCTTTCCAGCAAAAAATCAGTCAGTCACAGAACAGCCAGACACAGAAAATTTTTATAAAATCATTTATCTAGTTCATCACCCAATTTTTTTTGCGTCTTTTTCTCAGTTTCAATAGTGCAGCTAATAGCCAAGTTGTGCTAGTACTGTTTGATCACGAGTACTCATACTGAAGAACATACTTACAGGTTTTTTCCGCATATACAGGGTGTCCACCTAGTGCGCGTAAGTCCAATATCTGGGTTAATAAAAGAGATAACTTAATTTTTTTTTCTACAGGGTTGTCTAATATCCCGAGCTGCACAAAATGAAAATATATTTACATATTCAGGGTGTACAGTTTTTCCTGGACAGGTACCAACTTCGTTTTTCTAAATGGAAATATATATTTTTTATTGCTTTTTCGAACTAAACCCTTGATTTTAGTAGGACTTTCATCAGCCCTCCCTATACCTAACTTAAACTGTTTTTGAAATATTGACGGGTGAATATTGACATTTTTGCAACTTTGACACCCTGTAAAATCTAAACGGTTTGAGATCAAGCAAAACGGTTTGCACATTCCTATCTTAACTTTTTATAAGCTATCGTTTGATACTAATTTCAAATTTATCCAAGAATTAAAAATTTTCAAAATTTTCGGAAAATTTTTAATTCCTGGATACATTTGAAATTAGTATCAAACGATAGCTTATAAAAAGTTAAAATAGGAATGTGCAAACCGGTTTGCTTGATCTCAAACCGTTTAGATTTTATAGGGTGTCAAAGTTGCAAAAATGTCAATATTCACCCGTCAATATTTCAAAAACAGTTTAAGTTAGGTATAGGGAAGGCTGATGAAAGTCCTACTAAAATCAAGGGTTTAGTTCGAAAAAGCAATAAAAAATATATATTTCCATTTAGAAAAACGAAGTTGGTACCTGTCCAGGAAAAACTGAACACCCTGAATATGTAAATATATTTTCATTTTGTGCAGCTCGGGATATTAGACAACCCTGTAGAAAAAAAAATTAAGTTATCTCTTTTATTAACCCAGATATTGGACTTACGCGCACTAGGTGGACACCTTGTATAAATTGTATAAAGTTTTAAAACGTCATGAACATAAAAACAGTGCAAAACAAACTGGTATTTTGTACTTCAAATGCTGCATCTTGACTGCATGATGCAAAAACAGCCTGTTGTGTGTGGTGAACTGTGTAGCAATCTTTTATTAATCTTGCAGTTTTAACGGGTAGCTGAAGTATAAAATAATGCACCCTACCTTTGGGATATGTGTAAACGCAATACAAAACTTTTGGAGTAGCAACTCTTAAACTTCGCAGCAAAAGTAGCTGTGTGTGCCCTTACCTTTATATGGCCCTGTACAGATCAAATACAATGTTTAATGCGTTGGCTATTGTGTGTGTAGCCAGATGAAGTCGTTGTGATTTGTAGACTTCTTATTGATAAAGAAATAAGGTCTTACTGAACAGCTGACCCGCAGTCTTTCTCTACGCATTAAACATCAGCTCAGATTGTAAAATAGAAAATGCCTCGTTTGGATTAATAATAATAATAAGGTGGCATATGATTTCGCAAGCCACATTTCCGTCTCAGCAAAGACTTACGTTGGTAGGCCCTAACCACCATTCAGTTCTTGAATGAGGGAAACGTGAAAAACCTCATTAGTTAGGGGGACAGTCAAACATCAACTGATTTTAATCTCTCACATTAACACCAAATTGATATTCTTCCCATCCTAGGCCATTGCAAGGATGGTTGCCAAACCATCCCTGCAAATAAGCCTTTATCTACGAGTAAACAATTTAATTAAAAATTGCTTGGTGGAATGAGGATTCAAACCCACGACCTGTGGGTCCAGTGATCGAGATATTAAACCCTGAGCCACCGACTTGCACGTTGAGTATATTGATTAACTCTTTAGTCATTAAAATTAATGTAATAACGGGTTGTCATCTCTATCGTAGGTCCGTCCATACCTCAACCAATATATACACCATCTTCTAGCCTGTCTATCACTGAATGTGGCCACATTCACCAAATGTTCTGTCACACACCTCAACAAATATTTTTTTTTAACATTTGTTATTTTATGTTTTATTATTGTTTTATTTAATAGAACTAGAAAACACAAGAGTTTTAAAAATTAGACCACCTTTCAAACCACTGCATCTGTTACACCACTCGATGGATTTATTAGTTTTTCATTTTTTATAATAAAACCATGGAAACCAGTGAAGTTGTTTTGAACAATAATGGTGGCCTTTATTTCAAAGACAGCCTGTCTGATTTTGTTGTTTCCAAGATAACTTTTGATGAGATTATGGAAACTGGCAAATATTAAGAAATCCTTTCATAAGGTTTATGTGTAATGATGAATAAAAATTTTTATTTATATACAAGATGTCCCATTTGAAATAAGGAAGTTACCATATAAGTATTTTGTAGAACAGGAAATACATCAGTGTGCAAATTTCATCAACAGAATTTGTGAAAATCACTCTGAATAAATTTTGAAAAGTGAAGACTTCCCAAATAATTTTCAAAATTTGGATAACCTTTGCTCGTCCCAAAACACTCTATATATATATATATATATATATATACAGGGTGGGCCATTAGTGCGAATGCGGACCGTACTACCTATACCGTTAATGTTAGATACCGTTAATGTTAATAATTTTTGGTAAGAAGTTAGAAGCCAGTGGCGTGCATATTTTAAAATTATTTTGGCAGATACAAGGTGTTTAATATTAAAATGCCAAACCGAACATACATTTTTTTAAATGGAACACCCTATATATTTTTAGATTTTTGAATTAAGCGTACTTTTCTGAACAATTTAATATAGCACTTAATATATCTAAATTTACACGTGGCGACGTTATTGCAAGTTTTCTATGAAAAAGGTCACTACTTCGCATTATTGTTGCTCTCCATTTAAATGAGATATGACGTCCATTTTCTCATAAGATACATTAAGAATATGTCGTTATTCAAGAAAATATAACGATTTAACAAAAAGTTGCATTTGCTATACAGGGTGATACATTTCGCATATCGTAATTTTACTTCAAAATTTTAAATGGAACACCCTGTATATTATCATGTCGTCTTAAAGAGCTCCTTTTCAGCTTTCTAACGATACCATACTCGGTGGGCTTAAATAAAATTTATTTGTCAAAAAAAGGATTTGAAACTTGAAGAACCGTTGAAATTAATAAAGTTGTAAAAAAATAATAGAATAAAAAGTTTATACTTGCAGTTTATTATTAGTCTTATTGTTAATAACAAATTGTGAGTTACACTTAATAAAAAAATAATTCAAATTTTAATAAATAACGAAAATAACCATGTTTTTTCGTTGGTTGTAAATTGTAAAGATAAATTATTAATAATACTACTAATACTGACTGATACAATAAAACCAACACAATAGAAACATTAATAATGACAGTGACAGTTCCCCAAGCCACTTTTCAATTTTGTTTTCAAAGCACCCTATATAAGAGTATATATAGTAGGTATACCTATTAATAATAATTTATCTTTACAATTTACAACCAACCACGAAGACTTGGTTATTTTCGTTATTTATTAAAATTTGAATTATGTTTTTATTAAGTGTGACTCACAATTTGTTATTAACAATGTGACTAATAATAAACTGCCAGTATAAACTTTTTATTCAATTATTTTTTTACAACTTATCTTAATTTCAACGGTTCTTCAAGCTTCAAACCCTTTTTTTAACAAATAAATTTTATTTAAACCCACCAAGTAAGGTATCGTTAGAAAGCTGAAAAGGAGCTCTTTAAGATGACATGATAATATACAGGGTGTTCCATTTAAAATTTTGAAGTAAAATTATGATTTGCGAAATGTATCACCCTGTATAGGGAATGCAACTTTTGTTTAAATCGTTATATTTTCTTGAATAAAGACATATTCTTAATGTATCTTATGAGAAAATGGACGTCATATCTCATTTAAATGGAGAGCTACAATAATGCGAAGTAACGACCTTTTTCATAGAAAACATGCAACAACGTCGCCACGTGTAAATCTAGATATATTAAGTGCTATATTAAATTGTTCAGAAAAGTACGCTTAATTCAAAAATCTAAAAATATATAGGGTGTTCCATTTAAAAAAATGTATGTTCGGTTTGGCATTTTAATATTAAACACCTTGTATGTGCCAAAATAATTTTAAAATATGCACGCCACTGGCATCTAACTTCGTACCAAAAATTATTATTCTAACTTTAACGGTATAGGTGGTATGGTCCGTATACGCACTAATGGACCACCCTGTATATATATATTTATACAGGGTGGGAAAAATTTTAATATTCAGCATTGGTATCTCGGAAACGGTAAAAGATACAACGTGGCTCAAATTAGGAAAAAGTTGCTAAATTTCATGCTGATTCAAAATATGTAAACAAGTTTAATATATTCTGCACCGTTCGGGAGTTATGCCGGAAAAAACAAAATTTGCCAGTTTCTTCTTTGTCAAATAACTTTTCTTGAAATAAATGTAGACTTTTGCAATTTGGTATGTTTACATAGTTTGATGAGAGCTTTCGATTGCCATACTAAAACATGTTCTAGGCGAGTTTTTCGACAATACAATATTCAACTTTTGTATTTGTTATGGGCTCCATATTGGATTTTTACTTCATTAAATACAGAAAGAAATTATAAGCACGGTGATATAGCCTACTTGATACTTTCTTCAATAAATATGGATAATACAGGTGAATAACGATAAATAGTATTTATTCACAAATAATAGACCATGATTCATTTATAATAAATTGTTACAATGCGTTTTTTTTTAAGAATTAATTATTATAATGACAAAAACAATTAATTGCACTGCTTGAACTGGCTGCCGTTACTCTGAATAGACATGTCATCCACTACACGTCTTACGATTGCAGGATCTATTGAATTTACGTATTTATTAAAATTCTTTCCAACATTTCATTCTCTGTCGTTGACATTGGATTACTGTAGATAGATACAGATTACTGTATCCGAATTCGTGGATAGGTACAAATTTTCCTATTCTATGGCCACCGCGATCACCGTGCTTTAACCCCCTGGATTATTATTTATGGGGGGCTGCTAAAAATTATATCTGCAATTTAGTAATCCAATGGCAACGACAAAGAATGAAATGTTGGAAATAATTTTAATAAATACATAAATTCAATAGAAGCTGCAATCGTAAGACGTGTAGTCGATGGCATATCTATTCAGAGTAACCTGCAGCCAGTTCAAGCAGTGCAAATAATTGTTTTTGTTATTATAATAATTAGTTCCTCAAAAAGCTAAAAATACGCATTGTAACAATTAACTATAAATTAATGATTGTCTATTATTTGTGAATAAATACAATTTATCGTTATTCGCGTGTATTATCCATATTTATTGAAGACAGTTGTAACGTACTTTTCAAGTCGTTTCATGAGGTTGACTATTTATTATGCACCCCGTACAACACCCAACCTAATTTTTGGTTGCCGAGTTCTCAATTTTTAAAGAACCTACTGCGTTGGAGGACGCTGATTGGCTAGTAAACGGTGGTCTCAAGCGAGGACGCCGGTGTGATTTAGGAATGAACAGAGAGACCAGTCCAGGCTTTTAAAGAAGGCACATGAGAGTTATTTTACCTATTTGATATTCACTTTCATTATTGTTTGAGATCATTATTAGTATAGAAATACGATCATAGCGATTTGTTGTTATTATTAAGTAATTTTATTTCATATATAATCAGGATTTACCTGGATTTTAGGTGAATTATTTAGGCGTGGTCAGTGAGATTTTTTTCGTCATCCTATATGGTGATCAAGTAGTACGATTCGAAACAATAGAATATAGTTTCAATATTATTTTATAAATTTGTGAAGCTGTGCTCTAGTCAGGAGATTATAGAAAATATAGTTTTTTAAACCAATAAATTTGAGTTTTCTTGCCTCCATTTTGTTTGAATCGGATTGCTACTATCCAATACCACGTGCTGTTTGGGAATTAAGTTCCTTTATCTTATCTTTATCTTATCTTCTCTTATCTTATAGTTATAATATATGATTGGGAGCTATAGAAAATTGCTAATATCGTAATTTCTGCACTAGGTTAAGTAATTTGTTACTTTGTAGAAATTATAATAGCTCACATGCACGCCGATTAGAAGACTGGAACCTGTTTCCTAATATTTGTAAATTGATTGATTATTGTTCTTTGACAACAAATTTGTACAATAAATCAATACGAATTTTTATAACTTGTCACTCAGTCTTTGAAATATTAATGAAATAATTTTTCTCTTTTACCTAATTAGAGTGGTAATATTTCCTTGTTTAACCGGTTATGAAACCGTTGTTTTTGGAATTTTGGGTTTTTTTTTATTTAATTTATGTTTGTTCCTTCTGAACTATAGTATTTTTAATTATTAAAGATTAGAGATTTTTAAGAATAATTGTAGAGTGGCTGAACTGTAATCAGTTCATTTGAATGCAAATTTTTGGATAATTTTATTTGCTTCATTCTGGGTAGGGTCACTAAAGGTTGACACCTTCCAGGTTTTGTTTTCATTTGTTTATAATTTTCCCTGTGATAATTCACAGAGTATTTGACAATAACCATATTTTATGGTACATTCCCTTCAGGAACTTATATATAATTTTTAATCTTGGCTACACTAGCCGTCAACGTTCATCTATCTATTTGTAAATTTTGGGGCACTCTTAACACAAACAATTCTTTGTATGTACTCTTCTGAGACGAGGCTGCTGTAACCTGACTACAAGATCCATAACCTGCTAAAGAACCCTGGACGCTGATCATCTGCAGATCCCTAGATAAGAGGATTGGACTTAGCCAGTACGTGACCGTCATCTGGACTAGAGCTCTAGCTTCCCCACTTTGCCACGGCAAGTCCACCTGGATCCAATCATCAGCACAGGTTAAGGGTGAGAGTACTGACCTCATAAAGAAGGAACGAGATTGTCAGAGTGACCCCGAACCTCATAAAATTTTTGTAAAGTGAGCCCAGCTTAAAATTTCAATTTCATATAATTTTTTTCATTTCTAGTAACTATTACATCATTTTTGAATTATTGTTTGTTTATTGATTATATTGTATTCACTTAAATTTTATATAGTTGTTTCTTTTTTGTTTCTAATTTCTAAAAATTATCCTGGTGCCCAAATAAATTGTCAACCTTCAAAGCAGTCCTACGAATACTACACCCTAGTATCATAAATCTCCCTGAGCTACCGGAGCTAATGTCAATGAACTTAAGCTAGTGGAATTGCACATCCCTAGCTTATCTGAGTAAATTGTGACACAATATCAAATAGGCTACATCTCCGTGCTTGTAATTTCTTTCTGTATTTAATGAAGTAAAAATCTAATATGGTGCCCATAAGAAATACAAAAGTTGAATATTGTTGCCGAAAAACTAGTCTAGAACTAGGGATACCGATACCCGTTAATTTTACTACCCAGGTACCCGTTTTCAATACCCGGTATTTACCCGCTACCCGTTAATTACCCGCTACCCGTTAATAACCCGGTATACCCGTTACCCGTTATTTACCGTTACCCGCTATATATCTATTACGCGATATCAACCCATAACATTCAACATAGCAAATATTTTCCAATTCAGATTATATTTTATATTGCCAAACCTACGCCAACGCAAAACCGCAAAAAAAACAAGTTGTCATATGAATATGAATCACATAGAGGGCGACCGAGTGCAGGTGCTTAGAGGGTTATCGGGTATTTAACAGATTATCGGGTTTTTAACGGGTTATCGGGTCCTAAAATGGGAACCGGGTAGCGAGTCGTTATCGGGTACCGGGGTACCCGTCGGCACCTTTATCTAGAACATGTTTTAGTATGGCAATCGAAAGCTCTCATCAAACTATGTAAACATACCAAATTTCAAAAGTCTACATTTATTTTAAGAAAAGTTATTTGACATAGAAGAAACTGTAAAATTTTGTTTTTTCCGGCATAACTCCCGAACGGTCCGGAATATATTAAACTTGTTTACATATTTTGAATCAGCATGAAATTGAGCAAATTTTTCCTAATATGAGCCACGTTGTATCTTTTACCGTTTCCGAGATACCAATGCTGAACATTAAAATTTTTCCCACCCTGTATATATCATTACTTAAATCAATAATAATGAAAGCACACTAGACATTTTCCAGTATAATTTAAGAAAAATGATTTCCATGAAGACAAAATAATAAATAAGAACAGAAAATAAAACCATTGTTTAAATATGTGTTAATATGAACGCAACTTAACCTCGTGTGTGGTCTGTAATAGTTTCCATTTACAATGATTATTATAAATATTATTATTTTGCTGAGACTATAATGATTACTATTTAACCCTTCATTTATATTATAAGAATACATCAAGTTTAAATGGACATGCACAAGAATTTTTCTTAACCAAGAGTTACTACTTAAAAATCACATCATAATACTACGCAAACAAAAATCGTAAAGAAAAACCCTAGAAACTGTGGCATTTAAGATGTCACCATTTTCCTTGATTTTTATGATTCTTATTTAGTAAATGATATGCAATAAAAATCTATTGTATAGATTAGTATTATTATTGTATTTTTTGGGCTTCTTATTCATTTATCAAAATAAGCAATCAAGTTTAAATTGAAGCAATAGCTTAAGGTTTAAAGCCCTGTCTTTAGATCAAGAGATAATGGGTTTATATTTATGGGAACCAAATTGTTTTTATCAAACTATTGGCTCATATAACCTCATAACTAACCGTCTTGGTAGCACATTGGGCTATAGCAAGTTCTGGCAGCATTTCTCGGTTACACTGCTTATCATGGTCTGAATTCGATCCACAACATGCTAGGGTAAGGGGTGTTTGCATTTGTTCAATATTTATATAATATATATATATACAGGGTGTCCACCTAGTGCGCGTAAGTCCAATATCTGGGTTAATAAAAGAGATAACTTAATTTTTTTTTCTACAGGGTTGTCTAATATCCCGAGCTGCACAAAATGAAAATATATTTACATATTCAGGGTGTTCAGTTTTTCCTGGACAGGTACCAACTTCGTTTTTCTAAATGGAAATATATATTTTTTATTGCTTTTTCGAACTAAACCCTTGATTTTAGTAGGACTTTCATCAGCCTTCCCTATACCTAACTTAAACTGTTTTTGAAATATTGACGGGTGAATATTGACATTTTTGCAACTTTGACACCCTATAAAATCTAAACGGTTTGAGATCAAGCAAAACGGTTTGCACATTCCTATCTTAACTTTTTATAAGCTATCGTTTGATACTAATTTCAAATGTATCCAGGAATTAAAAATTTTCCGAAAATTTTGAAAATTTTTAATTCTTGGATAAATTTGAAATTAGTATCAAACGATAGCTTATAAAAAGTTAAGATAGGAATGTGCAAACCGTTTTGCTTGATCTCACACCGTTTAGATTTTACAGGGTGTCAAAGTTGCAAAAATGTCAATATTCACCAGTCAATATTTCAAAAACAGTTTAAGTTAGGTATAGGGAAGGCTGATGAAAGTCCTACTAAAATCAAGGGTTTAGTTCGAAAAAGCAATAAAAAATATATATTTCCATTTAGAAAAACGAAGTTGGTACCTGTCCAGGAAAAACTGAACACCCTGAATATGTAAATATATTTTCATTTTGTGCAGCTCGGGATATTAGACAACCCTGTAGAAAAAAAAAATTAAGTTATCTCTTTTATTAACCCAGATATTGGACTTACGCGCACTAAGTGGACACCCTGTATATAATCCCCTTCCGAACACCTTTTAGCTTTGGGTTTGGGGTTTGTCTAACTTATGTTTTTTATTATATAAGGTTAGCACAGAGGGTGCCTCGACAAACTCTTTATGAGTTAGGATGAAAAAATGTCTATCAAGTGTTTATGTGAGAGATTAACATAATATGTATATTATGTATATGTATGGGTGTATATTTGACTGTCCCTCTAACTTAATGAGAGGAGGAGATAATATTTCTATTGTTAATACTATTAATATATTATAAATAAAGTACCAATATTTAGGACCTGCCACTTTTAAACATATGTATTCAAGAGTATTGACCAGTGGTACATAGTAGCCATAACGCCCGTTAGGCATCTATTAAAAAGTAACTTTACCTAAAATTCCTTTAAATTTGATTATGAAACTGGTCCTTATTCCTTGCACAAGTCCATTGTGAAATCAATATACCTATGTACTGTGTAGTTGACTTTGAAACAGAAACTATATCAGACTATGACTTCAGAAGAAGACAGAATTGAAACATTGATCCCATTACGAGGTTTGTTTGGAAGTTGATTAATAGGTAGGTATATGCAATATTTGGGAAAAATATGTCAATAACCCATTAATAAAAATTAAAATCTCTACTTTAACTTTCTTCATACATTGGCTTATTAAAATTATGGTTTTATACATTAATCTAATGGATATACATTATTTTTAACAATCTAACAAAACATAAATAGCTTAATATGTTTACTAACCTAATACTTATTATTTCCTTCTTTTCTTCCTTCGAGAAGATTTGGAAGAGGGAACTACTATGTTAGAGTCTAATAATTCCTCAAAAACTGTTTCATTAGCTGCATTTTTTCCAGAATCATCACTTTCTGTAACTTCAGCAGGAGAACTGCTAGTGTCCCCTTTTTCGTCATCAGATGATTTATCAATCTTCAACAAATCTACATTCTCACAAACTACTTCCTCTATATCTTCGTTTCTTTCCTCTCTCTGTGCTTTTTCTTCTTGAGGGGTATTAATATCTATAAGATCCGTCACAACAGCAGGAGCATTAGATTTTTTAGGGAGTTGTAAAGTAAATTCCTCTACAAATTCAATTTTAGGAAGATCAAGGTTTAGACCATTTTCTTTGTCAGTGTCAGTAGAATCAATCAATAATTTTTCTGCAACTGGTTTTGAAGCTGCTATACTACTCCATGACTTCTTGATAGGTGTTGGGAGTGTTATTTCCGCCAAACAATCATCTATAACTTTTTCGGTCTTACTATTTTCTTTATTTGTACCTGCAATTTTTACTCCTAATTTCGCCTTTGGTTTTCTTGTTCTTTTAGAAATAGATTTTTCTTCCATTGTATCTTCTAAAGTAGTGATTGAGGAATCATCAAAAACACTGGATTTTGCTTTGTTTGTTTTTGATTTACCTTTTCCCTTATATGAAGGTAACATCAAACTTTCTCCCACATCCTCAAATTCGTCCACCTTTGAAAGGTTTTCCAGTGAAAAAAAATCATCTTTATCTAAAGGTTGCAATTCAAAATTAAAATCCTTATTAATATCAAGTGGGGTTGTATCAATTTCCTTTAAAGGCTCTAGAACGGGAATTTTAATAGCTTCCTTTAAACTTTTTATTTCTGTTACAGGTTTAAAACTAGGTATATCATCAAATGGATCAGAAATATCAATTTGCGCTTTAGCCGCACATTTACCTTTAGGTTTTGTGGACTTAGGTTCACTGTTCTGTTCAATAATATTTTTACAATTCTCTACTTTATTAATTTCTTTTTCTTTGTATTTACTTTTGTCGTTCATCAATTCATAAAACTGATTTGTTTGTGACTCTGAATTAGATTTTTTTTTAAGTATTTTAACTTCTGTAGTTGATTCAAGACTTTTTGTAATAATGTTATCACCATATCTTTTAGTTCTTTCATGAAGTGGAAGAACTTTGGGAACCACCATGGGACGAAACAAGGCCTCATCACAATTTTCATGGATCACTATGTCTTCATAAATCTCCACATCCATCTCATCATCAGACTGAAGGTTAACTACAGTACCGAGTGGATTCACTACCTTGGCAACGGCCGGTTTCATTTGAACTATCACGCAACGACCACCTGAACAGAAAGAGCCAATGGCAGGTTACTGCTGTTTACTATAATATTGTGCGATACTACACATGCAATCATGCAGGAAAAATTCTTGGACTACTCAAAATCAAAGAAATAGACATCAAAACTAAAAAGTTACTGAACTAAATATTTGAATATCAAGGTACTACTGTAGAACTAAATGTTTCTTTTGAAAAATAAATGATAAATAATACAAATTAAATTATCAGTTTCCGTTTCACACCTTATTTATTAAAATAGAAGTAGTTGATATCTGAATATATTTATCCACATTAAATGTTGCTTCATACAACTTTAAAAAAAAAATATAATATATTTGAATATGATTGGAAATATTTCTATGTTTTCTAAAAGTTCAAAAGTTCTATTCCTTAATTTACCAAAAATGCGAAGAAGATAATAGTGAAAACAAGATTAAGATTTAAAATATCTCGGAAAATATTTATAAAAATTTAGATATAGTGTAATGAAAGTTCTACTAAAATGAAATGTAGAATTTGAAAAAATTTGAAAAATAGGTTGTCATTTAAAAAACGAAGTTACTACTTGTTCAGGAAATACTCAATACACTGTGAAAGTGAAATTATTTTTACAAACTAGATCTAGTTCTCTAGTTGTACTTTTTGTACAACTAGAGAAGTCTGGCATCGTAAAAAAGAATTAGCGTAACTCTTTTTTAATCAACTAATATATAGCTTTCACTTTCAACTCTCAACTTTCACATACTAGATGAGCACCCTGTATAGTTTCTAATTTTAAATGGAACACCCAGTACATTTTAGAGATTTCTATATTTCTAAATTATATAATTCTATATAATTACAAATACATTAAAAATATTTGATAAATATATTTATAATAATCATGGATACATAGCCAAAAGAATATACCATAAGCCTAATGAATTAGGTAGAGAATATCTGTTAGTTACTAAGCTACAGAGAATAAGAGCTCATTATCCAACATATTGCTCTCATTACACAATTTTTGGAACCTATCTCCATTTTTATTAGATCTTAGTTAATTCCTACTGGAAGTAGAAATTACTTCTTTAATTTTAAATGAAACTGTTTTTGTTTGCACATTTGGATAAAGCGCCTTGTCGCACATTCATTGATATTTGTTTATATTAATATAGTTCTAACAGAATGCTTTATCAATATCTGTAAACATATACAGGGTGTTCTATTTAAAAACGTTGTGTAATGAAGCATATTTATTTTCTACAATAGTTAAATAGATCCGCCACCTCTAATAAAATAAAATGTTTATATTATGACTCCGCTACCAAATAAACGCCTGAAATAACATTAAAACCTGAGAATATAATACACCACGCCGCGCCGTTTTGACCCAAAGGTATTCGATCGCATCCAAATCCTCACGTTCTACACTTGCTATGCTAGCAGCACACAAGACCTGATTTCACCAAGGAGTTCCAGTCTCGCAGCATACCAGACCAGTTCAGTCGGCATTTCTAAGTTCCCAATGACACAGAATAATTTAGACGTCTCAGTCTATGAGTAAGAAAATATACGAAGTCCAATTTCTGCCATCGTGCTTGTCAGAGGTTTCGCTGAACCTCAAACCCACAGTGACTAACTCAAGCAGTCAGTCAATCACCGTCGAGCACCAGAACAAGTCCTATCTGTATCTACCGCTGCTATGAAAGATCAGTAAGTAAATATTTGAAATCCCCAACTTCCCCAAGGCCACTTAGAATAATTTCACCAGCTACTGTATAGTGTCTACTAGTGAGTAAATATGCTAATATGCTAAATATATAACCAGCTACTGTCTGCTAGTAAGTTAGTATTCTAAATCCGACTTTTGCCATTGTGCATGTCTGAGGTTCCGCTGGACCTCAAGCCCACAGTGACTAACTCAACCAGTCAGTCGATCGTCATCCAGCACCACGACCGGTCCTGCCTGCCTTACAGCTGCTACAAGTAGGAAGGAGTAGCAAGTAAGAAATCGTGCAAAGTCTGGAAGTCGGACTACTGCGCAAGTACAGCTAGTTCTCCCACCGCCAGCCAGAAGAGTTCCCGATAGCTAATGAACAAGTTCACGAGTACCGACCAACCACCCGAGCCCAGCAGACGTGTCTAGAACCTGTGCTGAAGTAAGCTCATCATCGAATAGGAAATCTCGACTTGGCTATTATATTAACCATACTTCTCTTTCAGCACTTTTAATTATGTACATTAGTAGATTTGTGTGAATAAATGTATATAGTTATTATTGTTTACATCTTCCTGTTGTAACGAAAATTTGTGAAAATTTGCCGTTAAAATGGATATTATACTATTCACCCGTATGCAACCCTGATTACTTTTGTTAACTATCTATTTAAACATTACCTACTATCAGGCAGCCGGTCTTAACGCCTTTGTAACTCCAGGATTGGTCAGATTGTAAAGGTAGTGGGAGGAACTCAATATAGCGAACAGACACGCTAAAATCTAGGCTTTTTGGTGTTAATTTGACGACAGGTGAGATATTAATTTTATTCTTGTAATTCAATATTTTCTATAGATTGATTAATCTATTTGTTTTGTATTTGTGGTTTGTTACCAACATAACTACTCAGTTATATTTATTTTCCAATTAGGGAAAATAGTGGTTTTTTATTGAGGTTTGAAGCCATGTGTGGCTTCAGTTTCTTATTTGAAAGATGTATGATTGACGCCTTCGGTATATTTGAATTTACTTTGAACTGCTAAATATTTAATTAGATTTATTTTGAATTCGTGTCTTTCAGACTAGCATTTGCTAAATTAGAGTTTAAATAAAATTAAACTTAACCTTGTTAATTGTTAACCTTGTTAATAAATGTTAATTAAAGTTAACCTTTAGGGTTGATTTTTTATTAAGGTTATATAACCACATTTGCAGGGAAATCTATAACCTATAGGCAATTGTTTAGTCACTTGACGGATATTTCTTGATAAGAGATATTTAATTTAAGCCGAGTAGAGTCTATAAAGCAAACTACAAATAATTTCATTAATTTAATTTCATAATTTTGTTTGCAGTAGTATCTATCTCCTGGTCAGGTAACACTAAGCCACATCTATTATTTGTATTTAAAACTATTAAAATTGCTGATATTATATATTTGCTTAAAGTTCAGGCAATTTTAATTGTTGTATCTAATAATTTTAGTAATATTCAATCTGCTCTAATGTTTAAATTGTAACCCAACAGTTAGTGAATGGGCATTAAATTTTTTCAACAAGGTCATTCATTGGTTTTGTTCAGTCAAATTTTTTCCTGGATAGAAGAAATAATTTCTAATAATTTTTTGGAACTAATTAGTGGTTCCTTTATTTAATTCACTCAATTGTACATTTTTAATTAATAACTACCAGTTCTTTTATTAGCAAATTTTGGATAATTTTATTGCAATCAATATACAGGGTGATTCCCTTATTGATTCCATTTCATATTGTATTTTGGTTAAATTTTTCATTAAGTCAAATTTCATATAATAATTTGTATTTGTTATCACCACAAGATTGTCTATTTCTATTCTACTTGATACAGTAGTTCTTGTAATTTATTTTATGATTTTGGTTTAACACATTTACTGTATTTCATGAGAAACACCTTGGCCTCCTGGAAGAGAAGAACATCCAGAACTTTCAACTCCACCATTAGACAAGAACAAGGACAAAGTTGCCGATATCCAACTTAGCAGAGCCCTATAAACCAGCAGCTAGTCACTTCGATTTTATTATATACTGCAGAAGGTGCATGGTTACTGTAGCTAAGTTCCACTCCTAACTACATTTCCTAAGGAGATCTTTTGGTGAGAGTTTGATTTCATTGCTTCAAGGGCAGAGGAAAATATCTGTTATTTTGTGTAAACCAAATCATTGGCACAAAATCAAATTTTTTTGTAAAGTCAATTTTGGCTGGTAACAACCACAAATCTTGAATAATTAAAATTAAAATCACTATCATTTATGCTTATCGTTAATGATTGTTTTAAATTGTAATATACAATTATCTTAATTGTCTTGTTTAATTTCATCAAACATTCACTCTTGTATAGTTATATATTTAATTATTATTTTTAATTTTTAATCTAAAATTATCCTGGCATCCACAGGATAATATAAAACATAACACTTCTTTCTGCGAATCTGCTTCCCAACCAACGAGCTTAGCCGGAGCTAATGTCAGTAGGTCCTAGTGGATAAGAATCAATTAAATTTCCACTAGGTTCATTGCAATATATGGTTTGCTCAGGGATATTGATTGGCAACCAACCAACCAACTATGCATGAAGGTCAGGATGGAATAATGAAGTCCCCGCTAACTAATAGGGTTCTCGAAGTTTCCCTCATTTTTGCTTAGGGATCACCAACCTGAATAATTCCTGAGTGATAATGCCTACAGAATAAAAAGATGTCACCCGTATCCCACACAAATCTCAGATTTGGGATTAGGACTTTCGGATTAATCTTGTGATTTTTGAGGTAGAGAAATTATTATATTACCAATAAATCATCAGCACCAAATAAATTAAACTGTATGTTTATCGGCAAAAACAGCTCAAACAATAGAAGTGCTACATTTATAGACCTTTGTAAAATTGTTGAATAAGTGTGTATCATAGGATTTTTTTTCTATTTCTTTACATAGACAATCATCTGTGTTAATAAAATTTTGAAAATTTTGCATTTCCTTCGTAATGATTATGTATTATATACTATTTCAAAGTAAGACATTTTCAAATAACTGCGAAAATTTTTACAAAATACAGGGTGGACTAATAGTGTGACAAAGTACAAGAACTGTTGCTATGGACAATACAAAAAATAATTAATACAGATGTTACAGGAAATTAATAGGATATCTATTTAAAATAAGTGTTTTGTGTAATAGTGGGCAACTAGAGATAATTTTTTTAAATGAAACATCCTGTATATTGATTCAGGTAAAATTCTGAGTCGAACAGTATAGCATACCATGTACTTATATATCTCAGGTGTCTCGGAGATATTTGATATTTTATAAAAATTTTGAGATATGCAAAGGATTGGATGAAACTTTAAACTTTTTACTCATAATCATTTGATTTTTGGCACAGAAAAAGGATATAATAATATATGCTTCCTTTCAGAATTATAAGAAATTCGAAAATAGCATAATAAGTGTTTTGTTTTTTTTGTAATGTAACGCCCTATATGTTTTTAAATAGTTATGCAAAATTAAGTTATCTTTAACATGATGTACCTATGCATTGTTGGGACTGAGTGAACAACTTTTCAAGTTATTTGTCTATTGAGTTATTATTCTATTTGGTTTTTAAGGACTTCTTTTAAAAATTACCATCAAATGGTATATTTATAAGTAAATGGTCAATATTTATAATGATTCAGCTATACAAGCATCACATCTTGAATCTTAAAGTGTGGTTTTTAAACATGTAACACTGATGTCTCTTCACTAAACAGTGAACAAGGATAAAGAATTTATATGTGTTCGTACTGAATACCACATACTGTGGTATTCTACCTATTCTTACTCTTTTTTTATTTATTTAACAAATAAATTATAGCAAAAATATTACTGTCCATTAATGGAAATAATTATGAACAATATTCTATTCATAATGAAAGTACTATTTTGTCACTTATAATTGCACAAGCGGTTTGTATTTTACCTGATAAATTTGGATTGTTCAATGAAAAACTGTTGCCTAGCAATTAGACGAGAAAAACTGTCAACTATTAGGTGGAGCGTTATTAGGTTGACAGTTTTTCGAGTCAAATTGCTAAAGGAAACAGTTTAGAATTTAAACAACACAAATTTACCCGGTATCAATACAAACATCGAGTGTAATTCGGCAGAACAATTTAATGAATAGTAGAAAATTGCCGCCAGATTGATGATTGAGTCGCGACTGTATTTGCAGGCACACAGGTATTAACAATTTGACTAATTTCGTTGTTTGTGGACTCACCGAATCGACTCATTGTTAGTGTTTAATAATTCAATAAGTTGTTGACAAAATGTCAAACTATTTATTTTGGCAACGGACACCGCGATAATTGATTAAAAAATGAATAAGTGAAAAAACCACTAGTGCATTTGGCACTGTAAAAGTAACAGGTAACTTTTGTCGATGTGAAAGTGGCATATGCGACTTTTTATATATAAATTAAATTGTCATAATAAAAATAATCAAATAATAAAACTAGTGTTGTAAATAAGAGAAAAATGTTACAGTGGCCTTTTTCCATTTAAGAACTGTAGGTACATGTGCTTCAAGCATACCAAATAACATTGCTAGTCACAATGCTATTAACCACGGGGTCTAGTAACTCTCTGTCACATAAACTTACCATTGCACACTCATGTGAAAGCACACAAGATTTTATAATTTTTAGTTGGTCAATCAAGTCGTCTGTCTGAAAGCGGACTAAGAAATCTTAATGGTAGCTCTAGTTCTAGTATAAATATTAACAATCACTGCTATATTATTCAATTAGAATCAAAATCAACTATAAGTCTCTAATATCTTTATGCTTATGATAACTGCATGCCAATGATTTGAAAAATAAATGAACAAATAATAAATTTCAGGTTAAATGGTTGACCCTGATTTTAATATTACTTTTTGGAGATAAAATATGATAAAATTAATTATATAATATGGTAAGTTGATAAATTTTTCTATACTTATAGAACCAATGTTCTAATTTGAATGTGTCAAAATGACAATTGAACTCATCTTCCCACACGAATATGTTAATAAACTTAAATGAAATTTGGCTTGTGAACTCACATTAGTACCTACCTAAGTGATATTTTCTCATGTAATTAATTTCAATTATTGTCGTCTCCATATTAAAATTTCCCTAAATTGAAAACTATACATAAAAAACTCTTATCTTTTTGTTCTCTGCTCACTGATTTAATTACGTTCCTGTAATAGTAGAGGTCTCTTCCTGATTCTCAAAACTATTTTCTTGAAATAAACAAATGTATCAACTAATTAATAGCTACACAGCTATAGCTTCATAAATAGGTTCATTTCACAAGCTTACATTCAAAAAATCAAGTTATAAAAAAAAGATATAATTTGCAGAAAGTATTAAAAGCTGATGAAAAACCAGATTTGACGGTTTCAAAATTTTGTTTAATTGTGTAATGGATGATAATATTTTGTCAAGTATTTGACCCTTGCAATACAAAATATAACTTTTGTCGTTGAAAGATAACTTGATTGACTGATTTGAATGAAACTTTGTTAAATCATCCTATTTATAAAACAGCAGTGGAAACAAAAGTTATTTTCTTAATTAGATAGATATTATTATTATTATTATTTGAAATTCAGTCGACCAGTTCCATGGCTCTGATTCTCAGGGTCGGCCACTGGTTGTTTTCAGTAGCTACTCCCCATGTTCGTGGGGTGCATAACTACTGAGTCCAGGAATCGTGTGCCCTGTGTAGACATAATGACCCCAGAATGACCACCTTCTGCATTCTTCCGGCTAGAAGATTTGCCGAATTTACAATTTTCAAGACAATGTTGGTCTCGGCAGGAGTCGAGCACTCGATGACAAACATTATCTTGAGCTGGTGGTCGAGGAGGACTACATCGGGTTTATTTCCTCCTAAATTCCATCCCGACCACCTGCGTGTACTTCTGTACTACCCTGAGAAATTGATATAAATCTCTTTCTCCGAAGGCATAAAGGTTAAGGTCATTCATATAAAATAAATGAGTAATCTTATGGCTCTTGTTGCTGGGGATACCGCAGCTGTATCCACAAGTTTTGCAGAGTTCAATGGACAATAGCAGTAGTGAGATGCAGAACAGGAGAGGGCTGAGGGAATCTCTCTCAAAAAATCCTCTCCTGAACGATACCAGCTCTGTCTGGACCCTGACATGACCAGATTATATGGTAAAGCGGATTTTCCAGAGCTGCATCAGTTCTTCAATGCATCTCACTATAGGATGTGACATGCCAAGGCGCTGGAGCAAGTAGACAATAAGCTTATGAGATGTCATGTCAAACGCCTTGCGGTACTCAATCCAGGCTATAGAGAGGCTCTGCTTATACTGCACAGAGTCCTGCGTGACTCATCTGTCAATCAGCAGGTTCTTCTTGCAGCCAGCTAGACTCCTCTTGGACCCACGCTGCTCATATATCCTTTCATAAAGTGTGCCTCAGTAATTTGGTCACCACAACTACAAGCTGTGATACTTAGATACTTTCAAATTTTAAACTTTATCAGCAAGAAAAGAGATCCAATCTGTGATGTTTGTGTATTATATTGTAAACAAAAAAAGTGTGTGTGTGTGTGTGTGTGTGTTATAGTATATACTTTAGTTATAGTGTACTGTACTTTAGTTATAGTGTGCTGTACTTTAGTTATAGTGTGCTGTACTTTAGTTATAGTGTGCTGTACTTTAGTTATAGTGTGCTGTACTTTAGTTATAGTGTGTTGTACTTTAGTTATAGTGTGCTGTACTTTAGTTATAGTGTGATGTACTTTAGTTATAGTGTGCTGTGCTTTAGTTATAGTGTGTTGTACTTTAGTTATAGTGTGCTTTAATTTAGTTATAGTCCCTAGTGTTTAGTTCAATCTCTTACATGCAATTACCTAGCTGTGTTTATAAGATGAAAATATTAAATAAATAAATAAACCGGGTCAACTAGACAAACAAACTATGCCGGAACTTGTTGCTCTACATTAAGCCAGGAGGTGAATATTCTGGCCTAATGGTGGTGGATACTTAGTAGTTTTTTCCACCAAAAGTTGTTGATACCATCGGGACCAGGAGCACCAAAAGTTCTTAGAGCCTTTGACGGTCCTTCGAACTTCTTCCGGGGTTATCGGTGGGTACACCCCCTGAGGCTGCTGAAGCCTTCAGCAGAAAGCTTCAAAGTGTGCCAGGGCTGGAGTGTCTTTATTGAGCCGTAGCTTCTTCTCATAGAAAGTCTTCCAGAAGGTCTCTACCTCATCAACAGTCAGCGGGTTCTCAACAACACGCTGAGGCGGTTAGAACAGACGAAAAGGTTTTTGATGGAATTGCTCATTCTCCGTCAGTCCTCTCGCCCGCTTCACTAGTGACTTTTTTTGCAGTCACTAGCATCCGTATCCTATCGACACAGTGCTGTTGATGGTTTGCAGCACTATTCGATTAAGCGTGTGATGGGTACGTCATAGCGTAGCGGATATGGCCTGCACTTAAGGCGTAAAGGGCCTATTAGCGTCGATGTAGTCTAGTGATGGGCATTCCAGTTCACTTTGGTGAATAGTTCGGACCGAAACAGTTCACCTAAGTGAATAGTTCTTTTTTACAGTTCAAAACGAACTACAGTTCGTCTCGTATTTGATTTCCTTGCGGACCGAATATAATTGCAGTAGTAGGTAGTAGGTATACTCTTCATGCCAACCAAATAATGGTATATAACATATTAGAAATTGTCGCATGTAATATTTTGAAACTATAATCTATAAATTTTTTATCTATATAAAAGTATGTACAGTACCTACTATAATTTTACTGATATGTTGAACTTTCTTTTTTTTGTTCGTATTATTTTTTTACAAAGAAATATATTTTGCGTTTATTATCAGCTTTTGAAGTAAATTATTTTATTAGTTCATAAAATATTCATAAGTGGTTCAGAACTTCAGATAAAAACGCTAAATGTGTCGATTCAGTGCAATAATTCATTTAAATTACTAACACTGAAAAGTTTTGTTTTTCGGTTTTAAGTTTCATGTTTCATGTCCGACATGTTGAATCACGAAGTACTACTAAGAACTGACTCAAACGAGGGGACGAAAACGAGAATGAACGGTACAATTTCACACAGTTCAAAATGAACTATTCAGTGGCAACTATGTGAAACAGTTCGTTCAGTTCACCTCAAGTGAATAGTTCATGCGAACTATTCGGTCATGAACTGCACATCACTAATGTAGTCCATCACACATTGGATACGGGATGCGTGTTGTCTCGCCGACCGAATCTTAGCCTCCATCTTGTGTATATGCCGCTGTGCTTCCTCATGTTTATTTATTTATTTATTTATTCAACGGGAAGACCCCATTACAAACTACAAACTAAAACCCATCACATACATAGGCAACAACTAAAATATAACATAAATGTATATAAAAAACAGCATCAAAATAAAACACCTACATCAAAAATTATTGAGGAAATAGTAAGATCTTTTTTAAAATTAGAAAAAGATACTCCAAAATAATTAGGATCTACTCTGTTAGCGCTCCGTACCAGTCTTGTTAAAGGCAATGAAACCCATAATTTATACTGTGACGTCTAACATGAAGGGAGTCATTGGAACGTGTAACAACAAAACGAGCTTTTAGACCAATGTTCGAAAGCAGGTCCAGGGAATAAACAGTACCTGCTAACAATTTAAAAAGAAAACACAAATCAGATTAAATTCTTCTATTTTGCACAGTCGTAAATATGTAATCGAGAACACAAGTCAGAATAGTCATAATCATAATTATCAGCATGAATGCCCGACCTGTATGGTGCACATGTCAAAAATTTATGCTGGACCGATTTTAACATATTGTTACGGAAGCTCACCTACCTTGCTAGTGAATCTGCCTGTTTTGTTAATTCATTTCTTATTGTTTATAAATTAATATTTGTAAAATCTTTAGGTTGACGTTTCTAATCTAGAACTTTCATTGAAGTCATAGAATCGTTCCATTATGTTCCGGAATCCAAAAAGAAGCTCCCGAATATTCCAGAAGCTTGAAAAATATATAAATACTCGTGATTTCAAGAGGACGGAAAAGTTTTTAGTCGAAAGCGTGAGCGCGTTAAACAAAAACGTCAAACTAAGGAATTTGTGTTGACAGTTGTGAAAAAGAGTTGAAGTTGTATCTAGTGACAATAAAGATTTGTGTTGTTTTGTCGAACAAGCTGATTTAATCTGTTTGGAGGTTAGACAAACGTTACATTTGGTGTCAGAAGTGCGACGTTCCACGACGTGAAACGTTCGAAGAGAAAAAAAAAAAGGGGGATCAAATAGTAAGTGTATGCCAGTTACCAGATCGAAATCAATAAAAATGGATGAGACCTTGACACAATTAATGGAAATGATGAAGGAAATCAAGAATAACCAAGAAGAAGTGAAGAACAGCCAAGAAGAATTAAAAATTGAAATGAAGAACAACCAAGAAGAACTGAAGAACAGTCAAGATGAATTAAAAAACGAAATGAAGAATAACCAAGAAGAACTGAAGAACAGTTAAGAAGAACTGAAGAATAGTTTAGAAGAAAGTAATAAAAAGTTAGAAGAGCTAATGAAAGAAAAATTCAAAGATTTTGAAGAAACTGTAGAAGAAGAAATAAATCAATTGAGGAATAGTATGCAAGATGAAGTCCAAATTGTAAAAGAAAGTGTGAATACGTTGAAGTGTGAAGTCGAAGAGATGCAGAAAGAAGTCAACCGAAAATTCACACAGCTGTCCACGACAGGAGTTATTAAAGTTGAAGGTAATTCTGCATCTTCGAGGGTCAAGCCACCAACATTTGATGGAAAGGTACCATGGAGCACGTACTTAAAGCAATTTGAGGCGGCTGCCATGGCAAATAACTGGTCCCAAGGTGAAAAGGCGATATCGTTAACTGTAGGTCTAAGAGGTGAGGCTATGAAAATCTTAAGAACGATGCCTGAGCAGAACAAAACCGATTATGAAATGCTGAAAAGTGCTCTCGAAATGAGGTATGGTAAAGCCCACATACAACATGTTTACCAGGCTCAATTAAAGGGTAGAAGACAACGATTTGCAGAAAATATTCAGCAATATGAGGCCGATATAGCCCGGATGGTGAAGCTAGCTTACCCCACTGCCCCTGTAGAGTTCCAAGAGCAATTAGCTGTAAGTAGCTTCATAGATGGACTGCGAGACCCTGAAATCAGTCAGGCGTTGAGGTTAGCCAGAAACAAAACCATTTCCGAAGCTTTGGCGCAGGCGTTAGAAATTGAAGCTGCTCAACAAGCATCCAGACAGGGTCAAGGCAGAGCAAGGCTAATTAAATATCAGCCAGCCGACTATCGAAGTAATGACAAAAATGTGGAGGTATTGCTGAAAAATTTTCAAGATTTATTGAACAATTTCCAAACCGAACGGAATCATACCGACTCTGCTACATTTAGCAGACGTAGACCCATACGATGCTGGAATTGCGGGGACGAAGGGCATCTCAGGAATCGATGCCCTAAAAACACATCGGAACAGGACCAGGGAAACGCCAACTAGCCAGCTTTGAGGGGCGAAAGCTGGTGAGGTGCTACCAAGCCCCACCAACCATGAAGATCAAGGTTACCCGGCTGCACAACAACGGCAACAGCTTGGTAGTACCACGGCGAATATGCGGCCGGGAATGCAAAATGGTCCTTGATACTGGCTCAAGTCACACCATAGTAAGGCCCAACATCGTAGCCCATTGTAGAATTCAGAAGCCAGGCAGAAACTTCATTTTGGAAACAGCAAATGGGGAAGTCATACCAGTAAAAGGCATCCATGTGGCAAACATCTGTTTAGGAACAAATACATTCGAACAAGACATCCTTGTAGCCGACATCACCGATGACGTCATTCTTGGTCTGAATATCATGACTGAGCATAATTTTATCCTGGATCTTCCTCAGAGACTACTAAAGACCAAAGGTGAAGAAATTTTAATGCATTATCCGGAAGTGAGAAATCTACCGATTAAAACCGTTAAAGCATTAGAAGACATTATTCTACCCGCGGCATCAGAAGTAACTATTGAGGCAATTTGTAACAGTTCGGCGGCTTTTGAAGAAACAGTAATTGTGGAACCAGAACCGGAGAGCAATCTTTCCAAAAGAGGAATTTTAATAGGAAAGACTCTAACACAAAAGAAGAATGACTCAGTGTTGGTGAGAATGTTAAATCTGAAAGATTACCCACAAGAAGTGAAGAAAGGAGAATCCTTGGGAGTTTGTCAGATAGTCGATATTGTTTTCAAGAATGTAGAATCATCAACAGCACGCTGTGATCCTCGAATACTGCCGGAAATTCTGCAAAACCTTGTTAACCGATCCACGTCATCATTGCCATCGGAGGACGTTCCTAAAGTAGAAGAATTATTAAGACAGTACCAAGATGTATTCTCACTAACTGAGAACGATGTAGGAAGAACTGACCTAGTTCAACACCGCATAAATACCAGTGGCACCGCTCCAATTAAGCAAGCCCCACGAAGAATTCCATTGGCCAAACAAGAAGAAGTATCGAAATTGTTGAGCGAGATGCAACAACAGGGAGTCATTGAACCATCGCAAAGTCCATGGACCTCTCCAGTAGTTTTGGTGAAGAAGAAAGACGGCTCTACTAGATTTTGTGTTGACTACCGAAGATTAAATGATGTCACCAAGAAGGACAGTTATCCGTTGCCAAGAATAGACGACACTCTGAACACACTATCTGGATCTCAATGGTTTTCTACTTTAGACCTGAAAAGTGGCTACTGGCAAGTCCAACTTCATGCGGACGACAAAGAAAAGACAGCTTTTTCCATTGGGACAGGTTTGTGGCAATTCAACGTTATGCCGTTTGGGCTTTGTAACGCGCCAGCCACGTTTGAAAGACTGATGGAAACAATTCTCCGTGGAATGACGTGGAAAACATGTCTAGTCTATCTTGACGATGTGATAATACTTGGCAAAAACTTTGAAGATCATTTAAAGAATGTACAGGAAGTCTTGCAAAAGCTAAGAGAAGCCCAACTGAAGCTAAGTCCCAAGAAATGCATGCTCTTCCAAAAAGAAGTCAGGTATTTAGGACACATTATTTCTACAGATGGAGTCAAGACTGATACGGAGAAAACTGAAACCATTTGGAAATGGCCAGTGCCGAGAGACAAACATGAATTAAGGAGTTTTCTGGGACTTTGCACATACTATCGCAAGTTCGTGAAAAATTTTGCCGATATCGCCAAACCTCTGCATCGACTTACCGAAAATAGCCAACCATTTATGTGGACGGAACAGTGTCAGGAAGCTTTTCAGAAGCTTAAAGGCGCCCTGTGTTCTCCCCCGATCCTGTCATATCCAATTCCTGGAAAGAAGTTCATCGTAGACACTGACGCCTGCAATACTGGAATTGGAGGGGTACTATCGCAAGTAGAGGAAGGACAAGAGAAAGTGATTGCCTACTTTAGCAAAGTCCTTTCGAAGCAAGAGATGAACTACTGTGTGACTAGGAGAGAGTTACTTGCCATTGTCAAAACAGTGGAGCATTTTCACAAGTATCTCTATGGTCAGCCGTTCATTTTGAGAACCGACCATGCTTCATTGAAGTGGCTCCTGCAATTCAAGAACCCGGAAGGCCAAGTGGCAAGATGGCTTCAACGTTTGCAAGAGTACAACTTCAAAATTGAACACCGAAGAGGGCAGAGCCATCGCAACGCTGACGCTTTATCCAGAAGGCCATGCCTTCCTGATTGTAGATATTGCTTGCGACAGGAAGCAAGGGAACAGGACGATTTTCATTGCCGAAGAATTAGCATCCAAGGCCCAGAACATTGGGATAGTAGAAGCCTTGCTAAAGAACAGAGTGAAGATCCAGAGTTTGGCCCAATTTTCCAATGGAAAATAAATAAAATGGATAGACCTGATTGGCAGGATATTTCCAATAAATCTCCATCTCTGATAAGTTACTGGGCATTATGGGACTCCCTAGTTGTAGAAAATGGCCTACTAAAAAGAGTATGGGAGAGTCCGGACGGCAAAGAAAGGAACTACCAGACTGTATTACCCAGGACAAGAGTTCCAGAAGTTCTCCAAGCGGTTCATAGTGGCATTGGTGGTGGACATTTTGGAATCAATAAGACTTTGAAAAAAGTCAGATAGCGATTCTACTGGCTTGGGAGTCGTTCCGATGTGGAAGAATGGTGCCGGCGTTGTGAAACCTGCGCCTCTAGTAAGGGACCAATGACTCGAAGTCGTGGCCAGATGAGGCAGTACAATGTCGGTGCTCCATTTGAAAGAATAGCTACTGACATAGCTGGCTCATTTCCTCGAAGTGACTCTGGCAATCGTTATATCTTGGTAGCTATGGACTACTTCAGCAAGTGGCCAGAAATATATCCTATACCTAATCAGGAAGCAGTCACCGTAGCAGAGGCAACCGTGGATATGCCGTTATGGAGTTCCGAGGGAAATCCATTCTGACCAAGGACGGAACTTCGAATCTGAGGTATTTCAGAATGTTTGCCAACTACTAGGTATCTCCAAAACTAGAACAACACCTCTTCATCCACAATCAGATGGAATGGTCGAGAGATTCAATCGAACCATTGAAAATTTCCTAAAAACTGCCGTGAATGAAAAGCAGACCAACTGGGACACCTGCCTTCCTCCATTTCTCTTAGCATATAGAGGGGCAGTTCACGAAACCACTGGTAAAACACCAGCCAGTGTGATTTTTGGCAACGAATTACGTCTACCGATAGACCTCATTGCAAATAGACCAGAACATCAGGAAAATATCAGTGACTATCTCCGCCACCTGAAAGATCGAATAAAGTTGGTACATGAGGAGGTACGAGAAAAGCTGAGAATAGAAAGTGACAGAATGAAGACCCGTTACGACTTAGAAATCACAAATCCAAAATGAAGATTGTTCACATAGATTGACTGACGCCTTATCAAGAACACCATGCGGACAATGGAGTAACCTGATCGAGACGATCAGTTCTGAGAGGGGAGCCGTGTTACGGAAGCTCACCTACCTTGCTAGTGAATCTGCCTGTTTTGTTAATTAATTTCTTATTGTTTATAAATTAATATTTGTAAAATCTTTAGGTTGGCGTTTCTAATCTAGAATTTTCATTTAAGTCATAGAATCGTTCCATTATGTTTCGGAATCCAAAAAAAAGCTCCCGAATATTCCAGAAGCTTGAAAAATATATAAATACTCGTGATTTCAAGAGGACGGAAAAGTTTTTAGTCGAAAGCGTGAGCGCGTTAAACAAAAACGTCAAACTAAGGAATTTGTGTTGACAGTTGTGTAAAAGAGTTGAAGTTGTATCTAGTGACAATAAAGATTTGTGTTGTTTTGTCGAACAAGCTGGTTTAATCTGTTTGGAGGTTAGACAAACGTTACAATATCAATATAGATCTGATAGTAAGGGTTCCATACAATAGATGCATATTCCAAGTTAGAGCGCACAATAAGTTTTAAATGATTTAATTGAAAGTTTGTTAGAGACTCTCTGAATATAGACAAGTATCTTACGCACTTTAAGAGACTCATTAACAACATGCTGTAAAAAGGTAAGTTTATCATCAAACAAAATACCCAGGTCATGTGGGAAGGAAATGTTCTCACGTCGCCTTTCCACCTTTAGAGAGGCCTTTAACGGCATCATACATGGCACGATTGATGTGCCAGATGTCGGCCTCTTTTGGTAGTCCTCCACGGGTCTGCATCCGTTCTCGCCAGGTTTTGTGGCTTCTGGGGTTTCTGACGGTCTAACCCCCGTTGGGTACTGAGGACCTCTGATGCCGGTGGAGCGATGATCACCACCTCCATCACCGATTTATTTGGAGGCCTTTCGGCCTCGTTATTCTCCAGCTGATGAAAGGCTGTTACATATCCTCTGTGACGTAGGGTGGATACATATTCATGAAGATGTTGTTTTGTAAAGCCACGATGCTTTGAATGCATTTCATACCACAGGGCATGTATCCGTGCCATATATCCTCTCCGCACAAGTTCATTATTTTCGTAATACTGCAGAAGGTGGTCCCTTAGTTCATCTGTCCGCTCAAAGCGTCCGTATACGTGACCATTGTCGTCAACAGGCAAATCGTCCGGTTGGACCCCACCACCTTGCCCATGACCCCTCATCCGACGGGGTCAATTGTGGGGGGGGCCTCTCCTTGGCTGTTAGGAACCAGGGGGGGCAGCTTATTGGGGGTTAGCCCAGCAAACCGACGGCCGACATTAGAAGGGAAGTTGCTTTCCCTCCCAGGTGCGCAGGTGCTGCCAATCCGATTTTGCACCTTTATTATTATTATTATTATTTTGTAAATGGTACCTAATTCTAATGATAAATAATTAGGAGGCTATCTGCAATTAACCAAGAGAACCATTTTTATAAAACTTCCATCTTTTACAGAGAATAAAGAGGAGATCAATCATAAATCGAATATTGAACAAAAAATATATGTACAAATAAGTTTTTAATTGAGGTGCCCAGTTTATGCTAATAATTGGAAGGAATACTAAAAAAGTGGTTTTTAGTATTTTTTTGTATAAAGCAGTGGTGTAAAATTACACTAATAAACATAACAAAATATGTTTTTTATAAAATTGTTTATGTAATAAATATAATTTTGTGTCTATTTATGATTCTGAGTAGTGTTCAGTAAACTGTGAGGTTAGAGTGCATGTACACAAAAAATAACACGCAGAATAAGCCATTAATTGTTATTACACAGCCAGTGGAGCCTGCCGTTGGCTGTTTCCAGTAACACCTTAACAGTATCAAAACCCAGTTAAGCATCTTTGTAGGGCCATAAAATGGATATTTAGAAACAAAATTGTTTGCAATAGCAATAAATCACTTAAATTTTAAGCTTAGTTACAAGATAATTAATATTAGTGATGCATGTTTGAAGCTGAATGGAAAGCAAGTAATCAGATATTGAAAGTTTTGTAATCACATGTGGTTCTTAAAACTATTAAGATTATTTTACTAATACAATGAGAAAAGCATTCCTTAAAAAAACTATCAAAATCTTTTACTTAAAATTCATATTCATTATTTTCAGTAATTAACATTCCATTAGTTATGTGAAATACACCTAAATTTAAATAAAAAGTTTCTTAAACGCTTAAAATTTAACAAATACATGGTGTTATTATGCTTTACTGTCAATCTGTTTTGTTTTATATTTCACTGTTTAAAATCTCCTGTGCAATTTTCAACATGTTAATCTTTTGCAACTCCATATTTACAAAAATAAGAGAGAATTTATTAAAAAATGAATAAACAGTATAAAAACATGTTTATTGAACATGTGAACAAACACAATATACATAGGCAACGCTTTGTAACATGGTGTTTTTGACATTTTTTGACCGTCAGTTAATTGAATCTCAAAAACTATTTAACTATCCTTCATAAAAATATGTATTATATGCAACAGTTTTAAAGAAATCAAAATTCAATGATACTATTTTCAACTGTTAAGCACTTTGGGTTCTAGCAGATATTTTTACTAAATTCTTCATTTCAAATGCGGAACTCTGTCAGATTTGAAAATATTTTAATTCCATGCTGAATTTCTAAAAATCATGGGCATGAATTTTCACCACAAATGTTCAAATAATTTTTGCAATTCAGCTGATGGTCATCCGGAAACATCTTATATAGATAATACAGTGACCGTATTCCGCCATACTCAACAGTTTTAGGTGATTAGTAAGCAACCGTTATGATTGGCTTTTATATTCATGATAACTACAACCAGTTCCCTGACTGATTGTTTATGACTGTTGAATGATCCAGAATGATAAAATATGAATACTGTAACCCTCATTTTTTGGAATATGGAAATTAATATCTAAATTTCGGAAATTACTTTAATTGAGCAATAACTTGTTTTGAATGTGAACTTAATTAAATAATCTTATTTGTAAATCCACAGCACATTCATAATTGATATTTTATTTTCTTTCAAAAAAATTAAATACACATCACATCTGAGATACCCAATCTGGACAAATTTTGATATGATGACTAGAAATGGAAGAAAATCGCTGGTTCCCATTTCTAGCCCTAACGGGGGTCCAGGCAAAAGCAATTATTTTTAAGAAACATTTTGTCATAGGAAAATAACCTATTTGAAGTTTAATTAATTTGACAGTTTTCGTAGGAGGTGCTTGTTGTTAGTTTAATCTCATGTCGGCAGATAAAATGATAAAGAAGTTGAGACGAATGCGACTCAAGATATTCAAAGACGAAATAAACGTAGGACTTGAAGTACTGTCTCGAAAAAAAATCTCAAATGATTAGAGAAAGGACGGAATTCATGTGAAGCGGTTCTCGAAGCTGTAAAAATTAGAAAAGGAATCAAGAGGATCCCGCGAAAAGTCGAGATTTCGGCAGGCATGACGGGACCATTAGGCGCGAGAACAAACGCCGGTGCTAGCGGCATCTCTCTCGCCTAACGGCGATCGACGAAAATTTTGCAGCGATTTTTTGAACAGGCGTTTAAATTGGGAAAACGCGTAGAAAATGGGACAATAGCTTGACTATTTGTCAAGCTGTACCACCGTCATAATTAATATTTATTAATATACATTGCAAGTGTCAAATGCTGATGAAACACATTTATGAGGATTTAAAACTTATGTTTAATTGGATAATCATGAGTTTTAATTTTTTTTTAATTAAACTGGATTTTTAAAATTTTTAACCGGTAAAAACTATTTTTGTCGACATTTGATACATCCAATACCCACAAATTACAGATTTTATGTTTAAACCTATTACAGTTTTTATGTTTATAGGGTTTTGGGTGCAAGCTTGCTTTAACAGTACTATTTTCAAGCTGCCATAATCAATATTTAAAGTTTTTTCTTTTTTGTTTCTGGAAAAAATAGGAATATTGAAAAAAAAATAACATGACCGTTTTGTTTACTAGGACACATAGGATTTGGATTTGTTTGTTTGTGCCAAATTTTCTTGTTAAAATTGTGTTCTTTGGGATGTCATTAGCATAAAACTTCAGTAGGTGTAGTGTACTTCCTGATGGTATATAGAAACTTAAAAACTTTTTAAATTAGTAATAGTTATTGAATAAACAACAAATTAGACGCAGTGTGTAGGAGTATATATATTAATTTTTTTTGTTAGTGATTTAAAGTGATTATTTGAATAAAAAAGTTACAAAAAGAGAAAAGTTTGATAAGAAATAAATAAACAGGACAGATCGGATTTTAAACAATTTTCATTAAATGAAATCTAAATTGTTTAGAAAATATTAAAATAATGGAACGTAACATATATAAAGAAAAAAGAATAAAGACATTTTTTTAAATTGCGATGAATGTGGTTGTTTGGATTGTAAATCCTTAGAAAAATTAACTTCATCTGAAGTAAAATGTTTAGAATTAAAAAAGAAAAGAATATTAAAATTTCATTGAGTAGATTGTATGAACGGAAATGGATTTGCATTGCTGTACACAATTATTGAAGGCAAAAATGATCTAATAAATAATAAAGAAAAAACAATTAAGCTTTTAGAACAAAACATTAAATGAAATGGAACACATGGAATTAAATGAAAAATTAACTAATGTTGAGCTAACTAAGCATACTGATCCGTATAGTCAAGTAGTAAAATAAAATAGTAGTAGTAGTGGTGGTATGGGGCGGCCAAGACCTGGTAAGTAGGCCACAAGCGGGCCCCTTTTGCCTACCCCTGTCGACCCCTACTTAACTCTGTCACCTCTTCCCTCGTCGAACCTTCCCGACCTTCTAATGTAGGTCAGAATATCAGTCCATTCAAGGGAACTGACCTCTTACCCTTGCACCTCCCCAGCCCCCAGATGTCGTGTCTTAGGCACGTTTTCTGGGGCAGGTTTTTCTTGCACGAGCAGGTTTTTCGGACACGATGACGAGGACTCCATTCACATCCTCTGTCGCTGTGCCTGCCTCATGGTCAAGAGACACAAACACCTGGGCGCAGCATTTCTTCTGCCTCAGGACATTAGGAAGCTTCCCCTACAACGGGTGTTGGCCTATGCGCACAGCACGGGTCTCTTCCAATAGCTCCCAACTAGCGGCAGGCACAATGGGTCGAAAGACCTGAGTGCTGCGGGTAACCGCGCCGCTTATCAACAACAACAACTGCCGAAAGCCTCACATTCTGCCAAAAAGTGGCAAGGCGTTTCGTCGCCCTCCCCGCGTTTTAGGCAGATAGGGTCTCCCTCAACACCCATCAATGATAGATGTCTTCTAAGCCTGCAATGACCCGTTAAAACTCCCACCAAGTGGTTTACAGCCTTCCGACTACGATTTAACAGCCAGGCCGTCTGGGTCTTGCTTGGCTCCACTATAAAGTTGCGAGCTTATCTACAACTTCCACTCCTTCTCCAGTTTTTACTTAGTGTCTCATGAGTCCAATCATTAAGAGCCATGTTGACCTGCCTTCGTGTAATGCCTAAAATCGGTTCTGGTCCCTGGCTAGGTCCCTGAGATCCGAGTCGAGCCAGTTCATCGGCCCTTTCGTTCCCCGGGATTCCACTATGACCTGCATAGGGACTCCCAAAATGTCGATTCGATGTCAACCGATCGATATCGATATTATATCGAACAATTGGTACTCCCGAAAATGTCACTATCGAAATAGTTACGAAAAATCCAGCATTCGTATCGAAATAATGTCGACAAGGATATCCTGCCCGAAATGATTTACTGTTTCCTTCTAACACACGGTAGAATATGCTATTTCTGTTTAACCATCGAAATGTTTGGTTTTGTTTACGAGATATAACATAACCTCTAGGTTTAGTGTCAAAACTGTCACTGGGAATATAAATAATCGAGTGTTTAATCTAAGTGTCAATTAAATATACCTAGGTACCTCTTGGCTCGTGTTTATTAATTTTTAAGTGATTCTAATAGAAGATTCGGCAGTGAATTACTCCTGAGGCTTGTTCATTCAGTGAATAATAAATTATGGTCTTATATATATTCAAAATAATTCAACAAACCTTATATTTAGTAAAGTTAATAGATCATTTGTGTTTCGTAATTGTCATCTTTGAACGTTTTCTTTAAAACTTCGCACCCAATAATTCAATATATAGGTAGCTACCATATGTACTTCTGGTGATTTTTTAAGTCACTTCTTCACTTAATAAAGCTATTTCTTTCTGTAAATACTAACAAAAACATCTACATGCATAAATTCTTTTATAAGATTTTGTGTACACTTATGATTAAGAAAGAGAAAGAATATAACAATAGAGTAAGAAAAAGGATGAAATTAGCTATCTTTCATTGGTACCACTGTCATTTTGACGAAGTTGCATGATCGTAATGTCGATGCCTTTCAGGAGTTCCAAAGTATATTTCGATTAGTATCTATCGACATCGATATCAAAATAATTTCGATGTCGATATTCAGATATCGACATTTCAAGAGTCCCGCTGCTGGTACCCATACCAATTTGACCTCTTTTCCTCTGGCCAGTTCCTCCAGGGTATCTCCGCACTCTTTGGCAAGAGCGGATCTTGTCGTTGGAGATGCTAAAGCCTTTAAGAGCAGAAATAAATATTTTACTCCGGACAGTTCCTTACTTCTTCCTTGTTTGCTGCCATTAGGATAGTGAAGACTTTAGCCTGGAAGACTGTGGAATACGAACTCAGTGCAAAGCTTTGCTGCATGCCCCTGTCCTCCACATAAATTCCTGCCCCTGAGAACCTGTCCGCCACACGAGAGCCATCTGTGTAGCAGACCAGAGAATCAGGGGGGAATCTAAACTGGTCCTGCTTCCATTCCCCTCTCTCTGGAAATATGACAACATATTTCCTCTTTAATCTAAGGCGATCTTTTGCTTCAGTTACTCTGATGGCAGATATAGGTATTTCCCTCTCCGCCATCTGTGCAACTGCCGCGTGACCATTATTTCTTCCTCCCGCCTGGCAACTTCCTGAGTCCCGCATTCTTAAATAGGTCGCCAATGCCTCCCTCATTATCCATGTGGATAGGCTTGGCAGCCCTAGCAGGACTTCCAGGGCAGTTGTAGGTGTCGTCCTCATTGCACCTGTAATTCCTATGCAGTAGTAGTGTGCAACGATTACTTTTATAAATATCGAGTAGGTACCGATACTTTATATCCAAGTATCAGATACTTTGTACTCGTTTGTATTTTATGTAATCAATACATAAAGCAAAATGTAGTATTATGTACCAGTTGATGATTGAATAATTAAATATTGAGTAGTGTTTATTTCTACTAATTATATAAGCAGAATTTAGATTTAGAAAAGTTATCAAAGCATAGTTACGGGAATACAAATTTTTTTGTAAATGTAAAGAAATTTAATAATATACCTCTAGTCTAGTAGATGACAAAAATATTTACTAGTAGTATGGGATTGTTGTATTATAGATGTCCCAGAAAACTGTATCTCGGTAATAATATTTTCTTGCACAAATAATACTTTAAAAGTAGGTACTCAAATGAATGGTTATATAATATATATATATATATATATATATATATATATATATATATATATATATATATATATATATATATATATATATATATATATAAGGTAAGGTTTATTAAGAGATAAATAGGTACCAATACTGTAAAAATCACTTCTCTAAAACAACGTTTTTTGAAAAAATAACTTCTCAGAACAAATATTATTAATAAAAAATCTCATGTTAGTAAACTTTTTGGGATTCGAGTAACGAATACTTGGAGTTCAAGGATTCAATTACTTCGGATCTGTGCAAGTATCAGATATGCAGGCAAGTCTTTGGACCTTTGTCAGTTTCTTGGACACTGTTACCCGACCGAAGCTTGACCACCAAACTAGGGCGCCATATTGGAGCCTCGGTCTAATTACCGTAGCATATAGCCAGTGCAGCATCCTAGGACTGAGGCCCCAATTCCTTCCTACTGTTCGTCTTAGTTGCCAGAAGGTGGTCGTTGACTTTTGAATAATTTTGTCAACATGTGGCCCCCAGGTCAACTTGCTATCTAGGGTCACCACTAGGTATTTCACCTATCCCACGAGTGCCAGAGGCTCTTGGTACATAGTGGGTGACCTGAATTCCTCTAGTTGTCTTCTTTTTGTGAAAAGGATCATCTCACACTGGTATTCATAGTCGTTTGCGGTGTGCCACCACATTATTTTAGGGAAGTCACGAATTTCCTTAATAACTTTTATCCTAACGGGTGGATTGGACGTCGAGGACCTCTTGAGTGGCCTGGCTATTCAACGGATTTGAGTCCATTGGATATTTTCTATGGGGTTACCTTAAATTTAAGGTAACCTAATCTTACCTTAAATTTAAGGTAACCTAATCTTACCTTAAATTTAAGGTAACCAACCAGCCAATCTTTTGGATTTGCAGCAGAGAATCACCATATTCTCTGCCGCATATCTTATTATGTGCATCTTATCACCGGGCAAACATTTCAAATGTGGGTCAGGAAATTCTCTACTGTCGAGAAAACCAAAGTGCTCATCTCGAACAAAATCTTTAATTATTTGTTAAAATATTTAACACAATATTGTGTTGTGTTAAACTGTTAAATTTGACTGGTTTTTATTCATTTATAACCTTACTCAAAGAAACGCTTGTAACAACACGTCCCACTTTATTGTTTAAAAAAATGTATTTGACAGCGCCTGTGGCGACATCTTTCATTTTATGAAAATTAGTTTATCGTCAAAAAATAATACATTTTACATCATACACCCTGTATTTGGTATGGAACCTGTAACCCAATTAATTCAAAAGTTAGCAGGGGGGGACTTTAGACGCGCACTGTATATATACCGTATACAACCTGCATACAAATATACAAACTATGAAATATAATAAAGTAGCGTTCTGATTCCTGTATATACAAATTGTGTTACCCTATTCTTTTAACGAGATGTCAGTACAAGAGCTAAATTACAATACAAAATGTTCTGTATATTTAACAAATTTAACATCAAAATATAAAGATTCAGGCTGCACAAAAAGACAAGGAAATCAAGAATCTCTCATGCAGGATATCACTAAGTGCGGAATGGTTATAATGGAAAGTGCAGCTAATTTTGCTTTGTAATTCAGCATTCGTAAAGGAATTAATTAATTAATAATAATATCTCTACCCCTCATTCTAATCACCGGTATTAGCCCAAAAGTCTGAGACTTGTGTGGAAGAGGAGGTGGCATCTTGTTATTTTGCGGGCCGCATTTGTGCCTCGGGAATAACTTAACGTTGGTAAGCCCTAACACCATTCAATGCTGGAATGAGGGAAACCTGGAAAACTTTATTAGTTATAGGCACGGTCAAATATCAACTGATTGTAATCTCTCGAATTTAGGTTGCCATTATTCCCATCTTAGGCCATTGCCAGGATGGCTACCAACCCATCCCTGCGAATAAGACAGGAGTAGATAGTTTAATTAAGAATTGTCTGGTGGAATGAAGATTCGAACCCACGACCTCTAAGTTGAATGATCGAGGCATTAACCGTGACCCACTGGCTCGCCGGTGTGAACTAGATTATTTTATTTTAGTCTCTATTTACATAAGGCATTTATTGATGGAGAATGAAGAACACTCCTTTATCACGTTTTGCGATAGTTTATTTGTATACATGGTAGAATGTGAATGCAAAAAATGAGCTGTTTTCAAATGTAAACTTAAAATATGGTATTTGAAGGAGATACCGAAAACAACTACTCCACAGGCAATGTACCCCGATTGGCATTGCATTACTCTGGCATCGCCATGGAAGTCAGATTAAAGATTAATTATTAAAGAAGTTGTCAGATGGATAGTAGCAAAGGGACCCTACGGTGTGTTTCTCACCACTATTATCTTAAAATATGCTGTTCATAAGAAAAAATGAAGTTGATGAAAATATTCATTATACCATCAAAATTACTATTAACCTCTTGCTATTTCTGGATTTAGGTAACAGAAAGTTCATACTGGAGAAAACGTGAAAGCATATTTCAGGACACGAATAAATTGGTGATGCATAGTGCAGCAGTTATAGTGCCTAAAATTATATTTAGCTGTACTCCTCGACCCATCCCTTTAATGCTGCATAATTTGGTCAACTTTTTATTTTATTTGTTCTGTATATTATTTAATTAACAAAGAATATTTCTAATTTTATAAAAGAAGTTTTTTGCTGAATAACAGGGAGAATGAAAGGATAAACAATTCTCTGTAATAAATAGTTTAGTGCTTCAATCCGAGAAAGACTGTGTACTTATAAAAAAGACTTGGGTTTTATATCTATTAGAATAAAAAAATTGATATTTTAAAAACAAATCTCCATATGAGTCTTATAGCATATTCTGTTGGATATACATATTTCATGTTAATGTATTTGTAATACGATTTTATATCTATCTATGTTTGTAAAAATATATAAAAATCTAATTAAAAAATTAACAGTCTGATATTATATATATGCCAGAGTAAACTATTTTATTTTTATAACACAAGGAGTAAACAAAATATAACATTGCATTATCATACCCGAGATATGGGTATTTTAAAGTACAGCATCAGCATAAGTAACACCCTGTGCAATTATTGTATAATTAAAGACTACTCACCAGTTTCTCGTATTCCAGGCGACTCTAGCATAGCATCGGCCAAGTCCTCTTTCAGTTGCAATTCACCAACTCCTCCAACTTCCTCAAATGTTCTGTGATATGTATCTAATAGCGACTGCTCGCAACTGCTCGCTGAACTAGATTCTATTAGGACTGCATTAGCTTTGGTGATTGGCATGTTTACTGGCTTTGAATGTTCAAGATCAATGGGTTGAGCCTCAGCAACTGACATTGGGGATCTACAAAATAACAGATGTGGAATAAGAATATATGCCTTTTTAAAATAAAAACCACATTGCCTTTTCTTTACTATTCGTCCAGTTCCTGTCGATAAGCTCTATACAAATTTTGATGAAGTCTTGTTTAATGTGAAAAATTAAAAAAAAAAAACATTGCATAGACAGTCTCATCAAAATTCCGATGAACTTTATGGCCAAAGAGTGCATTATTATTATTAACAAATACATTTTTGAAAAATTCACTTTCTCCTTTTAAACTGAATGAAACATTTAACTAGAAAAAAGTAGTAGGAAAAACTTTAAATTAATAAGAATCTGTGGATGTTAAATGTATACGTTTAACAGAGTAATATTTTTCTATTTATTTATTATGATTTCAAAACATTATATAAAAATAGGAAATATTTGCTTACAAAAAAAAATAAGTCTGTTCCTCCTCACCTACCCCAAAAAGATGTAAGTAACAGAACAGTAGTGTGGTGTAATATCAGTGGCAGCTGGCAAGAAAAATGAGTGAATATTCTGCGGACATTCTTAACTCTGCTAATTTTACATATAGTTCTTAAGATAGCTTTTGAAATTGTCAGACTTTTAAATTTTCTCAATTAAGTGTCACTCGATAGTGCTGATGATGTTTTAACAATTTTAAAAAACAAAAGGCATCTTCAAACTGTGTCAATATTTATATCTAACGATCAAACCCCACGTCAGAGAGAAATATTCCTAACTTTGAAGCGAGAATTGGAGGTAAGGAAGGAGAAAGGCGAAAGGGACATTTACATTAAATATATACGAGGAGTGCCAAGAATAGAGAAAAATAACATTAACCAGTGAATTTCGTGTGAAGGGTTTTGTATTTAAGGCAAAGGGTTTAGTTTTAAGGGTAGAGTTTTAAGGCATATAAGCAGTTATGGATTCGTATGTGAGAGATTGTGTATACTCTGAAATCAAAACTAATGTTACTGCTGATTTTGAAGAATCTAGAAAGCTAATAAGCAATCAACAAAATGTACAGGGTTTTAAAATTTTTCATAGCAATATTCGAAGCATTGCTAAAAATTTTGATGAATTTAGTATTAATTTAGTTGGTTTAAATATTGATTTTGATTGTATTATCCTAACAGAAACTTGGCAAATAGCAGATATTGATCCTTATAAAATAAAAGAGTACACACTATTGTATAATGAGGGAGATTTTAACCAAAACGATGGAGTAATAGTTTACATAAAAAATAAATTTCATTTTTCTAGTTGTATAAAGACCATAGGTACGGTAAAGATTATAGAAATTACAGTAAATGTGTCCAACAAAAAAATTATAATAACAGCTATTTATAGATCACCAGAAGTTAGTGAGGATTGCTTTAATATGGATTTGAGGAATTATTTGTTTTTAAAAAAAAGCACACGGGTTAACCACCACATCATTATTGGGATATTAATATAAATATTCTGCAGCCTAGCAAATTCTCGGATGAGTACCTGAACATTTTAACTGAATATCGTTTTGAATCTGCAATAAATAAGTATACGAGAGAACAAAATAATTGAAAGTCATGTATCGATCACTTATTTATCTCAAATATAAGTAATACAGTATTAACACCTATAATCTTGCAGACCAATATAACAGATCATTTCAGTATTCTCTGTCAAATAAGTTTTGGTGACGCAACTGAAACAAAAGATGGGGTAGTTCAATATAAAGAATAAATAAACTATACACATCTGAGAAGTAGTCTTTTGAATGTGGATTGGAGTGAAATTTATAAGGAGACAGATATTGAAACAATTACAAATAATTTTATAAAAGTGGTTTCATTAGAGATTCAAAAGCATACTACTAAGGTTAAGCAAAGAAACATTAAAAGAAGGAAATGTTGGATTACCCAAGGGCTTCTAAATTCAGTAAATAAGAAAAATCGAATGTATAAAAATTTACGTCAAAATCCTGATAATGTAATTTTAGCTAACGAGTATAAAAAATATAAAAACCACTTAAGTGAATTAATGAAAAACACCAAGATCAATTATTATACTAATAAAATAGATAAAACGAAATCTGATGCAAAAAGTATGTGGAAAACTTTAAATAATATATATAATACTAAAAAAGAAAGCACAAATATAAGTCAAATTAGAAACGGCGCAGGTGAAGTACCAAATAAAAATATAGACATAGCTAATACTTTTGTTGAATATTTCACAGACATAGGTAGCAAGCTAGCTAGTAAAATTAATCTATCGACTAAACTTAAAAATCCACATAAACAAGGCGTACAGCAGTCTTTTTATCTGTCACCTACGGATGAAGGGGAAATAAAACAACTAATTTTAGAATTGAAAGTAAATAAAGCGCCTGGTTTGGATAAAATTAAAAGCGAAACATTAAGAAATATTGCAGATATAATAGCAGCCCCTTTGTCGTTTATTATAAGCAATATAATGCAAAGTGGATACTGTCCATCGGCATTTAAAAAATCAGTAATTAAGCCTTTACATAAGGGATCTGATAAAATGGAATTAAATAATTATAGACCTATTTCCTTAATCACCAATTTTGCAAAGATTTTTGAAAAAGTTATTAAAAAACGCCTTGAAAATTATCTAGCAAAATATAAGTTATTATCTGAATTACAATTTGGTTTTAGGCCTGGAAGGTCTACTCAGGATGCAATAGCAGCACTAACAAGTTATATATACAGATCTTTGAATAAAAGTAAACCTTCGATAGCTATTTTTGTTGATCTGTCAAAGGCGTTTGATACTGTTAACCATACAAAATTACTTAAGGTACTTAACAGAATAGGTATTAGAGGAAGCTGTTATACTCTCATGCAAAGTTATTTGACAGAAAGATATCAATGTGTTGAATTAGAAGGAATACAAAGTCGTCATAGATTAGTAACAATAGGGGTTCCACAAGGTAGTGTTCTAGGGCCTTTACTGTTTAACATATATCTAAATGAACTTCTTACCTTGAATATAGTTGGAAATATAATTAGTTACGCAGATGACACAGTAATTTTCTATGAAAGTGATACCTGGACTGATCTTAAAACAAAAATAGAATTAGATTTTGTAAATATAAAAGAATGGTTTGATCAGAATCTACTTACTGTAAATTTTAATAAAACCATGTATTTACCATTCACCAGTTATAGTTCCAACTTACAGGATTTTGAGCCTCTAAATATAGCAACAGAGAGAGATAATTTTACAATAGTGCCTGCTCAACATGTAAAATATTTGGGTTTAAAAATAGACAGACACTTACGGTGGGATGAGCATATAAAAAGTGTCACAAAGAAATTAAGATCATTGATTCCTAAATTTAAATTTCTGAAACATATACTATCACAACATTATCTGAAGATAGTATATTATGCTTTAGTAGAATCACAAATAAATTATGGAATCATCGCGTGAGGAGCGACAAATAAAGCACATAGTCAATCATTAGAGATTATGCAAAAATGGGTGTTAAAAATAATGTATTATAAACCATTCTTGTATCCATCTGATTCATTGTTTAAGGATGCAAATATTTTTGATATAAAACAGTTATACGCAGTTAATATACTATGTTATTACTACAGAAATAAGGATAAATTATCTTATATAGAACATGCATACTCTACAAGGTTAAATGCAGATAAATCTTTGCAGTTACTCCAATCTAGGAAAACAATTGGACAGCGTTATTTTTTGTATATCATTCCTAAAATATATAACATTTTACCAACTGAGATTAAATACTGTAACAATCTCAACCTGTATAAGTCCAAAATTAAGAAATGGTTGCGAAATATGCCGAGAAATATGATTTATAACTTAATATATAATAAGGCTTAGTACAAAATTACAAACTAACATACAGTTACATATTTGCTATATGAAGAAAAAAAAAAATAGTGAAAGTAGGAGTTTCAATTTCTCACTGTGTATGTATTGATTGTTTTTGTTACTGTACTTTTTGAATGTGTTGTTTGTTATGTGCTATGTGTTATTTATCATCATACTTTGGAAAAATAATTCATTTTCTAAGTAATTCATTTCATTCATTTTTATTAAAAATATTATCTAATACATTAGTAACAATAAAAACCAATGAGTTCTTGATCTTGCATTACACGAGTCACATAAAAATTTTATTCGCAATTTTGGATATTTAGATCAGGACTGCCCAACTTCAAGTGGCCGCTGTAAATAAAATTGTGATTGTGAGGACCGCATCATATAATACTTCGTATGCAACTTTTATCAGTGATTTGTAATAAGTACAAAAAAAACTTTAAAAAAATAACAAATATACAAAAAAAATAGTGGAAAGTTTGGAAATGTTGATCTTTGAATCTTTCACAAAGATACATGCTTCCAAGCATTAAACCCATTATAAGGCCTAAGTTTTGTAAGTTGGGGTAACGTTCTCCTTGGAGTAACGTCGATTTTCTTAAAGTCTCTAAATCGGTTTTCAAATTCTTCTGCAATTGGGTCAATGTATTTTATACGAATCAAATATGAAACTTTCTCAAAATCCTTGATTTCTTCAAAGTGCTCTTTACAGCTTGGAAAAAATTAAAAATCAGGTTTTTCTACTAAAGACTTGAAAAGCAGTAACACTACATTCATTATCAGTGTCATACTTTTTGAAAAAATGTTTTCGTTATTTTAGTTTTTTCTTATAATCCGTAATGATAGCATTTCTAGACTCTCCTGTATCTTTCTCTTGTGTAACGTAGTGTAATGTCGTTTCACATTATATTCTTTAGGAACTGATAGTACTTGCACGGAAGTTTATTATTATTGTTTGTGATTAAATAGTCTGATTCCCAACGGTCATTATAAACTCGATGTTCGTTCATTATTTTTCTTTTCTGTGAAGACATATTTCACTTACAAAGTTTAAATTGATGCATACGGCACACTAGAAGAAAACAACTACAATTATAAACAAATAAACACTTGACCTTAAGAGTAAGCTTCGCCAATCGTGTTCAACGTTTTTCTGTCTATGAGTCTCTATTCCACACTATTAACTCTGCCCGTTCCGCTTGACAGAACCTTCTTATATGCGCGCGAATGTCCCCTCGAATGTTCGAGAGTGGTCCAGCGAGAATCGAAAGCTCCAATGTTCCAGTAACTTTGTTGCGGTCTTCTATCGATCGCCAGTGGCGTCACATAGTCTATGTTGCGACGCTCCTTTCGTGTCTATGAGGCTATGAGTTACAATTCCCCCACCAATGAGAATTATGACAATTAAATCCGGCAAATAATACAGCTGACCAGTTACCCCTAGCAACAGAGGAGACGGGGAGGGTTCTAATGAGATATTTTATACGGGCGCCACATGGTTTAGAACTGATCAGTGTAAAAAAGCTAAAAAAAAATAAACCACGAAATACCCAAAAGTCTTATTACCGAACAAGCTATCAAAACTAGTAGCGATCACGGTTCAAGGTAAACCATCACTATCTCTGCAGTTTTAAATCCGTGGTTCCAGGTCTTATTTCCCTGTATATATTCTGTGATTTAGTTAACCAGTTAACCTAAATTTAATATGTTTAATATACCTATATGAGAGAGTAAAAAGCAATAAACTAAATAACCAAGCAAGTAAAAGGTTAAAAAGAATAATGTAAAAAAAGGTAGGTTTGTAAAACTATATTTTCAGTGAAAGTTATCTTCGTTACACAGCAAGGGAGAAAAAAAAATATAAAAATTGACAGCAGTTACTGAGGTTAGGTTAATCACCTGGTAAGTACTCGAAGTATATTGTCACCTTTAGTTCAGTTGTAGCCTTATCAAATAAGTAAATAATGTATTACATAGTAACAGCATATTGTGCCCAAATGTATGTTTATTTTTAGCCCTGGTTTCGTAAAGAAATGGACATGCATATGTTGTTCAACGCACCGCCGAGTATAGCTATACAGAGCGTTCACAGGATTAGGTATGTATTAAAACTGCAAAAGCGCACACCCTATTAAAGTAAAAAAAAATAGGCCTCGCACATACACTTGGAGCATATGAAACCAAATGCACTTAAAACTAGGCAGTTGATAAATAATTAGAGTAAATCGTAATAATCAAATGACATAGCAATAATCAATGAGGCAAGACTACTTATCAAGTTAGGTAACGGTTAAAAAAAAATAATAAATTAGGTGGAAGCGTAACCAAAACAATCGGCATAAACTCGACAGATGAATTGCTCTATGGAGTAAATATGTAGAATATAAAAAAACAAAGGCAACTAGCCAATATTATCGATACATCGGAGCTAACTATCCCCGAAGGTTATCGATTTGAATTTATTAACTAAGTATAGTGAAATAATAACGTTTGCTAAACGTGAACTAAGCCAAAGCGGACCTAGCCACTATTTAAAATGTATTCATATGTTAAACTTATGAACTAAGCTATCCATAATAGAAGTGCCCGTTGATTTGGTTACGGTACGAGAGAGTAAAAGTATTCTCGATTACGTGTCTTCCTATGTATTTACTACCACGTTCAACTGTAACGAGATCACTGATTAAACCTACTTTACAACTAATTTTAGTGAATCTAAACACCCTAAAATACTTTAATATAGATTCGTTTAAATTATACTTAAAAAAAAATAATCTAAAATGTTATCAAATATATGCCATTCACTTTTAGCAAGAAACCGGACAAGAGTTCTTAATGTTAGGACTTGCGTGACTCCGTTGAAGGTTCGAGCGTCCCGATGACAATGTCCAACTCGTAGGCCAAATTGGAGCTTGATGAAGGAGACTACTCTGAATAACAAGCACCACCCAAGGTTACATCAAGGGTGCACCACTATGAAGCAGGCGCGAAGCTATGGGAATCTGCGACAAGCCTTCGGCGGAAGTCCCGTTTCGACTAAGTGGAAGTCGTGGAAAATATCACCGGTTTCTGGCGAAGCCTCAGGGGTAAACTAATCTAAGCTACAACTATCTGTACAACTTCTTTTTGCCGAGGTATTCAACGGCCAAATACAATTGCCTCGACCAAAAACCCTGTAATTCGAGAAAAATACACACTAAGTAACGAAATAATAGTAGTTTGCTAGCTGCCTACCTGCTGGGAGGGTTTTGAAATGCTTAAAAGTCCGTTGCAAGGATGGATGTCTCTGGACTTATGGCATGCTTCCGAGAAAGAAAAATCCTGACGAACAGTGTGGTCTGATAAAATAGACACAAATCCAAAAACTACACTCAAGTCACAATCAGCACCACTTTTATCTATAGTGTGGAAATAATTCCCAGAGCGGATGGATACAGATTTAAAACTTATCCACGTATTTTCCAACACTACCTATCTCTTCAACAGCCAAAGACCAAAATGTTTCCACAGAACTATCGTATCTCTTATCAGCCAATTCAAAAAATCCCACAAAAAAAAGGATTTTATTTCCCCACGTGAGATGGCGCCACCAGCACAAAATAAGATTTTCCAAAATTAATATATCAATTTTTGAAAAAGACATGATAACTTATCTTATTTTCATTAAATAAAAGCTTTACTCATCCCTAAATGTGTTTTATTCAAATAATTCCCCTATTTTTGAAATTTGATTTACAGCTAGACCACCAGAGGGTTGTTGATTTGTCTATGAGATCACATGAATTGAACAAACCTTATAAATTTGTCATGGCTCATGGTATGACCATTGGCCATCGAAAATGTGAACGGGGACATTTCTATTATAGAAATAACAGAACCATAAGTAAATAGATACCCAAAACACAGATTATAGATTGACCCAAAATAATTAGGATTGAACTATAAGACCTCATAGAGTAGGAATATAAGACCTCATAGAGTAGGAATTTAGATATACTATAAAAGAGTTTTAGATATTAATGACAGAAACCTGATTCACCTGAGGATGCAACTTCGCTTCGGGATTACAGCAGTAATCAGTAACCACTGAAAGGTAAGAACAATAAGTAGACAATAACAATTAGGGATTATTATTTATTGTGAAGCTGGGGCGCAGCACAATAAGCGGATAAATCCGAGTGGATAAATAGTTAGACAGCAACCATATACCTACAGGTAAAAGGGTAGCAGACGCAATATTCCTACTACCGAAATCTCAATAAACTACTACTACTAAACTACTATATACGCTCAATAAGCTACTAAAGTAGCTTAAACCTACTATCTAAAATTATAACACATAATATATATATTGATAAGGAGTAAAACAGTTACGGCGAAATTAAGAGGTTACAATGTATGTGTTATATTATTTTATTTGATCATTGGTGTAGAAATGACTTGGTTATGTTATTTTCGTGTTTTAGGCATATTTATATATATTTTTTTTGGCCCGCTCCATAGACTGCAAAGAACGTTATAGCAGGCCGCATGCGGCTCGAGGTCCTTATGTTTGACAACCCTGATTTAATTAAATAAGACAATACACCTTTCTTTACATATCTATCTATTACCAATGCTAAATGTATACATTTCGAGTACTCATCGTTGGTAACTTAAACACTAACCTTTTAGCTCTAACACTAACCATTAGTGTTTAAGCTACCAACGATGAAGACATAGTACTCAAATGTATATATTTAGCAGTGCTAATAGATAGACATGTGAAGAAAGGTGTATTGTCTTATTTAATTATATTCATCTTCACGAACTCACCTCGATCAACCCATGATACAACTACACTGATATGCCTATGCGCATGGGGGCGTGGTCTATCGATGAGCGTGACGTCAGTTTTGATACAAAATTAAATAAAATACTTGTAAACAAAGATAACAATATAAAAGAAACGTCGATTATGGAATTATAATACACGATTCATACACGAAAACTAAAATAATAGTTGATTAATATCAATGTTTCTTATTTTAATTCAAACCGCATTCTGTGTACCGATCTACCTACCGAATATAATTCTAACCTAAATTTTATAATTTGAAGAGATAATAAGAAGCACTACTGTAAATAAACACCACCCTATAATATAAAAATTACAACTTGATAACCCTCGGACCTCACAATTATAATAATACGGGAATACAATTGACAAACACGAAAATAATTATATCACTGACAGTCACGTTGACAGTAACGCATTTGAATTTTCGCCATTTTAGCATTTTAGCATCAAGAATGACGTCGTGCGCAGAACAAACAAAATTTGGTGTATATGAGCATATCAGTGTAGTTGTATCATGGATCAACCCTGATTTAGATGATGAGTAAATTGAATTATAACATTTATTACTAATATTAGTGTTATCTATGAACATTCTAAAAGGCTCATCACATTTGCTCCTTATATAAAGTTACCAGTGTTCCAAGACATAATATTTAACAAGTTTTTTAATAAGTTAATGATCAAATCGATGATTTAATTTTTTTTTTCCATAAAAAATATAGATTATTTGGTGCCATTGTGCAGCTGTTGAACAGACGATTCATAAATTACTATTTTAATCCTAATCCAAAAATTACCATAAATGACCAGAATTTTGACCGATTATTCATCACTGCCTCTTCTTCTTCTTCTGCTGCTGATTAATGGCTTAACACTTGAGGGTATTCAGCCAGCTTCTCACTTATTTTCTCGTCTTTCTTCCTCAGGAGATGTGCCGATTAGACAGCACGTCTGGGATTTCCCATATCTTCTGAGATTTATTTTTGCCTTTATTTTTTTCCAATTTCTTTAGTGGTGTTTCACTTTCTTCTTTTTCTTATTAAATCGTGGAGAGAAGTTAGTTGATAGACAGTACAACAAAGGAAAAAAGTTTTCTCGCTCCGGGGCAACGGCGGAGCATTACACAACCCTGAAAAGTTGCCTCGGTTTAGGAAACCCAGGTGTTAATAGGTAGGGAAGAGAGTACAACAAATATTTGTGATTTATTGGGTTTACTTTTATGATTTCTGTTTTATTTTTAATTTATCTGCTTGATTTATATCTTTTTAGTATTTGTAACTTGTAGTTTATGGGTTTAATAAGTATACTTGATGTGTTATTTTAGATTATATGCTACTAGTAAAAACCGTCATTATTATCATTAGATGTTGACGGAGAGTCTCTGTCTATATAAGTGGATTGTTGTTTTAGTATTTGTGAAATAAATATAGCTACCTGTTGGATTTGTGTTTGTGTCATGTTTTTGATAAGTTCAATTAAGCAATTTTGCTCTATATCGTCTTTTTGGTTATTGTCTGTCGGGGTCGTTATGACCCATGGAGACGACTTCTGTGCCAATTGTCTATTCACTAACGGAGTTGTTAAGCACGCCTCATGAGCTTCTCTGTCATATCCCGGTTCATTGGTTGTCTTTCTTTTTCTTCTTTGCGTAACCTGGCTATGTTTTTTGGGGGAAAGTTTCTAAGACTTGAGGTTCATAATAGAAGTTTTGGTTTTGTATGTTATTATTATTTAGGGTGGGAAAATCAACCGGGTGTCTAGTTATTTCTTTTCGCCTAGGTATCTTTTTCTCTGCCTCATAATAAGTTATGTTCTCCATTGACATTTTTTCTCGTATTATTAATTGTCTCAGATATTCTGGACACGCCTTATCTACTGATTTATGTTGGCTACTTGAGCAGTTTAAGCATTTTTGAGGTGCTTCACATGCACCCTCATGTGTTATCGAATAGGTACCACATTTTTTTTTCCTCTGCATAATTTTGAGGTGTGTCCATATCTGAAGCAGCTATAACATTGTATAACTGGTAGTTTATAAGGTAGAACTGGCATATATAAAAAACATATACTAATAGACCTTGGCAGAATTTTTCCTGCGAATGTATATAGAACTGTGACTGTTGGTACGTATACGGTTTCTCCCTCCTCATTAATTGTTTTTCTATTGAGTCTTTTAACATTTATAATTTTGGAATTATCAGTTTTTGTATATTTAAGTAACTCTTCTACAGTAAAGTTTTTGTGTACATATTTTACTATTCCTTTACAAGCTACCATGTTTGATGGAATGAACATTTCATATCCTTTATCTATCAAGTTTTTATTGTCTAAAAAATTATTGGCTGCTTGAAAGTTTTTAAACTCTACAGTAAGTCTATTTCGACCTTTTTTGTCGAATTTTTTAATATCTGTTAGGTTAAGGTCAAATATTTGCTTTGCATAAATGATTTAAGTTCCCTAAATTTTGATTTTCTTGATTAGTTTGAATATACACTATATACGGTCCATAATTATTATTTTCATATTTATATTTTCTATATTGTCGATTTGCTCCAGCGGTCTGGGTTTGCGAGCCCCCCGATGTGGGGTCCATATTTTAGCTATCTATTTACTAGTTTTATTTGTTGTACTCTTATGAATATATCAGTATTTGCTTACCAAGGATAAGATAGGTTAATATTAAACACAGGAGATGATTAGTACCACACGATTTTACACGTCCATACCACTTCGATGTCACAACGCGAATCTCCATCACTGCCTCAATTTCATGTTCATATAAATAACAAATGTTTGAAATTAAATTTTTGCTTAAAAGGTTTAGGTACATATTTATGAAATCATCTAACATTAATTACATTGAACCACATCATTTTAATAAAATAATTTCACACAAAATAATAGGAACACTTGGATATACATAAAACCAGCAATCTAAAAAGCCATGAAACTAACTGTTATTGTTTATTGAGAAAATAGTGTGCAACATAATACACACAATGTTATTGGTTCTCACTAAAATATTAAAATATTAAGGGATTTAAGGCTCCAATCTTAAAACATACGAATGAAATAAGTCAAATCTCGGAATATTTGACTGAATATCACGGTTTACAGCCCACTCACTTTTGAATTTAATCACACGTTTGGTATATTACATTGCACTACTTGTGCAATGTAAGATGTCTTGTTTATTTTTTAATGAAAGATGGACAGTTGTTATAAGTACAACACTGGTTCAAACGTAAGTAACACATAGGCAGCTGCTGGTAAAGGAAGTGATGCATAGACAAGAGCAGGAGTATCCTAGATAGGGTGGTAAACAGTTTTAATTAAATTGCATAACTTGCACCTTCGAACCTCACCAGCAGAGAAATATTTGGTTGTCTAACTAACATGCATGTATACAAAAACAACGAAAATAATTATTCTACTGACATCAAATTATAACAATGATGTACTAATTAGTTGTCGTGTGTAATTGGAAAGAAATTTCAAAGAAAAACATTCCAATTATATATATATATATATATACAAAAATTGGCAGATATTAAATTTAAAAATATTCATGATTTATAGACTAGCCACCTTTGCAAAATTGTTCTTTGGTATCTAGAAAGCTCACTTTCTTACTTCAATTATTTCTTTGAAAATACAAAACAAAACAAGGTGTTTCAAGAGAAAATAACAAAGGACCACTTCAAAATATATCTTAGGTTGCGATAGCTTAGAAAAATCAACTCCTAGCTCCTCCTACTGATTCCTACAATAGGTTAATCTGTAAAATAAGGATAGTTGCATCATCATGTATTATGATAATCTCCAATTGATAAACTATCGAACTGAATCTTATAACTCTGTAATTCTTGTAGTATTCACTTGAAGGGGAATTTAGCTTAATAGTGTGATAAAGCATACATACTTTAGAATTTAGTCAGTACAATGCAGCTCAACTTCAGATTGCCAGTAATCAAAATATTGCGAGAAACATTCTTAATGAAAAAACATTAAATTTAAAATTAAAAATATAAGCACAAATTATAATGTTACACCCAAGCCAAATTACACATTTTTGTGAAGTACCAATACTTGCCCAGTGGTAGTTGTATAAGTTTTAAAAGTAAACTGAGGTCCCATCCATAATCTTCTATGGGGTCCTGCATGTGTAACGATTTCAACTTGGGACAACCAGTGATCATCATTATGATTAGGTTTATTTTTCTTAAAAACGGGCAGGTCTTGAGCAAAGAAATTCAAATTTTCCTGAGTCATAGGTAAGGGTAATTCAGGTGAATTAGGCTGTCTTTGGACTAACCACTGTGCTCTGGCACATACTGCTAATTCAATAGGTGTATCACTGCATACTTTTTCTTTAGGAATATTTAAGGATTGATGAGGTTCGAGATCATACTGGACCAAAATCCCATAACAAGACATAATAAATAAAGATTCCACAGGCTTAGGTTGTTTGGCGAGAGGTACTTCTCTTGGCGGAACATCAATCCAAGCTCTTGGTGGTGCAAAGCAAGCTACAACTCGAAGAGCAATATTATCTTCAGAAGATGAGGAGAGCCGCTGTCTTCCTGAAAATATAAAATAATTTAATATTAGAAATTTCAATGTATTCATTATAAAATAAAACAAAAAAAAAATAACTTTTGAGGTGAAACATTGAATTAGACATACTTTTCTGATCAATTTGATACCAAATACATGTATAGGTACATATTATAATCAATTATTGCAAATTTTCTAACAAATTTTTAATTTGATTATTTTTGATTTGATTACCATTTGTGTAGCGTTTTTAAGGTATTAACCAAAATTAATCAAAGTATTACAAAAAATATACACTTCGCATCAAAATTAACGCACCACTTAGAAAAACCGAAAAAGTCAAACTGAATTTCCTGGTGTGCCAGGAAATTCAGTTTCTCTTTTTGATTCTTGAAAAGTTTTTTTCATGAACTTTGCAACACCCTGTGGAATGCTGATTAAAACGGTCGGTGTGTACTGATGTTAGACTGTAGCCCCATTTTTTTTTCAAACTTTTTCGTTCTTTTTTGAATCCGTTATCTCTATTATTAAAGGAGATACACAACTAAAATGAAAATGCAGTATTGTAGTAATTTAATAGCAAGAACAAAAATCAACAAAACAGACGAAGAAAATCAATACTGTGTATTTCCACCTCTACTTCTAATATAGACTTGGCATCTACTACTCATACTTGAAATCAGATGCGTAATCCGGTCTTGGTCAATATTGTTCCATATTTCTCTCAGAATGTTTTCAACGTCGTCAAGCGAGGCGGCGAGCGGCTGATGATTTATAAGTTGCTGACCCAAACTGTCCCACAAATGCTCTATAGGATTGAGATCTGGGCTACGCGGAGGCCCGTCCAGCGTTTCAATGCCCACCTCCTGTAGATATTCCTGAACTATACGAGCAACATGTGGCCTTGCATTGTCATGCATTAATAAGAAATTATTGTCAATATTTGGGACAAAAGGGACAACATGGTCGGATAAAATTTCCTCAATATATCGTGCACTGGTCAAGGAATCTCCACGTAAAGGAACTAGCTCTGAACGAGCTGTCATGGATATTCCTCCCCAAACAATGACACCCTCTCCAGAATATTGCATTGAGAGTAATGCTCATTTGCCCTTACGCATCAATCGGAGCTGTATAAACAAAACCTGGACTAAAAAAGTTTTCTAAGTTATAGGTACATAAAATCTGAATACTTACTGAAAACAAAATACATTTTTTAATTGCAACAAATATACACGATCGCTGATGTGTATGGAAACAGTTGATTATTTCCTAATATAAGATAGCTAGCGAAAAATGTTAAACACAAATATTTAAAGGTTTTTTAAAATCTCTTATTATACTAAAAATGAAATAGGTATACGATTCAGTCAAAAAGTCATGGAAAAACGAAGTTGCTTTTTTTATTTTGTAATTTTTGGCTAGTGCGTTCTCTTACAAATACATTCATATATGGGCCTTCATGTATATCGCCCCTGGTAGTGTCGGACGCTGTTCCGACAAAAACCCCCTCCCTTTTTTCGGTAACAGGCCACTGGAACCGATCAATTTATTTATCTTTCCAATACACTACCTTTATGGCATTCTCGTTTGACCATAATTTCCTTATTATTATAGATGGACCCATCATATATCAATGTATTCGTGAGAGAATCCCCTAACCAAAAATGAAAAAAATTTTTGTTGTTCCATTAAAAAAAAAATTACTTTGTTTTTCCATGATTCCATACACTTACTTTTCTTTATTGTAATAGATTATAAAAAACCCTGAATCTTTTGTGTTTAACATTTTTCACCAGCTATCTTACTTTAGGAAATAATAATAATAATAATAATATATCTTTATTTCACATTATGTTACATTTATAATACTATACAAACAAACACAAAATTAAAAGGCGTCCTACACAAAATTTACATATTCAACATGTACTTCCAGTAAAAAAGTCACTTAAACTGTATGGCTCCAATTCAATTAACATTTTTCTTATGTGGGATTTAAACAATTTTTTACTTTGTGTTATTTTAATATTATCAGGCAACTTGTTAAAAAATCTTATGCACATGTATTGAGGGCTTTTCTCTGTCAGTGTAAGGCGATGTATGGGGTAATTTATAGCTGTTGCTCTTGTACTGTATTGATGGTGTATTGTCAGATCAAAATTTCCTCTATTGAAGAACAAAAACATTAAACATTCATAAATGTATAATGCGTAAACCGTCATTATCCCTTCTGATTTAAAAACTGTTCTGCATGTTTCATTATAATTCATTTTTTTAATAATTCTCATTAAGCGTTTTTTAATCACAAAGATACTCTGCATTTTACTATCTTTTCCCCAAAAAATGATGCCATACCTCATAACCGATTCAAAGTTTGCGAAGTACATTATTTTAAGTGTTTTCTTGTTCATGTACTTGCTAACATATCGAATTCCATAACATATCGAGCTCAATTTTTTTGACAAATACGTTATATGACATGCCCAATCTAAAAATTCATTTATATACACTCATAAAAAATTGACATTTTCCGTGATATCCAGTTGTTCACCTTTATCGTTTAAATAGGTTGGTCGATCTACTGTACTCCTTTTGGTTCTAAATAAAGTAATATTTGTTTTCTCTTTGTTTAAAATTAGTCTGTTTTTCATGAACCAATTGTTTACATTTTTAAGAAAAAGTTCGCCATTTATTAGAAGATTTGATGGATCTTTGTGCCCTAATACCAAGTTTGTGTCATCGGCGTACATTACTATGTTTTGATTTAATTCATCTATTACAGGTCGCAAATCATTTACAAACACAATGAATAGTATTGGTCCTAAAATACTGCCTTGTGCGATGCCAATTCTGTTTGGCATAATCCTAGACTCATAATTTTTGCCGTCTTTTGTTAGAGTGACTCTTTGTTGTCTGCCACTTAAATAAGAATTAAACCATCTTAGCGCATTTCCCCTTACCCCATACATTTCTAGCTTTTTGATAAGCAACTCTTTATCCAAACAATCATAGGTCTTTGACAGATCCAGGAACATTCCAAGAGCTAAATTTCCATTTTCCAGGTGTCTCAAAACTGTCTGTGTGAATTGAAAAATTGCTGTTTGAGTGGATTTACCCTTTAGATAACCGTGTTGATTTTTATTAAATAAATTGCAATATGTCATAAAATTCATTAGGCGAGTACTCATTGCTAGTTCAAACAGCTTTGAGAACCCCGGAAGTAAACTAATTGGCCTATAATTTTCCATGCTCTATGGGTTGCCCTTTTTATACAGTGGTTTTATCAACGCTATTTTTAAAAGATCAGGAAATATTCCTTGTTTAAGAGAGTTATTTATCACATAACACAGAACACTCCTTATTTCATTTACTGAAAGTTTTACTATGCTTGTGGGAATTTCATCAATTCCACCGCTGTGTTTGTTTTTTATTTGTTTTGCCAGTTCACAAATTTCTGACTCTGTTACTGGTACCAAATAAATAGATTGGTTATTCTCTACTATATTACTGCTGAAGGAACACTTTTCTAAGTTTTCCAGTAGTTCAGGAATGACAGATAATAGATATTCATTATATTCATTTGGTATTTCATCAGCATTTCCCTTTATTCCAAAATCAGCAGTTCCGTTATATTTTCAGTAGTTTCCGTTATAATCAACCGTTTTTATACATATCAGCTACCCTGTATAATACCTTCCTGTTATAAAATAAAAACAACGATTTGCTGTTTTTATATAATTATAAAATTGTACCTGCTGTATATTGAAAACAAAAGTTGAACAATGTTATTATCTTCACATCCACCTGACCACCTATGATGTAGGATTCACCTATTATGATAATCTACGTTGGGTTTTTAATTTTTCTTTTTATGCAGGATAACTCACTGGTTGATGAAGCCATTGAAAATAATAGTCATTTAAGGACTGATAAAATACAATCGGAATCTGCGACTGATGGCAAAGATACAGATCAAGATTTTGATATTAATACTTACCTTTAGGATTGAGAAAATTTTAACAATGTCAGTGATTCTGAAGACTATGAAACTGACAAAACAGAATCCGGGGTGAAATGAAACATTTTAAAGATAAGAAACAAAATAAAATATTCATTTTATAAAATGTAGAAATGCAGAAAATGTGAAACTCAATTAATCATTTGCAGAAAAACAAAAATGAGTAAATATTCGTTATCATTTTAAAGTTATAATCTGAATGTTTATTTATCAAATGTTTATTATTTAGCGAGAAAGAAATTATAAGAAAAAACTTATTAAATGCAGGTTCTGCCAAGCAGACACAATTTCCAAAAATGTTGTGAAACATTTGAAAAGATGGCATAAAGAACACAAGGAAGTATCTAGTATATTACAGTTACCTAAAAAAAGTTAATAATAAAAGGAAGCTTTAAGTATGTTATATAATGAAACCAATTTTGATCTTTATTTAAGATATCAGATATGCCCAAATCGTCAAAAGCCTGTCGAAGATTTCATCAACAAAAATAGGTATTATCCTTGTATCTATTGTAAAGGTATGATCATAAAAAGCCATTTACGGAGACATGTAAAAAATTGTTCAGAGGAGAAAGACGAAAAAATCTCTGAAAATGATGTTGCAAAGTCACAGACCTTCACGTCTTGTCAGATGGATCCAACAAGAGTAATTTCCAAACTGAATCTCAAGAAATCAGTAAGATTTTTTTTTTATTAATATACTTAATTATATGAAATATTAACGTTTCAATTTTAAGGTTTTTGACATGATGAAAGGTGATAAGATATCATTTGAACCCAAAAAAGATTTATTGATTGTACAATTTGGGTACTCGTATTTAAAAAAACATCGAAAAGAAAGAAGCGTTTATACATGCAGCAATCGCATGCGAGAACTCTCTCGATTATTGATAACTTATAGGAACATAATAAATAATGAAAGGCAAGAATTTAAAAGTTTACTAAACCATAAAAATGTTGATTTTGTAATTACTGCAGTAAGGAAATTATCAGGATATAAAAACATTCAATTCACCCAGCAATGCACCTTGGTACCACATTGAAACAGATTTCAGATGAACTAATTCATTTAATTATGAAACAAGCTGTAGGCTTTATATGTGAAAATAAAAATAAATCACAAAATTGGCTACATATGGTAAAAGACTTTAAAATGCTAGTTGAGTGCAGGTGCCATATTGAAATGGCATCTATTGCAAATAAAGACCTCCAAGAAAAAATGAAACAAACCTTTACTCTTGCCACTAGTGCCTGATATACAAATTTTAAGAGAAAAGACTTTTAAAATTCTTGTAAAATGCGAGGAAAATTTTAAAAAGAATTCTGCAAATGAAAAAGATTATAAAACACTGGTTCAGTGCTTATTAGCTTTACTTAACATATTTAATAGACGAAGAATTGACGATGTCCAATATTTAAAAATAACTCATTATAAAAATGATCAAAAAAGTAGTTACACAGATTTTGAAAATGCACTTTCAGCAACAGAAAAAATTTTTGCAACAAACTACAGGAGAGTGGTAAATAGTAGTAAGGGTTCCAAAGCAGTGGTCATCCTGATTTCTGAAATTATTGAAAAATATATATGGCTGTTACTAAAACATAGAAACAAGTTCATTGATAAAGATAATGATTACCTGTTTACATTTCCTGGAAGTAAAGTTAAAAGGGGAAGAGGTGATATTGCAATAAGGAATAATCAAAAAAATGACGTTAGAAAATCCTTCAGCTATCACAACCAACAAATTACGGAAACAAATAGCCACCGTGATGCAAATTTTAAATTTGTCTAAAGATGACATTAAACAATTTTACTAATGATTTTTTACTGATGACTGATTTTTTTATCAGGGCGATTTTCGATTATTTTCAATCCAATGAAAATATTTTCAGCTCTGCATCACTTCCGGTTATACTGGAAGTAGACCACAACTTCGTTATTTCAAATGGAACACCCTGTATATTATTGTATATTTTAATTCTACGGTCAGTTTCAGATAGTTTCATTACATGCTCTTATTTGAAAACTTAGCCGTTTTCGAGATATTTATTGTTTTTATAAAAATGATGGGAAATCGGGTAATCTTTGAAAAGTAATATCTCGCTCTGTATAAAACAAAATTTATTGAAATTTTAACTGATGAATAAGGAAGCCTTCAGCTCCCGAACGATGAGTTAAGTGTTTCGCTAAAATTGTACCGAGTGTATAAAATATGCTGTTCAATAAATAAAATTTCAATGCCCAATATTTCGTCAATTTCAAATAGAACACCCTGTATTTTATTTCACCATAAGATGTAGAAATGAATTCTGAGTCGATTGGTATTAGCATTCACTATAGCTAAAATTCATAATTTTGAAGTTATACGACGTTCCTCAAAATATTATCTAAAATTACACAAATCTGCATAGATGGCAGTGAATACACCAGCTTATAATAATTAATAAGTGTCGCGTCACTAAAACTACCCGTCTTAGCGGCACGTCGTTCGATAAATAAAAAGGTCGTATTTTCTATGTACAACCTTTAATATAATATCTCACCCCTTTTACCAACGTATAAACAAGCTATCTACAACATAATAAATGTTCGTACAACATAAAGTATAACGGAAAAGGATTACTGTTTATAAGAATCGGAATTACCGAAAAACTCCCGTGCACACCACGGTGGGCTATATCCAAAGAAACAGAAACTTTCTATTTTAAGTAGGTATGAAAAGATATGCGCCTGCTAAAACCGAAATTACTACAATACAGGGCGATAAAATTATATAAATGTTTCCAGTTGCAACAATAAGCAATAATATATTTATTGTTCTTAGCATCTACTTAGCATTCCCTATACCAAATAAAACTTTTTAAAAGTTGAGATTTTTTAAACATTAGTTTCTGATCTTTGACATTCTGACATTACAAACGTCGGAATCAATTTTTCAATTTTTTTTACGTATTGTGTTTATAAAGATGCTTATACAAATTTATTAAGTGTAATATTGAATTTATTTGCTATTTATGGAGAAAATAGACAAATTATTAGCAGAACGTGCAGAAAGTTCAATGCGAAGTACTCAAATATACCCTAGTCTAATTCCCTTAGTTTTGGTAAAGAGAAAGCAGAAAAATCGATTCTGAAACCAGTTATACTTGCTTACTTTCATGCATATCCTCAAGAATCAATTCCTAGTGGCAGTAATGACTTAGGTTTATCGTATTCTTTCGTTCAGAGAATTTTTAAAAAGCACAGAATGCATAATTATTCGTATCAAAAAATGCAATCACTAAAACCTCAAGATATTGCGAGACGGAAAGAATTCTGTGAACGAATTTTAATAAATATTCAAGAGAATCCTAACTTTTTAAAAAGAAGAAGGGACTTTCTAATGAAAGGACTTATAATAGGCGGAATTTACACTACTGGGCACAAGAAAATCCTCATGTAATACGAGAAGCAAGCTTCCAAAATAAGTTTATTTTTAACGTTTTCGGTTTATTAATGGACGAATACTGACGCAGTTTTCCACATAACACCAAAACACTATACTGTAGTGTCGATTGCAGTATAGTGTCTTGCTGTTATATGGAAAACTGCGTCAGTGTTAGCTTCACACCAAAGGTTCTAAGCCCCTTCAAGATCAATATTAATGTACGAACAAATCACGTATTATATTTACAAGGAGAATTTAACTAGTCAAAAGTATGTGGAAATTTTGAGAAGGAATGTTGCCAACTTTACCAATAATTTACCACTTAATATTTACAATTTTTTATATTATGAAATGGACAGTTATGGTCCACATACCAGAGAAGTTTATGAGGAGTTGGTAGGATAATTTGAAGATAGATGGTTTGCATACAGGGGACCCTGGAGATAGGTCCAAGGTCTACTGACATTACCCCGTTAGATTTTTATCTTTAGGGTAAAATAAAAAATGATGTTTATTCCGTTCCGGCAACAACCAAAGAAGACCTCATGAATAGACTAAGGAGAGCATTTCAATAAATAAGTCATCATGAAATCCGTACAATTAATAAAGATGGTTGAAAGATGGTTCTAATAAAAGCATTTATTATTATTATTATTATTATTATTGTAGTAGAATGAAAAATGTTTCGACGCAGCCGGGGATCGAACCCAGGACCTTCGGCTTTCCGGGCCAATGCTCTTCCAACTGAGCTACCACGCATCCACACTTCCACTCTACTAATCAGGATACCGTTCTTAACATAACTTCACATAATTTACTACAGTTCGGCCATACCTGACAACACAGCCGTCCTCGGCTGCCGGCCATAATCCGACACCTCGGTAAACATAATTCATAAACATAAGGTGAACTGTGCTGTCAGGCGGATTCCCTATCCCACTTCTGAAGCTGTAGTAGAATGAAAAATGTTTCGACGCAGCCGGGGATCGAACCCAGGACCTTCGGCTTTCCGGGCCAATGCTCTTCCAACTGAGCTACCACGCATCCACACTTCCACTCTACTAATCAGGATACCGTTCTTAACATAACTTCACATAATTTACCACATTATTATTGTTATTAAACATGATAAAGGTAAAATCTTAAAACATTATTTATGGCGAAGTTCAGAATTTTTCTGGGTAGGTACCTACTAAAAAAATTCAAAATTCGAGTTTTATCAGCATAAAAATATAAAGAATTTTGGGAAAACCATTCTGTTAGATCATTTAATAAATTATCGCAATTCACCTCTGTCGTTATTAATGAGTGAATATATTAAGGAAGTGTCATCAGCATAAATTGTAAAACATGCATTAGATGAAACAGAATGTGAACAGTTCGTTCACATACAGCATAAACAGCACAGGCCCAGAAACTGAACCCTGAGGAACACCTTGTCCTAGGCAAGGTAAAAGAGAATACTGGGATATTGAACCTACTTCAACTTGCTATTCAGCCTCTGATTATCTGTAAGTAGATTCTTTGTTATCCAATCCCCATTTTATAATGATATCGCCCAAATATTGAACCGCAACAGAAATTAATTAATAAAAACGTTATTAAGTTAACGTAAGTTTGGCATACTGAACAAAGTAATTTACAGTAACACTGGTGCAGCTTTCCACATAACACCAAAACACTCTACTGCGCTCGACGCTCGTTTTGCCAATCAAGTTGGCATCATCTGGAGATTATTTAAACTAAACCTATGCTAACACTGTGTGCTAGGATAGTGTTTATTAATACATTAATAATTAATTTATAAATTTTAATGTTTACAGTGTTAGCATAGGTTTAGTTTTAATCAACTACAGATGATACCAACTTGATTGACGAAACGCGCGTCAAGTGCGGTATTATCTACGTCAGTGTTATCTTCACACCAAAGTTCCAGCTCCCTTCATGATTTACAATAGTAACAAAATATAAATTATTACTATTAACAAAATAAAAGAGCAAAAAACTACTACAAACTATTTTGTTAGTGTCATTAAGTTATGAAATCTCTATGCTCACCTGTTTGAGTTCTCTGAGGAACATTTCCAATATTTTGCATGTTCACTGGTTGCCTGATTTGAGCAAGTGGATGTACCACGGTAGGATGTGGAAAAGGTGGAAACCTTGGGTTATGATAAGGATAGTGTGAATTAACTGGTGCCTCAATTGTGGAAACTGGACTATTAGATCTTCCATCTATTGTTAAGCCTGAAATATATTATTGATGAAGTATTTTACCAAAAATAGGGAAATAGAAATACAAAAAATTATTTTAAATACTTATATTAAAAAAAAATACTATTGGAAAGTTGCATCATCCATTGTTAAAATAGCGTTAGTTAATGCAGATTTATACGAAAGTCATTAAATTTTAACAAAATTGTTCGTTCAATGCATATTGTCAATGAGAGGTGATCTATGACTTATTTGATATGAATTTTATATATTTTAACATAATTTATCATGCTGATTCATTGTAGTTTCTTTTGGGATTACACCACCTGTAAAATAATCAAAAACAGGAAACCAGAAGTATTCAAAATAAAGATTGAAAGTGTAGTATCAAAGCAAACTTCTATAGTTGGCCCAAAAAAAAACCTGTATAATATGCAATAAAAATACATTTAACTAAATTTCATCACTGGTTTTTTAGTTGGATATAAAATTCTGTAATTTCGAACATTATTCTAACATTTCGAATTTTGTCTAGACAAAAAAATTATAATAACATTTAAGAGACATTAAATACTTAACTAGCTTTGTTCTAAAAAAATTAAAATTTTAACATTAGACCACTACATAAATTAGACAACCCTCAAATACAAAGCCAAAAGCTGTCCGGAAAGTGATTACTAAAGCTGTGCCTTTTAGTGGATCATAGTAAAAATGTCCTTGAACGGACCAATCACAACGCTCTTATGGCGCGGTGAATCCCTGTTGACTGTTTAACCAGAGGCGTACCATTGCGCTCTCGTATTTTAGAAAATTATTAATATTAGCGAACTTGCCAGATGTATTAAGAAAGGTCTAGAGTTTTCGAAGAGGATATATAAATGAAATGACTGATACACCACGGCAGTATATTGTCAACTGTGTATACAGCGTGTGAACCGAGAGAGTGACTCAAAACGGTGTAATGGCTACAAAAAAAATACCTCGCAAGCAGTTACTGCGAGAATGGACACAACCCTATATTGCCGATTTCATAATACCAGACGATCAAGAAAATGCAGTGTATTGTAATAAATGTTCCAAATTGGTACATTGTCAGAAAAAAAGTCATATTACTGCACATGTAAATACCAGACAACACACGGACGGCAATTTTACATTTACTGATGAATTGTGTGAAGCCTTCCTAGCCGCTAATATTCCACTACATAAATTACAACATCCAAAATTAAAATATGTGTTAGAAAAATATACAGGTAAAACCATAGTCCACGAATCTACCATGCGACGATACCATGTATCAAAGGTATACGATAAACAACTGAATGCAGTAAGGTCGGAACTCGCTGGACACTACGTTTGGGTAGGTGTTGACGAAACCGAAGACAACTTGGGACGTTGTGTTGTCAACGTTATTATGGGAGCATTACAACCTGACAGACCTACAAAGCCATTCCTTATTTATACACGTTTTTTATCAACAGTAAATGCAGAGGATATCACCAATGTAGTTACCGTAAGTGTTGCTAACATTTTCCAAGCTGAACCACGACAACATGAAAGGGTACTGTTATTTTTAACTGATGGAGCACGATACATGCTGAAGGCGGGACGTATATTAAAAGAAGTTTATCCGCACATGTTGCATATCACATGTACTGCGCACGCATTGCATTTAATATGCGAATTTATAAGAAATCAATTTGAACATGTAGACAATTTCATTAGTAACATGAAAAAAATTTTTTTAAAAGCTCGGTCTCGACGTATGCACTATAAACGTTACTGCCCTACAATTCCGTTGCCGCCACAGCCTGTAGTAACACGTTGGGGGACCTGGTTACAAGCTGCTTTTTTTTATTCTGCTCATTTAGATGCTGTGTCAGAAGCTGTACATACTTTACCAAATGACGCAAAAAGTATAATAGACTGTAAATCCTTGCTTTCACTACCAGACTTAAGAAGAGACTTGCAATTTATTAAAGATAATTTTTCTGAATTGCAACAATGTATTGTGTTTCTAGAAGAACAAAACCACTCTTTAGTTGCAGCATTAACATATTTTAATAACACAATCACAAATTTAAAAGCTATAACCTGGCAACCTTTCGGGCAACGTTTAGCAACACGCATTGATAATATTCTACAGAAAAATCCCGATTTACACGTATTACAAGAGGTCGCTCAGAATGCAGTAAATTCACTTCAGAGTAGTAGCCTCAGTACATATTATACATATGCCCCTGTAACAACATGTGACGTGGAACGCTCGTTTTCATTGTACAAAGATATATTAACTCCTAAACGACAGTGTTGTACAGAGGAAAATTTAGAAAAAATGATATTTGTGCATGCAAATGTGAAGTCATAATAGTAATTCACTGCATTTAAGCATTTTATTTCTTCCAACAAACAAGTTCAGCAGTTTCTTTGCTTTTTCTTTCAAAATTACATAAATTATTGTTTTTAAACTAACAGTTAAAATCATTTAAATCAAATATAAAATTATTATTATTGGCTATTATTAATACGATTTTTATTTGGTACAGCTGTTATATTTACATTGTACTTTTGTAATTCTTTGTGGTTGTTACAATAAAGAGTTCTAAACATAATAATATGCATTTCAATTAATTCCATGTTCCATACCCTAGAGCAAACGTTCAACAATGACGTTTGTTTTTTAATACTCTACTCTTAAGTAAAATAAAATAGTCTTTCTATTTAATTACTCTAATATGAATATACTGTTTATATTATATTTACATTAAACCATAGGCCACAGTTCCTTTCCCATGAGACGCCTATGACCTCTGTATACGCTCAAGTCGTCAATCACACGCCATTCATGTGACAGAGACAAACTCGCGCTATCTCTCTCATAACTCATTGTTTGTCTATGACGTACAGGGTGGTTATGATTTCAAGTATATTATGCTTTCAGGTATAGGCTATTTTTTCAAACTTGTGTGAGGTGTAAGTGAAAATAATTATCTGTAAATTACAGAGAGCATTTGTACGACAAAAATATTACAGTGTAGTAGCATATGGACCATTCTTAATAGGATTTGTATACTCAGGCACCTTCTATTAATTTTGTACACCCGTACTAGTTGTTTACGCTAAGCGCCACCCATTCCATTCATTTAGTTACTAGGAGCCACTAAAAGGCACAGCTTTAGTGATTACACATTGAAAATGTATTCAAACACCCCATACCCACCGACATTGCTAGCGCCGGAGCTGGGGATCGAACCCAGACATTATTAGGCAGTGTGACTGAGAAATGCTGCCATAACATTATAACATAACACATCTAGCACATCTAGCTACATTTTTAAATGAAAGTAACCATATGCACCGATCACTATATTCTTATTAATTCTCTACCGATAATTTCCACACATTTGATCCAAGAAACTGATTTATTTTATTTTTGTTATTTAATTTTGACTTTTGTCCAATCAAACCAGTTATTGTTGTGCCATACATGTTTTACTAATGAATACTTACCAATTTTGTAATTTCTAACATAGTTTATTATGTGCTCACGGACTCTTATTTGTAATGGCTTAGATGTCTCACCAATATAACATTTATCACATTCACAAGGAATTTGGCAAATATAATTTTTTGAATTTTGATCATTATTAATTGGTTTAGTTTTTGTAAGTATTGATCTTAAAGTGTTTTTCGTTGAAAAAGTTCATGAAGAATACTTTGTAAGTCTTCTAATGATAAAAGTGAATTATATATTAAACCAAGAAACAGCACGCCCTGTTCCTGTTCCTGTCAGCCGGAAATTCTCCCAGAAAACAGTGGAATGTCATCAATGATTTAATAAATGCTAAAGCTCACCAGAAAAAGATAATTAGAATGAAAACTGACAATCAAACGGATACAGAAGACGATTATAAAATAGCTGACACTCTCAATAATCATTTTGTGAATGTAGTGAAAATGATTAGAAACCAACAGCAAAATATAGTAACCCAAAATACACAGAGTACATTAAATCATAAACAGACAACATCAATGTTTCTCCCCAAGACGACACCAGAAGAAATAAAAAAAGTTATACTCTCACTTAAATGTAATGCATCTCCCGGATATGCCAGGATAAAAGCACGCATAATAAAAAAGATGACGGACATCCTGGCACCTCTCATTAGTGATATGATAAATATATGTATGAAGAACAGTAATTTTCCCGATCAATTGAAGCTAGGAAAAGTGACACCTATATACAAGGTAGGAGCCCATAACATCCCAAACAATTATCGACCAATAACCGTCCTACCCATCTTTGCAAAGATATATGAAATTGTCTTAAAGTCAAGATTGGTGAAATATTTGTACGACATAAAATTTCTCAGTAACAGACAAAATGAATTCCTTCAAAAGAAAAACACCCTAACAACAATAACAAATATACTTGAATACACCTACAAAGAAATAGATGAGAAAAATACAGTAATGGCAGTCTTTTTGGATTTATGTAAAGCATTTGATGTCGTAGATCATCAAATACTACTTAAGAAAATGAAACAACTTGGAATAGGGGGAAGAGTTCATCAATAACTCTGTTTGCCGATGATACAGCACTGTTCTACTCTGGTATGCTAGGAGATGTCTACAAGAAGGCTCAAAAAGATCTAGACCAAATATGCCAATGGACTAACAAAAATCACATAAAATTGAATGAAAAAAATGTAACTATATAATCATTAATTCAGATAAAACAGATAATCTTTCTCTTAAGATCTATAACAATGAAATAGAGCAAGTCAAACACACGAAATACCTTGGGTTAATTATTGATAATAAGCTAAATTTCTAACATCACATTGAGAACCTATGTAATAAATTGAGAATATTAAGCTATCACCTTAGACAAGTCTCATTCAGATTAAACACAAACACAAAATACTTAATTTATAACGCTCACGTCAAGTCTCACCTAAGTTACCTAACTCAGTTTTGGGGAAGAGCAAGACAGCAGGATCTAGATAGCCTACAGGTAGCACAAAATAAACTTATGAAAACTCTTTTTAATAAATCTACCCATTCAAATACCAAGCAAATGTATAGTGAGCTGAAAATTATGAATGTGCGAGAGATCACAAGATACGAAAGTATCTTGCTGATATATAAAATAAAGAATGGACTTATTGAAACAGATATAGAACTTACACAAAATAATCAAATACATGAATATAACACTAGAATAAATCAAAATTATCATATAACTGCAGCCCATACAAATCACGGGAAAAAAAGAGTTACTGGACAACCATTGATATGGTATAATGAACTCCCTACTCGTACTACTCAACTAAAGAATAACCCTAGCCTAGAAAGTTTAAAAAAATGTATAAGAGAGTATGTACTATGTGATATGTGATATGTAATGTGTGAATATTTCTTTTTTAATCTGTAAAACTGTATGATATTGTGAAAATTTATATGGAATGTAAACATATTTTATGTCTGATATGGATGGTTGCATCTCTTAAGGCATCAGATAAATAAAAAAAAAAACACTAATAGGAAAAAATTTAATTAAAAGTCATACCTGCAGATCTATGAAATCGAGACATCTTGTTTACTACATGAGGAGTAGCATGAGTTCGCACTCCTACATTACCGCCATATGGTGTTATTGGGAATACATGGGTTGTTCCCCTGATTGTTGTAACAGTTGCCCATCTGGAATCTGGCGAAAAACACATGTCTTGCACTCGAGCAGAAGTGTCTCCTCTATGTAAAACATAAAGATGGTGCACTGCTGCTAATGCAGGGCCTCCTGGATGGGGTTGTATTCTAAATAAGTGGAAATCGTGACCACGTTTATCTGCTGTCAACAGCAGCATACCACTCGGATCAAATTGTAAATTCACTATGGCATCTGTGTGGGCAGTAAAATGTGCTACTATGGCATCTGGCTGGATTGACCTCTCTTTATTTTGTGTTGCTGTATTCTAAAACAAAGATAATATTATTGAAAGTAGGAACGCACGGAGAGCTATACTATAATAGATATAATATCTCATATATTACAAAAATATCGCTCAACATTAAAATGATTGGGGCAAAATGTACTGAATTATAATATATACCTATATCTGAGCGATATATTTTTACATAGCCTAATAACAAATACGGACAAATACAAATACAGACAAATTGACAAATACAGTGAAGTATGTTGATTAGTGAACACGCTTAATTTGGCGCTCCGCGATTTAACAGTTATAACTTGAGAAGAAATCGACATATATTTTTCATTTTTTGATTAAGTTCTGACTCTGTTAATAAACTGTAAGTGGTTTAAATGTGAAGTTATGAATATTTATAATTCATAAGGAAACTGGTGAAATTATACTTATTAAACGACAAATCTAACGTTTTTGTGAACTGGATATCAGATCCTCTTTTTGCGTGGGGCTAGTTCTTATCTCTTAACGTACTACCGATAATAGTTTTCTTTCTCTTTTAAAGTAAAGTATATATATATATACGTATTACTTACTTCTTTATGCACCATGTCATCGTTATGTGTGAAATGCAATGAGAAAATAACCCAAACATCTAAAAAGGGTACCAAGTGCACTGAGAAAAACTGTCAAAGGGCAATTCATTTAAGCTGTTTGGAAGCCGCCGGGAGAGCTGCCGACTGTGCGTGGCGCTGTGAAAACTGCGAACCCTCTTTTGGTGTTTTGTTAAAAGAAATACAAAAATTACATGATGTTAATCAAACTATTTCGAAATCTGTGGAAAGTTGTCATGAAAAAATTGATGACAACAATAAAATACTTAAAAATCAAGAGCAAAAATTATCTGCCTGTTTGTAAAAGATAGATCAACTAGAGAGTAAATGTGTTCAGCTGCAGAAAGAAAACGATGATCTAAGAATCAATCTTAATAAACAAGAACAGCATACCAGGCTAAACAGTGTGGAAATTTTTGGAATTCCAGAGACGAAAAATAATTCCAGAGACGAAAAATAATTCCAGAGACGAAAAATAATTCCAGAGACGAAAAATGAAAATGTTTTATCTACTGTAGGTCAAATAAGTAATGCTCTCAAGGTAGAATTTAGTTTTGCTAAGATTGATTATTGTTATCGTATGAACAAAAAACAAAAAGAACATCAAGCATCTGATCCTAGAGAAATTTTTCTAAAATTTGTGTCCAGAATTGCGAAGGACGAATTTATGAAAGCAAAAAAAAATAAGACGATCGCTAGTTCTGGGAGATATCGATTTGGATGTGCGCAATGTAAATCCCAAGCAACCTGTGTATATTAAAGAATCTTTAACCAGTGCGAACAGAGCTTTATTCTCTAAGTGCCGCGAATATAAGAAGAAAGAAAATATCAAGTATTTGTGGGTGAAAGATGGTAAAATACTAATGCGTAAGATGGATGGTGCAAAGGTGTATGTTATAAATGCTGTTGCTAGTTTAAATGATGTCCATTAACCGGAATTATAAAAAGTTTATTCTATTTTATCAAAATGTTCAAGGACTAAATTCTAGATTAAATGATATTAGAGCATCTGTGGAATCCTCTGATTTCGATTTTGTGGGTTTGACAAGACCTGGTTGACACCTTCAGTATATGATCGCGAAATCCAAATATGATTGCAATGCTTTACCATATCTTTGTTCAAATAAGGCAATCGAAGATTTATGGGTTAAAATCAAGTTACCCTTCACTGAAATCTACTTATGCACAGTAATATTCCACCTAATCAGTCTCAGCACACATATACCGACTTTTTTAATTATGTTGAAAATTGTATGTTGGGATTTAAGGGAAAAATTATTTTGGTAGGAGATTTTAATATTCCGAACTTGATTGATATGAAATTAAATAATATGTCGCCTATAGAAAAAGCCTATGTAGATTTTGTGAGTATCATGGGTCTCACCCAGCATAATAGTGTTTTAAATTGAAGAGGGAGATACTTGGATGTAATTTTAACTAACTTTAACGTAATGTTAGAAAAATGTGATTTTCCACTTGTTAGAGAAGTCCCAGAGCATCCCTCTATATATGTAGAATTTGAATCTGAAACTAAATTTAATGATCCTCAAAAAAACAAAATGTTTAATTCCCAGTATAATTTCAAGAGAGCTGATTTCTTAAAGGTATATAATATGTTAAGCCATGCGAGTTGGAATGAGATGTATCTGTCGAAAGATGTAAATACTGTAGTAAGCACATTTTATAATATTTTTTATACAATACTTGATGAATGTGTTCCGTATGCGACATTTAATAAACGAAGTTACCCTCCATGGTATAATAAAAACATTATTTCAGATATAAAAAGGAAGCACGTCTTTAAGAAAAGATATAATCTGTTTACTAATCCGAATGACAAACAAATGTTTGTTTACTTATGGTCTAAAATTAAGACAGATATAAAAAGTGCATATAAAAAGTATATGAATGATATAGAAAATAATATAAATTTTGACGCCACAAATTTTTGGAGATACATAGGTTCCCTAAAAAGTTCTTCTCAAGGCAGTACATGTAGGATGGTTTACGAGGGGGAACAGATGATTGATAACAGCGAAATCGTTTCAGCGTTTGCTAAGTTTTTCGAAAGTGTTTATTCTACAAATAGTAAAAGACTTAATGTTACTGATGATATCATTTTTCAAAATCATATATTAGCTATAAAGTCGATCACAGAAGAAGAAATGATGTCTACAATTAAAACATTGAAACCAAAAAAATCGGTTGGACCTGATAAAATACCTCCATATGTATTTAAGGGTTGCAAGGAGTTTCTATTAGAACCCCTTAGTATAATTTTTAATCTTATATTGAAAACGTCTGTTTATCCAAATGCATGGAAGATAACGAAAGTCTCACCTATTTTCAAAAGTGGTGACAAAAGTGACATTAAAAATTATAGACCGGTAGCCTTAATTTGTTCACCTAGTAAAATATTTGAGTCAATATTGTACAATAAAATTTATCATCACGTTTCTCCATGCCTCCCCATTGAACAACATGGATTTATGAGACAAAAATCTACTATGACAAATCTGGCATGTTTTAGTCAAACAGCAAATGAAACATTAAATAATAATGGTAAATTAGACGTGGTATTTACAGATTTCGCAAAAGCCTTTGATAAAGTTGACCATTGCGTACTACTTGGTAAACTTCATCAGTTTGGATTTTCAGAGGGATTACTGAAACTATGTTCATCATATCTGAAAAAGCGTAAACAATATGTGGTATATAGAGGAGCAAAATCGCTGGAATACTTCGTACCGTCGGGAGTGCCCCAAGGTTCAAATCTGGGACCCTTGTTTTTCTTATGTTTAGTCGGAGATCTTCCTTGAGCAGTGGATCATTCGGAATGCCAGTTATTTGCTGACGATTTTAAAATTTATAAATCAATAAACAGTGTTAAGGATTGTGATCTGCTACAGAAAGATATTAATAAAATTTATGACTGGGCTACCAGAAATTATCTGAACTTTAATATAGGCAAATGTTTCACTTTAACTTTTTCAAAGAAAAAAAACATCGTAAACCATGAATACACCATAAATAATAGGAGCCTTATAAGAAAATCCGAAATTAAGGACCTTGGTGTTTTGTTTGACAATGTTTTGTCCTTTAATGCGCATGTTGCAGATATCACCAAAAAGGCATATAAAATGTTGGGATTTATAATTCGCAACTCACATAACTTCAATAATTTGAATACCATCATTAGTCTTTATAACACCTATGTTCGAAGTATAGTAGAGTATGCATCTATAATCTGGTCTCCCTCGTATACCGTTCACATTGAGGCACTTGAAAAAATCCAAAAAAAATTTCTAAGGTATTTGTATTTTAGAAAATATGGCGTATATTACTTTGATATACCATACACTGTACTTTTGGAAGAATTTAACTTTTCTACATTACAGAATAGAAGGAAAATATCTTTTCTTATTTTTTTGTATAAGATTTTGAATAATAAAATTCAATGTAGTCAATTCCTAATGAAGATAGGAATATTAGTTCCTCAGTATTTAAGTAGAAATAAGGATATATTTTGTGTTCGTACAGCTCATATCAACTTGGGTCAAAATTCGCCTCTGTATAGAATGTGCTCCCTGGGTAATCAATTGAATGATATTGACATTTTTTTCGGGAGTCAAAGAAGTTTTAAAAATAAAATTGTAAAACTATTTAAAATTAGTAATTGTAAATAAATTCTTGTAATTTTTTGTTTTTTTTTTTGCTAGTGTTGACTGTTTCTTATTCCATGCTATGTAAATGATATCAACATACTTTTAGTAATATATAAGTATAATTTTTGTTGAAATTGTAATCAATTATTGGACTTAATGTCTGTAGATTACTGTAATAAAAATTAAATAAAAAAAATGAACAATAAATAAATTATAAATCAATAGTTCACCTTGTTACAAAAGGTTTGTCCAACATCCCAGGAAAAGAATTTAAGTGACTCTATAGTCGTAAACCAAGATCAAGGTTAATCCTGAGTATCAATAGAACCACACGTGACGTCATGTAGGTTTAACAATAATAACCCTTAAATACAGGTAATAGGCAATTTGATTACCACAATTTGCCCACCAAAACTTGACCTAACATCTAATATTCCTTATAAAACCTTATATACTAAACATGAACATAAATAAGGTATAAATCGTTTACTATGAACAATAATTAAAACACAACCCGACACGTTTAGTGGTAGACAAACAATGATACTATACAATAAAAATGAACTCGTTATATGCTTGGCTAGACTTAACAAATACTCTTTAGAAACTATACTCGACTCGACTCTTTAAGATCAGCTTGATCAGCAATTTTTACTATTCAAAATGGACTCGAGCTCTACTTATATCCTGTGGTAAATGAAGTTGCTCCCCGAAAAGGAATATTGTGACGGTACGAAATATATTGTGAAAATGATAAATAATTGTCTATAATTGACACACAAAAAAGATAGAATAGGTGTAGCTTATCAGGTCTGCTGAAGAGAACTACTGAAGAACTCTCTCGCCACTGGACGGATATCCACCTACTCGTGGGGAATTGTCGAAGCTAATAGAACCACCAAATCCTTCACTTGATCACTCAAATCAAAGAGACAAGTAGTGGGGACAATATCCTATATTAATAATCCAGCGGAAACACCAATTATTTATCAACAGGGCATTATTCGGGGTAACGTATGAAATTGTTTTCTTTTATCAAGCCTTATATTCATAAATGATTTTAAATTGCAAATTCCTACCTTGCAACTTTAGAGATTATAGCTCCAACCTATTTTCGATCACTCAGCATGCAGAAGGCAAACAGATAGGGATACAGAAACAATTATGAGTCGAGTCAAGCTAGTCTAACCAAACTGGACACCAAAATCCATAAAAACTCAAACCAAAGGCAAATCCAAATTCAAATCTAGTACTACATGGTGTATAAATGCTTGATTACTTTCTGGACAATCATACAGAAGGTTTGCTCCTAAATAAGTCACGATGGACATGCGGTCATTACTAACAAGTAAAATACACAATCTTCACTATCTAATATTCTTCCTTTGAAATATACTTTACACCATACCTTACATAACCAGAACTTTGATCCAGTAGTGGTTAAACCCAGAATCCATTAATGCTGGGTCCAAGTTAACTTGAATTATTCAGAATAAATTTAGTGACCGCATGAAATTTTCGAGTTTCCAAGAAGAGTAAAAAGACTAGAATTGCCAACTTCATCATAGAAATTATTTTGGCATGGAACATAGCACATGGAACTATTACACACCTTATTATCGAAAACGTGACAGTTACCAGTAATTGAAGAATTTAAATTCACAAGGATTTTTTTCAGAATCGTTCCGAGACAAATGAGGGATGCTAAGGAATGTTATTTATTCTAAACTAATAATACTGATGATAGTGGAAAATAGTAACAAAACTGTGATATAATGAAAATAATATGCCCTAGTGGACTGTATTCGCTGAGTATTAAGCCCATAAATGATATAATAATAATAGTGATAATAATGATAATAATAATAAATAATGATAATAATAATAAATAATGATAATAATAATGATAGTAATAATAATGATAATGATACTGATCACTGAACCGGACAATTAGCCTATTGATGAAAATGGCCACGTACACAAACGCTTTGAGTAGACAGATGAGCTCAGAGACCACCTCCAGCAGTTTATGAAAGAAGTGAAATGTATCAAGAGCATAATGACTTCATAAAACAACATCTTCGTGATTATGTATCCCACCTCCATCGCAAAGGATATGTGATAGCCCCTCCTCAGCTGGGGAATAACGAGCTTGAAAGACCTCCGAATGAACCGGTGATGGAGGAGGTGATCATCGCTCTATCAGCACCAGAGGGCCTCTGTACCTAACGGTGGCTGCAGTCAGAAACCCCCGAACTGAAGCCACAAAATATGGCTAGAGCGGATGCAGAACTTCATGGAGGACTACCAGAAGAAGCCGATATCTGGCACATCAATTGTGCCGTGTATGATGCCGTTGAATGGCTTTCTTTGGTGGAGAGGCAACGTGAGAACGTTTCCTCCCCACAGAAGAGCACAGTGGCGTATACGCAAGATGGAGGCTTAGATCCGGTCGGCGTGACAACACACATCCTCTATCCAATGGTGATGGACTACATCAAGGTCAATAGGCCCTTTACACCTATAGGGCGGTGCATAGCCGCTACGCTAAGACGATCCATTACATGCTTAATTGAATGGTGCTGCAATACTTCCAACAGCATTGTGTCGATAGAATATGGATGCTAGTGACTGCAAAAAGTCACTAGTGAAGTGGACGGGATTTATCGGGCCATTCATCTAGAGTTAGTAACCTCCTTATCGACGTCGTCCTTTATTCAGACGCTTCGACGATTTGTAGCCAGGCGCGGTCATCCTAGTACGATGTATAGTGATAATGGGACAAATTTCGTCGGATTCGACCGCGGGTGTAAAGACTTGGACTGGACAATTATTGCAGACTTTAGTTCCGCGCGGAAAATTCAGTGGCGTTTTAATCCTCCTACCGCAGCATGGTGAGGAGGGTTTTGGGAGCGTTTAATTGGCGTGATGAAAAGGCTTCTACGAAAAATGTTTACCTTATGAATATTTAACGACGGTCTTGTGCGAGTGTGAAAGCATTGTTAATGCGCGACCCTTGACATATGTTTCGGACAACCCGCAAGAGCTAATACCATTGACTCCTGTCATGTTTTTGCGAGATCACGATAGTGGGGAACTGCCGGAGCCCGATGTCATAGAAGATGCCTCTCTTTGTCACAAGGCTAATCATAGGCAAAAGTTATTGGAAAATTTACGGAAAAGGTTTCGGATAGAATACCTGGCCCAGCTTAAGTCACATAGCAAAAGGCGCCAGCATGGAGAAGACAGCAAGTGCTTCGACCTGTTCAGAGGCTATATCCTTTAGAAGGTACATCGGATTCATCCCCGTCCACAGCGATTGTTTCGTCACCTTCTTCATTTTCTTCTGCTGGTCTTCTCAGAGGAATGATCGGCAACGCAAATAGTGAGAGTGCGGGAGTGATTAAGAGCAGAGTATCCGTTAAAAATGGTGCGAGTGCAGTCGCGTATGAAACAAAGGAATCCGCGAAGACGGAGCAGCGGTTATAAGAGAGTACCCGAAGAGGACGTTTAGTTAAGTTCTGTCTCTGTCTCTGTTCTGGCTCTGTTAAGTTCTGTCTTTAGTTAAGATCTGTTAGATTGAAGTAATTACATTTCTTAATTTTGTAACATTCTTGCCTCTTCCTTTTGTGAGTCACATAGAACGTGACTCAGGTGGGAGACTGTCAGTTGGCGATCTGTCTACTAGGTTTTATGCATGTGTCAGAAGCTATTCTGTCAAGAAAGAAAGTACTCGTATACTTAATTCAAACCGGGAACAAGGAATAACGTGGAGTTAATCTACGATCCCACACACTCCATCTAATCACGACTGTTACATGCAACTGGATAAACGTACCTCAAAAATTGGGTATCTATTGTTTATATTCTATGATCTTGAAATGAGACAAGAAAAAAATTGGAAAATGGAACCAAGAGAACAGTGCTTTAAAATATCTTTTTGGGGATAATTCAAGAGATTGGGTGCATAAAATAAATTTAAAAAGAACAATTTATGGAGAATTCCATCCCGATTTAAGAAAATATCCAAACAAGGTCATCGTAGAGATGTAGTTTATCAATTACACTGAATGATTTTTATCTCTTGTGTCCCAAATTATTTATTTATTTATTTATTTATTTATTTAAATTTACAAACTCAACAGGTCTAACGACCCACTTACAGAGTAGGAACTACGCAATTACACCACAAGGCCACAATTTGGCTCTCGTACCTAAAAACTCAAAATACTCATTAACACTATAGGATACATAAAAATCACAGCAACTTTTCAACTTATTCCTAAAATAATCAAGACTAGTACGATAAACATCACAAAGAAAAAACAAAAAAATATATATATACAGGGTTATTCAGAACCTATCCATAATAAAATTTGGGGATGTTCAACATACATGTAGAAATGTGGTAGTGCAAAAAAAAAATTTTTTGGCGGGGTCTGAAAACTATTTAAAAATTTTTCATTGCATGCCGCTGGATACTGGTCCACTGTAATGGAGTGACCTTGGTACTGACAATGCAAACTAGCTAGCACGAAAAAAACCGGCGCACCCGATGCAAAAAAGATTTGCAGCGTTTTTACTTTAAAATAAACTTAAAGATAGATAGGCGTTCCAGGTACAAAAAACTTGTTTACTGTTTTTTGTCGGAATGTGGTATATCCGATGTCGTTGAAGTACAGTTGCCCATCTACGTAGTCCTTTATAATGGTATAACTTTAAACATTGTTTACGGGAAATCCTAAGCATTTTATTATAAATTTTTTTGGTGATATCGATTTCTTATTTAAGGATGCTCATATCCTCAAAGTTTTAGAGATGAATTCTGAATAACCCTGTATATATAAATAAGATCACAGCAGCTGCTTCAGCATATTTTTAAAACAATCTAGTCTAGAACAATAGATATCACAGTACTGTTGTATATCATTATACCCTCTACACATCACATTTAAGGGAGAGTTGAGATGACTGTTTGAATGAGCATTGCATACATAGAAACTTAAACTGTTTCGAGTAGGATATCTTGGTACATTAAATCTAATCAGCGACAAGAAACGCATATCATCCACCTCATTATGTAATAACTTATACAAATAAACAATACTGTTAGTCTGTCTTCGCTTTTCTAGAGATTGCAAGTTGTCTTTCCAGAAAGTACTCTATAGATACATCAAGATCATATTGACCATTTTCTTTATAATGTAGATATCGCAAAAATTTATTTTGAATCCTTTAAATTCTATATTTATGGCACTGATATAGCGGACTTCAAATTACAGATGCATATTCCAATATACTCCTTACAAACGATATATATAATTGCTTAATACACTTTAAATTAGTACAGGCTCCACTATTGCGTACCACAAAGCCATACATTTTGGATGAGTTGTTTATTATACTTGTAATATGACTTCTAAACGTTAGTTGTTTGTCAAATATTACACCGAGGTCTCTCACTTCCTCCACCCGACTCAAAACTTCTCTATCCATTTTGTAGTCATATAATATGCTATTCTTTTTACGTGTGAATGAAATATAGTTTTTTGTCTTGAGACCACCTCATTATGCTGTTAATATCCTCCTGTATCAACTCACAATCCTTAATACTATCGACTCTCACATACAATTTCAGATCATCCGCAAACAACAGGAAAAACGACGACCTAATGACTGTTGTTAGACTATTTATGAACAGAAGAAACAATAATGGACCAAGGTTGGAACCCTGCGGAACCCCTGAACTAGCAATGAAGTACTCAGACTCAAAGCCTCTAATGACTACTTTTTGTTTACGATTGCTAAGGTAGGATGTCATGAGGTTTACAAGACTATCATGAAATCCAAATTCATTACTTACCACATCTAAGAGCAACACATGTGAGACTCTATCAAAGGCCTTAGTAAAATCAGTGTAAACAACGTCCACCTGACTACCACCATCCAAAGAATCAGAAATGAATTGAGTTATGTTACTTAAGTTACTTATAGTAGATCTCCTTTTAATGAATCCATGCTGAAATTGTGATATTCTATTAGAAACCATCCCATAAATATACTTATTGATAATTGCTTCAAAGGTTTTTGCAAGCACAGATAATACAGCAATTGGCCTATAGTTTTCTACGTTACTTTTATCGCCCTTCTTAAACACAGGACAGATTTTCACCTCTTTCCATACTTCTGGAAATGTCCCAGTTTGTATACACAAATTATTACCATAGGAAATCGACTAATCCTCTCACTATATAAGGCGGTATATTGTCAGGACCAACAGCTTTATTTATCTTAAGACCACCAACAGCCTCACGTAAGTCCTCACAAGTAACAGAATTTATTACCAAGTACCACGTCTGCTCTGATTTCGGAAATTAAAATTTTGACATCCATTCTACACTATGCGCTTTCGAAACAAACTGACTTGTATTTATGCAGTATAGCTCGGCGCAGCGGATCACGCTCCGCGTGGTCACACATTGACTTGGGCCACCTGCATTGTACTCTACTGGTTTGAAAATAAAGCTCCGCTCAGCGCACCAATTTCAGCGACACTCCGCGGGCAGTTTGGCCGCACACTTAAGAAGGTCAAACACAGTTATGTGCTACCCTTGTTTATATATGCAAGGGTGCTACGAATTTATTCATAGGTTGTTTATATGCCTGCGATGCTCGGCTGTGCCTGTGAGCAAAGAATCCTGCATCCTGAAAATCTTGCATTTGTGTTTTATTAGTTTTAAGAGTAAAATATTTATTTTTGTTTTATTCTTATTTTATTCTTACTCAGTTCCTAGTATATTAATGATATTATATATCGGGATATCAAAAATTATCTTGGTCAAGGGTGGTTGTGGAATGTAAAACGTGTGTCTTACTTTAAATTTGAAATAATTATGTCACTGTCACACTGACATCATCAATAACCTACAAATTTCATACCTATTTATTTCAGTTGTAAAACAATAATGAAATTTCCATTAACTAGCGCACCCGTTCGAAAATAGGCTTCAAGCATGAAAATTTTGTGCTGTGTGGTAAGAGGGATGATTCAAAAACTGGATTAGAAAATTTCAGCACAATGACTTGACAGATTCTGACACAACAAAACATATTCAAAAATTTAAAGTAAGACACACGTTTTACATTCCACAACCACCCTTGACCAAGATAATTTTTGATATCCCGGTATTAAGATATTGTAGAAAAACTGAAATGGCAACCCATGTTTAAGAATATGTTATTTTGTTTTTATATCTTTTTTCTTACCTTATTCTTGTATAATTTGTGTAAAAACCAAAAATTTTTTTATCTTTTGTGTGTATTTTATTATTACTTTAGAGGATGTAAATGAAGTCCTCATCATGTCCACAAAACCTGCACCTTCTAGTTTCACTAAGGCCGATAGTGCTAAGGTGCTTGTTGAGATGTTCATGACCTGTCAGCAGTCCTATGACAATCCTTTTGCTGTTATGACTTAGCGCAAGTATTGATCGAGTTGCGTTCGACCAAGGCCCTTCAATTAAGAGCCTGGCTTGTCGCAGCCCAGCCCCTTTCGACCATTCTTCCTCTAATCTTTTCATGATCCATTTTTCAATAGACCTTGTTACATAACTAACCTGAAGCCCGAAAACTGGTTCAGGCCCGGTAAACTGTATACTTGAGCCTCTTTTAGCCAGTGCATCGGCCTCCTCATTTCCTGTTATTTTATTTATTTATTTTATTTTATTTTATTTTATTTTACACAACTCAACAGGACAATAGTGTCCCAATTACAGAGTCGGAAGTATACAATTATGACATAAACAATACAAATGTTAATTAAATACAGACTTTAAATCCTTGACTTTACAACAAAAAATATCTATGGAATCTTGTATCTTGTTAAAATTATTACAAATAACATTGATAGGAGAGTACATTAATAGATTGGTACGTGAGGCCTGAATGTGAAAGGTTTGATGGAGTCGAGTTGATTTAGATGGGACATGTATTAATATAAGTTTCTGAAGATCCGGACAGTCAATGAAATTATTTAAAATCTTATGCAGAAAAACAACTCCATGCATCTCCCTTCTTGTTTCCAATGAGCCAATAGAAAATCGCCCGAGTAGCGTATTGTGATCAACCCCTATAGGTGGATAAACATTATCCTGCACATAACACAAATATTTTAAAAATTTTCTTTGAATTTTTTCTAATTGGTTGACATGCACCATATAGTGTGGGCTCCAAACTGTATCTGCATAATCAAACTTGCTTCTAACCAGAGAATTAAATAAAATCATTAAAGTGCTGACACTTCTAAAGCCCTTGGAATTTCTCATGATGAAACCCAAAGATCTATATGCTGAAGATGAAACTGCATTTATATGAGAAATAAATGTCATTTTGGAATCAAATGTCACACCCAAGTCCCTGAAACTATCAACCCTCCTAACAATACAATCATTTAAAAGATATTCATATAAAAGTAAATCTCGTCGACGCGAGTAAGTAACAGTGTAACATTTCTGAACGTTTAACGGAAGTTTATTTTCGCAGCACCACCTGTAAACTTTTTGCAAATCAGAATTAAGTTCTTCTGCATCTTCAACGCAATCAATAGCATTATAAATTTTTAAATCATCAGCATATAATAAATGTTGACAATGTAGCTGACTGACTATGTCATTAATGAAAATGTTGAACAGAAGCGGACCAAGAACGGAGCCTTGTGGAACACCTGATTCAGCCATAAATTCGACAGACTTGTGACCATGGTAGTAAACATATTGCAATCTATTACTTAAATATGATTTAAAGAAATATATAAATTCTTGAGATAGACCTATATTAATTAACTTTTTAAGTATAATACCATGGTCAAGTCTGTCAAACGCCTTAGAAAAATCCGTGTAAATGACATCAACTTGGCCACCCCCATCCAACACCTCACATAAATACTGTGTTACACACATCAGATTTGATGTAGTAGATCTGCCTGCCATAAAACCATGTTGGTAAGGTGTAATTTTTCTTTTTATGTTAGGAAAGATATATTCGTGTAGTGTGAATTCAAATAGTTTCGCTAAATTATTTATAATTGCTATAGGGCGGTAGTTTATTATATCTCCCTTACTATCCTTTTTATGCACAGGGCAAATCTTAGATATTTTCCACGTGCGGGGAAAATTACCAGTATTCAAGGACAAATTAAAAATATGCGCCAAAGGTTTAGCAAACACTGAACAACAATCTTTTAACAAAAATGCCGGTATACCATCCGGACCGGCAGTAAATTTAGATTTCAACTTTTTACTTGCCCGTATTATTTCTGCTTCAGATATATTAGGTATAAAAATGTTTTGCATGCACAAAGAATCATTCACACTGGAAGTGTCACTGTCAAATCCATCTGATGAGGTATATGCTGATTTAAAATATTCTGCAAACTTATCCACAATAAGTTGAGGATCGTCAAGTGAAACATTCTCATAGCTCAATGTGTTAGGTATTGAAGCAGACATAGATTTAGACTTTATATATGACCAAAACTTTTTTGGATCGATTTTAATATTATTTTCAATTTCCCTTAAGTAATTTTTATGCGCTAAATCAATATCTTTTTTTATATTGGCCCTGATACTCTTGTACTCATCATGAAGAATCAAGCTCTTAGTTTTCTTAAACTCGTTCCAGACCCTATCTTTTTGCTTAAGGTTACAAATAATATTTTTTGAGAACCATGGAGGATATTTATTTTTCCTCGGGAGGGTTTTTGGAACATGTGAAGATATGTTGTCATATATAAGATTGTAAAATAATTGTAAAGCATCATCAACATTTGTTGAGCCAAGAATAGAGTCCCAATTAATATTGCAGAAATTTGTATAAAGTGACATCCAATCAGCTTTCCTGAAATTGAAACTAGGCGTATCATTACTTACGAATTCCTTACTGTTCACGTTCACATCCAGATCTATATCTAATGCCGGGTGGTGTGAATCTTCCTTTAAATCAACTGAGACCGATTTAACGACTGAACAATTAAAATTACTTAAAACCAAATCTAATACCCTATTATTGATGTTAGTAACAAAATTATACTGATTTAAATCAAGAAAGCTACAAAACAGTTCCAATTGTAAGACTTTAGGTGACTTATCTAACCGATTTAAATTTTCAAAGTAGTCAGTAATATTAAAATCGCCCACTATGATGATGTTATTACCATATATAGAATGCAAGTTTGTAAGTTCCTCAAAAAGAGATTCATAAGTGTCAATATTTGTATTAGGAGGAATATATATACAGAGCAAGATTAAGAATTGCCTTTTTTTGAGTGGTAATCTTAGAGCAACAATGTCAATCTGCGGTAAGTTCTTGTAAATAAAATCAAGATTTAGAACGGTAACTGGGAAGGATCTAAGAACAGCAACCAATACCCCACCTCCTCTATTAACATTAAGTTCACTAAACTTTCTATCTGCTCTGAAAATATTGAATTTGTCACAAAAAAGCTCAGAATCATGAACACTTGAACTCAGCCACGTCTCACTAAATGCTATTACATGATAATCCAACAAAGTTGATAAGTTGTACAACGAGATAGTCTTACTATTGAGCCCACGAACATTCTGATATAACAGTTTAATATTGTCCAGTGGAGGGGTGACCGTAACCGAAACGGGAGTAGGCCTATTAGCTAATGGAAGCAAGGTCTGAGATGGACCGTTATTAGATTGTGATTGCTATTGATTTCCAAATATTGCATTTCTTAAAGAGTTTAATTTTTGTTTATAGACAGTACAATTTGTATCCCACACAGTGTGATTTATATCAACATCAACGTTGGTGTTTGCCCTGATAATTAAATTCTTATAATTAATACAGTTAATGCACTTTACGGACTCAGACTTACAATCCTTCAGCTCATGGCTCTCAGAACATCGAGGACAACAGAGTTTAGATCCACAAGCAGAGAATGAATGATTATAACCACAACATTTAAAGCAACGCTTAAGGTCGACTCCATCAAACACCTGACAACTATCCAGCCCAATCATTAGAAAACGGTGTTCACAATTCATAACATTATTATAAGAGTTGTAGTCGAGTTCGATGATAGCCTGATAAACATCCGATCTCTTCTTCTTGCTCCATAATCTAACAATTCTACATTCCCCATCCTCCTTAATTTTAGAACCATTTTGGGACTTGAGTAGCTTTTCTATTTCGCTTTTTTCAAAGTCTTCATTTATACCAACGATTTTAATACGTGGTCTTGGATTTCGTATTTCATTAATCTTATAATTACTACCCAGTCTTTCATCCGCCATTCTCTTAAGTTTCAAATTATCCTCATCACTGTCACAGCTAATTAATAAACCCCCTTTATTTATGTGTTTTACCCTAGTAATTGGCACATTTGATTCTGTTGATTTAATGCCTTGAAGAATTTCGGATTTAGTGACACTAACATTCTGAGACTCATTTTTAGGTTTTATAACAACTGCAGTTTTATTCTTTTTCGTTACTTGGGAAAAGGTTGGTTTAACAGATTCAGGCAACTCATGACTTCTAAAATTGGTTATGGACTCTAACAGTTTAGTTTTTAACGACGAAAATTCAACTTCCATTTTCATAATGGCACCTTGCATAAAATCTGTGATAGACTTTTTATACAAATTTTCATTGTTTTTAATAGCTAAACAGCCGTTGCAAAACCAGAGGCATCCAGTATTACAATTCCATTTTAAAATGTCCTGCGGTATATCTAAACAATTTAAATGATAGTGGCTATCGCAAAAACCGTCACAAGAAATGCCGGCTCGCCGACCGCTTGATATCAGTGATCGACAAATTTTACAGCTCCTTTCTGCCATTTACAGTTCATAACCAAACTCTTTAACAAGATTAACAATGACAATGGGTGCTCACCGAACACCTTACACAACTCCCTTACACGGAGTCACAGGCTGAATCAAATTTCTAGCACGCCAAACACACGGGAAAACAGCCGAAATAAGAGGAACAAAATATGATACGCGTATACTCTCCCGTCTTTATACGATTTATGTTATGTTGTGATAACCAGGTACCCAGGTCAATTTTACCTGGTTGTTCTTTCCCAACTGGGCCAGACCATTAATACACTCTAGGAGCGCCCTGGAGGTGATCCTGTAGGAGATCAAGGCACGTAAAGCCGCCTGACTGTCAGTGCATATCTGTATTTGCTGATTAGAATATCTCCTTTTGAGATTTTTCTGAACACATGCAGAGATAGCAAACACTTCCGCCTGAAAGACCGTGGCATACTTTCCCAAGGAGAAGAATAGTCTAGCGGTCTAGCCCTTGGACGCACGCCCCTGACCCCTGGTCTGTCTTGGACCCTTCTGTAAACCAGACGAGCCCATTCGAGACCTGAGCATCAGAATTTTCGAGCCAGGCGTCCCTGTCCGGTATCTCTACTGTGAAATGTTTAAGGAACACATAAGTGGGAGATATCCTGTCACTGGGTGCGTCCAGCAGACTGTCTCCTCCCACAAGTTCCTCAAGAATACTTGTGTGACCACCATCGTGGCTTTTACCTAGCCACCGCTCCCACGGCTTGACCCTATAGTAGGCGCTCCTTGTCTCCCCCTCGGTCACTATATGCAGTTTAGGGAGAGACAGGAGAGCCTCCAGAACCTCTGTGGGAGAAATTTTGTATCTAGACTGATGATGTAATTATACTAAATGTATTACTGTAAATGTATAATTTCTTAATATTTTGATGAATTGTAAGACTGTACTCTATTCTTGATAGTAAAGCATCATAATTTTTAAGTGCTGAAAGTAGAATTTATTTTTCAGTAAACATTTTTATTAATTTTATCCAAGATTGGCATGATAGATATCATTGATATATATCATGATATATATTTATAAAAGGAAATACCTATAAAATTTCGCTAAAAGTTAGAAAATCGGAAAATCTGGCAACAGCGGCAACAAAGTATACAGAGAAAGTAGAGCGTCGGCGCGGCGCGAATGGTTTCGCAATGTGATTTTCCAGGCATTTCTGTTCTGTGAGTGAATTCCTTGTGTCATGTGTTTGTTGAATTTCACGTTTTGAATTACGGTTTGTGTCTTTTATCATTTGTGTTGGTTTTTGTTATTACAACATTAGTTTATTATAAAATAAAAATGCCCAGGTGCAAGCTAAACGTTTGAAAGTATTTTGATGAGAAAAAAATTTCAAAACACTGGAAAATGGAGTAAATGTAGAAAATGAAAGAAGGAAATGCAAGGAATACCAATAAGAATGCAAAATCATTTGATTAAATGTAAAGGAGATAAGGCAAAAGACAACGAAAATAAAGAAATAGTTACAGCCCGTAAAGAGCCTGAAAATATTAGTATTCCATCAACAAGCCAGCAAGGTAAGCAAATTTAATTCATAATAAAAATATTTCGACAGAGTGGGCAAATAATGCAATTTAGTACTTAAGTACATATCTTTAATACACTGGCAAATAATCTGCGCACAAAAATCTTTATTTTTATTATAATAATATATTGAAGGAATTTTTAACTTAAAAATTAAAACGAAAATGTTTGCATTAAGAAATAATACCAAAATAAGAAGGTCCATTTTTGAGAGTAGGGCACAACAAACAGCTGGTCTTCTTTTTGTACAATATTTTTCTTTTGTTTTAGTTGATCTTGAGGAAGATGACTTAGTTGAACAGCCAGTAAGAAAAACAAAATTGGGTCTAAACATATGTAGAGATTCTGAAGCTGTTGTAACATCTAAAAAATATGCAAAACAAATTGATCTTCAAATAGGACAATTTTTTTATTCCACTAATACTCCATTTTCCCATGTAGAACACGAGGAATTTCTAAAATTGTGCAACTTATTAAGACCAGGTTATGTCCCTCCTAACAGGCGCCAGATTGGTGGTTCAATTCTGGATGATGTTTACTCTGAGACCATGATTGAATGTAAAAATAAATATAAAGGTGAAATTGTGTCCATGTCTCTAGATGGATGGAGTAACATCCATAATGACCCAATAATATGCACATCTTTTGTAACTCAGTGTGGTGAATCTGTACTTATCGACGTTGTTGATACATCCGGTAAGCCTCATACATCAGAGTACTTAAAAGAAATTGCAATGGCATCAATATCTAATGCCAAGGAAAAATTTGACGTATCAGTACGAAGCTTAGTTACAGATAATGCTAGTAATGTCACTAAAATGAGAACAGAGTTAGAAAGCAGCAACTTAATACAATACGGATGTTCAGCACATGTGTTAAACCTATTGGCTTTGGACTTGGACAATCCTGCAATCTCTGGACACATTTTGCGAGTAATCAAATATTTTCGCAACAAACATTTACCTGCCGCTCTTGCGAAGGAAATTCTTGGAAAGAAATTAATTTTACCCCATGAAGTCCGTTGGAACACAATGACTGATGCGATTCAGTCATTCTTGGAAAATCGGGGAAAACTAGTACAGTTGTGCCAAGACCACAAAGACGATATAGATCCCAGTATTGGGATCCCAGCATGCATGCGAGAAGGGATATGGCTTTAGGCCCACCACACTTCCTGGCCAATATGCTAGATCAACGATTTCTTGGTAAACGTTTAAACAACAACCAGAGAGAGCAAGCATATACTTATTTAGAGGAAACTAATTCAGAGTTTATTCCATTTGTAATGGCACTTTTAGTTGAAAACACACCATTTCCCAAATATATGTTTGGACCCCAATTTAAAAACACAGCACCTATGGTATGGTGGAAAGGCATTACTATTGACGATGCAAGATGGCCAAATAAACAAGAATTTCTATTCTTATGTGAACAGCTGTTTAGTGCAGTTGCGGCCACCGCATCTCTTGAGAGAACGTTTTTATCATTTGGAATGATACAGTCTAAACTCTAATGTCACAGACTTATGAAAAATGATGGACATATCAACAATTAACATTGAAAAACTGGAATGACTGAAATATAAAATGCTAATGTTTCCCTAACTCAGTGGTATAAAAAGTAATAGCTTAGAATAGCCTGAATACTGTTTAAAACTTACCTCAATATCTAAAATAGTTACAATTCCTTTTTGTGGAATATCCAATTGACCGCCAGCTTGTGGACTGTTTGGAGAAGTCCCTGGTTTAAAATTTGAATTTCCTGTTAAACTACTAGCAACACTTTCACCCAATTCTCTTAATCCTCTACCCAACGATTTTGCAGCTTGAATAACAGTAGCAGTGTAGCTCTAAAAAAAGATAGAAAATATAATGACTATGAGAAAATATGTTTATATTTAAGTCCCATGCAGAGAATATTTAGAATAAAATAAATTCTGTACATTAAATAAAATGTATTCTGAAATCTAGCACACTAAGAAATTAGAGAAAATCTTGGTTCTCTGAATAATATATAATACAATCAAGAAACATAAGTATTTGTTTTTGTCACTTATATAAGTATATCAGTGCAATGTGTAAATATAAGAATATAATAAGTATAAGAAGACACTTACATGAACACCTTCCCCATCATTACCACCGCTGCTCCGTTTTGATGGATGTAACTTTTTTTCAGCATATGCCATCCATCTTGTACCAAGGGCAACTGGGTTTGCTTGTAATCCAGGACTTAAGTAACATGTTGTAACAGTAAGTCGATCTTCAAGTGTAAATGCATCAAATATTGCTATTTTTTCTTGAAAGGTAACCACGACAGAATGTCTGTTAGCCAACACATCCAGAACTGGGTTTTTGAATTTTATAACTTTTACCTACAAAATTTAAAAATGTAAAAAATAAACCTCGGATATGCAGTTATTATTTTTCATGATGATTCTATATCAAAGAATATAAATAATAAGAATAAGAATATAAAATTGCAATCATGCCTTAAATTGGTTCCCCTTTTGTCCCTCAATCTTTTGAAAACAACATTTTTGGCATTTTTCATTGGAATATTTCTTAAGTAAAAATTACAAAAAATACATCTCTTACACTAACACTAATATATCATCCGATCTATGCAAATCTTTAAATACAAAGTTTAAGATGCAAATCTTAAACTTTGTATTTACTAAAATAAAATATTCTAATTTGTACTTTTAGTTTTATAATTAGTATTTTCACCCCTTAAAACATAGCCGCCCATGCCGTTGAGCACTGTGACAGGAAATTTCATGAAATTGAGGTTGCGTTTTTTGTTATTCTTGGAAACGACTATTTTATATACTGACAAATAGGCAATTACTTATCTATACATATTTGATCGGAGAATATATCGGTTACTTCAGATCAAATAAAAGTTGCCTGTGGCTCAAATTCTTGAGGCGTTCATTCCATAAAAATACATTGCAATTAACTTGAGGTCTTATGACATTGACATTCCAACATGACCACTGAAGCAGGTACTGTTTCACCTGCTCTTAAAGAAAATGTGAATTTAATGTGTAAATACTGTTCAAAAAAAGTTAAAAACAAAGTGGTGTGCATAAAGTGCAGTGAAATTTTCCATCCAGCTTGTTTAAAACAAGCTAGTGAATTAAAAAAGTCTGACTGTAAACATGAATCATCCCAACAAATTCCAGAACTAGACATGAATGAAGAAATCTATCTTAGAGAAGAGATTAAACTGCTGAAACAGACAATAACTGACAAAGACACTATAATAACAGATAAATGCCAGATGATCCTTTTACTGAGTGAGAAAATTGTATTCTTAGAGGATAAAGTTTCCTCACTAAATAAGGGACCACAAACACCTTTTTATCAAAATAGCAGTCGGCCAAAAAACTTGAACCTAATGGATAAAGTAAGTGAAACAAAAACTTTATCAACCACAAAAAACCATTTGAGTAATTATAAACATCAGGGCAATATGTTATTGCCTTTAAATTCAAATACAAATATGGGACATCGTTCTACACAGGGTAACTCAAAAATAAAACCTAATCAAGTAGCAGCTGAAATTATGAAAGTTCAAACAGAACAAAAAGCTAATGAAATAATCAACTTAGCAAATGAAAATCATGCAAAAAGAACATTTTTAACACCACCCATGAACGCGGTAAATCATAACTCACCGGAAAATGAGGGAGAATTTATTCCTGTAAAGAAGAAAAGCAGGAAAAATAATAATCGTAATATCGGCATTGGAGACGGTGACGAAAACTTTCAGGGTATAGAGAGAACTGCTAAGAAGATTTGGCTTTTTTTGTCAAGGATCCCAGACACTGTTACGGAAGATAATATTAGAGCCTACAGTACAAAACAGTTAGGCACCCAGGACATGTATATAAAGAAACTTCAAACATATTACGTTAAACCCAACAACCAAGCTTTTATGATAGGTCTTGAACCTTCTATGCAGGAAAAAGTTTATGAAAGAAATTTTTGGCCAAAAAATGTCTATTTTAGCCGGTTTAACTTCAAGCAAGGTCAACGATTTCTAGACCACCACCCCCATCATCACCAACCTGGTGAAAATATTTCTAGACAATTAATAACTGAAAATTTTCGGCAACTGGCCTCACCAACAACTTCAACGACACATTAAACGAAGCCGAAAAGTATGGAGCAAAATCCTTTTTTGGCGAAATGAAGTCAACATTAGGGAAGTCTCTGAAAATCTGTCATATTAATGTACAATGTATATCGAATAAAATCGAGCAACTTAGCTGTACTTAGATAAGAACTATTGTGATATTCTATGTATAAGTGAACATTGGCTGAAAGCAGATTGTTTGAAGCTAGTGAACTTTGATAATTATGTCTTAAAATCTTACTTTTGTAGGGAAAACATGAAACACGGTGAAGTGGCGGTTTTTGCACATAGAAATGTTAAGTGTGCGCCCCTCTCTCTGAATCGTTTCTGTGTCGAACAACATGCAGAGTTTTGTGCATTGGAAATTAGAAACAGTAAAACAGTCATTATCATATGTTATAGATCCTCATTGTCAGGAGAATTCGACTTGTTTTTTGACAAAGTTGAAGACCTCTTAACGGAAATAATTGGTATGTATGCAAATGTAATTCTAATTGGGGATTTCAACATCAATATAGCGATTAAAAATCTTAACTCTGAATATTGGCTTGACTTGCTCGAGTCCTTTGGTCTGAAACCTAAAATAACAGTACCAACCAGAGTCACTGATAAACACTCTAGTTGTATTGACAACATTTTTACTAATTTCGACGACGGCACTTGTACAACGGGAGTTTTTGACCCTTGTATTTCTGATCACGCTGCGCAATTTATTACCGTTTTCAACCATCTAGGCGATAATATCGAAAACACAGTAAATAGATGAATCACTAAAAAAGGGCTAATTTGTATGCAAAAGAAATTAGAATTGGTAAATTGGAATATTGCTTATCACAAAAGCAGTAACATAGAGGAAATTGCTCAATTTATTAATACAACTTATAGTTCTCTTGTAGATCAAGTGTTTCCATTAAAGAAAATCAGCACCAAGATCAAAAGGCCAGTTTCCTTTTTTAATGACAAATTGAAACAAATGAGAGAAATCCTGCAGATTTTGAGTATTATCAAAGTTGCTTCAGGAGGTTCTGAGCCATATAACGCATTTAAAATTTATAAAAAGCAGTACATGCAGGAAATTCAAAAAGTGAAAAGAGAATCGTATGATGATTTCATCAGAGAATCAGACAATAAATCTCGAGATGCCTGGAAGTTAATCAATTATGAGCGAAACTTAAATAAGAAATATTTAACTTCAGGAAATATTTCTCCTGACGATTTTAACATCTTTTTTACTAACATAGCAGCACAAATAGTGAAAACTCTACCCTCCCATAACATAGACGCATTAAGCTATCTTGATACACTTCCGAAACCTAGCGCCTCTTTCTTCCTTATTCCTGTTACCGAAGACGAAGTTAAAAAGGCAACAGATAAATTAAAAAATTTAGCTTGTTTAGATATCTATAATTTAAATAGCAGAATGATTAAAGAAACTATACATCTTATTGCTGGCCCAGTAACTATGCTTTTTAATCGCTGTTTCTCTGAGGGAGAGTTCCCAAGCATCTTCAAAACAAGCAAAGTTATCCCTATATTTAAAAAGGGTGACCGAAGTACTCCAGACAACTATAGACCCATATCAATCATTCCAATATTTGGTAAAATCTTTGAGATCTTGATTAAGGACCGATTAACATCTTTTTTAAACACCCATTCTGTAATAAATAACAATCAATTCGGCTTTCAGGCTAACAAGTCAACAACCCAAGCAGTGATGGCTATATTTGAGTTAATAATAGACAACATAGAAAATGGTCTAGTATCTGCTCTTACATTATGTGATTTAAACAAAGCTTTTGATAGCGTAAATCACAAGCTCTTACTTGCCAAACTGGAGTATTACGGTATACGTGGAGTTGCCTTGAGGCTGATGGAAACTTATTTATATGAAAGAAAGCAAATTGTCCATACATCTGGTAACTATAGTGCATGTAAACCTGTTACTCACGGAGTACCACAGGGTTCAATATTGGGACCAATCCTTTTTATGATATATATAAATGATATCTTTAATTTTATACTCCCAAAGGTATGTGTCTGTTATGCAGATGACACCTCTATAATTCAGGGAAACGTGAATGTAAATGACCTGCTGAACATGTGCTCTAGAACGGACGAGAAAATGGAAACTTGGTTTTCAGTAAATTGTCTAAAACTAAATAGAGATAAAACACAGAAAATTCTAATCTCTTCAAATAGGCTTATCACATCAAATCAACACGTCGACTTATTGGGTTTTAAAATTGATGATAGGCTAAATTGGGACATACACATTATTAGCTTGTGTAAAAAACTGTCTACACAGCTATTTCTATTGAGACAATTGAGAAGTTGTCTTAGTCATAATATGATGATGATCACATACTATTCTCTTTTTCACAGCCACCTAACATATGGCCTGCTCTTATGGGGACAGTCTACGTATTCAATTAAAATATTTCGTTTGCAAAAAAAAGCTATCAGGATCATCACAGGGGTCCCATGCAGAGAACACTGTCGTCCTTTATTTAAAAAACTGAAAATTCTGCCATTGCCATGTATATTTATCCTGTATAGTCTCCTGGAGATACACAAAAATAGATCTAATTATCATACAAATGCTGACTACCATGATTATCCAACTCAAAGAGGTACTCAACTGAGACCACACGGCTATCGACTAAATTTATCAGCTCGAAATTCCCTTAATTTGCGCTTATACAATAAAATGTTTCCATCACAAATAACTAAAATGACTCTGACTCGATTCAGGGGGAGAATAGTGCAATCCTTATTGGAATACTGTTTCTACTCCATCGAAGAATTTTTAAATTGTAATAGTTTAACATTTTAATATCTTGTTTTTCCATTTTTAGTCTGTATGTATGTCTTGTCTCATTGTTTTGGTTTGTAGCATACTTGTAGGTTTTTACGACTCGTCACAAACATATATAAATGTAAAGTGATTAAATAAAATATCTATCTATTTATCTATCTATCTATGCTAATGAAAATCACATAAAAAATGCATACTTTATAGCATATTTTTCATTAGACTATTATGAAGTGTTCAATTTAGGGTAGAAATACTTCCAATAGCTCATTTATTTCAAAAGGTACCAAGTAAAATGTGAAAAAATGTTGCTTTGTATCATTTAAAGTAGAAACAAAGTTGATGGTTACCAAAAAATACCAGCAGAAACAGATAAAAGGTTTTAATAAACAGAAGAACTAACAAAATCTTAATATTGTAAATATAGTGGTAGGATAGTATATATTGTACTGATTGAGCTGTTACTTGATGAAAATTCATTATCACATTAAAACTGTAGTTGTTTTTATAAAATATTGACTTTAATTTGTTAACATAACAATTGTTTCACCACACAGTGGCTTCTTCAGATGTGAGTATTACAACTCACATCTGGACAAATGGGCACAGTTAGCATGTGCTTGTGGATATTTTCGTCTTGCATCTCGAGTAACAGGTAACAAAGAAGGATAAGTGGTGCGTCTCCTAGTGTGCAACCCATGATCATGCAGTCTTCTTCAAACAGTCGCCATGGAAATTACCACACCTGTTGCTGCCCAAAGCACAGCTTTGATTTGGACGACGGTGGACAATAAAAAAATGTCGGTCTTGCCGCTGGGTGGTTACCCTTACGCGGTTACATCCGCATCGTCCCAGATTTAAGTAATCCAGAGCTCCATGGGTACGATATCTCTGAATTACCCGCGATATTGATGATTTGCTGGAACTTATAACATCTGCAATATCTCTTAGATGCCGGCCACGTTGCCATCGCCTTATTTTAGGTACTAAGTACTAAGTATTCTTTAAAGTTCACTTTAGTGAACAATTATCTTAATCATAAATAACTTGTATATGGCCTTAACTAAAAAATAAAACATGATCCTTTCACTGAGCAATAAGCAATAATTAATATATTTGTTTTATTATTTTGCATGAATTTCTTTGTTAATAGCTACCAAAGTGAGTGGCCAAAACTTGAAACACATTAGTAAAACAGTTTTTCCTGTGCTCAAAAGTTATAAAACTATTCTTCTATTAGAACATACTACAATAGAATGCTCACCTGTTCTCCAGTCTTTAATGATAAAAAATTTACAGAACTAAAATGTGGACCCGGCGTAGAATTGTCAGAAAGTGCTAATAGAGGCCTTTTTGACTTAAATAGATCTTTATTCTGTATACTTCCAATATAATAAGCAGTAGGCAGTATTTTCAATACTCTCACAGATCCATGTCTCCAGGACAGTATTTCTATAGCCTCTCCATTAGCTGGTATCGCCCATATCTACAATTTGAAACAAACAATCTTAGTTTAGGTACTACTACTACTACTACAGGGTGTCCAAAATAAAATCCTCTATCCCCTTATCTCACCAAGTATAGATGCTAAACAAGAAAATAAAACAAACATTTAAGTTCTTACCTAATTGTTCTTGTTTTGAAAAACACATTGATCTCATTTAGATGTTCCAAGAAATATATAGAAAACACTCTATATACTAGTATTTCGGCTTGTTAGGCCTTTTTCAATAGAGTAAATGTCTTAGCCGAAATACTAATATATAGAGTGTTTTCTATATATTTCTTGGAACATCTAAATGAGATCAATGTTTTTTTCAAAACAATTATTTTCACGATGTTTCATAAAGAACCATCCGCTTCGAGTATCCACTTTATTTAATTCTTCTTATTTTTATTACTTTTTTGTATATAGGTTGCTTGTTTTTTCCAGTTCAAACATCAAATTTCTTATTTTAAATAGAACACTCTGTATCTAATTACATTTTTGAACTCTAAAATTTTAGATCAACATTGTTAAGGGCACTCTATACCTTTTACCATTATGAAGATATTAGCTTTTAGAGAAAAAATCTTCAAATTAAGGTCTGGTTTCCTTAACGTAGTCGGCGGCTGCTGTCAGACGCAATAATTTCATATACCGCATTCTGATATAACCGGTTTCGCTGACACTGCTCAAATTTTGGCGGCGTCTGCTAAACGCATGCGTCTGCATTTGTACTGCTCGACGAGGAGTCAAAACGCAGCGGTCCGCAGTCGTACATTGACTAGGCAATATATTTTTTTGCTTAATTTGCATAATTGCTCGAAAGGGGATGAAATTTTCAGATAAAGATGAAAGATTAGTATTTACAATGTGTTCATATTCATGTATTTTTCATTGTATCATTATAGTGAACATGAGAATTATAAAAATATGCAAGTTAAGAAATATTTTCACAGCATTTGTTCCCTCCTTCTTAAGAACTCCTACAATCAGACTAATTAAAAAGAAGAACTGTTCTTTGTTTAATCTAAAAAACTGAGGAAATTTTTCATTTCTAACTTATTTCATCATCTTCTTTTAACGATAGGAGACAAATCGTTTTTCTTTTATACAATTTTCGTTTAGAAATTGACACAACCTTTACAAACGATACTTCAACTACTACTGTTAACGGCATGAAGGAAACCACCAACGAACTGTCAACGGCAACTGTTGGACGCAACCGTCAGACGCAGCTACCAACTGTATGAAGCAAACCAGACCTTAACTCTTGCTCAAAAAATCTCCACAAAACAAATAAGATTACAATTAAAAAGTGTATACTGGGTTTATTTTGCTGACAATTAAAATCAGAAAATACTTCACTGTATTAATATTACTTTATTGATACACAAGGTGCTCTAAGTGATGATGACTCAAATATGTTTAAATTTTGGGAAATTCAAAAAATCTTATGGGGCACCCTATATATTACTGCAGGGTTCGGAGTTTATAGGGACTCAAAAATTCCATGACTTTTCCAGGTTTTCTATGACTTTTATGATTTTTTTTTCCAGGTTCCTTTATAAAAATTATTTACTTTATTACATAAATAGATAAACCATCTAAACAAATAAAAATGTGCTATATGAGAATAGTTGCGTTGCTGAAAATATATTATAAAAGTTTTGTTCAAATATGGGCTTGGACCGAGAATTACGTGAGTTAGAAATAATTCGTCAATCCGAATGTAATCAAATATGACAACTTATTGGAAGAGAGTTTCATTTTCTACAGAGACAGTACCAAGGATTTTTTTTCTAAATAGGAATGCTCTTGTTTACTGCATTAAAAAATGAGTGAGTTTCGATCATATGAAGTGTGTTAAATAAACATTAACTTATTATTAGAGTTAATCTATCAAAGTTAAGAAGCTTATGTAAGATCAAAAGAAGTGTTTGTGTTCCAAATTTCACTTCAATCGGATGAGTGCTTCAAAAGTTATGAGGGAAAAGTGGGGAAAAAATTCCGACCTCAACGCCCTCTATCTCCGAAACAATGCGATTTAAGAAATAAGTTTATATCATGAATGAACATTATTTTAACCTGTTCTATCATTTCCTGAAGTTATCATTAATTATCATCAATTAAACCTGAATCACCCTGTATAAGTTATGATACGATTCGACATGGCAGTGTAGTAATATAATATACTATAAAACTATAATATTGTATTTTTATACCGCCATGTAGAACTGTACTGTAACTTATATATTAATAATACCTACAAGTGCACATTTAAAAAAAATTATTTTCAGAGTTGAAAAAACTCACGACCATTTGCGAAACGTCTTCATAAATAAAAGATGTTCAACAGTGTCAAATCAAACAACAGTGTTTTTCAAGGACTTATAATCCCAAGAACAGCCAAATAAAATTATATATAAGCAGGTTCAAGAACAGTATACTAAAATCATTGTTTTCTGCAGGGCATCTTTTATTTTCAAAAAAGAAAAATTACAAAAGTAAAATCATGGAAAGTAGTTATTTAAGGTCAAGGAATCCTGAATTCATAATGCGATTTTTGGCAAATAACCATTTAATAGTGTCAGCACACACTTATTTCTGTAATAAGATAGACAAAGATACGCAACTTGCAATTAAAAAGGTGGTTCGGTAAAAATTGTCTACAGTTCTACAATAGTGTTTTATTATTATGCTTTACCAATCATAATAATCCATGCGTGTGACGTCATTTAAAGTTTGAAGAATGTACAGTTATGTTAAAATAAAATATGTATTTAATTAATGCTTTCAGAAAAACATTTTCTTATTTTTTCCCTAAGTACATTTTATTTCTACTAATTCCAATAAATTTTTCCAGATCGCAATTATTTAAAATTGCCTGACCAATAATTGAGATTTTTTTTTTATTCCGTGACTTTTCCTGACTTTTTACATACAAAAATAATTCCCTGACATTTCCAGGATTTTCTCCAGGTTTTCGAGGTCCGTCCGAACCCTGTACTGTATTTTTAGATTCTCTATTAAATTTCAATTACTCTATAAAACGTTTCCTATTCTTATTTTGCGTAGTTTTCACAATATTGACGAAAGTGTGAGTTTTTTCATTTAATAAGCTAATATATTCATAAGTATTCAGACATACCATTATATCAAAAGTTTCACTACATACCTACATAAATATATAAATACCAAATAGCCGAGATTCCAATAATTTTTTATTTATTTATTTTTTTTTTCTTATTACAAAAAATATTTTACCATATTTTCCTAAGCTAGACAAAATATATTTTCTCGTCTCTGCTATTATTTAGTATTTATATATTTCTGTAGGTATTTAGTCATAATTTTAATATTATAGTAAGTATGGCTTATTACTTGTTATAAATATATTAGCTATTAAATGGAAAAACTCAAATTTTTGTCTTGAAAACCAAGCAAAATAAGAATAGGGAACATTATATAGAATATAGTTCAAATTTAATAGACAATCTATTCCTAAATATAATTAATACACAGGGTGTTCCTTAAGATTTTGTATTTTTTCCGAAGATTAAACATATACTGTTTGATTAGTAGTGGTGAGAAACACACAGTAGTGCCCTCTCTTCGTCCTTTGCTGCTATCCGTCTGACAATTATTGTCAGATAGAGACCTGCTTTTCCGCAAGTACCATTATATCAGTGACCTTGATTGTCTTTGAGGAAGACAATATTTATTTGAAGAAGATGCAGAAAACAACTACTCCACGGGTATATGCTCCGACTGGCATTGCATTACTCTAGCACCTCCATGGAAATCACAACATCCTTCATCGAGACCAACCACAGACACTGACCGGTTTCGCACTTATTCTATGCTCATCAAACTCCCATAGGTAGTGGACTCGTGCAACATGATTGCCTAAATGGAATCTGCAAGGAATGCAATGCCAGTTGGGGCACATAACCCGTGGACTAGTTGTTTTCGACATCTCCTTCAAATATATACTGTTTTTACATCTCTTAAAAACACCCCATATGTCAATAAGGTAATAGTGATATGGTATTTAAGTATGGTAAGTATTTTCCGAGTCTAATTGTCTACGAAATAAACCTGGTTTACACTTTTTTAGTTGTGATTTGTTTTACAAATATTTTTTGAAAGTTTTTATCCTTAAACGCTAATATCTTCAAGACCGTAAAAGATAAGTATACTTAGCATACCTAGCGCACACTATGTACTTATAGGTACCCTTAACAATATCAATCTAGAATTTTAAGGGGAATTCAAAAATGTTATTAGATTCAGGGTGTCCTATTTAAAAGAAGTTACTAAATAACATATAGGTATGCAAGAAAATAATGAAAATGAAACATTTTTTTTTTCAAAAACTCATTGTATTTAATTTTTTTTTCTACCTCTACGTTATTACATTTGCCACCATACCACTGCGAACTAAACTCTATAGAATTAAGTGCTATTCTCACTGGTACCAGGCATCTACTCGGCATCGTCCTGCAAATTTGATTTGTCATTATTTAAATGGGTTTTTCCATCGGCCGCTAATTCTAGCTAATGCCCATGCAGATGTCGATCCGATGCCAAGCAGATTCCATCCCTGACTAATAAGAATAGCGTTTTAGTTTGGGTGCAAATAAAAAATAAAGTAGTACAAAATAACACCACTTTTAAATTAAGTGACACCAAATTACTGCTACAACAGGCTATTAATCATGTTACTGCAGAAACATGTGGTAAGTGCTTTATACATGTACAGAAAGAGGAACCCCCTCTCCCCCCTTTATAATTTTGGCCAAAGCCTATAAATAGAATAATATACAACAGATTAAGTCAAAATTGTATTTAAATAACAACACTACTTTTCCCTGGCAAAATAAATTTTGGCTTAAATATAGCAACTATATGAAATCATACTACAAAAAAAGAACCAAAAAGTAGAAATAGCTAAAAATGATATCCACGGTATCTTTTAAAAAAATTTAATCTCATAATTTTGTTACTATAACTCAAAGCCAGAAAAACTACATGGTAATTAAGCTTCAATTCTTATTACTTACATTTATATATAAGATATTATATATTTATATTATATGTTTCTATATTGTATTAATGCAGTGTTTGATTGTACTATGTTTTATACAGACTATTTGTAAGTCTGGTTGTCTAAATGATTTGTTTTTGGTTAGTAAAACATGACAAATCAACGAGTTATGGTGGTGCGTGCACGACCATCGAAAAAGGACAGGGATCAAAATTTTCTCGTTTATACCGTTATAATTTATGTACAGTACGATTGTAGTTGTAAGATTTTACTAACATAATAAATTCAAAATATTTAGCTTTTTGTAAATTGTTCTTTTTATCTACAATTAAGTAATACAAAATATAAGAATTTTCTAGTTTTTTGTGTGCTAATAAAATCAAACCAGTGGCGCCCTTATTTCAAGTTAAGCAGAGAAGTCTATCGAAATCACCACCTACGCTTAGATAAGAGTTTCATAAGTAAGTATTGTTTTGTATTAATATTGAAGAGTTCATTATACAATACATAGACATATGATTTTGTCTGTGTATCTATTATACAATAACCAAGATACAGGCTGTAGTATTGTACTAATAGCCAAAACCTGAAAAGCACTCTGTACCTTCAAAATCACCATTTTGGCTTTATTTTTATTTTCTCTATAAAATAATTCGATATTTTATTCTTGATATTCTGTAAAAATATTGAAAAATGGACTATCCTGTACAGCTTTTAGCGTAATATAGATCAGACGATCTTAAGTTTTAATGATTCATAAATCCTTGGGGTTTGGTATTTCAGGACCCTAATAAACGTAATGATAAACAAGGAAATATTAACTACAGGGTGTTTTTTTTGGTGATACTATTTCAATTCTATTATGATGATAAACTATGTTTGTTATTTTCATGAAATCCTAACCTGTATTCCTGTAGTATATCCTAGAACTAAAATTATTACTGAAGGTACAATCTTATCATAATCATAATCAGAATAGGTTGACTGGTTTAACTCTATTTGTTCAAAACGGGCCCACTGTATTTGGTCCTTGGAATCGGCAGGCCCATTATATGTAGCTGGTACTACTTCATTTATAAATCCAGCTACACTATCTAATATGGTTGGGTCAGTTACGTGTTGTGGAGTTACAGTTGTGGATCCCCCAGATCTAGTCTGAGATGAAGAACGACTTGTAGATTCTGAAGACATGTCATTGAAAATTCTGTCCTACAAAAAAGATTTACTGTTAGTTGTTAATAGGTGAAACAGAGTTGAGAAAGAGAATTTTGTAATACAAGTAAGGAAATTGCCAAACGAGTATAAAAGTTGGATTGAGTAATGATGATTGAGTAATGTAGTGAAAATAAATAAATAAATAAATATATATATACATACATGTATACAGGGTGTCCCACAATTAGTGCGACAAACGGAAAGGGGTTGTAGGAGGCATCAAAACAATTCATTTGAGCCCAAGAACCTCTATCCGAAAATGTGCCGTTTTGGCAGGAGGGGGAATGAAACGTAAATTTGGAGTTGCATTATTTACTGCTAAGATTTACAACAACTGCTCAAAGTGCCGTCCATTCTGGTACACAAATACACAAATGCACACGCCTGTCCATGGACGCACGAACCGTCGCAAATACTCCCGGCATCTCTTGCACTTGGGTGCACGCCGCCATTACTCTTTCCAGCAATTCTTCTTGGTTGTGGACAGTACGAGGTTCCTCGTACACCAGGCTTTTTACATGACCCCAGAGAAAAAAGTCTAAAGGTGTCAAGTCTGGGGATCGTGCGGGCCAATGTACCGGGCCTCCGCGTCCAATCCAGGCGTTCGGAAACACCTCATTAAGGTGCTGCCGCGAATAATGTTTTATTCCCCCTCCTACCAAAACGGCACATTTTCGGATAGGGGTTCTTGGGCTCAAATGAATTGTTTTGATGCCCTCTACAACCCCTTTCCGTTTGTCGCACTAATCGTGGGACAGGCTGTATACAGGGTTATTCAAGCAAAGCAGGTATTAGACGTTTTTAGGGTTCTGTTAACGATAAAAATCTGATTTTTTATGGGGGAGGTTTTCAATTATTTTCGATTCAATGAAAATATTTTCAGATTTGCATCACTTCCGGTTATACCGGAAGTAGACCACAACTTCGTTATTTCAAATGGAACACCCTGTATATTATTGCAATGTTGAACTCTACATGATATTCTAAACACATTTCATGTAGGATGTCCTATACCTATCTTCAACTGTTTTTGAATTATTGACAGGTGAATATTGAGACTTTGCAACTTTGACACCCTGTAAAATCTAAACGATTAGAGATCAAGCAAAACGGTTTGCACATTCCTATCTAAACTTTTCAAAAGCTATCGTTTGATAAGTACTAATATCAGATTTATCCAGAAATAAAAAATTTTCGATTAAATTTAATCACATCATTTTCAAAATGAACGCGTTACAAGAAGGCAATACGTATTCATATTCATAGTGAGTGTTTTTTTAATAGTTTTTCTTTATTTGCAGATTTGATTAAAGTTATAATAGTAGCTGCGAGGACAGTTCGCCCTGAAATAAATGTAAGTTAAAATATTTTTGTTTTACATTTAAAATTATATTTTTTAATTGTAGGACATGGATATTATAATATTTTTTCATCCTCCGCCTCCCGAGGCTTCCCAAATAGAGGAAGTAGAGCTGCCCGGGGGGCGGCATATAAATATATATTTAACGATTGAGGACGAGGGAATTGAGCCATGGGCTACTTTATGGATGGGAAGTACTCATAGACCATAAAATATAGAAGCTATATTTTTTTCTTTTCATGTTCTTTCTTCTACTACATTTTGATGGCTGGATCTATAGCATATTTCAACATGTTTTATATCATAATATCATTGTTTGAATCAAATAAATATAAGGATATGAAGCCTTGTCTACTTGTTTTGATTATTTATTAGATATCTAACAAGTTTAAATATTAAAATAACTGAAGCTAATAAAAATATTCATATATTAATAATAATTTAGAAAGTGACAGTAAATTTTTTTAAAAATTGTTATCATTAGCAAATAGGCTATTGTATGAAGTGCAAACAAAACTAAATATTAAATGAAGTGATGTATCCTGGGTAGCAAAGATAAGGTAAGTACATTAATAATATATAATATTCAACTAAAACACTGCTATATATCAGTTTTATCATCTTGTACAGTATATTAGAAGAATAAATAGATATTAATATTTATATACAACCAATTAAGAAAAATAGTACTTTTTAGTAATATAATTTAAACGTAGTTTATCGTAAGGTAGAGATACTTCTATATTAATTCCCTAAATCTTAATGAGATATCATTTCAAATTTTAATAGTACAAGGATAGAAGTAATAATAATAATAATAATAATAATATTTATTCACATAAACATAATACAATACAATACACTACAATAATCAAGTTACAGAATAAGTAAATAATAGATACAAATATCTGTATCTGTAACCATACTGGACATTAATGTAAATAAATGATACTCGATAAGTGTATTCAAACACTTGTTTCGAGACAATAAATAAAACGAAAATGATGTACACATAAACATAACAACTGAATGAACAGTCAATAACAATACCCAACCAATATTTTATAAGACATTCTAAATCTTAATTTGAAAATATTATTTAATAAAGTTATAAAATCAGTTTGAAAAATTAATGGTAAGTATTCTATTAACTTATTCATTCATTAACTTTCTTATTTTTTGGTAGGTTTTTTTTTTTGTTTTTAGATTTCAATATACTTATGGACTGTCTCTCTGGAAATAGATAAAATATGCTGTTTCAATTTTCTTTTAAAAAGAAATATATTTCCAACCTTGACATTGTTGGGAACTGTGTTATGCAATCTTGGAGCCAAAAAGATATATGACCGTTGACCTATCGATTTTGACATAAATGGAGATATGCAAAAATTTCTTTTTCGTGTGTTATACTCATGTACCTAAGGAAATTGAATGTGTTTTTTCTTTATGAAAATTTATATTAATATTGTAGTAATACAACTGTCTAATGTCAAATATTTTAGTGTCACTATAAACACGTTTTGTAGGATGAGTTCTTTTTTCATGAAGCATTAATTTTAAGAATCTCTTCTGCAGAATTTCTAGTGGTTCAAGATATGTTCTGCTAACTGCACCCCAAGCAAGGATGGCATATGTTAGGTGGGTCTCAACTAAAGAATGGTAAATTATTTTTAGATATTTGCTACTTAAAATATTACAGAGGTACTTAAATTTATGTAAAATGGATTGAAGTTTTTTGATGACATATGCTATGTGTACGTCCCAACGTAAGTGCCTGTCGATTACTAATCCCAAGTATTTTACTTTAGTTTCAGGTAATATACTACACACATTTCCTTGGGTTTCAATGGCTATAGAGTTAAAGGATGGATGAGTCGATTTATTGCAGCTGAAAGGTACATAACTGGTTTTATCTAAATTAACAGTTAATAGTTTACTATCAAAATAATTTTTAATCATCTGCAGATGATTAAAAATTATTTTGATTTGAGTCATGTTCGACAATAGTTTTTAGATCTTCCCAATTACTGGCTTTATAGAAAATAGCAGTGTCATCTGCAAAACCTACAATATCACCTCTGCTTGGTAATGAGAATAAATCATTTATATAAATAGAGAACAATAATGGCCCTAAAACCGTACCTTGAGGTACACCGTACTCCACTGTTAGTGTGTCACTACATACCTCACCCACCTTTACACATTGACGTCTATTGGAGATATAACTTTCAAACAATTTCAAGCATTCTTGCCTTATTCCAAGATCTTCTAATGTCTGTAAGAGTAGGGTGTGGCTAATAGTGTCAAACGCCTTTGTCAAATCGATGAATGTACATAGACATGGTATCCCTTTATCCAAAGCAGAGTGGACATTGGTTGTGAGGGCTAATATAGCATCTTGTGTTGAAACTTTTTCCCTAAAACCGTATTGCTTAGTGGAAAGCAATTGGTACTTATTGAGATAAGACACTAGTCTGATTTTTATGAGTTTTTCAAAAATTTTGCTAAAGTTTGTTAATAATGAAATTGGTCTATAATTACTTGCTATATTGGTTTCTCCTTTCTTAAATATAGGTATTATTAATGCCTCTTTTAAAGCTGAGGGCCAATAACCGATTTTCATGCATTCATTAAAAATAAATACTAACGGTTTCAATATACATTCTGAAATTTGCTTTATCGTTTCTGCACTCAAATGATCAACTCCAGGCGATTTGTTATTTTTTAATAGTGGAGTAAAAACGGTAGAAAAATGTTTCAAAAAATTTTATAAAGGTATAACCACATGAAACCTATACAGGATCATTGGCTGGGTCCTTGTGCATGTGAAATGACTAATTACGACATCTTTAGGGGGGTCAGACATTTTTTATCCCCAAAAATGTCAATAATTTGTCAAAATGTTATATTTATGTTTTTTTAGACATACCACGCGATAACTTCGAAACTAATTAACTTATAAACATGAGGTTTTTTTTAATCGTTTGAGGATATATAGGCGGTCATAATTGTACTAATTTAAGTCCCCTGGTTAGCGTATTTTTTCTTGGAGAATGGAGTAAACTCGAAATTTTACTTTTATTGCTGCATGAATTTCGGTAAGCGAGAAACTTTTTTATTTCAAGGAATTTTGCCATAGTATCTGCATATGAATTAAAGAAAAAATATTGAAAAAGTTTTTAGAAGAAGAACCAACCTTCTGTGACAAACAGTTTTCGAGTTATGGCCATTTAAAATTAATAACACAGGGGCGCGCTGCGCCGCGCGACGTGCTTTTCGAAGACGCTATCAAATTATCGCACCGTACAGCGCTCTCGATGTGTTTTGAAGGCCCGCTTTGGTGATCTCCTGACCAATATAAAATATCCAAAAAGAATTTTGTATTAAAAAAATAATTTAATGTTCTAGTATAATATATATTTTCTATCAGGAACACAAATTTGCATTGTATTTACATTCACATTTTTAATATAAAGTTAAAACACGAATTACAAAAAAAAAGGCCAGAAATTTAAAAAAATTAGAATTTTCTAGACTCCGAATCTGACAAACTGTCTTCGTTTTGTGGTCTGTTACTATATAATGGGTGGTATGAATAAAAACGAAGTACCTGCTACTACTACAAGTATTAGTATATTCTACATAGTATTTACTTTAAAACGAAGTAGATACTACATTTAAAAGTACTCCTTTCTATTTTTCGGGAAATGCTAAAAATAATAGCATTCTTCTAAACATTATAATTACTTTAATACTTTTTTCTGGTAAATATTTCCATTTTAACAACAACTGAAATATTTTCTCCGTCATTAGCGAAGTTGATATCACGGCAGCCTCATCGTGTGTGCTACAAAGTGATTACTTTAAAAATGGTTCAAATACATAGAAATAAAATTTATACTGCAACAATACCATATGCCGTCAAATATTTAGGTAAACAATTAAGTACCATCAATTTAAAATGTTTTATGTTTATATTTTTCATCTAGGTTTAGTAGGGAAAACGTTACTTTCTCGTTAATCGTTACTCTTCTATCATACTTCCTTCATCCGAAGACATCTTAAAGGACTATTGATGTTATAAATACATACAAAACTGAAACTGTTTCCCAAAAACTATTAAACATGTCTATCTCGTTAGCCAGGACCCGGCATGCGGCGTATGTGTGACGGAAGTAAGTACTACACATTTCAAAGAATGTACTAAACTTGTTAAGTAGATACTTCATAATATGGAGTATATTATACTTTGTGGTGAAGCATGTTCTATGTCAAGTAAAGTAGATACTACCGGAAATTAGTAAATCCTTCGTTTTAAAGTAGATATTACGTAGAATATACTAATACTTGTAGTAGTAGTAGTAGCAAGTACTTCGTTTTTATCCATACCACAAATTGCATATTTACATTCATCGCAACATCTTAATTTTTGTGCTAAACGCGTGCACTTATTATTGTGGCAATTTCTGTTGGAACACCGGATTGACAAATTGCAACAATAATAGGTGCACGTGTTTAGCCCAAGGATTAAAATGTTGCGACAAATGTAAATATACAATTTGTGGTATGGATAAAAACGAAGTACTTGCTACTACTACTACAAGTATTAGTATATTCTACGTAATATCTACTTTAAAATACATTCTTTGAAATGTGTACTTGTACTTACTTCCGTCACACATACGCCGTGCGCCAGGAACTGGCCTACGAGATACACATGTTTAAAAGTATTTGGGAGACAGTTTCGGTTTTGTATGTATTTATATAACATCAACAGTCCTTTAAGATGTCCTAAATATTTGACGGTATATGGTATTCTTGCAGTATAAATTTTATTTCTATGTATTTGAACCATTTTTAAAGTAATCACTTTGTAGCACGCACGATGAGGCTGCCATGATATCAACTTCGCTAATGACGGAGAAAATATTTCAGTTGTTAAAATGGAAGTATTTACCAGTAAAAAGTATTAAAGTAATTATAATGTTTAGAAGAATGCTATTATTTTTAGCATTTCCGGAAAAATAGAAGGGAGTACTTTGAAATGTAGTATCTACTTCGTTTTAAAGTAAATACTATGTAAATATTTACTACTACAAGTATTAGTAAATATACTAATACTTGTAGTAGTAGCAGGTACTTCGTTTTTATTCATACCACCCATTATATAGTAACAGACCACAAAACGAAGACCTCAGTTCGTCAGATTCGGAGTCTAGAAAATTCTATTTTTTTAAATTTATGGCCTTTTCTTTGTAATTCGTGTTTTAACTTTATATTAAAAATATGAATGTAAATACCAAGGACATTTAAATAAAGGGGACTAGGCATGTCACAGTCTATCTCATATGTTAGGTGAAGCTGGGCAAGGGGAAAGCAGAGAGCTTTATTTTCCTCCAACTTTCGCGCGCGATTACATCTCCAGTGGCGTAAATTTTAGAAGGTTTAAAATAAAATATAATATAGGTATATTAACATGTAAATATATTTCACCACCTACTAAGCATCCTTATAAAAAGAGCAACAATCAATATGAATTATGAATTATTTCAATATGTAAACTATAAATTTGTATTTACAAGTAATTTCTTTGAATCCCAATAATTCTAACCATTTCATTCTTGTTGCACCATCCCTAGGCATCCTAAAAAACATACCACATATCACTTTTCGAATATAGAGGCAAACTTTAAGCGATACATAAAAGTATTGATGTTCCCGAAGGAAACTGTGTGAATGAATGCAACTTTCACTTGCTTGTATCTTCGGTATTTTTATTCATATTTAAGTGAACACACTACCACATTTTTGCTATTGTAATTACTCAACTTTTGTTAGTGCATAGTAAAACTGTAGATACTACTGTAAAACTAAAATGTAAACACTTTAGTAGACCTCGAAAATAATGAATAATTAAAATTTGTAATGTAGGGTAGAGTATAAGGGATGTCACTGAAATATCTACTTAAAAAAATTTACAGTACTTTTTTTTGCAGCTATTTATTTTGCGATGAACTTTTTTCAGTAATGATAATGGTTATCATAATTTTAATATTTAATCAAACAAAAGTTACCTACTACCTACAAGCACGACACTGGTCAGAGTTGTATACACATTTCAAAGTGACCTTCAATCACGCTTACCTGTGGAAAGATAGAAGTGGATGCTTATAATCCAATTTCTTGCAAATTTGACACTGTCTAACCATATTCACACCTTCAAAGTTTATTCAAAACATCAAATCACGTTTCACTTATTAAATTTCTTTTACTAACAACAACTATTCGCAAACAACAGACGCCATATTCTGCCAACACGGAACAAACTTTTACATAGTTGCCAAGTTTCAAACATGGCAAATATGAAAAATGAAAAATATTTTAATATTTATAGAATTCAAGAATATTGTATGTATAACTTAATGTTACTACACTATAATAATAATAATTTCACAATTGTGATGAAAATTACAATAAAAGTATAAAGTACATTTCCAGTACAATTATATAGCTGACAACAATGATACAATTAGACTGTGAATAGACATGGCTTCATCCAGAAATGTAAATAAACAAGTCCCCTTTATTTAAATGTCCTTGGTAAATACAATGCAAATTTGTGTTCCTGATAGAAAATATTTATCGAATCATATGAAATTAGAAAATATATATTATACTAGAACATTAAATTATTTTTTTAATACAAAATTCTTTTTGGATATTTTATATTGGTCAGGAGATCACCCAAGCGGGCCTTTAAAACACATCGAGAGCGCTGTACGGTGCGATAATTTGATAGCGTCTTCGAAAAACACGTCGCGCGGCGCAGCGCGCCCCTGTGTTATTAATTGTAAATGGCGATAACTCGAAAACTGTTTGTCACAGAAGGTTGGTTCTTCTTCTAAAAACTTTCTAAATATTTTTTCTTTAATTGATACGCAGATACTATGGCAAAATTCCTTGAAATAAAAAAGTTTCTCGCTTACTGAAAATCATGCAGCAATAAAAGTAAAATTTCGAGTTTACTCCATTCTCCAAGAAAAAATACGCTAACCAGGGGACTTAAATTAGTACAGTTATGACCGCCTATATATCCTCAATCGATTAAAAAAAACCTCATGTTTATAAGTTAATTAGTTTCGAAGTTATCGCGTGGTATGTCTAAAAAAACATAAATATAACATTTTGACAAATTATTGACATTTTTGGGGATAAAAAATGTCTGACCCCCCTAAAGATGTCGTAATTAGTCATTTCACATGCACAAGGACCCAACAAATGATCCTGTACAGGTTTCATGTGGTTATACCTTAAAAAATTTTTTTTCGAGAAGGAAGCGACTTTTTCCCTTGTTTTTACTCCACTATAAGTCATTCATAACTTGTTTAACTTCATGGATATCCGTAGGAAGTAAAACAAAGGAATTTGCCGTTGATGATCTGTTGATATTAAACGTTTTATTTACTTTTATTTTTTCGGCAAGACGTTTGCCCATATATGTGAATGTTCTATTGAACTCATTCGCAATGTCCTTTAAATCCGAAAGCATTTTATCACTATCATTCTTCAATGAGGTTATTTTAGCTGTTTTATTCTTAGATTTAGTTAGATCTTCTACTACTTTCCACAACGTTTTTGAATTATTACTGTTATTACCTATTTCATTTCCATAATATTCTTGTTTGGCTTTTCTTATTATTTTAGTTAACTTATTTTTGTAATCTTTATATTGTGTTTTTATTTCCAAGTTATTTGGTTCTTTCTGAGTTTTATGAAACAATTCATTCTTTTTAGTAACTGATTTTAAAATTCCGTTAGTTATCCAACGTGATTTTTTAAAATATTTCCTTTTAATTTGTTTAACCTTAGTACAATCATTGACAATACGAGTTATAACTTCTACGAATTTATTTGTTGCAGATTCGACATTTGCTGCACAGTACACCGGCTCCCAAGATATGCTACGTAATTTGTTCATTAATGTCTCATTATCAAGTACTTCAACACAGGATTTATAAGTACTGTTTTTATTTTGGATGTCTAGAATTAACTGTAATATTGTAGCCGAATGATCTGTTACATTGGTTTGCATGATTATTGGCATTAAACGGTCCATAAATATATTTTTAGTTTTAATATAAATGTGATCAATACAAGATTTACCTCTAGTTGGTTTATTTATTATAGAAATGAAACCAAATTCATTCAACACATTTATATATTCAATAGTACAATCATTTGGTTGCAAAATATCTATATTTATGTCACCTACAAATATATAATGTTCATCTAGTCTAAAATGTACTGTTTGCAAATAGTTTTGCAGATGATAAATAAATTCATTTGGTGGTGTGGATGGAGATCGGTACAATGCTATTATATTAATTTTATACTTTTGGTTTATATTTATTGTTATCTGTAATATTTTTGTATTATATATTGGTACTATTTCAAATGTATATTCTAAGTTAGAGTTTACATATGCAACAACTCCATTATTCTGATTAAGGTCACCATAGTTATATATCATGTCATAACCATTAACATTAAATAAATTTGGATCCTCTACTCTCCATGTTTCTGTTAATATTAGGCAGTCAATGTTTACCTCAAGATTATGCAAAACAATTTTCAATTCATCTACATTTTTATTCAAGCTACGTATATTTTGTTGTAGTATTTTAAAGTTATTTGCATTGTCATTTATTTTTAGAATAGCTTTGGTTTCATCACAATTTTGTAACATATATGTTTCTAGAGGGACACGTTTCTTGGGAGACGAAGTGGACATGATGAAACGATGGAAGGAGTACTTTGTGGAATTACTAAACACAGAACCAAGAACGGCGCAGGAAGAAGAAGAGGAAGATGAGAGTGAGAACTCAGAGCAAGAAACAGAAAGGGACGATCGAGAGGAATTTAACATAGAGGAGGTAACGGAGGCAATAAAAAGGTTAAAGAGAGGAAAAGCAGCAGGATATGACGGTATATATGCCGAAATGTTAGTAAACCTTGGCAACAGGGGCAGGGAAACTCTGACGACCCTATTTAACAAAGCCTGGAAAGAGGGTTGTATACCCAAAGATTGGGAAAGAGGCATAATAGTACCGATACACAAAAAGGGTAACAACAGAGACTGTAACAATTACAGGGGAATAACATTGCTGAGCATAGCGGCCAAAGTCTACGAAAGATTACTAGACAAAAGATTAAAAAATAGCACAGACACACAAATGGAAGAATCACAGAGCGGCTTCAGAAAAGGAAGAGGGATACAAGACCACATATTCACCATAAAGCAGTTGATAGAGAAGAACGCCAATAAAAACGTTTATGTGGCTTTCATAGACTTGGAAAAAGCATTCGACAGTGTATCGAGAAAAATGATATGGAAGAGTTTGAAGAAAAGAGGAGTAAAACGCCAGTTAATTAGAAATATAACCAGTATATACAAACACACAAGAAACATAGTTAGAACTAATAACATGGAATCGGAAGAATTTGAGACCAAAGAAGGATTGAGGCAGGGTGGTGTGCTAAGTCCAACACTCTTCAATATAATATTAGACGATGTAACAAAAGAAGTAAAACTGGAAGCTAAGAAATTATACGTGGGACATAGGAATCTAGAGCCAGTATACATATCAGAATGCGCATTTGCGGACGACTTGATGATATATGCCAAAAATGAGAAAGACCTACAGTACAACTTGGAAACGTGGAACACAGCACTCAAACGGAGAAACCTAAGAATTAACATAGATAAGACAAAGATAATGGTGATAGGAAAGAATGATATCCAGACATTAGTAAAGCTTGATGAGCAAAAGATAGAACAGACAGACAGTTTCAAGTACTTGGGAGTAAAGATACAAAAAGACGGTAAGAACGAGGCGGAAATAAATAGTAGAATAGAAAACGCAACAAAACTATATTACTCATTAAATAACACGTTCATAAGGAAAAAAGAGATAACAAGGAAAACAAAACTAACTATATACAAGACAATATTCAAACCAATTCTAATATATGGATGTGAGAGCTGGACGCTAACAAGACAACAGAAAAGTAAGTTACAGGCAGTAGAAATGAAATATTTAAGAGGTGTCAAAGGAATAACAAGGAGGGACAAAATACGAAATGAAGATATAAGGAAAGAGCTAGAAATAGAACCAGTAGTTGATGACATAGAACGACAACAACTGAAATGGTTTGGACACCTGGTGAGAATGAAAGAGGAGAGGCAGGCGAAAAGGATATGGCAGACAAAGGCAGTTCAGAAGAGACCCAGAGGAAGACCATGCAAAACGTGGGATGACGTGATAGCGGACAACTTGAGAAGGAAAAACAAAACTTGGAAAGAGGGAAAAGAATTAGCAAGGAATAAGAAAGACTGGACTCGTTTTGTGCATAAGTAATTGTGTTTACCTTAACACCTTCGGGTATAATAAGGTTTAGATTATATATATATATATATATATATATATATATATATATATATATATATATATATATGTTTCTAGAGTATTTAAATCAAAGTCTCTAATGTACTGATCCATATTTTTAAATTTAATACATATCTCAAATTTATGGTACTTACAATATAGAATTACAAAAAGAAAAGAAAATTAATATTAAATGTACTACATATATATATTACATACAATATGTATTACATACAATACATACATTAAAAAATTACTTAACTGGACGCTTCCTTATTCTCTCTGATTCCTTAGTTGCAGCTTTTCTTGTTGCTTCCAACCTTGATGTATTGGTTTTTCCGACTGTTATTTTCTCTTTTTCCGACTGTTGATTTTCTCTTAAGAGAATTGGGGTACCAGATGGGCTATTCGCTTTACTGTTTTCTTCTGGAATTTCCTTTTCTTGTAGGTCTTGTACGGTATAAGTTACTCCATTTACAAAAAGGACATTCCTCTTTATATAGCACTCGTTATTTTTATCTTTCTTTGAAATATGAAGATGCTTTCTAAGTAACTTGCTATCTTCTCTTTGCCGGACTGTGAGATCGTGACTGATAAAAATGTTTTTGCCCTTTAACTTATGACAGTTTTGTAGTATATGCTTTTTCTTTAGATAGGTGGTAAGCTCTATTTTTATTGCGCTGTCTACCGACTTTCCCAAAGTATAAAAGTCGTTAATATCTTGTTCAGCTAAATCCACTTGGACTAGATCATTTAAAGTATCTCTCATGAAGCTGAAAGTAACATCTTCAATGTTATATTGGAGCCCAAAGATAATTATATTATTTTTTAAACTGGTCCTTTTTAAATTTTCAATTTCCTCCTTTAGTAAATCGTTTTCTCTTTCAAGTTGGCCAACTCGATTTCTCTCGTCCTCTATCTTCAACAAGAGTCGCGCTTCAGACTCCTCTATGCTGCACTTAATTTCGTTTCTGTTCCTTATCACTTCATCAAGTAATTGTTTAATTGTTACTTCAGTCATATTATTAAGAACTCTTTAGGGTATGGAAGCCTTTAGATATAAGTCGACAGTGCGGTTGATAACATGTGTTTATATACACTTTTTGTTCTCCCTTTGCGAAGTTTGGAACACTGATTAATACCACTAAATTATAAATTATAACTTAGTACATAAGTACGAAATGAAATAAACCGTAATACCAATTCGCAAGTTAAATATCTTTATATTACTATTGTTTTGTAATGTTTATAATTAGTTTTAGATACCAAAACTAAAGGTTTTCACAGAGAGCAAAATTGTATCACTCATTTAACTTAGGCGTACCGCACACCTAAACAAGTAAACATATAATGATAACAAAAGGATAATAATTAAGGAAAATACCCAATCAAAGATTCTTGTATAGAGGTAAAAAGTAAAATTTTGCACATAAAAATGTTTTTTTCTTGTCAAGGCCAGGGACTTCTACAACCCTCGCATAAAGGCATTACCTACAATATTTGCATTTTAACCTCTTAAGGGGCTACATATATATTGAGATTTTAAAATTCTGATCACAGTGCCTATGACGGATATAATCGCGACCAGATATTCCTTGGGACCTTTAATGGCTATGCCGATTATAGCCACATGCGAGAGTTCACAGCATTGTCGAATCTTCAATGGATGCACCTGTGCAGAAAAAAACGCACATTTTTATTTTTACCGGTCAAAACAACTAGTACTGGGAGCCTCATTACACATGCTGTAGTAATTTATAGAATGTGAACAATTTATAAATTTCTGTGTTTTATTGGTATAGTTTATTGCATTCATCTACAGAAAATAATAAATATGTTGGTGTACAACACTTACAATTACAAGGTATAAACCCTATGTCAGAATACAAAATACATTTTTCCCGTAGACATAGCACTAAAACGCAATTTTTTCCAAAAGTTATGATCGAAAAGATATTTCACTTGTTTATCAAATTTTTACATTTTGTTGATAACTCAATAATAAATGAAAATACAAAATTTATTTATTTATTTATACCTCCGTTACACTACGGCGAACCAAATGTTTATCTACATAACTTAAAACTACTTTATTTAAAACACAACTTGAAAACACAATAAATAAAGAGACACAAAGTTATATGCTATTAGGTGAGCCCTAAGCTCTAGGGAGAGAAACTACCTTTGTCTTAAAAGTATTGAAACTAGTAGCGAAGATGTCGAGCAAATTAAAAATATTATTAAAACTACAAGCCATACGATCTGCTATAGCCGTGAAGCCATACTGGGTTCTGTGTGCTCGAACATAAAAGAGGTGTCCTTGTCTTGTGTTTCTAGGGGGCACTTTCAAAGAAAGCAAATCATTGGAGTCTATTATGCTATTTATAGTTTTAAATAATAGAAAAAGTTGAGCATTTTCTCGCCTAACTTTTAAACTTTAAAGCCCGCATAAATGAATTCTAACAGGTGAATTCATAAAAAAAAATGAAGTTTCCATAACAAATATTTTGTAAGGTCACCCTGAACTATCTCAAGCCGATCAATATGACACACATATGTAGGGGACCAAATGAAACTATGTATTATATTCGAGAATACTCCGAACCAAGGAAAAGTATAAAGATTTTAATGTGTGTGTGTCATTAACATGGAAAGTATGCCTCCTTTTAAAGCCCAACATTCTGGAAGCTTTTAAGGTGATAATATCAATATGGTTGAGAAAAGTAACATGTTTGTCAAAAGTGATCATTAACCATAGTGACACAATTAACAACCGAGTTGTTAATGTGATAATTATAAACAATAGGATTATGACATCGATAAAAGCAGATCATAAAGCACTTAGCGATATTTACTTTTAAAATTTTTTTATTGCACCAAATAACAAGATTAGAGAGATCGGCTTGTAATTTGTGGGCATCATCCACAGATTTGATAGGTTGGAAAGGCATGCTAAGTTGGAAATAATATATTCCATCAAATGGGAAGAGATTTGGAATGAAATTATTTGCATTGTGTGAAAGTTCTTCAGGATACATGTTCAATTTTATAATATACACCGGCTCTGACACCAACTATGGAGAAAAATATTCTGAAGAACCAGTAACCGCTAGGATAGTTCTTTCTCTTATGGATCGCCTTCTAGAAAAAGGTTATCAACTCTTTCTGGACAATTTTTATACAAGTGTCAACCTGCGTGAAAAATTAGAAAAAAAGGGGACGGATTTTATAAGAACAATGAGATAAAGAGAAAAGGCATGAAATTTTCACTGACATGAAAAAGAAACTTTCTAGGGGAGACTTGCTCGTTATAGAAAAAAATTATGATTCAAAAATGGCAAGATAAGAAAAATATTCTAATGTTAAGCACTATATATGACGAGAGCATGGGAACAATTAAAAAAAGACTGGAGATGTTGAAAAATCCCTGTGTATTTTGGAATACAATAGTAAGATGGGTGGGGTAGACCTAACTGATAATTAGTTGCATTTTTATGGAACTACCAGAAGCAGAATAAAAAAATTCTATGTGAAGATATTTTGGCATTTTTTGAGTGTAAAGACTTTGAATTCCTACCATATTTATACAAAAATATGAAGAAAACCTAAAAAAAAAAAAAAACTAAATTTCCTGATAAAACTTGGAGAAAAACTTGCACAAAAATATAGTCGACCATATCCAAGACAAAAAAGATAAAAAACCTCAATCCCGACAAAATACAGTGAACGTCACTTCCCTTCAATAATTCCACCTACAACAAAACAAAAACTGACAAAAAATAAGTTTTTTTTTTTACTGATGATATACTTATTCAAATATATTAATTTCAGGTATGTCGAAAAAAAATCTGGAAAGAAAGCAGATATTGGTGTAAAGAATGTCACACAGGCTTGTGTCCTGCCCCATGGCATATTTCACACCAAAAAGTAATGGCATGCTGATTTTTATTTATAAATTATAAAATACTAATAACAATATTATTTTACTTGAAGGTGTAGAATGTTTTGATAATGACATAATTGCCTGTCCAATATCATAGAACAATTACCCTTTAGTCATAGATTAAAGAAACATACCTTTAGTTATTGCTGTTGGAAGGGGACAAGGTTACCCGCAGCACTCAGGTGTTTCACCCATTGTGCCAACCGCTAGTCGAGAACTATTGGAATAAACCTGTGTTATGCGCATAGGCTAACACCAGTTTTACTGGAAGCTCTTTAATGTCCTGGGGCGGGAGAAATGATGCACCCAGATGTTTGTATCTCTTGACCATGAAGCAGGCACTGTGGCAGAGGATGTGAATGGAGTCCTCATCATGTCTACAAAACCTGCAGTTTCTAGTGTCGCTAAGGCCAATAGTATTAAGATGCTTGTTGAGATGCCTGTGACCTGTTAACAGTCCTGTGACAATCCTTATGATGTTACGACTTAGCGCAAGTACTGATCGAGTTGCATTCGACCAAGCCCTTGCAATTAAGAGCCTGCTGATTTCTTCCTGATCCAGTTTTCAATAGGCCTTGTTACATAACTAGGCGGAAGCCCGAGCACTGGTTGGGGCCCTGTAAACTGTATACTTGAGCCTCTTTTAGTCAGTGCATCCAGTTATGTTGTGATGACTTGGTACCCAGTGTCAATTTTACTTGATTGTTCGGTCCCAATTAGGCCAAACCATTAAGACCGCTCTAAGACCGCCCTAGAGATGATCCTGTAGGAGATCAAGCCATGTAAAGCCGCCTGACTGTTGGTGCATATCTGGAAATGCTGATTAGAATATCTCCTTTTGAGATTTTCCTGAACACATACAGAGATAGCAAACACTTTCACCTGACAGACTGTGGCATACTTTCCCAAGGAGAAGGATAGTCTCGCCCTTGGGCGCACACCTTGGACTCCCGCCCCTGAGCCCTGGTGCATCTTGGACCCATCCGTAAACCAGACGAGCCCATTCGAGACCTGAGAATCAGAATTTTCAAGCCAGGCGTCCCTGTCCGGCATCTCTACTGTGAAAAGTTTATGAAACACATAAGTGGGAGGTATTCTGCCGCTGGGTGCGTCCAGCAGACTGTCTCCTCCCCCAAGTTCCAAGTAGACTTGTATGTCTACTATCTTGGCTTTTACCTAGCCACCGCCCCACTGCTTGACCCTATAAAGGCCCACCTTGCTTCCCCCTCGACCACTATATGCAGTTTTGGGAGAGACAGGAGAGCCTACCGAGCCTCTGGGGAGCCATGCGCATCGCTCCTGTCGTGCTTACACACGCTAAGCATTGTAGTTGTTCAGTCGTTGTTTGATGGCAACCTGCCAGAAAGCTGGCCACCATACAATCAACGTATATAGAAAGAAGCGTTTAATAACCGAGGTGTAAAGTCATGAAGTGGCTCTCAGATTAAGTCCTCACATTTTACCAAAGAGACAGACAAATTTGTCTGTACCCATGACAACTTTTCGAATAAGCCTACGGAGAAGACAGTCGAGCACAAAAGGCTCCATAGCAAAGGGGAGAGCACTCCCCCCTGCGGGCAGCCTCAGTCCACAGTTGCTCTAACTGTGACTTCATTGAGAGGGGTAGAACCTTTAGTTACCATGAATCATCTTTTGTTACATTTTTATAATTTTTTCATGTATGTATTTTTGGACGTAAATATACGCTTTCTTAAAATAGTTTGTTTTCAATGGCCATAACATATATATTGTAGTATTATGAAAAAGCTTTGGCGCAGTCGGGAATCGAACCCGGGACCTTCGGCTTTCCGGGCCAATACTCTTCCAACTGAGCTACCGTGCTTCTACACTTCCATTCTACTGATCAGGCTACCATTCTTAACATAATTTACTACAATATGTATACATGCTCTAGATGGATATGACGTATGTGTTCACATGTGAAAAAAAAACGGGCCATCTGGGATGTGACTTTGAGGTTTTAATCTAGCCATTTAAGAAGTTAAAACTCTATATTACTTATTAATAATGGAAGTGTTCAACACTGAACAGGAAATAATTTAAGTGTTAGGTATTCAGTTAGCATATCATTAGTAAATCATTAAGATTTTTTTTTTAAAAGCCACACAATTTTTTCTTGCAGCCATTGCAATGTAGAACTAGGTACATAGTTTTAATTTTAATAATAGTATCACTAGTAAGTACTATGCCATTCCTTTAATAAAAGCAAATAGATATAACCAATACTTCTGTAGAATTTTCATTTTTAGTTATGACCGGTGATTGTGTTTATTAAGGAAACTTATTATTAAAAGTGTCAAAAGTGTCGGAAAACTACTATCCATTTTCAGCTATATAAAACATTCACTAAAACAGGAAGGTAGTGATAGCACCATACTAACGCTATGTTAACATTCAGAATAACAGTATATTATAGAGAGTGTTTAAAAAAGATACGGCAATATTTATGGGGGTTTAAGGGGGCATTTTATAAAAAAAAGTTCCTATAAACATAGATCTTAAACGCTTCGTTACCAATCTATAGAATGTTGTTATCCCAAAAAATATATGTTACGCCACTGACTAACGTTTAAAATAACATGATACATCAATGTCCCTTTCATTTCTCTACAAAAAAGTGTCCTTAAATTTTTTTCAGAAAATGCACCGTTACGGAGTAAATCAGCATTTTATGAAACCATGTCCTGTCCTTTCTTAACAAAATAATACCTTATAATAAAATTATATTGATATAATTTTATTAACTTTAATTTTTTTTCACAAAATACACCGTTGCGGAGTAAATCGATATTTTATAAAACCATGTCATGTGCTTTCCTAACAAAATAATACCTTAAAATAAAATTATATCGGTCTAATTTTATTAACTTTCATTTTTTTTTTTTTCACAAAACACACAGAGTAAATCGATATTTTATGAAACCATGTCATGTGCATTCCTAACAAAATAATACCTTAAAATAAAATTATATTGGTATAATTATTGCTTCCACATATCCTAATTTTAATCTAATAGTGGTTAGTGATTATAATTTACCAGATGTTTACTGGTTTAATGACGAATTTGGTCTTAATGCTTGGTGTAATCAAAACTTTCCTGCTGTTATTATTATTGGTTCATTCAGCTTCCTTAATTTATATCAGAAGAATTATATATGTAATAGCAGAGGTGTTTATCTTGATTTACTCTTTACCAACAAGGATGACTTAGTTACTGAAAGTGCATGAGTTGCTACTTCCCAATAGTTTTCATCATACAGCTATCAGTATGATGAAAATCAACGTTTCATTATTTTGTAAAGATGATATGAGGAGCAACTTATCAAAATGCATTATGTCCACTCGAGAACAAAATTCATTTTTGTTGCGGTTTTAGATTTATTTCCCCTTCTTCTATACATCTGTAAACCCAGAATAAATCAAATAGCCTTATATCCATATCTAATTTGAGTGCAAAATATGATATTCACATCGAAACGCATTATGTCCGGAAGAGTTGTCATATCAAAACGCATTATGGTACTTTGCCACCAGGAGGTGTCGCTTGACATCGTGCAAATAATTCAATTTTTTAAATTCTGTCATTAGTCGTTCGAGTTTAGAACACCTGTTAACGTGTTTATCTTTTTGTTAAGTTGCAAAAATAAATTAATAGTTTATTGTTGACATGATAGAAAACGTTGATCAGAGTGTCTCTGTAGGAGAAAATAGCCAAGGATCGAGAAAAAAGATGCAACAAGAAACAAAAAAAGCATTATGTCTAATATTGGCCACAACATAACATAACATAACGCATTATATACACAGTGATGGATCAAAATGCATTATGTCCAACTATTTATTGACTTTTTTTTACAATCTATGATAGTTTTGATTTCAATGAGAATTATTATGAGAAGTATCGACCAATATCTATGGAAAGACCTTATTATGCAGGTTTAAAACGAACGGGAACAAAAAATATTCATTTTTTGTTGTTTGTGAAAAATAACTTTTGATGGACATAATGCGTTTTGAAAAGTTACTCCTCATATATCTTTACAAAATAATGAAACGTTTTTGCATTATGAAGAATTTTTTTATGATTTTAAGAATGCCGATTACCTTTTAATCAACAATCTACTAGCCACTATAGAGTGGCAAAACTTGTTGCATAATCTCTTTATTAATGATGCAGTTTCTTGTTTTTATAATGTATTGTATGAGGCCATTTATTTATTTACACCTATAAAAAGATAATAGAACTTCTACATTCCCATGTTATTTTTCGCATCAGCTGAATCATATTATTGAAAAGAAGAAAGCTCATAAAAAGTTTAAATTATATGGAATGAGAGAAGACTACTTACTATTTTCTCATTTACGTTCACAATGTAAAGAACTAAGCCAACTTGAATACCAAAATTATTTAAACAGAATTGAAAACAATATTCACAATAACCCACGTGCATTTTGGAGGTTTGTCAATGATCATAAGAAGATTTAAAGTCTTCCACATAGTATGGAGTATAATGATATACAGGGTGTTTCATAATATATGCGCAGGACTTCAGGATGTTATAGCTTGTCCAAAAATATGAAAAAAAGTTTCTATTAACTTATTCTCTAAAATGCACCATTTTAGAGATACAGGGTGTTGAAATTGAAAAAAAAAATTCGTTTTTTGCGAATATCTCCGGAACCGTTTATCGTACAGAAAACAGCTTTTGCAAGCATTTTCTACTTAAATAAACTATGTTCTGTGCGGAAATTTTTTTTTAAGTCATAATTGGTGAACGTTTTGAAGGGGTAGTGGGTGTTTTTCTCCCCAACTTCTACGCTATTGGAAAAAGTACGATTTTGAGACGCCTATTTGAACTGCCAATGTTTTCTACACAAAAAAGGTACTCTTGGTCATAACCTCGAAAGTCGATAGTTTTCGAGAAAAATTTTTTGTTGAAAAACATGGTAAATTTTTTGAAATAAATTTTTTTTCTTACTAATTAAACAAAATTTATTTAAACGTTAGAACAAGTAACAAAACCAAACGTTAACTTCATAATTGCAAAATTAAAAAAAAATGAACAAATGCTGGAACTGCTGGAAGATGTACCGCTTCAAGCTAGACAAAACATGTACTTTATGCATGATGGAGCTCCGGCCCACTTTAGTTTGGTTGTTCGCCAATACTTGGACGACGAATACCAGGTCCACACCCTTGGCCCCCGCGATCTCCCAAACTTAATTGTTTAGATTTTTTCTTTTGGGGCCATCTCAAACCCCTAGTCTACGCTACTCCAGTTGAAAATGTTGACCAATTAAGAGAGCGCATTGTTACATCTTGCGACATAATTCGGAACACTCCGGGAATTTTCCTGCGTGTTAGACAGTCTATCCGTCGAAGAATTGCTGCGTGCATTGAAGCTAACGGCGGACATTTCCAACATTTAATTTAACTGTTTACGATTTGTTATTGTACTTTTTCCAGTAGCGTAGAAGTTGGGGAGAAAAACACTCACTACCCCTTCAAAACCTTCATCAATTATGACTTAAAAAAAAAATTTCCGCACAGAACATAGTTTATTATGAGTAGAAAATGTTTACAAAAGCTGTTTTCCGTAGTACGATAAACGGTTCCGGAGATATTCGCAAAAAACTAAATTTTTTTTTCAATTTCAACACCCTGTATCTCTAAAATGGTGCATTTTAGAGGGTAAGTTAATAGAAACTTTTTTTCATATTTTTGGACGAGCCATAACATCCTGAAGTCCTGCGCATATATTATGAAACACCCTGTAGAGAGTAACTGTGTTAATGATATTGTTAATCTGTATGCTGATTTTTTCTCAACTGTCTACTCCACAGAGAAACCACCTGTTGTTCCTTCTTATAGTTATGGTGACCTGTTAATATTTCCAACCTTTATGTGGATATTAAAGAAATTATCGATACAATAAATAAGATTCCTCCTAAATTGTCTTTTGGTCCAGATGGTATACCAATTTATTTTTTAAAACAATGTGTGCATGTGTTAGCCATTCCAATACATAAAATTTTTAATTCACCATTGTCCACTGGAATATTTCCTGAATATTGGAAACAGTTTCTTAAAACCTATATACATATCTGGACCAAGAAATAATATAGAAAATTATTGAGCAGTTTGTCTTCAATCTGAATTACCTAAACTACTAGATCGTGTTGTAAGAAAATTATTAGCATGGGAATGTAAAAGCTTAGTTATTGGGGAACAGCATGGGTTTACTGAAGGCAGGTCAACTGCTACAAATTTAATTGTATATATATGATAATTTTATTATAAATGCCCTTGAAAACACGACACAGGTTGACTCTGTTTATACAGACTTTTCTAAAGCCTTTGCCTGGGTGAACCTGCGTCTGTTTATCGCTAAATTAAAAGGCTTTGGTATTGATGGAACTGTGCTGATGTGGATTCAGAGTTACCTATCATCGCATACCCAAGCAGTTAAATATTGTGGTACAATTTCTAAAATCATAGGGGTTCCATCAGGAGTACCTCAGGGCTCGCACTGTGGTCCTCTTTTGTTCAATTTATATGTTAATGACATATCTGATATAATAAAAAACAGTAAATTTCTAATGCTGATAATCTAAAGATTTTCAGGCAAATTAAATCTAGTTCTGATGCTCTATCATTGCAATCTGATTTGGATTGTTTATCAGAATGGTGCGGCAACAATTGTATGACTTTAAATATAAATAAATGCTACAAAATAACATTTGCAAAAACTAATGAGCCGGTTTTCTTTAATTGTAATATAAATAATAGACCGTTGACGTTGACCGACACAAAAGATATAAGAGACCTAGGCGTGTCTTTTGATAGCAAATTAAATTTCAATACACACAAATAATATATGCTCCAAATCTTTAAAAATGCTAGGGTTTATTAAACGTTTATCTTCAGACCTTTCATCAAACACCTTTAAGATTCCCTACTGTTCCTTAGTTCGTTCCATTTTAGAATTTGCTTCCTCTGTATGGTGTACACAATATAACTCATCTATTACTCAAACTGAAAGAGTTCAACATAGATTTCTAAAGCATTGTGCTTTTAAAATGGAATTTTTCCGAGATACTTATAATTATGATGATATACTCGCTATACTTTCGATGAAAACGTACAGCAAAGACGGTTAATTTCGAATATGTGTTTTTTTTTATAAAGTATTAAATAGTCAAGTCAATTGTCCATATCTTTTGAGTTTGTTCTCATTTAACATTACTAATAGATGAACGTGTAATTCTGAATTATTTTTTGTACCGTTTCATCTTACCAACTATGGGCTAAATGAACCGTGTACCAGATTTTTAAGGCACGCTAATGAATATGCTCATAATTTGAATTACTTTTCATCTACCTTAAGTACCTTTAAAACTCAACTTAAAAATTTGTAAATTATTTTTTATTATGCTTATGTGAAAATGTATATGTATTGTATATGTCTATTGATTAATAAGTATAATTACTATTAAATTTTAGATTATAAGATTAGTACTGAGGATTTTTTGTTTTTTGTCTCTTATATGGGATTGTAGGTATACAGACTGTCCAAAATTCGAGTCTCTACATAGGGATCTCAGTTATTATAAAAGATAGGAAAACGCTCAAATGGGGAAAGTTTTAGAGAATTTTATGCTGATTTCAAATCTGCATTGAAAGTTATCGTGAGTCAATTGTTTTTCGAGATATTTGAAAAAAACGAAAAACCGAAGAATTTGTTTTTGGCCAATAACTCGCCAATGCTTAATCTGACACTTCTAAAAATTTTACATTATTAGTACACTTTTTAAAGACGAACATTTTGGCATAAACAAAAATTACAAGGCATTCTTTGTTTTTCTGTTATGAACCACAACTTTGCTATTTCTTATGGTCGCCATATTGGATTTTTATATCATATTTTAAAGCCAAAAATTCTCTTTCCAACGATGTATCATAAGCCTATAAAAGAATTTTTTAAATTTGTGAAATATTGAATAAATCATTTTTTTACAAGTTTAACTTTAGAAGTTGGCTGTGCCATGAAATGTAAATATTTCCCGTTCTGTCAGAAGTGTCATACAAAATGACTTATGAATTGCGTTAAATGAAAATATGGGGCTCACAATTTCTCAAATGAAGAAAAGTTTGATATGCTTACACTTTATTTACAAACTCACAGTATTGCGAAAGTTGCATCTACTAGATATTTGGAATTGTATCCAGAAGCAACAACCTTACAAAACATAATTACAGGAGAATTATTACTACTTTATTGAATTATGGTGCATTTGAGAATAAGAGGAACAACTATGAAAAAGATAACCATGATATTGATATGAATATCTTTAGTCTAATAGTAGTAAGTATTAAAAACAACCAGAACTAAAAAATGAAGCATCCATAATTAAGCATTATTAGGCAAATGCTCAAAGTGACGTCCATTTGCATTACGACACATTTCACAGTTCTTTAAAATCTTTCTCATAACTCTTCCTAATGTGTTTCCGTTTAACAAGTTAAGCGCTTCTCTAATTCTAGCTTCTAATTTATTTCTATTAACGGGTGGTTCAAATTCGTAAATTTCATTTTTAATTTGTCCCCACAAATAAAAATCGAGTGGCGTAAGATCTGGGGATCTTGCCGGCCACATAACTGGTCCATTGTTCACAATAACATTTTGCCCAAAACAGTGGGTTAAATATGTTCTAACTTCTACAGTATTATGTGCCGGACAACCATCCTGCTTAAACGACAATCTTTGAAATTCAGCTGCATTAGGTACAAGCCTTCTAATTGCTGGAATTATTTCTTCTCTTAATAGGTTTAGATATCGTTCCCCATTAAGGTTGTAATCGAAAATTATACATTAAGTATATATAATTAATTATACATAACATGATACATTAATGACTAGCTTATTTATTCACAATATCATTAATGAAGATAAAAATACCTAAAAGACCACACCAAACGTTAAACCCAAATCTAGACTGCAATCATCACTGTTCCATCACATGGGGATTTTGGATACTCCAATGATGTCTGTTATGTTTGTTAAATATCCCACAATTAGTAAAACGGGTCTCGTTAGACCATATTACCAAATTAGGGAACTCAGGAACTTCTCTGCATTTTTCTATGTACCACTGGCAAAATTGCAATCTCCTATTATAATCACCTTCGCGAAGACCTTGGACAATAGTAGGCTTGTAAGGATGATATCCATGTTTTTTCAAAATTTGATGAACGGTAGACTTCGGGATGTTACTTTGATGCTGAACAGATCTTACAGATGTTGACGGACTTTCACTTATTATATTAAGAACGTTTACGTCATGATGATGGTTATCTTTTTCATAGTGGTTCCTCTTATTCTCAAATCCACCATAATTCAATAAATTGGTAACAATTCTCCTGTAATATGTTTTATGCGGCTGCTGTCTTTCTGGATATAATTCCAAATATCTTGTAGATGCAATTTCCGCATTACGGTGAGCTTGTAAATAAAGCGTAAGCATATCAAACTTTTCTTCATTTGACAATTTGTGAACTCTTTCCATATTTTCACTTTATAAAATCACTGACACGTTAACTCTTTCTAAGCAGTTTTATTTGACACTTGTGACAGAAAACATTTCATGGCACAGCCAACTTCTAAAGTAAACTTGTAAAAAAATGATTTTTTCAATATTTCACAAATTTTAAAAATTCTTTTATAGGCTTATGATACATCGTTGGAAACAGAATTTTTGGCTTTAAAATATGATATAAAAATCCAATATGGCGACCATAAGAAATAGCAAAGTTGTGGTTCATAACAGAAAAACAAAGAGTGCCTTGTAATTTTTGTTTATGCCAAAATGTTCGTCTTTAAAAAGTGTACTAATAATGTAAAATTTTAGAAGTGTCAGATTAAGCATTAGCGAGTTATTGGCCAAAAATAGATTCTTCAGTTTTTCGTTTTTTTCAAATATCTCGAAAAACAATTGACTCACGATAACTTTCAATGCAGATTTGAAATCAGCATAAAATTCTCTAAAACTTTCCCCATTTGAGCGTTTTCCTATCTTTTATAATAACTGAGATCCCTATGTAGACTCGAATTTTGGACAGTCTGTATAATTATACTTTGGGTTTCCCGTAAAATAAATAAATAAATAAATAAATAATTTTATTAACTTTCCTTTTTGTTTCACAAAACACACCGTTACGGAGTAAATCGATATTTTATGAAACCATGTCATGTGCTTTCCTAACAAAATAATACCTTAAAATAAAATTATATCGGTATAATTTTATTTTAAGGTAGGTATTATTTTGTTAGGAAAGGACATTACCTGGTTTCATAAAATTTTGATTTACTCCGTAACGGTGTGTTTTTTACCATTATTTTAAACGTGTCAGTGACACAACATATATTTTTTTAAAAAAGGGGTTCAAACAGTGTAGGTTGCACGCCTCTGGCTATTCCCATCGAGCTGAATTTTTTTATGAAAGTAAAGATTCATAGTAGCATCTACCAAATAAAATTTGGAAACAGTTAGTTTATTACTGTCAGATATAAATAAAAAAAAAATGTCTTCAACTTCAACACCCTGTATCTCGAAAACTATCGGATTTTTTCAGAATAAAACTGGGACACCCTGTATAGTGGCCACTAAGGTTGTGTTCCGATATTAAACTTGGTTAACCAAAATCCCGGTTAAGCGTTCCATTAAATAAAAATTCCTGAAAATTGTTTAATTTTGGAACTGTCGTCACCTGAAAAAGGTTAACCAAACGTCAAAATATTGACCGTGCTCTGGGAGCGGTGCATTGGTCAACCGAACAAAATTTGAAACATTGGTCAAAATTTTAATTATATTTTGTTTAGATGGTGAAGGCAGATGGGGTGGTGTTCTTGCGTTAAGTGTTATAATAAATATTTATAAATTCTACTTTTCTGTATTGTATTCTGTAGTCCACTTGACCAAGTCGACTGAAAGCTACACTTATATCTACTTATAAACTACTTATATCTTACTATAATATACCAAATTATCTGCTGTTTCATTTATTTTTTGACTGAAGACTAGAGTAATAGTTAAGCACGGAATATGAAGGTATTTAAGGTTGAATGAATCCCAATAAAAACAATTCATCATCCATGTTGATTAACCAGCCAGTTCCTTAATTACACATTTTTCAGGTTTACCAATATTTCGGTTAACCGAAATCCTGGTTGGTCGCGGATAATATCGGAACACAACCTAAGTATTTACTTTTAAAAAATGTTTGTTGATCAATTTTTCTTAAGGTCTTTTTTAGTCCTAGGAAGTCCTAGAAAAGAGGATATAAAATATTTTACATTATACGGTGCCTACCTAGGACCTATTTTGAAGTAGGTACCTTTTTACGTTTAAATCATAACAAAATGTATACTTATCATAGATAAGAGGAGAATGCATATCAAAATTAAACACACTGTAAGGATGCAGGTATTTCTTTTGTGAAAATTGTTATCAGTAGATCCTGAATAATAGAGTAGACACACAGATCAACTATTAAACACAGATATTTAAACAAAGGATGGGAGTTGTTAAAATTGTCTCTTGACTTTTGAAGGGCAGCAGTCTTGTGGCAAAGATTTTATATTAATATTTTAATATCAGATACCTAAGTGGATACTGTATCTTTTTTTAATATGATAATTACCTAGCAAATAGAAGAATACATAAGTGTACTTACTTATTTCCAAAAACAAAATAATATTTCAAAACTTTACTGCGTCATTTACATCACAAAGGACTTATTCTGACGTCATTTTCTAATTATTCCGTTAAAAAAGGCAGAGAACACTTATTCTGAAATTATTTATTTGTTCACTTCAGTATTAATAATATAAGTTATTTGAAATTTATTTTTTAGAGCTTTAACTAGATATATTAATAAACTAATACAAATAGTAAACACTATTTATACATCAACACAATTCACAACAAACTGTCAAATACTTCCAGGCAGTTGGCAATTATCAGCTGATTCGAGTTGAATGGCATGAATGGGAGGTGGGAAGGGACCAAGGATTTTTAACTTATATAGGATTGCTCGATCCATAGAATTTATAAGCCGTATCACGTGATTGGGTCTTGCGGCTACGTCATCGGATTGATATACAAAATATACGAGTTAGATAGTGACAGTGATTTGTCAACGCGTCATAGATCAGAAATCGTACAATACAGAGAGAGAAAGAGTATCCGGGTCTCGAAGTGACGTCACTAAAACGGACTATATTGAGGAATAGGGATCGAGCAATCCTATATAAGTTAAAAATCCTTGGGAAGGGACCAAAGATTGTTAACTGGTAACTGTTTACAGGATTGCTCGATCCATAGACTTAATAGTAAAGATACCAAGACAGTGTATAAAGGCAGTGGGAAGCTATGATCCTACATACAACACATACCTTTTTCGAATCATCTCTATCTATAGCACAGAGGACACAGACCAGAGGCGAAAGCTTGCGGCGGTGTCTTTGATGTTTAATGGCCCATTTTCGATACTAGTTACGTCTACACTGAGAGAAATAATTGCTTAATTCTAACAATACCACCTTACTATAGGTACTCTGAAAGAAGTGTTTAATGATTATCGTTAACGGCTTTTGTAGATTAAGTATATCAATACAATAATTCACCTTATGTAATGTAACTAAACCACAGAGGACCTAGAACAGAGACGAAGGCTAGTGGCGGCGTCTTTGATGTTTAATGGCAATGGCCCATTTTCTGTACCAGTTACATCTACACTAAGAGAAATAATTGCTTAATTCTAACAATACTACCTTACTATACTCTGAAAGAAGTGTTTAATGATACTTGTGGTTGTGACTGATATGTTATATTACTTATATTACTAATGTCATTCAGTTTTTTGTTTTATGTATTTTTAATAAATGTTTCATGTCATTTATTGCAAATAAAAGATTTATTATTATCCATATGTGATCTTGTATTTTTTATTATTCCCAGAAAATAACCCGAATAAGTTGCAGATCATTATTAGAATTAGGAAAATTATCAAAATTTTGCTTATAAATGTACCTATGCTTTTATTAATAACTGAAGTAGTAATACAATAATTATTATTTTCCGACTGATATTTTTTACACTGGTTTTGTAAAATCAGATGCATTTTTAATAACAATCACCAGTATACAACATATTTTTAAGCAAGTTCTAACAAAAAAGCCATAAATTTGAACACAGCGCAAACTTTACATGTAGACCAAGATACCTCCAAGCTTCGTAAGATTATTTCCTGTATTAGAATAATTTAGAGGTGCATCTGGATGATAAAGCACATGGACTAATTATTTATGTCCATCTATATTAAATAATTTAATATTTAATTCATTTATTCTTATTCTGAATTTTGTTGGTGTGCACTGCAAATTTTTTGCACTTGCAACTACAATAATTTGCTACTAATATACTTATGTATTAGTACAGTCTAAACAGCAGACTTAAAGGAAACACAAATATTGGTAATGTAGCTTAGTTACATTACATAAGGTGAATTATTGTATTGATATACTTAATTTACAATAGCCCTTAAATATAATCATTAAACACTTTTTTCAGAGTATAGTAAGGTAGTATTGTTAGAATTAAGCAATTATTTCTCTTAGTGTAGACGTAACTAGTACAGAAAATGAGCCATTAAACATCACTAGCCTTCGCCTCTGGTCTGTGTCCTCTGTGTCTATAGTATGTGTTCCTCTATGATATTGTCACAGATTATTATACAGATGAGACAGTGAGACAGAGAAATTAAATTTAAAGAGAGATGTCAAGCACTTCCCATTTAAATGTCCACTGAAGACTAATGCGCGTATAATACCACAGAGGACCCATTAGATTATGTGATAAATACTACATTCTGGAAGACTAATTTAAACCTAACATTTCGGGGTGTCGCATCATAATTATTCAAGTGGTTTTGTATTTTGATTTATTTGGTATTTGTCAGTGTTGTTTAGTGCTTTATATTTCTATTTTGAAATTTAAATAATGGAAAGTGGAAGTGTATCAAAGTTACCATCTTTATATAATGTAGTTATTTTTTATCTAAGAAGGTAATATTATAAGTTTTGGCATAATAACCACAAAAATAATAATAATTTGACGAACTTACCTATCAATTGTTGTTTTTATTAGAGTAATTGTTGGTTATGTTTTGTGTATACTGGTTTTTATGGTTCTTATTAATAATTACACCAGTGTTTAAGTTGTTTAATTTTATTTCTCTTTGGGTTCTATTCGATTTTTATAAAAGAATAGGTTCACCGACAAAGGCAAACACTGGTGATGCTGATATTATCATAACTTTTTTAGGAACAAACTTTTTTTCGCAAAAATAGGTAGGTACAAATGCATTCGAGGGAATCTTAAATCCAGTGGTGTAGTCAGATTTTTTATAAAAAAATTGCTAACAAAATGTTGCTATTTTTCACTTATAAAAAAAAATTCGTAGTAGGCCTTGAAAATCAAAATTTCGTCTTCAAATTTTGCATCAACATAGACCTTTCGGAGATCTATCTTTTGAAAAAAATCTGGTTGAAATCGGTCCATAAACAAATTTTTTATGCGAGTGTTTCCATTCTTAAAGGGTCACCCTGTGTATATACTCTTTTTTGTGTTTAATAATCCTAGTTATATGTTTTAACCAGTATGTTATTTAATATATACCTATGTCTATAAAAGTATAAAAGTTTTTATCACTGTTGATGAAGTTATGAAATATCATGGCTCAATATGGAGCTATTCGAGCTTTTCTTGAAGCCAGTTTATGAGATGGAGTTATATATTTCGTTCTCTTTCACGGACAAATGTTCCTGTGCACATGCCCAAGTGTTGTCCAATCCAATCCAAGAATTTCAATGTGGCGTGAAAGTAAAGAAAGACCGGGCTTTTGTTTTGTCATATACAGGGTGTCCCAGTATGAGCGTACAAAAATTTACCAGTGGGTAGGCCAGACCAAAATAAGAATAAAATTCTTATAAAAAATTTCTCTGATGCTCGCCTAACGAGTTACAGGGTGTTATTTTGTAAAAAAACAACAATTTTCCGTAATAACTTAACTTAAATAACTTTAACAACTTAAAAACCGTTTCGTAGATTTAGGTAATTTTTGGGTAACGTGTACATCTATTAAAGGTCATTATAACTATATGGTGTTTGTTTAACTTTGACACTTGTGGTGGCCTAGGTCTACTCTTCCTTATGGTTTTGTCTTCATAACTCTTGTATATCCTACTTTTTCGTGAATTAACTAAGTTTTCCTTAATCGGCTATCAATTCTGAACAAAAAAGGTGCTCTTGTTACACAGCTCTAAAATCAACCATTTTCGAGTAAATTGAGTGTAAAGTACCGACTGTATTCCTTTATGCAGAAAAATATATGCAATGATTTTAAAGTTTAGAGTTAAACAAACACCATATAGTTTTAATGACCTTTAATAGATGTACACGTCATCCAAATATTACCTAAATCTACGAAACGAGTTTTTAAGTTATCTCGGAAAATTGTTTTTTTTTTTTACAAAATAACACCCTGGAACTCGTTAGGCGTGCAGCGAAGAATTTTTTTTTTATAAGAATTTTATTCTTATTTTGGTCTGGCCTACACACTGGTAAATTTTTGTTCGCTCACACTGGGACACCCTGTATGTGTTTTGTCATATATGCGTTTTGTGGTGTGGTTATGTCACAGTTTATCTTTTGTATTTCAGGTATGTTTGTGTTTCACAGAAAGTAAATTTGTGTTTTTCGTAGAGCCGGCAGTTTTAGAAGTGTTTTATTTATGTGTAACTTGTAGTTTTAGTTTTGTTCATATACCTATTAGACTTATTAGTGATTAGAGACATTTGCTCATCAAATTATTTCGACGGTATTTTTACAGTCCTAACTGCAAGTTTAGGTATATAAGAACATTTTGTAAATTTAAATATGTAATGAACTAGGTATATGAATTATACTGTACCTCATTTTCATTAATTTCATTCCACAGATATTGCAAAATGCCGAAACGAAAAACTCAGTCGAGGTTTTGTCTTTTGTGCGAAGGCAATATTCCATATGAAGTCGCATAGATACCTGAAGTGTGTATTTTTAAAATTTTCTTTTCAAATACAAACTGCATCCACTCTTTTGGTAAACTTGATAAATACGGGAACATCCCAATAACAAGATTGAAAAACCGTTATATGTAGATAAAATACAATATAAAATAAAGTTAATTTATTGTATTCTACAGTACCTATATGGAGCAAAATTCCCGCGGTTTGCTGCGCATGAGTATTTGGTATTTTCTCCGTGAAAAAGACAATAGATATGATTCTGGACTACTCTAATTTGGCTTCACTTGAGAAACATGGTAAAGATTACATAGGCTCCATATAGTAGTATTATATATATGACTAACTACAAGTTTAGAATGTGAATAGTTATTCATAAAATGTTCGAAGTAAATTACATTTTAAACTTATAACTAGCTTAACTATACTGGTTAAACCGTGTTAACCAAGCATTGAAAAACCGTCCCTTAAGAAAAAAAATAATTAAGAGATTAATTATTAATGAAGTTGATTAAACATTTAAAACTGTATTGAATCATGACTTCATAACTTCATTAATAATTTATCTCTTAGTTTTTTTTTGCTTAATTCCTAATTAAAAAAGATAGCAACAGTTAAATAAGGCAATAAATAATATTGAAATATACTATAGAAATAAAATATTCTACACATTTCCACTGCATTTTTAATTTGGACGAATATTGTATGTAAAAGCTCTGTAATTGTTACTTAAATAAGTTCATTTTAAATGTATTTATAAATAAAAAATATTAAAACCGGTTTACGACACAATTTATGTTTCATTATCTTATGTACTGTATAATGAGCCACTAACTTAATTAAAAAATATATAAAATAAATGTTAGGTAAAATGCAACAGCGCTTCTCAAGAAAAAATTGTAAGTTTGGCAACGTTGTACACTTCCCGTTTAAAGGGACGAGGTCATAGCTATGAACTGTCAAACATCAAGGACATTCCACCGGCTGTCCCCTCTGTATATAGTCCTCTGTGATATTGTCTCTCTCCATGATATAATAAGTACAAGGTATGACATTCGTGAGTACGAAAATGCGTCCGCTGTGCGCATTACGTCACCGAGAGCGCAGAATGATGGCTAAATACAAATGTTATATACGATTTCAATGGAAACATTATCAAAACTTTCATATAATTGGCACAAAACAGTGTCCCGAATAGGAAAATATTGGGAAATTTAACAAGTGTCCTTAAATGTGTTCTTTAATAATCATAAGCACAGATTAGATATACTCCATATGGTAGGTACCTATCATATACAAAATGCCCTGGTAATCCCTGGTGGTTTAAAATTGGCTCTTTTAATTTCTTACCTACTTCAATAATAATAACTGTTATCGATGATTATTGCAATTTTTATTATAAGTAATTAGTTATTCTGATTCGTGTGTAAAATGATTAGTACTTAAATATAGGATAAAAGCTTCATAAGCATAGGATGTGGGCAACAAGTTAACATTAATACATATATTTCGCCGTTCGCCTTACACCTACGACTAAAAGTGAAAATTGTTCCTTAAGTTCGGTTAAGATTCTAAATTGACCGTATTATTAAATGTATTCATTTTTTTTTAATTATTCGAAAATTTTAAATGTTTCTCATTTTTTTTATTTAATGACCACATTACAGAACCATATCTATTACAGGTTATATAATTTATTACAGGCTTTACATTTATCTCATAATCATCATCGGTGAAGTGTTTGGAACATATTCTGGCAGTATGTACATTAAACTTTTCTGCTCGACAGCAAGCTACCACTCACAGTTTCTTTATTACTTCATCCCGTGGAAACGTGAAAAACATTGTAACATAATAGATAGTGCAATGTTTACATTGTCTAAATATCATAGCAATATAATTACCTAATATTATTTAAATTATTGGGCTCTTGGTTGCGATTATCACTATTATACAAGCACACAGCACAACGCATTTTTATTGCACTTTTAGTTTAGGTACGTGTTAATATAAAATTAACTTTAACCAAAGATTAAATACAGTAAGATGCGAAAGTGCGACAGAGAAGCTTCATTGGCGAGTGAGATAGAAGGATCCTACCAATTTAAAAGGACTTTGTTGATGTAAACTGTCAAAAATGTCAAATTTCACATTTATGGTTATTTAACCAGAGATCAGAGTAATAAATAAAGTACTCTGATGTTATTTATTTATATATGTGTTATCATCTTTGTTCTTTGGTTATCATTATTTTCGTGCTTCAGCAGGATTAGAAACCTACATAAACTTAAAAGCTCTTCCAGAAGAAGAAAGAAGCCACTGGTACTATGGAATTTCTAGCACATTTTGACAATTTTTTTGATATGTTTAATGCTTCTCAACTAATTAATAAAAAAAAGTATCAGAAGCGATTCTCTGGAGAAGATTTTCAGATGGAATTTTTAAACGAAACATTGTCATTCTTAGATATTGTCAGAGACTTATAGAATCTACATGTATAAGTCTCTGATATTGTTCAGGTTTTTAATAAAAAGTGCAAAATATTTCAAAATTGATAAAATGCATAGATGGCTGGAAAATAAAAATTAATGCTTTGATAATATTATGGACAACCTTACAAGGACAAGGATTTACTTACTTATGTGTACCTACACAAGATGTATAAATCAGGATTGTCTAAAAAATTTCTTTCTAAAATTTCTTTGGCAATATTAGGCAGCAAAGCGGTAATGTTTTTAATTTTATACTCCCATTCAGTTCACAAGATCATTCAAAAAATTGTTTTTGGTACATTTTTTTCATACAAAAAATATGAACTGTCAAGAAGATAGATATGCATTATTAACCAATTTGTTATATTAACTCTAAAACAGGTAGCACAGATATACCTCAACAAGTAGAACAAACAACAAATTCTTTTAATATTGCAAACTGTGATCTTCCTGAGCAAACGGGCTCATTACATACAGCGGAGGATCAATATTTACGATTTCCTAGATATCTGTTCTAGGAATTTTCTGCCATCAAATTTTGTACGACCTATATTTGTTTTTAAGAAATTTTTTAATTCATGGTTGCTTTTTTGCAGTAATATGGTAATTTTTGTTAACTTTATAAAATATAGATCACAGTAAGATCCCTGGTTTAATTTTTTTTATTGTTTGGGTAATTTGCCACAGTGAAAAATAAGCCGCCCTTGCCCCAGTTATTTTTGAAAATAATTTTTGCCTAATATTGGATTAACTACATAGTGGAAAAGTAAATACACGCACTTAACACAACTCATGCTTGATGAAAAGAAATTACATTTTATAGCTTACAATAGCGAATGCAATAAGCATTAAGTTTGGGAAACCGAAAGGGTGAACATAGGGATAATTTCAAAGAGGGAATTTAAAAAAATCAAGAAATTGTGAACATGCATTGGGGGAACGGCCACAGAATTCAGTGAAATTCTGCAAAGATTTTGGAAAATGTCCATATAGATAATTAAAAGAATATAATTTTATTAAATGAAGATTAATATATTTAGAATTACTTGGTTTAGGTATTTTGATTAGTATTTATTATTGATAATTCTGAAAGGTAAGGTGAGTAAACAGTAAAAGAATAAAAATATCAGTTAGGTAGTTGCCTGTGAAAAAGTAAATAATCTAAACGTCAATATTGAAACAATCATAAAAAGCAAAATTATTGGTAGGTATTCATTACAAAATGCATAAAAATATTAAATAGATACTGCAATTATTGCAGCCACAGACTAGTGTTCTTGAGTCCGACTAGCGAAGGTTACGTGAAAAATTTGCGCCCTTGTTGCGCGGGTGAAAATAAAAGGTGTAGTCGGTGGTGCAAAGTTTGTTAGTCCCAGGGCCGTATGTTCCCGATGACCAGATTTCGACTGTCGCGCGCATGTCGTCACTCTCAGAGTGCTTTTCATTACAGGGATGCGCATTTTGTATGTTTTTCGTCTGTAACGTTATTATTTTTACATTTACAAAAAAAAATCTCCAACAAAAGATGTTCTTTTTATAACTTAAAAATATAAAATGTCTCAATTTCGCGAAGCTAAGCTGTTAAACACATTATTCTTACTGCGAAATTTGTTCCTCTAAAGTTTTCGCCACGAATTTCGGGAGAACGGTACAAGATAGAGTAATATTGCACATACATTAGTTTGTGTAGAGATGGGCTAAGTCGCAAATGCGATTTTTCATTCACTGTGAATAACACAGTGAATCGCTTACGATCGCTAAGTGCGAATAGAATGCCATTTCATATTCCAACTAGAAATTGGAGAAAATCGCTGTCGCGATTTTCATTCCCATTTCTAGCCCTACACCTGGGGTCCAGACCTGCGGCCTGGGGTCACCCTTCGGGTGACAAAAGCATCTAAAATAATATTATTTTTAAGAAAACACATATTAAAGAAATTTTGTACCTATCTGGAATGATAATGTAGTTATACTAAACGATTTTTCTAATATTTTGATGAATTGTAAGGGTACTCCATTCTTCATGGTAAAACATTATAATTTTTTAAGTGCTGAAAGTAGAATTTATTTTTCAGTAAATATTATTATCAATTTGATCAATGGGACCAAAAACATTGTAGATATTTACTTTTGCAAGCTAAAATGATGAATTTAAGAGACTGTCTTAATGAAGGAATCAATTTCAAACTTTACGTGCAGAAAGAATAACTAAATACTAATACTAATAAATAATTGGAATTAAAAAGTAAAAAAAAGTTTACCTCCAGCGTGACTCGAACTCGCGAAATCAGCATTATGAAGTTTTGAATCCTACGACTTTCCCGTTGCGCTACCACGCCTGTTGTCAAATGCTTACCTTGAAACGTTTAAGTATGTAAACTGTACGTGTCAACCTGAAAAAATAATTTTTACCGATTTTCTAATTAGAAAAGCATTTTATTAACTAGACCTCGCAGGACTAATTCTAATGAAAGTCGGACGTCGTACTTATTATTTTTATATTGACCTTACACTTCATTACATACACTTGCAAGTTCAGATCATATAACAAAACAATAATGAAAGTATTAATTATTTTAATATCAACGGCCTGACGTCCGTTACCCTTCGCTGGTTCTCAACTACTGAACTAAGAACTAAACTACTCTATTATTTTACTAGGATGAAAAAGCTCAAACGGGATTCGGGCCCTTTCAAGGTCGAACACCTGCAATCGTGTAGACAACAAATGTTATAAAAACACACATAAAAGAAGCCGCAGTCATACCGCCGCCGTTGAAATCAAAGTAATTTCAAAACCTTACATACTATTAACATCGTTATTTAATCTAATTAGACAGAAACTACTGGTAAAGGACAAATCTTGACAATAGGACGAACGTAAGCTCCATTCTTAGTTTTAACTAATACACTTCTAACATGGTTGTCTTTGCCTTTGTAAACATCAGTAATTCTAGCAAGACACCAAGATAAGGGTGGAACATTATCTTCCTTAACAAGGACTAAATCGTTAATTTTAACATCACATTTATGACTATACCATTTTTTGCGTTGTTGAAGTTCAGAAAGGTATTCTGATCTCCAGCGCTTCCAAAATATCTGTTTTATTTGATTAATTTGTTGCCAAATTTTTAATCGATTAAATTGTTGGTTGCTTACGTCGGCTTCAGGGAAAGAAGTTAAAACACTTCCGATTAGAAAATGAGAGGGGCTTAAATAATCAAAATCATCAGCATCATTATTTAGGGGACACAAAGGTCTCGAATTCAGTATGCCCTCAATCTGAATGAGTAAAGTATTTAACTCTTCATATGTTAAAGATGACGAACCTATCATTCTTTTTAAATGGTATTTCACCGACTTGACGCCAGCTTCCCATATGCCTCCCCAATGGGGTGAAAGGGGCGGAATAAATATCCACTCTATGCCGTCGTTAGCCATTTGACTGTATATTAATTCATTGCCGGGCTTTTTGTTAAACAAATTATATATGGCATTCAATTCTTGTTGTGCGCCTTTGAAATTACTACCGTTATCACTAAATATTTTAGCACATTTTCCACGTCGCGACATAAATCTGTTTAAAGCGTTTAAAAACGACCTTGTAGTCATATCGGTTACCAGTTCCAAATGAATGGCTTTAGTGCACATGCACACAAAGAGGCAAATATAGCCTTTAGTTATGATTGATTTTCTAATTCGAGACTGCCGTATATCTATGGGTCCAGCATAGTCAACACCAGTATGTAAAAATGGACGGGTTGGAGTTATCCGAACGCGAGGCAAATCTGACATTATTTGATTGGCTGTGCTAGCACGAAATTTAAAGCACTTGAGACACTTATGTGTTATTTGCTTAATCGCGCTTCGAGCGTTCAAAATCCAAAATCGCAACCTTAAATTTGCTAATAATAACTGCATGCCCGCATGAAATAATCGTTCATGCTCATAAATGATTATTAATCGAGTTACATGAGACTTATCTGGTAGTATGAATGGATGTCGTTGGTCCATCTTAATAGAGCAATGCTTCAACCGACCACCCACCCTTAACAAACCTTCATTGTCTAAAAATGGATTTAATAAACGTAATCGGTTATTTTTTAGATCAACATATGGTATTTTTTCACTAATCTCATTTAATTGCTCGATTTCTTTATAAAAATGCTCAGATTGAACACACCTGATTATAAATTTTAAAGAACATTGAAGCTCTATGGTAGAAATAAAATTTATTTTTCTTTGTTCTTTCTTATTTTTTATATTATTTATGAATCTAAATACATAACAAATTATCCTCTGTAACCGTCTGAAGGAGGAATAATTATTGAATAATTCATAAAAATAATTGTTTGTACATTTTTTAGAAAGACAACTTCGCGTTTGAGATCGTTTTTCTGGTAAATCTAATTTAATTAAATTTTCTACGCATTTATTAGGCCAATTGTCGACATTTAATGTTAACCACAGAGGCCCACGCCACCACAATGAATTATCCTTTAAAAGACTAGGTTCAATTCCCCGTGACAATAAGTCTGCAGGATTGTCAATTGAACTAACATGAAACCAATTAATTTTAGACGATAATTCCTGTATCTCAGATACACGATTGGCTACAAAAATATTCCAACGTGAGGCCTCTGATGCAATCCAGGCCAAGACTATAGTGGAATCAGTCCACAAATATGTTTGACTAATATTCAATTTTAACGTCAATTTGATTTTATTCATCAGTCGCGCAAGTAACAACGCACCACATAATTCCAACCTAGGTAAAGAAATTACCTTTAGGGGAGCTACGCGCGATTTAGAACAGACCAGTTTAACAGCTACACTGCCAAATTTATCCTGTGATCGTAAATAAATGACAGCTCCGTACCCTTTCATAGAAGCGTCTGAAAATCCGTGAATCTGAATATCAATCGCGTTTTCAACAAGAATTAAACGCTTTATTGAAATATTTCGTAAAGATATAAGTTGCTCTTTAAAGGGCAACCAAGCTTTCAAAATGTGTGGTGGAACTTGCTCATCCCAACCTATTTTTTCCTTCCATATCTCCTGCATAATCATTTTAGCTCGGGCGGTTATTGGACCTGTGAGTCCCAACGGGTCAAATATTTTTGCAATGCAAGATAAGACAGCTCGTTTTGTGAAACTAAAATTGATTTCATTAATAATTTCATCAGAAATCGATATTTCAAAATCATCACTTAATGAATTCCAAATAATACCTAAAGTACGCACGGATGATTTATCATTGCTTAAAGTAACACTCTGACTCTCGCGTTTATCAGGAGGAATATTTTTTAGCAACTCACATTCATTTGAACTCCACTTGTGTAGTTCAAACCCTCCTTTAGCAAGTAATTCGAGTAATTCGCATTGTATTTGCTTAGCTATTTCAATAGTGTCAGCACCCGTAATGATATCATCAACATAAGAATTATTTTTTAATGCTTCTGAAGCTAAAGGAAATTTATCACCCTCATCTGAAACTAACTGTAACAAAGCTCGTGTTGCAAGAAAACTGGCCGAAGCTGTACCATATGTCACTGTCGTTAATTGTAGACATTGGATAGGCTCATTAGGAGCATTTCTCCATAAAATTCTTTGTAGAGACTGAAATTTAGGTTTAATCATTACTTGCCTATACATCTTTGTTATATCCGCAGTAATTGTGTATCTATAGGTGCGATAACGCAATAAAATCGTTACAAGATCGGGCTGCACTACCGGTCCTACTAAAAGCAAATCATTTAGTGAAATTCCAGATGCACTAGGCGCTGAACCATTAAAAACAACAAGCAGTTTAGTCGTCGAACTTGTTTCTTTTATTACTGCATGATGTGGCATATAAAATGTATATTCCGTTTTATTATTTTCATTTAAATTTACAATTTTAGCATGACCTAATTTTAAATATTCATTTATAAAGGCTTTATAATCATGAAATAGTTGAGGATTTTTTATAAATCTTCTTTCTAAGGACAGGAAACATCTTAAAGCGTAATCATAAGAATCGCCTAACAAGTTTAATTTATTTTCAATAACCGGTAAGTCTACCCAATATCTACCTGAGACATCACGTGTTACCGAATTAATAAATTTTTCTTCACATATTTTCTCTTGCTCCGTTAAAAGTTGCTTCTTTTCGATTTCCTCAACATCCCAAAATTTGGACATGGTATCATTTAAAATTGTGATTGAACTAAGTAATGTTTTGTTTACTTGAGTATTAAAAATATTACTCGGTATAGACACAGCACCATGAATTACCCATCCAAATTCTGTGTTCTGTAACACAGGCCGGTCTTTACCCAAGTCAATTTTTCCATTTTTCATAGTTTTAGCAAATATTTCAGTGCCAAGTAGCATATCTATTTTACCCATTTTATTGAAACTTGGATCTGCTAAAATGATGTGACGAGGCCATTTCAAATTTTTTGGATCAAAATTACATTTAGGAGTATGGCCAGTAATATCTTTCATGACCCCAAATTTAGTTAAAAATTTATAATCCGAAATTCTGGATTCAACTGTAAGTTCTACTGTGTCTACAACATTTGTTGCAATACCTGAAACACCGTTAACCTGCCAATTGCAAGCTGATCGTTGCGCTCCTAAACTATTTACAAAGTCACTGGTGACATAATTTTTCTCACTCGCGGAATCGAGAAGCGCTCTACATGCATGCTTATTTCCGGTATTATCTAATACATAAACTAACGCTAAAGGCCACAATACTACGTTAGTATCATTGGTATTAAACATAATCTCATTGGAGCGTGTAAATGAAGTACAACTATCAGTTAAGGTAGGTTCTGCAGATCTCGTTTCTTTGACTTCTTTAGAAACCCCTGCCGCCGCCGCTGTCACAGTAGGTTTTTCATTATTTGAATCATGTAGCAACTCATTATGTCTTTTTCCGCAAATGGTACAATTTTCTTTCGAAAAACACTTATCAGACAAATGATTAACCTTTAAACATTTGAAACATAATCGCTTTTCTTTAGCAAAGTTTCTCCTTTGCTCCACTGAAATTTTTGAGAATTTTGAACACCTTTTTATGAAATGTGATTCGTTACAAAATGAACATTTTTTATAGGTATTATTGACTTGACTCGCATTGGCACTCGTTGTAGTACGCTTGCTTGTACTTTCATTATTACGTGAAGTTACCTCTACACTTGAGCATCGATCCTCTAAGAAATCTAAAAATGTTTGTAACTTCGCAAATTCTAGTTTGTTTCTCCCTAATTCATAGGCCTGTACTATGCTATTATCTAATTTTTGGGACAATATATGAACCAACATGATATCCCAGTGTTCAACCGGTGCGCCTATGGATTCTAAAGAATTATAATGCTGCCCAAATTTGCTTAAAAATAAACGTAAACCTGAATAATTTTTGCCTACGTGAGGCAAATCAAAAATACCATTCATATGAATTTTTAAAAGCATTGCTTTATTGTCATAGCGCTTAGTTAACGTTTGCCATGCCTTATCATAATTCTCCTCAGAAGCATGTAAACATTCGATTAATTTGGAAGCTTCTCCTCTCAAAGAACTCTTTAAATAGTACAACTTTTTAATTTTAGAAATACTAGGACACTGATCCACCAAATTGACAAAGAGATCTTTAAAATTATGCCATTCATTATAGTCCCCTTCAAAGTGAGGCAACTCTATATTAGGCATACCTGAATCATCAATATGTTTTGTGCCCGCGACACTCGAAATCCGAACACCGCTAGCAGTAGCAGGCGTAACAAGTTTAGTTTTCTTTTCAATTAAATCGGTTAAACGACTTTTTAGCTCTAGATATTTATTCTCTATGATTTCACGATCTGAATTTTGTTCAGATTCGTCTCTTATTTCTAAATTAGTCTGGATTTCGTCATATCTAACATATAACTCTTCTAAATGAGTTAATCTTACTTTTAAGTTACTTACAGTAATTTCATCATTTACTTGTTCGATAAATTTTTCAAGCCGTGTTATGCTTGCTTTCACTGAGCCGCGTTTGGCTACCAACGTTTGTATTTCAGTAGACATTATTATGTTTAGGACAACTGACTAACTTTAAATCTTAATAACACAAATATTTTGCGCGCTACGCTTAACTTAATAACTACCTACTAATACTTTTACAAATTTTCCTTAATCAGGTATTATTATTACAATAAACCATAAATTGCGAAAATCAAGGGTTTATCTGCATAAATTTAACTTCCGTTTCCCTGTGGACACACTGTACACTTGAGTGACTTAAAACACTAAACTCAAGCGTCTTCCGACGGTGGACGGCGTAGAAATAAAAGCTTTTTACATACCAAGGCCACGAAGCTCTTCTGCTACCTCGTACCTATACTTCGGTGACGACGAGACGACAATCCCTGCTCTGTTCTCCTGGGCTTTACTGTTGCCGGTACCGCTGAAGCTGCTTCCCAGGACCACCTCCTAGACACTTCGATCTGCTGCTCTATATTGGATACCACTACAACCTCTCACAGAATGACGATTATCGACTATGTCGACCACACTAAGTTTTATTTAGGACTGTATTTTTAATTACTATTTAGTTATTAACACATAGTAATAACATTCATAGGTTTTTCTCTCATCGGGCTCGATTGACCAAATATTAACTAGACCTCGCAGGACTAATTCTAATGAAAGTCGGACGTCGTACTTATTATTTTTATATTGACCTTACACTTCATTACATACACTTGCAAGTTCAGATCATATAACAAAACAATAATGAAAGTATTAATTATTTTAATATCAACGGCCTGACGTCCGTTACCCTTCGCTGGTTCTCAACTACTGAACTAAGAACTAAACTACTCTATTATTTTACTAGGATGAAAAAGCTCAAACGGGATTCGGGCCCTTTCAAGGTCGAACACCTGCAATCGTGTAGACAACAAATGTTATAAAAACACACATAAAAGAAGCCGCAGTAACACATTTCGCTTCAGTATTTTGGCAATCAGAAGTGTTTGGCAGTCAGTACTATTGATTCCGTTAGCAATGTTTCTCGTAGGAAAATAACCTATCTGAAGTTTAATTAATTTGACAGTTTTCGTGGGAGGTGCTTGTCTCGTTAGTGCAATCTCATATCGTTAGATAAAAAATGAGAAAGAAGTTGGGACGGGCGCGACTCGAGATTTTCGAAGACGAAATAGACGTAGGAGTCGACGTACGGTCTCGAAAAAAATCTCAAAGGATTAGAGAAAGGACGGAACTTTCGCGTGAAGCGGTTCCGAAACTTTGTGTATTCGGCGACGGAATTTAGAGCGAGACAGAATCGACGCGTTTTAATATATATGGATGTGGTGCATCATATAATCGTATCGTTAGCGCATATAAGTGCACCCACAATGATAACGTTACCGTTACCAGCGTTAACTCTTTAAATCAGTGATGTGCCGGATAATTATCCATTTATAATTACCCGGATAATTATCGATAATTATCCGTCGGCTAAGAATCCTTTCAAAATTAGCAGACTAATTATTATAGTGCCAGTGGTAAAAATCGCCTCATATAGGGAGGTATATTGGAACTTTTATTTATTTTTTAATTTAATTTAGTTTGTTTTATTTTTTATTTTTTAATTTGTACGATTATTTTTATTTTTGATGTACTTAATGGGGTGACTTAATTAAATGATGGGGATTGCGGTACTATAAACTAAAATACAAAATAATCCCTATCTCTATATTTAATTTCTCCTTATCTATGACTTATAATATGATGACCTAATAATACCTATTATGTTTACCTACCTAGTGAAGGTAAGAATAAATAGGTATTTTATTGGTAATTGCGAAAAAGTTATTCTGATGAGTGAAAAATTAAAAAACTGCATATTCTGCTAACGGCACGGATTTCTTAAAATAAACTGGATGGCTGATTCCTAACTATCATTTTGTCAACTGTAAGGTGGTCGCCATACTGTGCTAACATTCCATTGGCTAGTTTTCAGCTAATGATGTTGAGGTATTTACAGAGGGAAATTTTGAAAATAGTTTGGTGAGATATGGGCATATGACTAACTAAATATTACTTATATGGATGGATATGGGTATAAAATATGTGCACTGTTGTAATAAAAATACTTTATCAGCGGGTCTAAAAAGTTAACTTAATATAGGGTTATATCAAAGATTAAATTGTATTATTTGTGCATTAGATATGACGAGTAATTGACAGGACTGGACTCAAGAGTTATATTTGTGCAGCAAAGGTACACATAATTTTTTTCTATTTATAGTGCATTTAAAATAATTGGAATCATCTCTTTTTAATTTGACTTGAAATGATTTTCGACAAAGTTGAAATTTATGTGCTTGTAGACACTCCCTACATGTACAAATCTTCCAATGGTATGTCTGGTAGGTACCTATGTATATTAAATTCATTGACGACACTCTTTATTTCTCCTGTTACAACTTCATTTTTTAAATAAATTATACATTAGCCGGAATTATAACTGGTTCATAATAGTTACTTGTCTAAACATAACTTAGTAACTAACCCAAAAAAATTTAAAGTAACATGGTTTGTCAACCAAGTATTTGAACCTTGTCTGATTGCAGTATAAAAATTAGTTAGAATCAGTTTTGTATATTATTTTGAGGAATTCTAATATCGATACCTTTTTGCCAAAATATCGTAAGTCACTCACTAAATTTTACCTTTGGCTACTTACGACAATTCTGCCACTCTGCCTATTACAGTTCTGTTACTTACGATAAAATGTATGCAGTTACTTAACCGTGAAACATTTAAATACGCTTACATATTTATGGATCTATCTACCTCTGCCAAGATGTGTATTTGCATATTATACTTACGATAGATCCAGTCATTTTCATGGAAAATGTCAATTACGATAGTTTGGCAAAAAGGTATCGATATAAGGTAGGTATTTATCCAAGAATTAGACATATGTTTGTAGTTATTTTAATTGTGGCAGGAGCTGCATATATAAAAAGCCACGATGAAAGTAGCTGCACGTCTTATCAGTAAAAATGGCACTAAAAAAATATTTTTTAACTGAATGACATTATACAATTAGTAATGTCAAGTAGTTATTAATCAAATTTATACTTTACACTGTTAAGATATATTAAATATTCTGAATGAATATGGATAGGTGAATTATAAGTACCTATTATATATTAGGTATTAAAAAATAACCTGTGAAAATTCCACAGGTATTATACAGGGTGTCCCACGGTGACGATCCATTAAAAGTATCTGGAGAACTAATTAAGCTATTAATTTGAAATTTGAGGTGAAGTCAAAGTGGGCCATGATCTACTTGATGAAAATATTTTCTAGTTTCTACCACTTCCGGTTACACCGGAAGTCGATATTAACTTCGTTATTTTGAATGGGACGCCCTATATATTATTTAATTTATGAATTCTACGTGAAATTCTAAACACATTTCATGTAGGATGTCCTATACCTATCTTCAACATTTTTTGAAATATTGACAAGTGAATATTGACATTTTTCAACTTTGACACCCTGTAAAATCTAAACAGTTTGAGATGAAGCAAAACGGTTTGCACATTTCTATCTTAACTTTTCATAAGCTATCGTTTGACACTAATTTCAGATTTTCTAGAAATTTAAAATTTTCGATTAAATATAATCTCTTGGTTAGATCTGAAATTAGTGTCAAACGAAAGCTTATGAAAAGTTAAGATAGATAGATAGGTATAGGACATCCTACATGAAATGTGTTTAGAATTTCACGTAGAATCCAAAAATGAAATAATATATAGGGCGTCCCATTCAAAATAACGAAGTTAATATCGACTTCCGGTATAACCGGAAGTGGTAGAAACTACAAAATATTTTCATCAAGTAGATCATGGCCTACTTTCACTTCACCTCAAATTTCAAATCAATAGCTTAATGGGTTCTCCAGATACTTCTAATCGACCCTCACCGTGGGACACCCGGTAACACTGTTGTATAATTATAATTAAACTTTTATTACATTATAGTTACTTTCATTATATGAATTTAAGTATTATATACAGAGCCTTTAAGAAATAATTAGAAAAAATGTTATGCATTTTATTACCTAGAATGTACTAGTTATTTTTGAAAGGCCCTGTATATAATACCTAAATTCGTACAATGAAAGTAACTATAATGTAATACAAGCTTAGTCTTTAACATAGGTACTTCAGATGTTTATTAAAAACAACATTTACTTATTCAGTTTCACTATAACATGATAAAAGTACTTGGATTGTAACGAAACATGTTACTTTAATTACACAAATGTTGCGTCAATGCAAAGTTTGTTTTACATAAGAAATGTGTTCTTGTAAACTAAAACCACCTAAAAGTATATTTCAAACAATAAATAAAACAATTATAATTAAACTTCGACGCTTTCCAACGATAAAGCAAACTTTGCGCCATATACATTTTAAAAATCTTTCCACCATGTAACGTCATGCGCGAAAGCATACGAAATTAAGACGCGTTAATATCATGGCCGCGATTCTTTAATGACGATACGACAGTGATACGATATCGAATCGTATAAATAGCGATTCTCTTTGGAAATCGACTCCTCGACTATAAAGTAATCTAACCTAAAAATGGTCGATAGTAGTGATGTAAAGTATCGTTACTTTAAGGACTTGTTCCAAATCGTTACTTTACTTACTAGGACTCGTTACTATAGACTAGTTACTTTGGAACAGTTACTTTTTAGTTTTAAACAACTACCAACTATACTAGTATTTTCTTTTCGTGGCGGTTTTTAGTACGTAGTCCTAGTCTAGTACCTACATCTACCTTGACTAGGACTCGATACTCCAGAATTATTATTACTGCAAAAAAAATGTAATTAATGTTCAATTTCCATTAAAGAGTTTAAAAGACGCGACTTCTTTCTCTTCGACAAATATTTATGTTATTGTTAAAAAAACGAAGGGGGTAAAGACATTTAATCATCATGAAATTCAACAAAAAAACATTTCCTAATAAAAAAAAATAAATTAAGAATGAGTCCTTCAATATTCCAGTATCCACCTTAGCGCCCGCCGCAAAAGTAGCGAGTAACAAGTCCTTTCAGGAATCGGGACTAGTTACTTTAGTTACTTGCTTAGTAACAGTTACATTGTAACAGTTAGTTACTTTTTTTACATCACTAGTCGATAGCTTTAGAGGTGTCGTCCAGCGTAAATGATATGTAGCATCTTCGTCTAATACGGTGGTGGTTATTTTATATAAATAAAAATATAAGTTGTTATAGGTATATGTACATTGATATAAAAGAGCATAAAATTCTTTTTGTTTTGTGGTGTGGAGCATAATCATTTAGCAAAGACAACACATCTATAATCTGTGGACAACACCTTTAGTTACAATACAATGTTCTTTAAAATGCAGGATATACATTGGGAAATTTTTATTAATTTCGTAGAAGAGTATAAAAGTTTAGCAGCAGGAAAATTTGTAAACTCTCCTGCTAACTCTTCAACTGTTTATTTAAACGAAACAATTCGATAAACCTTCGTTCAGGCAAATCAATAAATGGGTTGTTGTTGTTAGTTGTACGTAATTGTCTTCTTAATGCAATTAATCTCCTATTTTGCCTTCGTCTTTCATTGTGATCAACGTGCCATCGAGCTCGTTCATTAAATATAGGTAACATATGATAACAAGATTAACAAGTTCTATAATTAAAGACGAATTTAGTAGCACTTCCACTTTTCATAAATAAAATATATTATCATGGACCAGTTTAGAGTTACCACGATTGTCGTTTTATATCTCTGATCAAATATGTATTTGGTCGGATTTTTACTGGGATTTTCATATAATTATAAACTTTTAGTGAACAAAACAAAGTAAGGTTTAATACAAGTCAAAAATCAATCCTAAACCGCAGTGTTGCCAACAGAATCTCTATTTTTTCGCGTTTAAATTGGGTATCGAAACGATAGTGAACTGGAATAATTTTAAACACAATCGTACTGACGATATCGAAAACTGGGGTCGTATCGTTATTGAAATCGTATCGTAGAATCAGAATCCGGCCCCTGAGTAAGCAACACTTTATACATACTTTACAAACTGGTTACAGCGCCCTCTATAGCATGCAAATGACTTCCCATTTTTATTTAATTATTATGTTGAAGAAAAATTAGAAAAGAAAACCCTTGCACCAATAGGAACAGTCAAGGGTGAGTACCTACTTTTGAGAACAATTTTTGCCTAATGAGTTACACTGAAAAACCAAATACACAATACGTATAATCACTATCACAAAAACAGAAGGCTACACCTGACGCTTTAGATACTTTGTTTATGTTTATATAACTTATTTAAATAGAAAATCTAACGGAAAACTAATATCCAGAACTTTTCTAATTCATATAGTATGTTGCGTTCAGAGCCGCACCAAGGGTAGCTGCCGCCGGGGTGCAGAACTTTTGCCGCCGCCCAAGCAGCATTCTATAAGTTAATCACTAAATAATGGAGTGATAATTCGATAAAATAAATATGAAAATATAAAAAAACATTAATAATAATAAAAATAAATATATTTTTCTTCAACAATTAACAAAAAACAAACAATATTAAAAACAACAATAACAATTAACAAAAAATTAACAATATTAAAAAACAAAAAATAGCTAAGAACAGGAACTTAAATAGTCTTTATTTAAATATTTAGTTTCTTAAGTCATTATTTAAAAACTATTTTTCGGGTATTTCTTCTTGCAAATTCCTCAATCAAATCAAACATATCTAGGTTTTTTGAAATTTGACTTTCGGTACTTATTACAGCTAAATGAGATAGTCTATCTTATGCCATGCAAGAACTCAGGGTAATTTTTTATTTTGAGAAAAGATCTCTCGCCAGATATTACTGTCACGGGTATGGTTAATAATATTCTCAAAGCTATCGATACGTTGGGGATTTATCATTTATCATGTAATTTTTTAATAAATATTCTAAAACTGCTAAGGGGGTCATTTCTAGATTAATATATTATACCGCAAGGTTTTAAATTTCATCATACATATATGTTAGCGTTCCTTCTTCTCGAGGGGCATCGTGGAGGTGGAGCGAGTCATGCTACGCATGACTACTTCAAAATTCGCATGTGTTACTTTAGTTTAAGAGTAGTCTCTACGATGTATTGTCACGTTAGCTTGGAGTGGTGGAAGGGTAGATCAATTTGTATCTAATAAATGGTTGTGTTTATCAAATCGTTTTACTAAGGGTGTTACTACCCCTTGAACTCTTACATCAGAAGTGGGATGCTACCCTAAAGGATTAAAAACCAAAAAATAATTGAGATAATAGTGAGAAATCAGTGATTAAAATGGCGGAAGAGCGTCCACAGCTCGACAGTATAATGTGCGAAATTGGACAATAACCACGAGGAGAAAGAAATCCGCTAGTGCGGTTTTCAATTTGGCACAAGTAAATTATTGGTAGGAAACGCCGCTACCTTTAACTGATACACCATACGAGCAGATATAGGCCACATTCCAAATAAGCTCCTAGGTACGTGTACCGTACACTTCAGTACATGTACTGTACTCGTTTAAATGGAACAATCTTTCTGTTTGTGAGGTTATGTTACGCGGTTTCACAAGTGTCCCGCCCGGTGTTATTTATTTTAAAAGAAACCACTATTACTTTTAGTTTAACTATCTTTATTTAACTTCATCCATCTACATTATATTTTTCAACACAGTACAAAAAAAAAACACAGATTACAAAAACAGAATCCGACAACTAACTACTGACAAACTTAAAACCTTTTTCCTCTTCTTCTTCTACTTAATTTTAGCGGTCTTTAACACTAACACCCCTCCTCGCTAAAATCTTTCAGTCCTAGATTTGTCTTATGTCTAGAAAATACTTTTATGGGCAAACCCTTCATCAACATATCAGCTTGATTTTCCGTAGTTGGGATATACTCTACATCGACGAAGCCTTTCTCCATTTACAAAGTTGTATTTTAGATCTAGGTGTTTGACTCTTCTATTATTAGGTACCTGGATTCTTAATTATGTTTATACACCCCTGATTGTCTTCATACAATTTTAACATACTTACATCTACTCCTAAATCATTTACAATTTTTTTTAACCACAATCCTTCCGAAACACTTGCACATAAAGCTACGAGTTCAGCTTCACTAGTTGACAAGGCAACACAGTTCTGCTTTCTCGTGGCCCAACTTACTACATTTCCAAATAACTTAAATGTGAAACCTGAAACTGATTTCCTGTCATTACAATCTCCTCCCCAATCGGAGTCAACATATCCTACTAGGTCAATATCTTGGGATCTCCTATACTCTAAACCCAAATTAACTGTACCCTTCAAATATCTTAAAACCCTCGTTAAATAGTTAAATGTCATATCACTTGCCCTATCCTGAAACCTACTAAAGAAATTTAATGCAAAACATATATCTGGACGACTTCCCAACATTAGGTACATCAAACACCCAATAAGTTCTTTAAATGGTTTATTTGTTTTTGCATCTTCAGCCTTGCATAACTCTAAATTCAATTTCGGTTGAATGGGTAAATAAGATTTTTTGCACTTATCATAACTAAATCTTTTCAGCAATTTATCTGTATATCTAATCTGACTTATTCTTAATATCCCTTCTTCTCTTTTATAATCTATTTCAAGGCCCAAAAAATACTTTAATTCCCCCTTATCTTTTATTTCAAATTTAGACATTAAGTTCTTAATTTTATTTATAACTTCTATATTTGGACCTGTGAGGATTATGTCATCAACATACAATAATAAGTAAACCTTTATCAGATACCTTCATGTAAAGACAGAAATCATTCTCAGACCTCCTAAATCCTAACTCTACTAAAAAGTTATTAATTTCAATATTCCAGCACTTAGGTGCTTGTTGGAGTCCGTATAATGGTTTACTTAGCTTACAAATTTTATTTTCATTTGCTGTCACACTTTGAGGAAGATGAATATAAATATTATCTGCCAGTTTTCCTTGTAAAAATGCTGATTTTACATCTAGTTCTACAAAATGAAATTTAAACTGGTTTCCTATAATCAATAGAGCTCTAAGTGTAATCATTTTTAAAACAGGTTAGTAAATGCTTTCAAAAATATCATTTTGAGCGAAACCTCTAACTACCAATCCAGATTATCACCTCAAATTTTTCATATGGTTTATAACTGAAAACCCACTTTGTGTCTAGAATCTGAACATTATCGGGTTTCTTAATAATATCCCATGTTTCATTTTTATTTATAGAATCAATTTCTCTCTGAACTGCACCAAGCCACTTATCTCTATCAAATCTCTTTTTAACATCATTAAAATCTATAGGTATATTTTCTAACAAACTGATGGCCTCAAAAGCCATGTATATCTCATAGTCCCTGAACTTTTCCGGTAACCTAATCTCTCTTTTATTTCTTAAATAATCACATTCGTTGAGTGTATTATTTCCTGTTCCTGATTTAATCTCAGCTGGATTCTCAGAATCAGATAATTCACTAAAGTCATCATCATTTTCACATATATTATTAGTGCTAATCTTTGTCTTGTAAAAGAAACTATTTTCATCAAACTTAACATCTCTCGATAGAATGATCTCATTATTAACCGTGTTTAACAATCTATACCCATTTTGTGTTGTTATAAATAAATAAACCTTTCAGAATTAGGCTTTAATTAACAAATTCCAGCACATATAGAATATATGACAAGTAATAAATGACAATATTATAACATGTGAATTTATAAACAAACTTAAGGATAATGTGATTTTATAACAATATATGACATTCTTCCCGCCTTAATTAATGACTAATGTAGTTTTCTAAATATTTAGGAGGTATTCTTTTACGCTGAGGTCTATCACTATTGTCTCGATTATTTTGATCAATTACAGTAGTTCTAGTGCTTAAAGTGCTTGCGTTCCCTTCTGAAGAAGAAGAAGAGTTTGAATCTTGCGAAGAAAGATCATAACTTTCTACCAAAGAATTTTCATGTTCTATTATGCGGTTTCTCAAATCTGATATCTTCAGATGATCAGATTGTGGTTGTGGCATTACTTGGGAATCTTCTTGACATTCGTGTATGCTTTCGTCTATATTTGTATTCTCCCAGTCTGTATTTCCACGAGGAGCTAATTGACGAAGAGAGACTGTTGTCTCTCTACCATTTTGAAGAAGAACGTGCGCATATTCTGGATTTGCTTCAATAAGCTGCACTTCTTCCACTAGAGGTTCGTATTTATTAGCCCTAATATTTTTTTTCATTAATACTGGACCAGGATGAGATAACCATGTAGGTAAAGACGAACCATTAGACGATCTTCTAGGATGACTAAACATTCGTTCATGAGGAGTAGTATTTGTAGCTGTACATAGAAGGGATCTAATAGAATGTAGAGCTTCTGCTAAAACAACTTCCCACTGACTTGTCTTTAACCCCTGAGACTTTAAGGCTAACAATACAGTTTTCCATATTATACCGTTATATCTTTCAGCTTGCCCATTACATTGAGGATTATAAGATGTTGTACGACTGGTTGCTATACCACAGGTATCAAAAAATTGTTTCAGTTCATGCGATAAAAAGGATGTTCCTCTATCAGAGTGGACATACATCGGCATTCCGAAAATTACAAATAATTGACGTAAACACTTGATAACAGTGGCTGAAGTTAGATCAGTACAAGGAAAAGCAAATGGAAATCTTGAATATTCATCAATCACAGTTAAAATATATTTATTATTTGTGGATGAAGGTAATGGACCTTTAAAATCGATATTCAATCTTTCAAAAGGTGAAGTAGATTTGATTAAAACTTCTTGTTTTTTACAGAATCTAGGTTTTAATTCTGCGCAGACAGGACATGATGATATTATCTTTCTAATATCTTCAACAGAAAAAGGCATATTTTTACATCTAACCCAGTGGTACATTCGAGTTATTCCTGGATGACACAAGGCTTTATGTAAATCAACCAAAACTTTATTATAATGTTCTGTTATTGCTGAAGAAATTCGTGACAAAGTGTCTGCAACATTATTTTCTTTTCCTGGTCGATAGACAATATCATATGAAAAACAAGATAATTCTAAACGCCATCTCATTATTTTGTCATTTTTAATCTTACCATGTAATTTATTATCGAACATAAATGCAACGGATCGTTGATCAGTAATTAATTTGAAATGTCTGCTCATAAGAAAATGTCTCCACTTACGGAGGGCTTCCACTATAGCGTACGCTTCTTTTTCAATTGAAGAATGTCTTAACTCACTCCTTGAAAGAGTTCTAGAGAAAAACTTTCTGAACTTCCAGTGTCCACCAAGGCATCTGAAACTCGTCCATTTATTTTAACTTTCAAAATAGACTTTGAGAGGCAAACAGGTACATTAGCACAAATTGTTGCAAGGGTGGCAGCTGAAGTATGCTTCATTATTTTATTGTTACTATGGGAATTGCACACCTTTGTAAAATGTCCCTTTTTTCCACAATTATGGCAGATAGAATTTTTGGCAGGACAATTTATTCGTAAATGTCTGCTATACCCACAATAGAAACACTTAGATATAGCAGTAGCAGAACTTGAGTCCTCTTGAAGTTGTTCTTTATTCATTCCAGAAGTATTTATAGATTGTTCTTTTCCTATAGCAGAAACATTTATAGGATGTAGAGGAGATGTATATAATTCAGAATGATGGTGTGCCATCTCTAAAGCTCTAGCTTTGTCAAATGCTTCATTCAACGTGATATATGTACTTTCAAGCAAACGCTGACGAATATGAGATGAAGTTAATCCACTGATAAAAGAATCTCGAACAAAATCATCTCGGTACTGATCTGCAGAAATAGCTTTAAAGTCGCAGTCTTTGCTTAACTGCTTCAATATTTGTAAGTACTGATCTATAGATTCACTGGATTGTTGCTTTCTTGTTGCAAGAGTATATCTGGCAAATATTTCATTCTTTGGTTTAATATACAAATTGTTTAAATTTTCTATAGCTTTGTTATATGTTTCAGCTTCACTGATGTATTCATAGACTGACGATCCAATGTAATTTATTAAAAGATTTAATTTTTCTGTATCGTCGGCGATCTTGGTAGCTTCTAGAAAGTTCTTGAATGTTCTGAACCAATGTAACCATTGATGAGCCGCTCCAGTAGAGTTAGGTTCAATTTCAAATTTTTCTGGTTTGAGTAGTTTATCCATTGAATTTGTTAATTAAATTGTTATAAATAAATAAACCTTTCAGAATTAGGCTTTAATTAACAAATTCCAGCACATATAGAATATATGACAAGTACTAAATGACAATATTATAACATGTGAATTTATAAACAAACTTAAGGATAATGTGATTTTATAACAATATATGACATGTGTATAACCTAACAAAATACACTTCTCAGTTTTAACATCAAACTTATCCCTAAACTGTTTATTTATATGACTATATACTACACAGCCAAAAATTCTCACATTACTGATATTCGGTTTCTTACCATACCATACTTCAGCTGGAGTGATATTTTCTCTTAAACTTTCAGTAGGTCCTCTATTAATAATATAAGCTGCTGTTCTTATTGCCTCTCCCCAAAACATTTTATCAACCCCTGAATCTATTAACATAGCCCTAGATCTTTCTACTAACGTTCTATTCATACGCTCTGCCTTTCCATTCTGCTGGGGGGTATACGGTATCGTATAATCTAAAATAATTTCTTTGTCCCTACAGTAATTTTTAAACTCTCTTGAAATATATTCCCCACCATTATCGCAACTAAACCTTGAAATTTTAGTGTTAAATCTAGCCTGTGCCATTTTTAAATAATCCTTGAAACAATCTGATACTTCTGATTTCTGTTTAATTAAATATACAACCGTGAAATTTGAAAAATCATCTATAAAACTCACAAAATATTTGGATTCATCATGAGCAACCGGTGTAATAGGTCCGCACACATCAGAGTGAATGATTTCTAAAATTATAGTACTTCTCTCTCTACTCTTAAACGGCAGTTTTGTCATTTTTGCATTTATACATGCTTCACAGAACTCTACTTTATTAAATTTTAAGTCTTTATTTAAACCATCTACTAAATTTTGCCTAGCTAACTTTTCTAACCCTGAATAGTTAATTGTGACTAATTACCATCTGACCCTGACAGTCCAAACGAGATTTCGTATAGATTATCTCTATATCCGATACATATACATTTACTGTTTCTATCTATAATTTTTTAATAAATTCCTGCGTCATCGGCGATGGTGCCGTTGTTGTGATACATTCCTTCACATCCTGCTGGTCTAAGACCGCAGTCACCCTAAACTTCCAGTTATCAAAATTCTTTCCTTGAAACGGTACAATTCCATATTTGTCCAACGACAACGCCATTTTACTTTTTCAAACCTTTCTTTCAGTTGTATTACTTATACAACTTTCACTGTTGCTTCTTGATTACTTTCTGCAGCCAAATGCCAAATATCTTCTGCTCTGCTTTTTCTGGGGACTCTATTTTGTCTCTGGAATCTCTGGGGTCCCTGGGCCCATAACCTGTTATTTATTTTAAAAGAAACCACTATTACTTTTAGTTTAACTAACTTTATTTAACTTCATCCATCTACATTACTGTTTTCAACACAGTACAAAAAAAACCACAGATTACAAAAACCGAATCCGACAACTACTGACAAACTTAAAACCTTTTTCCTCTTCTTCTTCTTCTTAATTTTAGCGGTCTTTAACACTAACATCCGGCACATAGGTGCACTTCGAGAACACATATTAATGGTACAGTTGTAGAACATGTGTACGCGCTAACTGGAACGTGTGAGCCCGAAACTGTTTTGCGGGCAGCAACATTAGAAATGTGTTTATGTTTGAAAGCAATGATCCAGTGCCCAGACATTGAGAGGTCTTGTTAATTTGAAATTAAATAAGAAGTTGCTGACGGTATGGAATTGTATACCACGACCTGTTTAACATTCTTGAAGTGACGAGCACAGCTGGCGGTGACATAATAATAGTAAGATTTCAGGATTGGACACGCAAATTTAACATAGTATGAAAGGATAGTAACTACTATTTTATGCGAAGACTGTAGATTGTTGATGTAAAAATTGTCCGTTGTATTTAAAAGTCATGATCCTGCTCGCATTCAAAAAGTTTATCAGAAGGCAATTTATCCGTTTCCAATGTGGACTATACAATCACATGGCTGATGAGCGTAAAAGGGAAGACGGAGCCATTCCGTTTTCCGGAATAAAGCGAAACAGATGGGGATCACCTAACTGTAGGAGTTGCAAAGTAGGATGTAAGGTCTAAAGCAGTAACAAAATTCTCAGCGGACGTGACCCGCCACTAAACATGAAATATACTTGGGACATTTTGTAACATTGCAAACAAGCAACAGCAAGAATGGTTTTTAATAAAATACTTAGTGCGTTTATAAAACACGACTTTTCATATCTTTCATAAAATCGGTATAATGACCTGCAATATGTGAAGTTAAGGTTATTAGGTACTTTTCATAAAACTAGACACTTTTGTATATTAAATGCGGGTCCTGATATCAGACTTCAGGTAACTTTAACTCCCTTTTAGCAAGAATGAGTTGCAAGTCTCATTCTTTATTTCTTCAATAATGGTGGACATCTGACAAACCTGTGCCGTCATCAGTAGAACAAAACCATATTTATAATTTTTAAAACTGATTTCTCATCATTAGTGCGCCAATTATAATAACTTATTTCCAACCATACGAATAAAACACCACTATAACATTATAGTTATTTGTTTAACTAGTACAAAAAATATACCTACGTTTTCGGGACGAGGGAAAGGACGACGCGTAGCGGGGAGTCCGGCAATTTTACGAGTCCCGAAAACGTATTTTTTGTACGAGTTTAACATAATATTTTTTTTCAACCGCTTCTAATTAGCATCTCCAGCTTACCGATTCATCGTAGTCACTATATGTTTCTATTTTTCCCTTTAATTAAACTTCAATATATTATGTGACATTCAATGTCAATGTCAAATTACTTTTTGGTACTATACAACTGACACAACTGTACAATAATCTCTTTTTTAGGCAACTATTACAAAAAGTGACATTTTAGGGATCAAGTAGCGTCCGTAAAATGTTGCTTTTTAGTGCATATCTGTCAAATTTACTTCACGGCCGCATTTACTTCACGGCCGCTTTTACTTTACGTACTCATCTGTAATACGAGCACCATGATACAACTACACAGATATGCTCATAACTTTCGTTTGTTCTGCGATGACGTCATTCGTGAGGGAAAAATGGCGATGCGATGCGAAAATTCTTAAGGGCAGTGATAGGTATCATAGATTACATAGATTTAGATAGGAATCTTCTATTACCGACAAGGCGACGCCGAAAGAGGTAGTAGGTATTGGGCCACTACAGCGTGGGAAAATTTTGATGACCGTGTGAAAAATGTTGAGCTAACAACGCCCACGCACTGGTAGACATATGTTAAAAAGACTTATCTTATGAAAAGGCGGTACGCCTTTGTCGGTGTACCATCAAAGTGAATTGTTAGCTTATAAAAAGGCGGTATATCTTTAGCGGCATACATCAAAGAGAATTTTCATTCCACGAAAAGGTGATATACCTTAATAGCTGCATCCATCAAATTTTCACTACTTACTAACTTTTAGAAAATGAAACAGAGATCCATACGGATTTTCATATGATCTATGAGGGGGAGGGCATTTAATAGTAATAATATTTGTTATTAATATTTTTATTGAAAACGAATATCAAACACAGTACATTAAATTACAAGTATTAGATAAAATATAGGTTACACAAAAATATTAAAACTAACAAGCTCTAACTATCATGATAAAGTTAAATGACATATCACTGATTCTATTATATGTTTCTTAACCTTTCAAAGAGTAATAAGTTTAAAAACATGAAAATTACAAAGTATATGTAATAAATAATACAGAGCAGGTACCTATAATTAAATTAGCATTTCAGTTTTTTATGTCCATAAGGTGTAGAATTAAAGTCTGTCGAAAACACACGTTTGGATGAAGTAGTTTTGAATAATTTTGTTTCCTGGCTGCTGATAACTCTATGATCCCTTGTTTGCCTAATATTCATAGAAGTTATGGGAATGGGTTCGAAGTTCGAATCTTCCTCAATTGTTCTAGCTCTCATCATGATACAACTACACTGATATGCCTATGCGCATGGGGGCGTGGTCTATCGATGAGTGTGACGTCAGTTTTGATACAAAATTAAATAAAATACTTGTAAACAAAGATAACGAAATAAAAGAAACGTCGATTATGGAATTATAATACACGATTCATACAGGGAAACTAAAATAATACTTGATTAATATCAATCTTTCTTATTTTAATTCAAACCGCATTCTGTGTACCGATCTACCTACCGAATATAATTCTAACCTAAATTTTATAATTTGAAGAGATAATAAGAAGCACTACTGTAAATAAACACCACCCTATAATATAAAAATGACAACTTGATAACCCTCGGACCTCACAATTATAATAATACGGGAATACAATTGACAAACACGAAAATAATTATATCACTGACAGTCACGTTGACAGTAACGCATTTGAATTTTCGCCATTTTAGCATCAAGAATGACGTCGTGCGCAGAACAAACGAAATTTGGTCAAGTTATGAGCATATCAGTGTAGTTGTATCATGGCTCTCATAGTGTAGAAATTTATTAAATTGGAAGCATTATAATTAAGACAGAAACCCTTAACTTTACATATTGTATAGTATGTATTATATTTAGGGCTAAAAACTATATAACTATAACTCTTAGGGCCAGCCGAAGCGAATGCAACTATATAACTTCCGGGACCATATTCTTCAAGCTCATCTGTCATATCTCCCAGAAAACTCCCTGCGGGCACGTCGGGATCACCTTCTCTTGAAATATAGATAACAGAATCGGTATCATAATACAAAACTCTATCAGCAAGCTGTTCTAGATAGCTGTATAGCTTGAGGCGGGCTTGAGCGGTAACATAAGCAGCAATACATTTATTAACCGTAGATAAAGGGTTCGCAGCTTCTTCTATATATTCCCATGATACTATAAGGACCTCATCATTTACTTCTTGAACATTATTTACATAAACAGAGGGATCATTAACAAGATTGTATAATTCGTATGGTTGTCTAATTATAGAGGTTTTAGGTTGATTCTCGCGTTGACCAAATTTTCCCCAGAAAGAGTTCAATAATAATTTGGCTAAGGATCTTAAACCAGAATTTTTCACGATTTTGGAGAACTCGAGCTGTATTCCTTCTATTTTTAAAAAATCTTTTATATACTGATCTTTTTCTTCCTGGGTAACACAGTTTGATTGCCATCCTGAAGCCTCAGTCTTCATCTTCACGAACTTATTCATCATGTCTGTGAATAAACCTGTAAAGTTTTCAACGCCATCATATTGCATCACTTCGTAGGACCAAACCTCATATATTTCTAAAATCTTATAACCTTTCTCTACAGCTTTTCTTATTTCATCCGCTACCCATGTACCTATCAAACAACGTTCGTTTTCATCGTGAATACATTCATCTTGATTTGAGGTATCACCACAAGTTCGACAAAGAATAAACATTAGCTTATTGTTCATTTTTGTGGGAAGAACAGGTATATTTAGATTCTGGGGAAGCAAAACTTTACATTTGACAAGACCTTCTGTCTCATTCAAATTCAACTGTTTACATTTATCTCCCACATATATTTTAGGGTGACCTACTGGAAACTTTCCATATTTACAAACCCAAGGGTAAAGAGAGCAAACATCGACATATTTAATCTTTTCATTATTAACAACTTGGTGAAATGTTCGTATATTTTCTGTACATCCACCATAAAATGCGTCTTTAGGGACAAGGGGGGTGTGAATTAATAAAGAATGATTTTCTGTTAACTGATCTAATGAATATTTATCTGATCATTCACCTGCATCTGTCTCCGGATCTGGCACTCCCACATTACTATAATCTCGTAACCCTTCTGCCGCAATCTATCAATTTTCATTACTGTACGTTCATATCTACAGGGTGTCCACCTAGTGCGCGTAAGTCCAATATCTGGGTTAATAAAAGAGATAACTTAATTTTTTTTTCTACAGGGTTGTCTAATATCCCGAGCTGCACAAAATGAAAATATATTTACATATTCAGGGTGTTCAGTTTTTCCTGGACAGGTACCAACTTCGTTTTTCTAAATGGAAATATATATTTTTTATTGCTTTTTCGAACTAAACCCTTGATTTTAGTAGGACTTTCATCAGCCTTCCCTATACCTAACTTAAACTGTTTTTGAAATATTGACGGGTGAATATTGACATTTTTGCAACTTTGACACCCTGTAAAATCTAAACGGTTTGAGATCAAGCAAAACGGTTTGCACATTCCTATCTTAACTTTTCATAAGCTATCGTTTGGTACTAATTTCAGAATTATCCAAAAATTTAAAATTTTCTGAAAATTTTGAAAATTTTTTATTCCTGTATAAATTTGAAATTAGTATCAAACGATAGCTTATGAAAAGTTAAGATAGGAATGTGCAAACCGTTTTGCTTGATCTCAAACCGTTTAGATTTTACAGGGTGTCAAAGTTGCAAAAATGTCAATATTCACCCGTCAATATTTCAAAAACAGTTTAAGTTAGGTATAGGGAAGGCTGATGAAAGTCCTACTAAAATCAATGGTTTAGTTCGAAAAAGCAATAAAAAATATATATTTCCATTTAGAAAAACGAAGTTGGTACCTGTCCAGGAAAAACTGAACACCCTGAATATGTAAATATATTTTCATTTTGTGCAGCTCGGGATATTAGACAACCCTGTAGAAAAAAAAATTAAGTTATCTCTTTTATTAACCCAGATATTGGACTTACGCGCACTAGGTGGACACCCTGTATTATTCAATGTATCGGAAGGATCTTCATTCAAAGGTTTATTTCTGTTAGTAGTTAAACAGTTATGTCCATGGTAATAGCAACCAAAAAATTCGAAAATTTGGTTTGTTTCAGAACTATATCCGTCTACTTTCACTCCTGAAATAACTACTTCCTTTTGAGTGAAAGCATGCTGTATATTAATACCCCTCTGTAATTCTTCCCACACAAGCCATTGGATTGCTATCTTAGACTGATTATCTACACCTCGATATCCGTTAGAAGGTATTATACCTATAGTATTAGTTTTCAAAAAGTTTCGACGGTACACTAGATTACAGACTGAAGCCAACGTAACACTTTCAGTAAACGGATATACATTACATTCTTGTAATAACATCTTTCGGAATTTTAAACAAGCCTTAAGCAATATATCTACATCACTTCTACAATACTCAGTCAGCTCCTTTGATAAGTCAAATACATCCCGTTTCTGTTCATCATACCACTCTAAAAATTTACAACGGGCATCATCCTTCATATTATCAGGGTCAAAATATGAAATATTGGGCATAGCTCCCACATAGTTTGAATTCTCTTCCGTATTGAATAAATATGGAAAATAACCCTTTCTCAGATCAGTACCTAAATCAAATGCTTTCGGCAAAGTGGCCAGAGGCATAGGAAAGTAGTTAAGACTATCAATGAATTTTACATTGTCAAAACTCAGCATTATGATTTTAGTTCCCTTCATTATAAGGTCTATTTTTAAATCCGTACTCTCCATGACATGGTGAAGTAAAAATTGATGGTCAAATGCCTGACCGTTATGGGCTATAATCATAACTTTTTTGAATTTTTTCCGTATTTTAAGGATGTGCTGTACAAATGACGCTACAACATTGTCTTTATAAATTAATTCTCTGTAACCAGATTTCATACAAAAGTAAAGGTTTTGCTCATCCATACAGTGATCACATCTTTGCTGTAAAACACACAGATTAGGAATATGTTCTCTGGTTCCATTTTCCAATATTTTATCTTGCCTCGTCTCGAGATCGTAAAATATAAACAATAGATCCTCAATTTTTGGGATACGTTTGTCCTGTTGCATGTAACAGTAGTAATTAGGCGGGGTGTAACGGTTACATATTTTACAAAAAATCTCTCCACATACGTGTTCATGTCCGTGTTTCACTACTTTTAAACACTCGCAACAACGTTTTATCCGACTACAGAGTGAACCCTTTTTCACTGAATCTTCAGATTTATGATTATTGTAACAGGACAATCCGCGGAATTTGCGGTTACAGTCTTGACACAGTATCTCTTCTCTCGTTTTCTCACACTTAGGAGTTTGCTGACAACACGGACAACTTTTCAGGCATGAATGATCATTTATATTATTATACCCTATGTGACAGTCTTCACAGTAATATCTACAAACAAAGGTAGCTGTAAGATTAGTAATCACGTTGAAATGATTATTATGATGGAGTATTTTAATTTTGTTCGGAGCATCAGGAGCCTCATACAGTACGTCTCTGCCTTTCGAACCATACTTGTAAATGGTTATTTTAAAGTCCTTTAGATAGTTTTGAAATTGAACAATTTCACCAATACCGGCGCCTTCTTTAGGTATAGCTGTATTGCTGACTCATCCATAATTCGGGCAACTTCGCGATCTTGGAGTTTATGTGCATTTTTAATTATTTGTAATTAAAAGTTTGTAATTTTCATACGTAAGCCATAGCCACAACAAGGGCACGGGGAAAGCACAAGTTATCTTTATTGTTAATTACAATAATTCCTCGGCGTTTATTGCATTCTTCTTCATAAGTATTATAGGACCGTACACGTCTTGCCCCCTTAACAGGCCTTAGTGACGTCATAGTCATTCGGAATGTTTCTGTATCAAAACCTTGAGCGTTACTTTGATAAATAGACCCAAGTAAATTCCACATATCATTAAAATTAATTTTGTCAGCTTCTCTGAACGGTAAATATCCTTCCTTATGAAAATTATCTGATGTAAAAGTAAATCCTACTTTATCACTAGGATTAACGAGGTTCATTACGTGTTCTATAATAGCGGCAATACCCTTTTTAATCCATGTTTCAGGATCTGCATCGCTAAGGGGTGGGGTATTTAACTTAAAACACACACTCTTCTTTTCCATATTAAATTTTCTGTTGTTAGTACAACTTTGATTTACAATTCGAAAAGCCATTATAACCGTAAACAATGAAATAACTTTTACTTTTATCTGATAAAGCTTCAAAAGTCTTAATATAACTGAAGGGGTTTCTACTTTACAATACTCTCCTTATATAGCTCAGAAGTTCTGTGTCGTGAGATGTGCGCAGCGCCCTCTACTGGTATAGTACCGACTAAAGTACACATCTAAAAAAACCGCTGAAAGAAAGTTACAAAAAAACATTCATTTTGGCACCAAGCAGTCTATAAGATAGTTAAGGAAGTAACAGTAAATAGATCTATGGGACAGTTATTATTATTTCATTGTTGAGGAACAAAGCTGGATAAAAATATTTTAGAATTAAAGAGTGACATATTTATTTTTCTCTAATCGGTTTAGTCAACGACTTGGAAATCCATGCGTATATACCTAGCTTTTTTTTGGTTGCGCTTGCCTCTTTTGTAGGGAGGGCTTAACAGCGCAAAAAGCCGATACTGTTCGCGCTGTAGAGAAGCATGCAGGACCGTGTCATCAACATTTTTACATCGTCTTAGCAAGATGACAACCCATTAGAGACCCAAAAAAATATAATTTATCCATACTTTTTTCTATTATATCAATTTAGAACTTACTATTTTACTCTAATACACGTTTCTGATAATGTAGAACTACTTAATTAACCGATAATAAATATGTTTTGATAATTTTAATTTAGGCTTGCCAAAACTCTATTCTACAGATCACCTACAGTGATATATACAGCGTCGCATCGGTACTTTGCCATCAGAGCGCCACGAATAGTTTTCAACAAGAATAAAAAAAATTGCAAAACACCTTTATCTTCTAAATCATTAACATAGGGAAGTATACTATAGTAATACTTTCGAAGTGTTTTAGTTTCTGTCATTCGAAGAGCAACATATCTAAAGATTTTTCATACGTACCTAATATACTTACCTATCCTTCACACGATCCCCGCATAAGAGCCCGCCCATATAGGAATCATTCTAGAAAATGTTTTTACTGCTTAGGTAACAGTTCCTAAAAACAAGGAAAACAACTATATCAAATTTATTATTGAAATATGTCTTATGACGACATATAAAACGTATGAATATAAGTTATTACTGAAATATGTCGAGATATATTGGAACATAACAAATACATTTCAAGCTACTTATTTTGTCAAGTATTTATACAAATGATCGATAACTGCGTTGACCAGCCGCATAATAAAAGCGCCAGAATAGTTACCTACTCGAGTAAGTAGTTGCACAAAGTTTAGATATCAAAAAAAACATGGAGTCCCAAAAACTTAAACATCCACAATAAAATTAGAAGCGGGACGAATTTATGTCGCAAATCGTGAGTTCTAGCCGTCGAGAAAAAAGTACATAATACCACTGCTGTTCTATTTCTGATGTTTGAGTACATACGTAATAGAGACATGTCAACGATCCCTGTTTTCATAGATAGATAAATATACTTGAAGACCTGTTTGTTAGTAAATACTGCAAGTGAATATTATTAATTATAGTTATAGCAAGAAGTCTGAGTGAAATTTATTCTATGCAACCTATAGGTACTGGTATAACAAATAAAACATTAAAGGGGTTTGTTACAGTACTATATCACAAAGAAAAAAGAAGTAGTTTTCATATGAAGCTAGAAGCATTTAGGGAATAACTAAAACAAAAATAACTGAAACAAGTATGATTTTGATATATTTCCAAAACATATACTGAGATAAACGAGTTTTAATTAAAAAGTCTAAATCTAAAGTTTAAATTAAAATGAGAGGAATTTCATGTAGTGGAAAGAAAGGACATAAAATCAGTACATATTTAAAATCAATCCATTCAAATTCAGTTAGTCAAAAAGTTATAGTAACAGAAAAATACATGTCAATTAATGTGAAAGTTTTAAAAAGGTAAAAGAATTAAATTGGTAAAATATTTGGAATTAAATTTAGAATTAATATTAATAATAAATAGATAAGTAATTATTTAATTTAAGAAAGTAGGTCAAAATTGTTTAAATGTAGTTAAGGAAATGTGTAAAAATTTAAAAATGAATCAAGAATTGAGAGAATAAAGTAGAAAGGCTGTGAAGGGGAGAAAAAAGTATTGTATCCAAGGAAACGGGATTATTAAGAAAAAATTGGTAAAAACTACGCCAAGCAAAATTTAAAAAGAAAAGGACGCTAAGGGAATTTTAATGAAATTAAAGAATGAATTGAAAGTAAATGTGAACCAAGAGAAGTAGATCAAGGACAGGGAAGGTCAGACAAGTCAAAGAAAATCCCGGAACGTAAGCAACAAATTTAAATTAATCATAAAGCTATGCATAGTATTCAAGGCTGAATAAATATTAAAATTTTTTATTGATCAATAGTACATAAATGCATTTATAAGACGAAATAAAAGGTCATTTTCATAAATATTATTAGAAGGGAGATTACCCATTAATAAAATAAGTACGTACATACCTTGAAAAGACAAATCCAATATTCCTTATAAGAAGAATCAAACACCAGCTGAATCCAAACATAGTCACAATAAATAATAACAATCAGTGTTGATAAACTTTATTAAATAATTAAAACAGTGACCCATAAAAACTTTTGTGTATTACAAATGATATTTGACAGAATTAAATTTAGTATAAGTTAGGACATACGTGTCATTAGAATAATCACAGATATGTAAAGTACTGGTAAGAAGTTTGGGATAGTTTTCGTAGAATATAGGCAACAAGCAATACATCTCAAATCAATTGAGAATTATCTAATTGTATAGTTATAAGTATTTGATACATTTAAATAAACCAATTTGTTAAGTTGACATAAATTTTAATTCTAAATATTTTTTTTTAAAGATAAATAATCATTACAAAACCTCATATTAGTTTGCAATACTCTAAGATAACATAAAAAAAAAAAATCAAATACTTGCATTTTAATTGCACATACATTAGAATCAAAAAGATATCTATTAGAGATACAAAAGAAAAAGTACAGTGACCTTTTGAACCGACTACTGAGAAAGAATCTCATGTCTCACCGAAAGAGCTAAGAAAATAAGTAAGTAATAATTGAAATAAAATAAAACATATGTAGAAATAAATACATTAGTCAGGGCATATTAAAACATAATTAAAATCAAAATACAACAAATCATAATCATAATAATTCATTAAAAAAAAAAAAAATAAATAAAAATATCAAAAAAAATGTCGCACAACGCGTGGCGAAAATAAAATAATATCATAAAAATGGCGCCCATTTTAATAATCATTACAAAACCTCATATTAGTTTGCAATACTCTAAGATAACATAAAAAAAAAATCAAATACTTGCATTTTAATTGCACATACATTAGAATCAAAAAGATATCTATTAGAGATACAAAAGAAAAAGTACAGTGTGACCTTTTGAACCGACTACTGAGAAAGAATCTCATGTCTCACCGAAAGAGCTAAGAAAATAAGTAAGTAATAATTGAAATAAAATAAAACATATGTAGAAATAAATACATTAGTCAGGGCATATTAAAACATAATTAAAATCAAAATACAACAAATCATAATCATAATAATTCATTAAAAAAAAAAAATTAAATAAAAATATCAAAAAAAATGTCGCACAACGCGTGGCGAAAATAAAATAATATCATAATACTTACCCGAGGTATCATAATCATAGGAACCACTGATTGAACCTCAGTTATTGATTGATTAACGCACCAGGCATTACAAGTACAAGATTTAGATATAGAAATTAGAAACTGCTTGTTTATTATTATTATATTTATACCTACGTAAACATATAAATTGAAAGTGTCTGCAACTATTGGTTAGCTTTTTAAACTTTTATGTTAATTTTCAAAAATTAAACACAAAGCTAGAATTCCCCACAGCTTATACAAATTGCCTGTATGCTAACACAAATGCAAAAGTACTGTAGTCTTTTAACATTCTCCGTTTAATAATAAATAAGAGAGTATATTTAAAAATATAAGTGTATCATACTTGAAAACATTCATAGTATTCATATTCATTTACCCTAACTAATGAGGTTTTCCAGGTTTTCCTCATTCCAGCAGTGAATGGCGGTCAGACCCTATCCACGTAAGTCGTTCCTGAACCACACATACGGACCGCGAAATAATAATATGCCACCCCCTCTCCCACACAAGTTTCAGACTTTAGGGCTAATTCTGGTGATTATAATGAGAAGTGATATTATTATTATTATTTCATAATGATTTCTATATTTAATTTTTACTTATAATAATCAACCGTAACTTGTTTGAAAACTGAACGTAACAAACTACTATACAGGGTGTCCACCTAGTGCGCGTAAGTCCAATATCTGGGTTAATAAAAGAGATAACTTAATTTTTTTTTCAACAGGGTTGTCTAATAACCCGAGCTGCACAAAATGAAAATATATTTACATATTCAGGGTGTTCAGTTTTTCCTGGACAGGTACCAACTTCATTTTTTTAAATGGAAACCTATATTTTTATGGCATTATCGAATTCTACGTAAAAAATTAGTGGGACTTTGTGCTTAACACTGCTATTGAAATATTGATAGTTTTCGAGATATTTGACTTTTAATTTTTTTTTCTTATGTTTCGTCACTTCTAATAGTTGACATAATTATGGTTGTATGACAGCTAAAAATTATTTTTTTTCAGAAACTGTAGAGTGAAGATGGCTCTTTCGAAAAACGTATCAAAAGTTGACCTGCGATATACTGGGGGCAACAGAAATCGTGCCAAACCTGATGGTTTAAAATTTAAAAAATCTCGACTTTTTCAAATGGAACACCCTGTGTTTTATGATTTCATTAGATGCCTTTCTGTAGACTCTACAATTTTATAATAGCTTTCCCTATACCTAAGTTGCGTAGTTTTTGCAAAAAACCCACTTTTATGAAAAATACCCGATTTGCGCACTCCTTTGACGGAAAAAATATTGTAAGGCTATTTATTTTTATAAAATGTATTAGTTTACACTTCTTAAAATAAAAATAACTGAAAAATTTAGATAATTTCAGTTTAATAAACAAGTCTTTATGGAAAGTTACCATTTATTTGCAAATAAAAGTAAAAAATCATAAAAGCTCTACATGTAATTAAGAATTAGCAAAACTGGCGTATGCTTTAGAAGAAGTTCATGGGAATTATTTGCTAGCAGCACGTATTTATAGAGATTCCCACGTGCTGACTGTTTTGAAAATGTGAAAGAAAGATTTGAAGGAACAGCAGACGCATTTGCTGTTCTTTCAAATCTTTCTTTCACATTTTCAAAACAGTCAGCACGTGGAAATCTCTGTAAATCTGGATTATTTGCTTTGTAAATACGTGCTGCTAGCAAACAATTTCCATGAGCTTCTCCTAAGGCATAAACCATTTTCACTAATTCTTCTTTTGAATAGTTCATTGTATGCACGCTTAGTACTTACTCTAAACTCGTACGTGAATATTCAGTAAAAGAAGAAATGACATGTAAACTGATTGTCACAAATTTTATTGCGTGACAGACGCTCACTGCGTTTTTCCCGAGAAAGGAACGTGCGCAAATCGGGTATTTTTCATAAAAGTGGGTTTTTTGCAAAAACTACGCAACTTAGGTATAGGGAAAGCTATTATAAAATTGTAGAGTCTACAGAAAGGCATCTAATGAAATCATAAAACACAGGGTGTTCCATTTGAAAAAGTCGAGATTTTTTAAATTTTAAACCATCAGGTTTGGCACGATTTCTGTTGCCCCCTGTATATCACAGGTCAACTTTTGATACGTTTTTCGAAAGAGCCATCTTCACTCTACAGTTTCTGAGAAAAAAATAATTTCTAGCTGTCATACAACCATAATTATGTCAACTATTAGAAGTGACGAAACATAAGAAAAAAAAATTAAAAGTCAAATATCTCGAAAACTATCAATATTTCAATAGCAGTGTTAAGCACAAAGTCCCACTAATTTTTTACGTAGAATTCGATAATGCCATAAAAAATATAGGTTTACATTTAAAAAAATGAAGTTGGTACCTGTCCAGGAAAAACTGAACACCCTGAATATGTAAATATATTTTCATTTTGTGCAGCTCGGGATATTAGACAACCCTGTAGAAAAAAAAATTAAGTTATCTCTTTTATTAATCCAGATATTGGACTTACGCGCACTAGGTGGACACCCTGTATACTGATAGGAAGTAATTTTCAGTAATACAGATTGTTTTTCTTGGGTATATCGGTCACTTAATTACATATAAAAAAGGTTACATTTTTTTATACATATATATATATTTCTGACGTTTCGGCTTTATTAGGCCATCTTCAGAGATTCTGCAGAAGATTACGTTTTACATTATTTGTTTAATATTTTTTTGATATATTATACTTACATTTATAGGATATTTCATGTATTGTAACTAACTAAATTATAATAATTTTATATTGTTTGAAACGATTATTGCGTTATTTTGCTGCATACATGTTGTTTGAGGGCTTTGACGCGACTGAGTTTTAAAGTGGTTTGGGTTCAGTTTTGTTTCCAAGCTGACAGATTTGCTGATAATATTCATATACATGCATTAGGTAGAGGTATAATTGAAACTTTAAATAAGCAGTAAAAACATTTTCTAGAATTATTCCTATATGGGCGGGCTCTTATGCGGGGATCGTGTGAAGGATAGGTAAGTATATTAGGTACGTATGAAAAATCTTTAGATATGTTGCTCTTCGAATGACAGAAACTAAAACACTTCGAAAGTATTACTATAGTATACTTCCCTATGTTAATGATTTAGAAGATAAAGGTGTTTTGCAATTTTTTTTATTCTTGTTGAAAACTATTCGTGGCGCTCTGATGGCAAAGTACCGATGCGACGCTGTATATATCACTGTAGGTGATCTGTAGAATAGAGTTTTGGCAAGCCTAAATTAAAATTATCAAAACATATTTATTATCGGTTAATTAAGTAGTTCTACATTATCAGAAACTTGTATTAGAGTAAAATAGTAAGTTCTAAATTGATATAATAGAAAAAAGTATGGATAAATTATATTTTTTTGGGTCTCTAATGGGTTGTCGTCTTGCTAAGACGATGTAAAAATGTTGATGACACGGTCCTGCATGCTTCTCTACAGCGCGAACAGTATCGGCTTTTTGCGCTGTTAAGCCCTCCCTACAAAAGAGGCAAGCGCAACCAAAAAAAAGCTAGGTATATACGCATGGATTTCCAAGTCGTTGACTAAACCGATTAGAGAAAAATAAATATGTCACTCTTTAATTCTAAAATATTTTTATCCAGCTTTGTTCCTCAACAATGAAATAATAATAACTGTCCCATAGATCTATTTACTGTTACTTCCTTAACTATCTTATAGACTGCTTGGTGCCAAAATGAATGTTTTTTTGTAACTTTCTTTCAGCGGTTTTTTTAGATGTGTACTTTAGTCGGTACTATACCAGTAGAGGGCGCTGCGCACATCTCACCGACACAGAACTTCTGAGCTATATAAGGAGAGTATTGTAAAGTAGAAACCCCTTCAGTTATATTAAGACTTTTGAAGCTTTATCAGATAAAAGTAAAAGTTATTTCATTGTTTACGGTTATAATGGCTTTTCGAATTGTAAATCAAAGTTGTACTAACAACAGAAAATTTAATATGGAAAAGAAGAGTGTGTGTTTTAAGTTAAATACCCCACCCCTTAGCAATGCAGATCCTGAAACATGGATTAAAAAGGGTATTGCCGCTATTATAGAACACGTAATGAACCTCGTTAATCCTAGTGATAAAGTAGGATTTACTTTTACATCAGATAATTTTCATAAGGAAGGATATTTACCGTTCAGAGTTCAAAAACAAGAACTAAAAAACTTCTAGAGTTAAGCAGGTTTCACATACGAACTCTAATTGGCCTATATACGGGCCACTGCCGTTTAAAATATCATATGTGCAAATTCGGCCTAGCAGAAGATGCTGAGTGCCGCCTATGCTTAGAAGATGATGAAACGGCAGAACACATATTGTGCACCTGCCCCGCTGGAGAAAGGATCAGATACTCATTATTTGGCAAAGGACAACTTCTGCCAGAGGATCTGAACAAATTCTCACCCAATAAGGTGATCAGCTACATTAAGAAGCTGGACCTGTTGGGTGAAATATAAGTAGGTGTGAGCCACAATAGACCACATGGTCGCGGTGGAGGGTCTGGTTTTCGGCCCACTCACTTTTGAACCTAACCTAACCTACCGTTCAGAGAAGCTGACAAAATTAATTTTAATGATATGTGGAATTTACTTGGGTCTATTTATCAAAGTAACGCTCAAGGTTTTGATACAGAAACATTCCGAATGACTATGACGTCACTAAGGCCTGTTAAGGGGGCAAGACGTGTACGGTCCTATAATACTTATGAAGAAGAATGCAATAAACGCCGAGGAATTATTGTAATTAACAATAAAGATAACTTGTGCTTTCCCCGTGCCCTTGTTGTGGCTATGGCTTACGTATGAAAATTACAAACTTAATTACAAATAATTAAAAATGCACATAAACTCCAAGATCGCGAAGTTGCCCGAATTATGGATGAGTCAGCAATACAGCTATACCTAAAGAAGGCGCCGGTATTGGTGAAATTGTTCAATTTCAAAACTATCTAAAGGACTTTAAAATAACCATTTACAAGTATGGTTCGAAAGGCAGAGACGTACTGTATGAGGCTCCTGATGCTCCGAACAAAATTAAAATACTCCATCATAATAATCATTTCAACGTGATTACTAATCTTACAGCTACCTTTGTTTGTAGATATTACTGTGAAGACTGTCACATAGGGTATAATAATATAAATGATCATTCATGCCTGAAAAGTTGTCCGTGTTGTCAGCAAACTCCTAAGTGTGAGAAAACGAGAGAAGAGATACTGTGTCAAGACTGTAACCGCAAATTCCGCGGATTGTCCTGTTACAATAATCATAAATCTGAAGATTCAGTGAAAAAGGGTTCACTCTGTAGTCGGATAAAACGTTGTTGCGAGTGTTTAAAAGTAGTGAAACACGGACATGAACACGTATGTGGAGAGATTTTTTGTAAAATATGTAACCGTTACACCCCGCCTAATCACTACTGTTACATGCAACAGGACAAACGTATCCCAAAAATTGAGGATCTATTGTTTATATTTTACGATCTCGAGACGAGGCAAGATAAAATATTGGAAAATGGAACCAGAGAACATATTCCTAATCTGTGTGTTTTACAGCAAAGATGTGATCACTGTATGGATGAGCAAAACCTTTACTTTTGTATGAAATGTGGTTACAGAGAATTAATTTATAAAGACAATGTTGTAGCGTCATTTGTACAGCACATCCTTAAAATACGGAAAAAATTCAAAAAAGTTATGATTATAGCCCATAACGGTCAGGCATTTGACCATCAATTTTTACTTCACCATGTCATGGAGAGTACGGATTTAAAAATAGACCTTATAATGAAGGGAACTAAAATCATAATGCTGAGTTTTGACAATGTAAAATTCATTGATAGTCTTAACTACTTTCCTATGCCTCTGGCCACTTTGCCGAAAGCATTTGATTTAGGTACAGATCTGAGAAAGGGTTATTTTCCATATTTATTCAATACGGAAGAGAATTCAAACTATGTGGGAGCTATGCCCAATATTTCATATTTTGACCCTGAATAATATGAAGGATGATGCCCTTTGTAAATTTTTAGAGTGGTATGATGAACAGAAACGGGATGTATTTGACTTATCAAAGGAGCTGACTGAGTATTGTAGAAGTGATGTAGATATATTGCTTAAGGCTTGTTTAAAATTCCGAAAGATGTTATTACAAGAATGTAATGTATATCCGTTTACTGAAAGTGTTACGTTGGCTTCAGTCTGTAATCTAGTGTACCGTCGAAACTTTTTGAAAACTAATACTATAGGTATAATACCTTCTAACGGATATCGAGGTGTAGATAATCAGTCTAAGATAGCAATCCAATGGCTTGTGTGGGAAGAATTACAGAGGGGTATTAATATACAGCATGCTTTCACTCAAAAGGAAGTAGTTATTTCAGGAGTGAAAGTAGACGGATATAGTTCTGAAACAAACCAAATTTTCGAATTTTTTGGTTGCTATTACCATGGACATAACTGTTTAACTACTAACAGAGATAAACCTTTGAATGAAGATCCTTCCGATACATTGAATAATAGATATGAACGTACAGTAATGAAAATTGATAGATTGCGGCAGAAGGGTTACGAGATTATAGTAATGTGGGAGTGCCAGATCCGGAGACAGATGCAGGTGAATGATCAGATAAATATGCATTAGATCAGTTAACAAAAAATCATTCTTTATTAATTCACACCCCCCTTGTCCCTAAAGACGCATTTTATGGTGGACGTACAGAAAATATACGAACATTTATAATATACTCTGCAGAATCCTGGAAAAAACTTAAAACAAAGGCTGAATCCGATTTTACAAATATCGTTAAATGGTTTAATCAGAGGCTATTGTCTATAAATTTGCAAAAAACCTTCTTCATCTGTTTTACTTCATACTCTAAGTATCTGCCAGATTACAAATCACTTTTAATAGAAGTGAGCGGGCAAAGGGTTAACATAACTTCAGTTTCCAATATAAAATACTTAGGTATATATATTGACTCGCATCTGAAATGGGACATTCATATTAACTATGTCATTAAAAAATTAAGAACCGTTCTTTATAGATTCAAGTATATACTTCCGTACTATGATCTGGAACAATTAAAGATTATCTATTTTTCTTTGGTTCAGAGTCATTTAAATTATGGTATCGTTGCTTGGGGATCTACTTTTAAAGTTCATATTTATAATCTAGAAGTCATTCAAAAGTACATACTTAAAGTTATCCTAAACAAACCAAAACTATTTTCTACAAACCTACTGTTTGATGAATCTCATGTTTTTGATATTCGCCAATTGTGGTTTTCTGGTGTTACAACACATCAACATCTAAATAAAAGTGAACTAGCGCAGATTGACCATAGCTATAATACTAGATATAAGTCAAATTTGGTATATTCTACTATAAAACCATCAAAAACGCTCACACAAAAGTCTTATTTTTATCTTGGACCAAAATGCTATAACCTTGTACCACAGGAAATAAAGAGTTTAAATTCATTAACACTGTTTAAAAAACGCTTAAAAAAATGGATGATCAGCATTCCTAGATTTGAAATACATAAAATTGTGGAATCTAATCCGTAGTAAAAATTCATATATACAAGTATACAATTCATATTCAACTTGAACCATATTATCAATGCATTGAACTTAAAAAAAATGTCCATTGTTTCTTATTAGCTTTAGAATTATTTTTTACAGTCCTGGTAAGAACTTTATGTATATGTATATGAGGTATTATATTTTTTGTTTTGTTTTGTATTCATTATGTAGCTATAATGCTATAATACTATATAGTATATGTAAGTAGGTAACTCACTATATATTTTTGTTCTGTATATAATAACAAAATTGGTTTATACTTAGTTGCTAACATAGGATTAATTAAATACCATAAAAAAAAAAAAAAAACTACTAACCAACCCTGTACAGGCTAGTCCTTCTTGGGGTTATTCATATTTATTTGCCTAGATTTTTATGCATACACATTGTAAATCTTTGTTATGTTTATTATTTGGGAAATAAATATTATTATTATTATTATTATTATTATTTCACAAAGTTGTTAATAATGAAAAGATTAAATATGTCGATGTTTGCTCTCTTTACCCTTGGGTTTGTAAATATGGAAAGTTTCCAGTAGGTCACCCTAAAATATATGTGGGAGATAAATGTAAACAGTTGAATTTGAATGAGACAGAAGGTCTTGTCAAATGTAAAGTTTTGCTTCCCCAGAATCTAAATATACCTGTTCTTCCCACAAAAATGAACAATAAGCTAATGTTTATTCTTTGTCGAACTTGTGGTGATACCTCAAATCAAGATGAATGTATTCACAATGAAAACGAACGTTGTTTGATAGGTACATGGGTAGCGGATGAAATAAGAAAAGCTGTAGAGAAAGGTTATAAGATTTTAGAAATATATGAGGTTTGGTCCTACGAAGTGATGCAATATGATGGCGTTGAAAACTTTACAGGTTTATTCACAGACATGATGAATAAGTTCGTGAAGATGAAGACTGAGGCTTCAGGATGGCCATCAAACTGTGTTACCCAGGAAGGAAAAGATCAGTATATAAAAGATTTTTTAAAAATAGAAGGAATACAGCTCGAGTTCTCCAAAATCGTGAAAAATTCTGTTCCTTAGCTTAAGATCCTTAGCCAAATTATTATTGAACTCTTTCTGGGGAAAATTTGGTCAACGCGAGAATCAACCTAAAACCTCTATAATTAGACACCAATACGAATTATACAATCTTGTTAATGATCCCTCTGTTTATTTAAATAATGTTCAAGAAGTAAATGATGAGGTCTTTATAGTATCATGGGAATATATAGAAGAAGCTGCGAATCCTTTATCTACGGTTAATAAATGTATTGCTGCTTATGTTACCGCTCAAGCCCGCCTCAAGTTATACAGCTATCTAGAACAGCTTGCTGATATAGTTTTGTATTATGATAGCGATTCTGTTATCTATATTTCAAGAGAAGGTGATCTCGACGTATCCACAGGGAGTTTTCTGGGAGATATGACAGATGAGCTTGAAGAATATGGTCTCGGAAGTTATATAGTTGCATTCGCTTCGGCTGGCCCCAAGAGTTATAGTTATATAGTTTTTAGCCCTAAATATAATACATACTATACAATATGTAAAGTTAAGGGTTTCTGTCTTAATTATAATGCTTCCAATTTAATAAATTTCTACATTATGAGCTAGAACAATTGAGGAAGATTCGAACTTCGAACCCATTCCCATAACTTCTATGAATATTAGGAGAACAAGGGATCATAGAGTTATCAGCAGCCAGGAAACAAAATTATTCAAAACTACTTTATCCAAACGTGTGTTTTCGACAGACTTTAATTCTACACCTTATGGACATAAAAAACTGAAATGCTAATTTAATTATAGGTACCTGCTCTGTATTATTTATTACATATACTTTGTAATTTTCATGTTTTTAAACTTATTACTCTTTGAAAGGTTAAGAAACATATAATAGAATCAGTGATATGTCATTTAACTTTATCATGATAGTTAGAGCTTGTTAGTTTTAATATTTTTGTGTAACCTATATTATATCTAATACTTGTAATTTAATGTACTCTGTTTGATATTCGTTTTCAATAAAAATATTAATAACAAATATGATTACTATTTAATATCCTCCCCCTCATAGATCATATGAAAATCCGTATGGATCTCTGTTTCATTTTCTAAAAGTTAGTAAGTAGTAAAAATTTGATGGATGCAGCTATTACGGTATATCATCTTTTCATGGAATGAAAATTCTCTTTGATGTATGCCGCTAAAGATATACCGCCTTTTTATAAGCTAACAATTCACTTTGATGGTACACCTACAAAGGCGTACCGTCTTTTCATAAGATAAGTCTTTTTAACATATGTCTACCAGTGCGTGGGCGTTGTTAGCTCAACATTTTTCACACGGTCTTTAAAATTTTCTCACGGTCATAAAAATTTTCCCACGCTGTAGTGGCCCAATTCCTACTTATATTCCGGATAAGATTTAATTTTAAATAAATTAGTCTATAAATCTAAAATTGGAAGTATCAGAACTACAAATTTTTCATTTGTAGACTAATGGCCGATCTCACCGATATAACTTAAAATCTTTAATATTTAAGAAGTACTTAACTTAAAGTACTGCTTTAAAATTGAATCTGTTGCACCATGTATTTTAAGTCGCTGCTTATGCTTAAAAGTCGCACAGGTATACCAACCTCAGTTGAGTATATAGTAACGTATTCATCTAGAGAGCGGTCCTTAGTTTTTATTAAATAGGTAATGAAATTGTACATAACTTATATGTTCCGCTTTATACGTTACCGTGCATGAACTATAAAGTTTAACATAACCTATTTGTTGCAAATACACAGTATCCGTATCCGTTAATGTAATGTCTTATTAGACACTTTATATCATATGACGGGGTCACAAATAAAACTTATCGTTCACGTCAGACTTAATACTTTTATTCCATTTTATCTACAACCTTCTCGTCTTATCGTCATCGCCCGAATCCCTTTGTTCATTCGTAGTCCCCTACCACGTTTCTTGGTCATGCGCATTTTGTTCACTTGTGGCGCTATTTACAAACACTACACTCCCTCACACTAAATCCTTTTACATTCATGTTATCTCCAAGTTTAGTACATTATGTAATTTACATCTGAACATTTTTATCTTTGGGTCTAACATTATTAAAGATTTGCTACATGCTAAATTTTTTTTAGTTATATATACTTTCTTTTCTTTTCTTTTATATGACGGTATAATCACACTTATGTAAGCTTACGAACATCACATCAATTATTTTGTACATTTTTTTTTTTTTTTTTTTATTATTAAACGGTTCTGTAATGTTAACGACTACATACTTTGGTCTTTCTTTTTCTTTTACATTACACAACCGCATCACAGTTTAATATCTATGCAAATATTTTACAATTTAAAACTTATACGACACAGTCGGACAATTCACCCTCAAGATAATAATCTTTCAGTTTGAAAGGAATAATTTTCCTCCTATTTGATCTTTTCAACTCGTCATTTACGTTTGTACGACTACCACAAGAGGGTGCACCATCCTGAAAGGTTACTACTGCCCTATCTAAAGGATAATCAGTCATTACAGACTGGTTCTCCTCAACAACTGAGCTTTCTTTATCCTGAAAATATTCATTACTACTTGACCCTGAGGGCAATGCATCTTCCATACCCACATCATTATTATTGTTTACAGGAGATGAAACAAAACTCGAATCTACTGACAATGACTGGCTCGATGTGATAGTGTTATTGCTATGTAGCGGAGAAGTTTCAATACCTAATACTGAGTATCTTGAAAGATCTCTCAATTTATCTGTGCAACTACCTGTCAAGCTATCATTACCTTTCCCGATACATTGTATTTGATTTGTATGGCGCTTCCATATTTTCCCATCAGGTAGTCGACAGAGATACGTATTCTTTCCGGTTCTCTTAACAACCACTGCCACCAACCATGATTTTGTATTTTCATTCCTATAATCTCTCACCATGACATTATCGTTTTTCCTAAACTCTCTTCTTCTTCCTCCGTAGCGAGCAACTTGTCTTTCTTTTGATCGCTGTGTCTTTTCTTGTACTTCATGAATTTGATCACCTTTAACATTATCCGTTAGTAAGCTCAGGCGATTACGCAGAGACCTGTTTAGCATTAGCATCGCTGGTGATTTCCCTGTCGTCGCATGCTCCGTATTACGGTATGTCATTAAAAATCTTGAAATCAAAGTTGAGATTGGTGTTTCCCTATTTCTTGGATCCATAATCGCAGTTTTTATTTTGTTTTTGAAGGTTTTTACTGCATTTTCAGCTGCCCCATTACTTTTAGGATGGTACGGTGGTGACGTAACGTGCCTTATACCATTCATTTTGTAAAATGTCTCTAGCTCTTTTGAGCATAGATTTCGTGCGTTGTCACTCACAATCAGCCTTGGCAAACCAAAACGTGCAAAAACTTCTCTTAGTTTTTGCTCTACCACAACTGATCTCATAGTAATCATCACAAATACCTCGACCCATTTTGAATAGGCATCTGTCAATATCAAGAACATTTTTCCTTTTATAGGTCCCAACATATCAATGTGTATCCTGTCAAAAACTTTTTCAGCCAAAGGCCACGGATTCAAATCTGATTTCGGTGGATCTTGTTTGTTTGTTAAACATGGGATACACTTTTTTACCAGATCTTCGATGTCTTTATCTATTCCTGGCCAATACACATACGATCGTGCCAGTTTCTTTGTTCTTACAATGCCAAAATGACCCGTATGGACTTCGTCAAGAATTTTTTTTTTTAATTTACTGGGTATGATCACTCTATGTCCAAACATAATAATGTCATTTTCAACATGAAGCTTATCTTTTCGATTAAAGTATGGTAACAATTCTTTACTCACTTTCTTTGGCCAGTTATCTTCTATGATGTATTTTTTTACTTGTTCCAACTCTGACTCCTCTGCAGTTTCTTTCCTAATCTCTTCATTGTTAATTGGCCATGTTTTAATATTTTCAGTAAAATTTATATACTGTGGCTCTTCTAGTTCATCTTCGTCACGTTCCAACGGTTGGCGTGAAAGAAAATCTGCAACATTTTGTGTACCTTTTATGTGCTCTATTGAAAAATCAAAACTAGAAAGATAAAGTCCCCATCTCTGTAACCTGTTGGCTGATATTGGTGGTATACCCTTACTATCCCCAAATATCGCAAGAAGAGGCTTATGATCCGTTCTTAAAACAAATTTGTTTCCACATAGATATTGAAAAAATTTAGACACACTATAGTATATTGCGAGTGCCTCTTTATGGATTGTACTATATTTATTTTCTGCGGAACTTAATGTTCTAGAAGTACATGCTACAATACTTTCTTTGCCATCCTTTTTTATAGACAAAATTCCTGAAATTCCCACATTAGACGCATCAGTAGTGACATAAATTGGTACATTTGGATCAAAATGTGTTAAATATGAATCATTTGTTATTATTTCTTTAATTTGACAGAAAGATCTTTGACAATTTTTTTTCCATTCGAATTTACTATCCTTTTTTAAAAGGTCATAGATAGGATGTAATATACTCGACAAATTTGGAACAAATTTGCTATAAAAATTTACCATACCTATAAACGAACGTACTTCGGTTCTATTCGTGGGTTGTTTTGCCTCCCTAATAGCTCGCATCTTATCCACTGACTTTCTAATACCGTTCTTTGAAATTCTATGTCCTAAATATTCAACCTCGTCTTGAAAGAATTTACATTTATCTAATCGTACCGTTAAACCTGCTTGTTCAAGTCGCTGGCAAACCCTATCTACGTTTTCTATGTGCTCTCTATCATCCCTACCTGTTATACAAATGTCATCCACAAATGCAACTACACAATCTAAATCCTTTAAGAGATTCTCAATTATTTTTTGAAAAATACTTGTTGCAGACGTAATCCCAAAAGGAATTCTCGTCATTCTAAATAGACCCTTATGCGTATTCCACGTCAAAAGTTTACTAGTTTCCTCAGTAACAGGAATTTGGTTATAAGCCTGCATTAAGTCTAACTTTGAAAATGTTTTTCCTCTACTTAATTTTGAAAATATTTCTTCCACCCTCGGAAGAGGATACTTAAACTCTTTTAAACATTTGTTGAGAGTAGTACGATAATCACCACATATTCTCACTGACCCTGATGTTTTTAGTACTGGAACTAATGGTGTCGCCCATTTACTACTCTCTACCGGTACCAAAATTTCATCAGCCACCATTTTTTCTAATTCCCTCTCTACTTGTTCCTTAAAAGCTAATGGTATAGTACGATGCTTACAAAATATTGGCACAGAATCATTTTCAACCTCTAAAGATACACTTTCAAATTTGTACTTGCCAACTTTATTTTTGAAAACAGATGGATATTTACTTATCATTTTCTTTATTTCATTACTCATTGAAACTTTATTTATTTCCTTAATGTTTACCTTAAAATTTCCAAGCCAGTCACGTCCAAGCAAACTCTGTCCTCCACTCCTTACTACATAAAATTTTACCAAATTTTTTACATCTTTGAACATTACTGGGGCTAAGAAGTATCCTAGTGGGGAAAATGCACTGCCATCGTACGCTCGCAACACTGTGGAGTCCTGCATTACCCTATAATTTGAAAAATATCTATTATATGTGTCAGAACTAACTGCACTTATTGATGAACCGCTGTCAATGAGCATTTCTAAATTTTTATTATCAACAGTTACATTAACTAGAAACGGGTTACTATTACAATTTGTTTTATCCATTTCCTTACCATTACTTTTCCAATCAAAATAAAATATTTCCTCACATTTTTCAACAAAATTAAATTGTTTATTTGTACATACTCGAGCCAAATGCCCTACTTTTTTGCATTTACTACATTGATATTCTTTATAATAACATTCATTGTCATGTTTTCTCCCACAATGTTTACAATTATTATTACTTGAGAAATGAATCTTTTTACCTTTTTCCTTAAATTTATATTGTTTATTTTTAAAATGTCCATTATCTTGTTGAACTTGACGTTTACGTATGTGCTGATTGCTTCCTTCATTTTCTGGTTGGAATCTTTGCTGTTGTCCCTGTCTACTGACATAGCTTCTGATTCTTCCGCCGCTGTTCGCTCGATGGCTCTGCTCGACGAAATTCAAATTTCCCACTCCATCTGATTTGCAAACACTCTCTACCTTCAAGGACAATGAATACATTTTTTCTAGAGTTGTTTTTTCATCCTCTTCAAAAAGTCTGTCACATATTTTCTTTTTTTCGATTCCAGTGACGAATTTATCTTTTAAAATTGCTGTTAAATTCTCACCAAATTTACAATTTACAGCTGCACTTCGAACTTTAGCGTACCACTCCACCATGGACATATCCTTTTCTTGTTGTAGGGAATAAAATTTCTGACGTTCACTCCATATTAATTTGAATGCCATAGTGTTCATTTAAACACTTGCATATTTCTTCATAACTCCGCTCCTTCGGTAACTTCGGGAATGACAGGTCTCTCAATAACTTATAAGTTTGGGGTCCAATCGAGCTTAATATTACAGCTCTTTTAATCTTCTCATCACTAATGCTATTGGCTTCAAAATGCTGCTCGATTTGCTCATGGTATACCTGCCACTCATCCACTTCTGGGGAAAATTCGGGAACTCGTTGAACTGGTACAGACGCTGTCATATATTGTTATAAAATCACATTATCCATAAGTTTGTTTATAAATTCACATGTTATAATATTGTCATTTATTACTTGTCATATATATTCTATATGTGCTGGAATTTGTTAATTAAAGCCTAATTCTGAAAGGTTTATTTATTTATAACAATTTAATTAACAAATTCAATGGATAAACTACTCAAACCAGAAAAATTTGAAATTGAACCTAACTCTACTGGAGCGGCTCATCAATGGTTACATTGGTTCAGAACATTCAAGAACTTTCTAGAAGCTACCAAGATCGCCGACGATACAGAAAAATTAAATCTTTTAATAAATTACATTGGATCGTCAGTCTATGAATACATCAGTGAAGCTGAAACATATAACAAAGCTATAGAAAATTTAAACAATTTGTATATTAAACCAAAGAATGAAATATTTGCCAGATATACTCTTGCAACAAGAAAGCAACAATCCAGTGAATCTATAGATCAGTACTTACAAATATTGAAGCAGTTAAGCAAAGACTGCGACTTTAAAGCTGTTTCTGCAGATCAGTACCGAGATGATTTTGTTCGAGATTCTTTTATCAGTGGATTAACTTCATCTCATATTCGTCAGCGTTTGCTTGAAAGTACATATATCACGTTGAATGAAGCATTTGACAAAGCTAGAGCTTTAGAGATGGCACACCATCATTCTGAATTATATACATCTCCTCTACATCCTATAAATGTTTCTGCTATAGGAAAAGAACAATCTATAAATACTTCTGGAATGAATAAAGAACAACTTCAAGAGGACTCAAGATCTGCTACTGCTATATCTAAGTGTTTCTATTGTGGGTATAGCAGACATTTACGAATAAATTGTCCTGCCAAAAATTCTATCTGCCATAATTGTGGAAAAAAGGGACATTTTACAAAGGTGTGCAATTCCCATAGTAACAATAAAATAATGAAGCATACTTCAGCTGCCACCCTTGCAACAATTTGTGCTAATGTACCAGTTTGCCTCTCAAAGTCTATTTTGAAAGTTAAAATAAATGGACGAGTTGCAGATGCCTTGGTGGACACTGGAAGTTCAGAAAGTTTCTTGAGTAATAAATTAGTTCATCAAATGCATATAAAATTACATCAAGCAAAAGGAAGAGTTTCAATGGCTTCTACATCTTTATCATCCGAAATTTTAGGATATTGTATAATTTCCCTTCAAATATTAAATGATCAATATCAAAATGTAAAGATATTAGTTCTCCAGGACCTTTGTACCGATATGATTATTGGTCATGATATTCTAAAGAGATACTCTAGTGTTGAGATATCCTTTGGAGGTTCAAAACTGCCTCTTTCGATTTGTAGTTTGGCTATGGCTAATGTCATACCTTCATCATTATTTCCAAACTTATCCGATAATTGTAGACCAGTTGCTGTAAAATCTCGATGTTATAGTAAAGATGACTCTGAATTTATCTGTCAAGAAGTAAAAAAACTTTTATCTGAACATATTATTGAACCAAGCAGATCTCCATGGAGGGCACAAGTTTTAATCACCTCTAATGAGAATCATAAGAAGAGAATGGTAATTGATTACTCTCAAACTATTAATAAATTCACTTTACTGGATGCTTACCCATTGCCACATATTGAGAATCTTGTAAATACAGTTTCTAAGTATGAAGTTTTCAGTTCCATAGATCTTCGTAGTGCCTATCATCAGATACCAATAAGAGATGAAGATAAACCCTATACGGCTTTTGAGGCCGGTGGAAGACTTTACCAATTCTGTAGAATCCCATTTGGTGTTACAAATGGAGTAGCTTGCTTCCAAAGGGCCATAGACAACATAATCGAAGCTGAAAAACTAAAAGATACTTATTCTTATTTAGATGATGTTATTATATGTGGATTAAATCTGGATGAACATGATAAAAATTTAAAAAAATTTTTGGATGCTGCTGATAAATATAATTTGACACTAAATAAAGAAAAATGTCAATTTTCTTTAAGAAGCATTAATTTTCTTGGATATACGATAACTGCAAAAACTATTAAACCAGATCCCGAAAGACTTAAACCTCTCTTGGAATTATCGTTACCAAATAATATGACATCTCTACGTAGAATCATGGGTATGTTTGCTCATTATTCTAAATGGATTCCTAAATTTTCTGAAAAAATTAGGCCTCTTGTTCAGTCTACGACTTTTCCTTTATCTTCTAATGTATTACCAGCTTTTGAACAGTTGAAATTAGATATTTTAAATGCAGTAGTAAAATCCATTGATGATAATGCAGAATTCACCGTAGAAACAGACGCATCTGATTTTGCAATTGCAGCTACTCTTAGTCAGTTAGGTAGACCTGTGGCATTTTTCTCTAGAACTCTTTCAAGGAGTGAGTTAAGACATTCTTCAATTGAAAAAGAAGCGTACGCTATAGTGGAAGCCCTCCGTAAGTGGAGACATTTTCTTATGAGCAGACATTTCAAATTAATTACTGATCAACGATCCGTTGCATTTATGTTCGATAATAAATTACATGGTAAGATTAAAAATGACAAAATAATGAGATGGCGTTTAGAATTATCTTGTTTTTCATATGATATTGTCTATCGACCAGGAAAAGAAAATAATGTTGCAGACACTTTGTCACGAATTTCTTCAGCAATAACAGAACATTCTAATAAAGTTTTGGTTGATTTACATAAAGCCTTGTGTCATCCAGGAATAACTCGAATGTACCACTGGGTTAGATGTAAAAATATGCCTTTTTCTGTTGAAGATATTAGAAAGATAATATCATGTCCTGTCTGCGCAGAATTAAAACCTAGATTCTGTAAAAAACAAGGAGTTTTAATCAAATCTACTTCACCTTTTGAAAGATTGAATATCGATTTTAAAGGTCCATTACCTTCATCCACAAATAATAAATATATTTTAACTGTGATTGATGAATATTCAAGATTTCCATTTGCTTTTCCTTGTACTGATCTAACTTCAGCCACTGTTATCAAGTGTTTACGTCAATTATTTGCAATTTTCGGAATGCCGATGTATGTCCATTCTGATAGAGGAACATCCTTTTTATCGCATGAACTGAAACAATTTTTTGATACCTGTGGTATAGCAACCAGTCGTACAACATCTTATAATCCTCAATGTAATGGGCAAGCTGAAAGATATAACGGTATAATATGGAAAACTGTATTGTTAGCCTTAAAGTCTCAAGGGTTAAAGACAAGTCAGTGGGAAGTTGTTTTAGCAGAAGCTCTACATTCTATTAGATCCCTTCTATGTACAGCTACAAATACTACTCCTCATGAACGAATGTTTAGTCATCCTAGAAGATCGTCTAATGGTTCGTCTTTACCTACATGGTTATCTCATCCTGGTCCAATATTAATGAAAAAAAATATTAGGGCTAATAAATACGAACCTCTAGTGGAAGAAGTGCAGCTTATTGAAGCAAATCCAGAATATGCGCACGTTCTTCTTCAAAATGGTAAAGAGACAACAGTCTCTCTTCGTCAATTAGCTCCTCGTGGAAATACAGACTGGGAGAATACAAATATAGACGAAAGCATACACGAATGTCAAGAAGATTCCCAAGTAATGCCACAACCACAATCTGATCATCTGAAGATATCAGATTTGAGAAACCGCATAATAGAACATGAAAATTCTTTGGTAGAAAGTTATGATCTTTCTACGCAAGATTCAGACTCTTCTTCTTCTTCAGAAGGGAACGCTAGCACTTTAAGCACTAGAACTACTGTAATTGATCAAAATAATCAAGACAATAGTGATAGACCTCAGCGTAAAAGAATACCTCCTAAATATTTAGAAAATTACATTAGTAATTAATTAAGGCGGGAAGAATGTCATATATTGTTATAAAATCACATTATCCATAAGTTTGTTTATAAATTCACATGTTATAATATTGTCATTTATTACTTGTCATATATATTCTATATGTGCTGGAATTTGTTAATTAAAGCCTAATTCTGAAAGGTTTATTTATTTATAACAGACGCCATTATACGTATTTCTTTCCGCGTTTTTCTCCTTATATCCTCGTCGCCAGTGTAATGTCTTATTAGACACTTTATATCATATGACGGGGTCACAAATAAAACTTATCGTTCACGTCAGACTTAATACTTTTATTCCATTTTATCTACAACCTTCTCGTCTTATCGTCATCGCCCGAATCCCTTTGTTCATTCGTAGTCCCCTACCACGTTTCTTGGTCATGCGCATTTTGTTCACTTGTGGCGCTATTTACAAACACTACAGTTAAGCGGGATTTATAAACTTGCAACTGGATTTGGAGTTGGATTTGGCGCTGAAACATAAATACAGGCAGTTACATTGATGTATTTATATTCGCCGTCGGGAGAAAATTTGACTCTGGCCGATGGCCGCTTGCCGTCGAACATGAACCAATTTTATCTTTTTGCCGTTGGCGTTCGTAGCAAATCCGTAGCATCGCGTCGTCGTCCAATAGAAATCCATCGCTGACAGCACGTGATCAAGCGCGTTGGAAAGAAATGTCAAATTGATATTTTTAGTCACGGGCTGGGATCTTATATGGGAATAGCTGGAGTCAAGTTGTAAGACAGAGATAGAATATTAGTATTTTGACTACATCTCAGAAGATGGCGCTAATGTATAAATAGAGTTGCAATCACATTGTGGCAGAAACCACAGAACACACTTCAGATTATATATTTGCTACATTGATCGCATTGAACATTGAAACTGAAACTACTAACTCAATACCCAATTTATTCTGTGATTGTGATTTTATACATGATACAAGATTTTATATTTGTTTTGTTTTTGAGGTTTGTTAATGCACTTTGAGTTTTGTGAATAATATTTGTGTTTTGAGCTTTTTCTATACTTTTTAATTGACCTGAGAAAACTATCAAGGTAAGTCAAGAAAATTAGATTTTTACATTTTATGAGCATTTAGATATTAATTATAAGTTTAAGTTTGTTTACACTTATCAGTACACCAGTATTATTTTTGTTTTTGAGTAAAAATTATATCAAAGTGCTGCATAATTAGTCAGAGGACCATGATCCTTAAAGTTTAATTTCATATTCGAATTACCGAGCATATCACATTTCTAAAAAAATTTTTAGATGGCATTTACATGTGCTGTTCCCGATTGTGAGGATAGGACATCTACAAGACTTCGCTTCCCAAATCCAAATAAGTTTTTAGTAAAATTTAATAACTGGCTGGAGATTATTGGAAATGACCATCTAAATAGCTTGGAACCCTCAAAAGTATTTGGTAATTACAGAATATGTCACTGACATTTTGCAACAGAAGATTTAAGTACAAATATGTATCTGAATTCCGAAGCAAGCCCTACATTATGCCCTATTCCAAATAAAATTACAGATGCAATGTCAGCAGCTACTTTGAATTATTGCAGAAGTTGAGCAAATGCTACAAACAAATATATGATAAATTTGCAGCAACGAAAACAATAACTGAAGATGTCATTTTGGCTTATTTTGCAAAAAAGTCAAAAATGTTGAAACTATTAAAAATTGTAATGTATTTTTTTAAAATAAGTGACGGTTGCAGGAAAAATAGTGTATGTAACTTACCCCGAAAGTGTTTTCACTGGACTCGCAGGCTTGCCCACTCGTCCAGTAAAACATTCCTTTCGGGACTAGTATGTAAATATCTATTTTCTTCAAGCATATAGTAATACTTACATTATTTTATGTAAGACGTATTATAGAAAATACCTATTGTTTTACTAATAAAGAAATATTCTCATTTTCTTAAAAGTACAAAAAAGTAAAATTGTAACCATAACAACTGATTAAAAAAGAGAGTCATGTAGCCATGATTTCTCAGAACTGTCAGTTTGAAATTAAACGTTACGTCAGATCACTTTTTATACAATCATGAATGTCTGAAGAAATACAATTTTAACTTTGATGCTTGAAGAAAAAATAGTGTGTCACTCGGGAGTATAGAGCTCTTTATGTGTTTCGCCCCAGTTTACACAGCCTTGGCTAACTCCTTGGCAATATATGCTTCTGATCTCAACAAATAATGTTCGCCTTCTACTCCTAGTAACATAATATACTATCGTTACGATCGTTACGATTGCGGGATATTTTTTAACTGCATATCATATTTTAGTGATAAGGTAACAAAACTAAATCTTTCTTGTCTCTTAATCCTACCATACAGTAATTTGGTAGTCCGTGGGTATTTCCGATTTTATATTCAAATTTATTTTATCTTTTTGAAACTTGTGTCTTTTAAGTTTTTTTTTTTTATTTTATGTTCACAATAGTTAATACTAAGTAGTGTTCGAATAAATGTCTAGACATTAACCAACCCTATTATTAGAACATATATATATTTGAAGTATAATTACATGATAATTTAACTAATATTTTCATCATGTGCACCAAACCCGTTATTAAAATATGTGACTCCCAGCAATGTCCAGTATCTTAAAAAAGGTTGGTCACTTAACAATCCCTGAAATATTGACACAGAAATAAGCAACATTTTATATTATCACTTTCATTATTGCTTTATATTTTTCTATTTGTCATGTAGCATGTAATTAAAATAAATCTCCAGTATACTGATTTGATGTTTATAAATTTTTAATATTTTGGGTGAGATAGGTTTTAAATAATTTAGTCTACAAATGAAAAATTTGTAGTTCTCATACTTCAAATTTTAGATTTATAGACTAATTTATTTAAAATTAAATCTTATCCGGAATATATTTTCCCTCCCCTCCATTTTGAGAATGAAAATATATAAAGTTGTTACATCAACACTGTGGGAAGAAGTGATAGTTCAACTACATCTCTGCAGATGTCGCTTTCCGCGTCGCCTTGTCGGTAATGGAAGATTCCTATCTAAATCTATGTAATCTATGTTTTTAGTCACAGATTATATCTACTGCTTTAGTTGCGTTTTTAAGATGAATTTATAAACAAAAACTTCGATTTGCAAGTCTACTTCTATTTAGTGTACGTACGTACGTACATCGTGAATTTAAAGAATTGCTCTTCATTCCAAGTACTGCTTTTTTTGTAGTATTGGAACCCACCAGAGTGTTTGCGAGCCCTGTTAATAGGCCTCACTTTAAACCGCCTATTTCTTCTTTTTCGTTTTTACAAACTAATCACATAACTGCACAAAGTTAACCCTAATACTTATACCTAAGATTCCGTAAGTAATAACAGCTGGTTTATCTATTTTAAATTTTTTAAAAAGCGAAATAACCCCACAAACTCAAATGTAAACAAACAGAAATGTACAACGCCAACTTCAAGAATATAAATTGGGTGTGAAACTTGCTACGAAGATCAGCGCCAGCACCAAAGCCAAATCCAATGTCAAGTTTATAAATCCACCTTGTTTGTTACGCAGGCAAGACTGCTTATTTACACTATTTACAGTTATTTGTTCAAAATAAATTAAAAATGTCAAGTCAGCCAAAGAGAATCCGAAGTACAAATTATTCATTAGAAGAAAAAAATCTTTTAATGACATTAATAAATGAATACAAGCATGTCATAGAAAATAAGAAGACTGATGCAGTAACCAATGCTGAAAAAGAGAAGGTGTGGAACAAAATAGCAAATGATTTTAATGCTATTTCCTCAGTTGGGACATTTAGGGACCAACAATCACTAAAGAAGACATATTTAAATATAAAAATGTCAGTAAGAAAGGAAGTGGCCGATGAAAAATAGAGGTATTTAAAACGGGTGGCGGACCTTCTACTTCCAAATCATCCTGTAATCCACTGAGAGACATTACATTGCAAGCCATAAATCAAAAGACAGTGTTTGGATTACACAACGATTGTGACAGTGATGCAAACAAAGGTTTGTAAAATTATTTCGTTATTTGTGTTTTCTGTTATAGTTGTTTTACAGTAGGATATTTTATATAATTAAAAGTGCAAATTCGACTGTCAAAAAAATGTATACAAAGTGAAATAATAAATTTTAAATATATTATTTTTGCTTGTCTCTTCATAGTCGCAAGCATAATGACATTGGGTACTTTATTTTTATAGGTAGTAGTATGCTGCAAAAAGAACCATCTAATATTGAAAATGCTGAGCTTCATGAAACAAATCCTGAGGATTGTGAAACCATATTTATAGTGTGAAGAAGCTGTTGTAGATGATGAATGGAGTAAATGGAAATCAGCTAATTTAAAAAAGCCCCTGAGCACCCCATTACGATTAAAAACTGTAGATACTGGCAATACAACTCCGTATAGTAGGCGAAGACCAACTGCAGCAATGGCACTACAAAGTAGTAATATATCTAAAATATATAGTCAACTTGCTGAGAAACGTTTGGAAGTTGTTGAAGTGGAACATGAAGTTTTACGTAATAAGGAAAAGAGAGACCAAGAAAAACATGAACTTGAAAAGAAAATCCTGGAAGTACAGCTTCAAATCAAATTAGAAGAACTTAAAAAACTGCGTCCAGATTGGGTGTCTGAGTTTATAGACAAAAATAAATAAAATTAAAACTTTCAAATAAAAAAAACTGCTCATTTTTCTTTAATTTACAGAATATACTTATTATTTATTACGGATAACATGGACTTTGGTTTTCCAGATTAAGCCAACGAAGTTTACTTTTAAATTATTTTTTATCAAAACTAAGCTAGTTTAGCTTTAGGTGCCAAAAACTTTTGCGAGCTTTACTCAATTGTTCAATATAAACATATTTTTGTAATTTTACTTGTATGTTTGGATGAATATAACTCTTATGTAGGATAACTAACAACTAAATAATTCTTACCTTGATAGGCTTAGCTTAAAAACTAGCTTGGCAAAAAATGAAATTGTTCAGTTATTTAAGTGATTACCTACAGTAGCAGTTTAAATAAAATTCAAAAAGTAATATTAGTAATAGTAATAAAAGTAAATATCTTTATTTATAATCGGGAAAAGTAATTGTTAATTAAATCATTTCGAGCGTGAAAACCATGAAAGTCGTTAACATTATTTAGTAATACTGGGACATTGGCATTGTCTAGTATTCTTTGTAATTCTTCACGATTTTCATTCTGAGGTACTTCCTCTCCAGCATCTCTGGCTATATTATGCAATATGGCAGTTGCCACTATAATATTCATCGTATTATTTACTTTGGTTCGACATCCGTAAGCTAAAATGGGAAATCTTCGTTTCCAAATGCCAAAAGTATTTTCAACGGTCACTCTGGTCCTTATGTGTGACTCATTGTATCTACGTTCTGCTTCTGTATTTGTCTCGAGCAAAGGAGTTAATAGGTAAGATTTTAATGCGTAACCACTGTCCCCTGTAAAATAAATAATTTTCAGCGTCATGACACGTCCCCAGTGAATATTTATACTTGCCTAATAAAAAACAATTTGGGTAATCATTCCTCTCAAAACATCCTCAAAGTAAACTATTGTTGAAAATGGTTGAATCATGCGTCGAACCAGGCCATCTAGCAACAAGATTAAGAAATTTATAGGAAGGACTAACTGCAGCTTGCACATTTAATGAAAAGTAGCCTTTCCTATTCCTAAATATTTCTGCATCAATACCTCCTATAAATAAAGTGATGAGCACACACTTGCTTTAACAAAAAGTACGCTGTTTACCTGGCGATTGTATTTTAATATGTGTACAATCAATTGCAGCAATTACTTTAGGAAAAGAAGCTTTCTGAAAAAAATCTATCTGTATTTCCCTAATGTCTTCATCTGTGATTGGTAATTTTATATATTCTCCTGATAAATGACATATGGCTTCAGTTACCCTTTTGATGATCCTACAGACAGTAGACTTATGCATATTACCAAAATGCGCTAAACTTAATTGGTGGCAACCAGTAGCATAAAATCTCAAGGCAATCAATAATTGGTCCATAGGAGACACACTGTTATTTCTAAAAGTAACGCAAAAGTTATTTTTAACAAGAGTTTATAAACCTTCAAACTTACAGATTATGTATGTATTCTATTCTCTCCTAAATTCTAGGTAGAAAATGTAAAACAGTTTCCTTTCTCAATCGGAAATGTTGGAAAAATAATAAATCAGGCATACTATTGAAGTGATCATTTCTAATATGAATTTGTCTTGGAATACCATTAAAAACTAAATCCAACACAACTAAATCCATCAATATATCATTATCTTGTCCCAAAACTAATAAATCGCGATCCATGACAAAAAATATAATGGTTCAGCTTTGCAGGAAGAGAATTTTAGGTTAAGTTACTGTTTAAGTAGCGGAAATCGACAGCTTAAATTTAAGCACTTCTTAGCCGTTTAAGAACTACTTAAAAGCACCGTGCAACGCTTTAAGTTGTGCTTAGGGTTTTAAGTCACTCTTAAATATTAAGTTGTGTCGGTGAGATCGGCCATAAATTATTTAGAACCTATCTCACCCAAAATATTAAAAATTAATAAACATCAAATCAGTATACTGGGAGATTTATTTTAATTACATGCTACATGACAAATAGAAAAATATAAAGCAATAATGAAAGTGATAATATAAAATGTTGCTTATTTCTGTGTCAATATTTCAGGGATTGTTAAGTGACCAACCTTTTTTAAGATACTGGACATTGCTGGGAGTCACATATTTTAATAACGGGTTTGGTGCACATGATGAAAATATTAGTTAAATTATATCATGTAATTATACTTCAAATATATATGTTCTAATAATAGGGTTGGTTAATGTCTAGACATTTATTCGAACACTACTTAGTATTAACTATTGTGAACATAAAATAAAAAAAAAACTTAAAAGAAGCAAGTTTCCAAAAGATAAAATAAATTTGAATATAAAATCGGAAATACCCACGGACTACCAAATTACTGTATGGTAGGATTAAGAGACAAAAAAGATTTAGTTTTGTTACCTTATCACTAAAATATGATATGCAGTTAAAAAATATCCCGCCATCGTAACGATAGTATATTATGTTACTAGGAGTAGAAGGCGAACATTATTTGTTGAGATCAGAAGCATATATTGCCAAGGAGTTAGCCAAGGCTGTGTAAACTGGAGCGAAACACATAAAGAGCTCTATACTCCCGAGTGACATACTATTTTTTCTTCAAGCATCAAAGTTAAAATTGTATTTCTTCAGACATTCATGATTGTATAAAAAGTGATCTGACGTCAAGGATTGTTAACTGTTTACAGGATTGCTCGATCGCTCAATTTTGTCATCCGCCTTTGTGACGTCATCGAAGATATATGTAATCGAATTTAGTCAAAATATACCTATTTTGTGTTTATTATATTTCACATTTGCAAGAGAATTTTCGTATTTGAATGATTATTAATATTATTATTTATTAAAGTTTGTAATAACAGTATGAATTGTACCTTTTTCTACAAGTTCGAGATCTTTGGATCTTTGATGACGTCACAATTATGGATTACATTGTAGTATAGGGATCGAGCAATCCTGTAAACAGTTAACAATCCTTGATCTGACGTAACGTTTAATTTCAAACTGACAGTTCTGAGAAATCATGGCTACATGACTCTCTTTTTTAATCAGTTGTTATGGTTACTCTTTTACTTTTTTGTACTTGTAAGAAAATGAGAATATTTCTTTACTAGTAAAACAATAGGTCTTTTCTATAATACGTCTTACATAATATAATGTAAGTATTATTATATGCTTGAAGAAAATAGATATTTACATACTAGTCCCGAAAGGAATGTTTTACTGGACGAGTGGGCAAGCCTGCGAGTCCAGTGAAAACACTTTCGGGGTAAATTACATACACTATTTTTCCTACAACCGTCACTTATTTACTTCTGCAATAATTCAAAGTAGCTGCTGATGTTGCATCTATAATTTCATTTGGAATAGGGCATAATGTAGGGCTTGTTTCGGGATTCAGATACATATTTGTACTTAAATCTTCTGTTGCAAAATATCTGTGACATATTCTGTAATTACGAAATACTTTTGAGGGTTCCAAGCTTTTTAGATGGTCATTTCCAATAATCTCCAGTCAGTTATTAAATTTTACTAAAAACTTATTTGGATTTGGGAAGCGATGTCTTGTAGATGTCACATGTAAATGGCATCTAAAAATTTTTTCAGAAATGTGATATGCTCGGTAATTCGAATATGAAATTAAACTTTAAGGATCATGATCCTCTGACTAATTATGCAGCACTTTGTTATAATTTTTACTCAAAAACAAAAATAATACTGGTGTACTGATAAGTGTAAACAAACAACTTATAATTAATATCTATATGCTCATAAAATGTAAAAATCTAATTTTCTTGACTTACCTTGATAGTTTTCTTAGGTCAATTTAAAAGTATAGAAAAAGCTCAAAACACAAATATTATTCACAAAACTCAAAAGTGCATTAACAAACCGCAAAAACAAAACAAATATAAAATCACAATTACAGAATAAATTGGGTATTGGGTTAGTAGTTCAATGTTCAATGCGATCAATGTAGCAAATATATAATCTGAACATCAGAGTAATAAATAAAGGGGAGACCGTTATTTACATTCTAAAGTGAAGCCTTGATGTAAATGTATTTACAAACATCTGGTCCCTGAAACGTCCTTGACATTGATGCCGAAGTTACATTTTTATCTTTATAGCTAGGTACAGCCGTCATTTTCATTGATTAACTTGCAAAGATCTACCACATTCTTGACCTTAATCAATTTACAAATTAGTTACGTTGTAATATGTTTAAGGCTACGACACTATTTTTTTTTTGACTTTTGTTATAATTATAGGTTCTCCATATCTATCAATACATTATTGAAATTTCTGGCGATATTAAGCGCCGGAAGTGGCAACATTGCCTAGTATTAACCTAATATAGCAAATGACTCCATTATTTTGAAATCAAAATTGGTCAAGCCGAGTGTTTTATGTGTTCTTAAACTGTGTTGTTGAACTTAACTTTTAATAAAACTGCTGAAGTGGTGTATAATATGCCAGAAATTTCAAGAAAAGGGCCAAATAAGTGCTATTTCTTTTCACAAGTAAGTTTGACATTGTTTCCATGGGTGTTCTTACAGCAAGGGTGTAACGTGTCGTGTTTGTTAAATTGTTATGTTTATCTGAATACAAGTACTAGCTTTGTGTTTATAGAATATCCCCAAGATCCTGAGATAAGAGCAGTGTGGCTAAAATCTGAATGTGACACTAATTTATCTAAGTATATATGTATATTGTAAGCATTTCCGTGATACAGCTTGATACGCCACTGTATCAGGGACGATCGTGTGTTCATTATGTATTGTTTGTTTATCAACATCCAGTAGGTTGAGGTTACATGTTTACATTGTGCTTTGAAATAGGGAATGCGGTCTCCCCTTTATTTATTACTCTGATATCTGAACTGTGTTCTGTGGTTTCTGCCACAATGTGATAGCGGCTCTGTTTATACATTAGCGCCATCTTCTGAGATGTAGTCAAAATACTAAATCTATCTCTGTCTTACAACTTGACTCCAGCTATTCCCATATAAGATCCCAGCCCGTGATAGGTATAATTGAATCGGTGAGAATAGGAACAGTACAAGTCCAATTATTACAATTTTGGGAAAACGAAAAAAAACTCTGCTAAGTTAAATATTAATGTTACGAGTTTCGTATGTACACAAAAGTTTTAGTGTATCATTTCATCGTCGTTTAAATTAAAAATAAAATCTGTTGGTTCATGATTTTTTCATTTATACACAAAAAACTAACTTGGACTTGTACTGTTCTTAATCTCAATCTGCATATTATTAAAATATTTGACCAAATTTTTCTTTTTTTAAATAAAGAACATGTAAAAACAAACTTTTATTATATTATCAAACACAGAATAATGAATCTTAATCATGAGCACGACCATCAATGTGGCTGAAGACAGACACGGATTCAGATTCGAGAAATGAGTTTTTACAGCGGACCAGTTCATTATTGCAAATAAATAAAATTAATTTAAAATAAATTAATTAAAAATAAAAATAATGAACTGGTCCGTTGTAAAAACTCATTTCTCGAATCTGAATCCGTGTCTGTCTTCAGCCACATCGACCATCATCATCTCTATTGGTGGTTGGCCATGATATAATATGGTAATAAAACTCTAGCTGCTCTCCCTCTACATATTTCATGATCTGCCGTATATCGTTCATCTTCTTAACGTTTATTTGCAACGCACCAGAATAGGCTTTAGAAGAAGGAACCTCTGGATTCTGATTTGGTTTCACTAGCTTAAAAGTGTAAGATGTACCTAACTCCGTCAATAAAATCAAGGCACTTAACATAACCTGGATGAGATGCTTCATACACAAACTGCATGTATTTGGAAATCGTAAAGTTCTCCTTTTCCCTACTTGATAGATTTTTGCAAGTTTTTTTAAAGAACGGTGGCCACCAGTTTTTAAAATCTAGTATGTCGTTTTATAAGAAATAATACGTATGGTAAAAGGCATATTTTTTGTGGAATTTTTAATCATTTCCTCATATTCCTCAGGAACGTAAATACGATCACATTATTTTCTGATCAATCTTTTTTAAAATCTGATGAATCAATATATTTTAAAGGATATTTTAATAAAATAACTGCACATAAACAACAAACACCCTCAAGTAGCACTAAAACAGCTGATTGTGATTGCGTATCAAGTCTCTCCGCTGGGAATAAGAACCGTACAAGTCCGGACTTGTACTGTTCTTACACTCAATGCTCCACGATGAGCGCTGGTAGACGCCTTAATATAGTGATATTGGTGCTGTTCTTACACTCATTTGATGCAGCCTTGTAATAAAAACAAAATGGCTATGTCATGTCAAAATGTCGAATTTTGGACTTGTACTGTTCTTATTCTCACCGATTCAATTATTTTCGTGTTTATCAATTGTTTTTCCTCGGAACTGACGTCACTATGCGGATTGGCATATCTGTGTAGTTGTATCATGGCTCTATCTATAAAATCAGATGTTGCCACATTAACTTCTTATTTAGCATGCTGTTAGTTACCTATTTGTCTGTAAATATTTAATTATTAATATGAACTACTTAGATGATTTAAGAATGCGGTTAGTATGGCCATTAGTAAACTTGATGTTATTTATTATGGTTACTATTAATATGGGTGATAGTGTCTTATTCGTATGGTTGGAAAAAAAATATTTTGTATAAAAATAGAGAGCCATTTCGGGACTGTTTGAGATCGCCATGGCAACTGTACAAAAAAGAGATTATTGTACAGTAGTACAGTACCGAATAGTTATTTACATTCCAAGCTGCGAAAGCTTACTTTTAGGTGCGAGGTGTATTTGAATACCTCCGAGCACCTAAAAGGACTTTTGCAGCGTGTAATGTATTAAATTTTTCATTCTTCCCTCGAATTTATATAAAACACACAATTTAAAGATGTTGAAAATCCTCTGTAGACTGTAATAAAATGGGTATAAGCCGGTTTATTGCCACAAAAATAGTAGTATCCATGATACAACTACACAGATATGCCAATCTGCATAGTGACGTCAGTTACGAGGAAAAACAATTGATAAACACGAAAATAATTATATCACTGCCCTTAAGAATTTTCGCATCACATCGCCATTTTCACTCACGAATGACGTCATCGCAGAACAAACGAAAGTTTTGAGCATATCTGTGTAGTTGTATCATGGTAGTATCAGTGTGTTGTTAACGTTACTTTGGTAACATTCATATCAACAAAAAATAATATTTTGACAATTATCAAATAATTATTCTAGTATCAAATGATGTACAACAAAAGATGTGTCCACAATAATGGAAGATGTATTATTGGTATTTTTCTTAGAAAAATCAAAAACATTGTCTCGTGCTACATTATGGTCAGAATACTCAATGTTGAAATTGACTATTTCATTAATAAGAACCAGGATATTTCGAAATTTGGCCGCTTGAAGGCATTCATAAAAAGGAAAAATGAAGGATATCAACCTCGAAAATTTTAGATATTTACAAAGGATTATATGTCAAAGTTTTTGTTAGAAGCTTCTGATGAAATATATTTAATGAGAAAAGTGGTAGCGATTTCTGAAGTAACTGGGGCATGCCGAATTATACCTATAATCTAAAAGTGAAGGACGTGGAGTATAAAAATTATGTTATGTTAGTGCAGATTCTTACTACAAAAAATAATGTGTTGATTTGCAGTAACAGCAGAAGATTGGGTAACATTTGTTAATCGTTATATGCAACTCCGACCAAAAAAAGGCTCATGATGAACGCTTCTTTTATCTTTATAATTTCTACTATAAATAAACATTTGACATTTGACATTACGTGCGCCGATAAGGTTCATTTGATATATAGGGTGGGCGAAATTCGAGGCTCACTATATTGGGATTTCGGAAACGGTAAGAGATACGAAAACGGTTAAATTGGGGCAAAGTTGCGTAATTTTGTGACCAATAATATGCCGTCAATTTCGCCCACCCTGTATATGAATTTATGTTTACTATAATGCTAGAGTCAGTTATTCTATTATGCCTTTTTGAGACCTAAAAATATTCAAATATCGTTTTTGGCGTTAAATTCTTTTTTTACTACTAACAGGAGAAAACCTTATTATTTACCTCATTTGTGTAATGAGAAGTAGTTCATTATTGACCTAGGTAAATAATAATTCATTATTTACCTAGGTTAATAATAAATTGTATTGAAACCCATCAGTTTGACATTTCACCTACTTGATATTTCGATATGTTTGAGTAATAGGGGAAATGTCTGATTTTAAAATAAAAATAAGATCTTCTGGTGTTAATTCGGCTATTAATAGTAAAAAAATACTATATATACTTCGGTTGGCAAGGCCATTATTTACCTCGAAAATTATATCCTTCGGGGCTACGAGCCTCAGGATATAAAATTTCTCGGTCAATAATAGCTCACTTCTCAACCTAGGTATATAATATACTATTATTTGATATGTAACAAGCCCTGTTTCGGGAAACCGGAAGTAGAGACCGGATGTAGTGTTTTTTTGATTTTGATTATTTAGGGCCGATTGTACAATCGTGAGCTTAAACGCGGTTCACGCGAGCCTGGGTTCAGCTTGAAGTAGTCTTACGACGGCTGCCAGTTGTACAATACGAGCTCAAATAAGGTTCAGTTAAACCCTGCTAGTTCTTAACTACATATGTGCACTTGTAAACTTTGTAAGCATGCGCAAATAGTCGAATATTCGGGGCGTTTTCTGGCTACTTCAAAATTTTGCAGCATATTCAAAATGTGTTTAAAATCGGTTCAACCGCAACGTCACAAGCGTGAGATTACATTTTATTGAACCGTGTTCAATACCATCTCCAGATACCATCTCTTTATTTTCACCACTCATTTTCTTAAGATAATTAAAAAAGTAGAAGCCAACAGTGGTTAATTTAAGTTAAAATTGTTAGAAAGTTAAAATCACAAAGTAGGTATATGAGTTAAAAATTACACAACAGTCATTAATTCAACCCGAGACTACATTTCAATACGGTTGAAAATGCCTATATTTGATTTTTGACAATTTTTGGCTTGATTTTGACGTTGACGGGAATTTACATTTAACCGCAAATACTGTCCATTATGGCTATTTGCTTGTAAGTAGGTGATAGGCAAGGATTGTTAACTGTTTACAGGATTGCTCGATCCCTATAGTACAATGTAATCCATAATTGTGACGTCATCAAAGATCCAAAGATCTCGAACTTGTAGAAATAGGTACACTTTATACTGTTATTACAAACTTTAATAAATAATAATATTAATAATCATTCAAATACGAAAATTCTCTTGCAAATGTGAAATACAGGGTGAGTTTTTTTCGATGTTTAGTGTAAGGATCGGGAAAGTATAAGAGATACAAAAAAGCTTAAATGAGGAAAGATGTGCAATTTTATGATCCTTATTAAATGTTACTTTTATTTGATAGATATTTGGAAAAATCCGAATTCGCCCAATTCCTTCAGATGGGTGTAGCTGCGTTGCTATTTATTTTACAAAAAAAATTTAAATTACAAAGTTTCATGTTTTCGCAGTGTTAATAAGACAGTGTGATGAAATTGCTCGTGAACACTTTTGTTTTCAAGTTATAACGCAAACTTCAAGTTTTTTAAATGTAAACCATAGTTTTGCTATGAGCTAGAAAAAAATGTATTTTTTTATGCTTTCTAACGATATAATATTTGGTATTGTTATTTTGAAAAATGGATGAACTCCAGCCATTTTTAACTTTTCAATTGTTCGTTAACGTAGATGGCTGTGAAAATTATACGCAATCCAACGGATTAAATCAAAACGATTGAAGTCGGCATCGCGTGAGCACCTCTATATGTGTCAGAGCACCGGAGAAGTATGCGACTGGCATATTTTAAATAAAACAATAATAATAAGTAACAACCGGATTTATTTTCAGAAAGAATTTAAAATTATATTGATGGAAATCATTTGTGGTAAGTGAATGAAATACTTAACAAAGATGCAAAAATTTTATGAACAAATCATTACCTATTTATTTTAAGGATATTAACGAAATTGTTCAAAAAGCCCACCGTTATTATTAATGCACAAGATACATCTTTTTGAAACAGAATTTGAGGCTTTTCTCACAGAACGCCTATCAATATTGTCAAAAGCTTCCTGAACAGCTTCCATAAGATCCTCTAATGTCGCATAGGTTGTCCGAGAAACGTTATCTTTTATTGTCCCCCACAAGAAAAAATCTAAAACTGAAAGATCATGGGACCGAGGAGGCCATTCGACTAGTCCATTTCTTCCAATCCATGAATTGGGAAAAACTTCATTTAAATAAGTTCGCACAGGGAGATGATTATGTGGGGGTGAACCATCGTGCTGAAACCATTGAAGCATAGCACGATGCTTTAGGTTTAATTCATCTAACATATTCTCAAACTCGTTTTGCAGAAAGTGTAAGTAAACTGCACCAGTTAAAGTACCTTGGTAAAAATACGGTCCGAGTATTCTTGAACCAATAACACCACACCAAACATTAAATCCGAACTTAATTTGCGGCCTCCTTTGTACAACATGATTTGGATTTTCTTGCATCCAAAGGTGCTCATTGCGTCGGTTGAACATTCCACAATTTGTGAAACGGGTTTCGTCAGTCCACAGTACTTTAAATTTAAATTGTTGATCAACCCTACACATATTTGTAAACCATGTACAAAATTCTAGACGCCTTTCAGAGTCACCATCGTGCAACGTCTGTGATACTGATAGTTTGTATGGGTGAAATTTATGTTTCCTTAGTACTCTTACGACAGTTCTCTACGACGTACCTACCTCTAATGCAACTTGCCGTGCTCAAATTGAGGGATTTTGTGTAATACAAGCTAGTACATTTATTTCCGCAGCTTCGTTTATGTTGTTTTCTCTATTTTTGGGTTTACAGAAAGAACCATATTGTCCCAAATTGTCATACAGTCTTCTGAATGTAGGTAGACTAGGCTGTCGACGATCGAAATATTGTTTGAAGTATTGCTGTGCAGCTCGAACGCAGTTTTTATCACAACGAATATAACACTCAATAATATCACGCTTTTCCTCGTTTGAAAAATTAATTGTCTTTGGCAATTGAAACGACTTTTAAGAAAGAAAAATAACTGTCAAATAATGCTACAGTAACTAAATGCGTTGTCAGTAAACATTTCGATTGTTTTCACAGCCATCTACGTTAACGAACAATTGAAAAGTTAAAAACGGCTGCAGTTCACCCATTTTTCAAAATAAGAATACCAAATATTATATTGTTGGAAAGCATAAAAAATACATTTTTTTCTAGCTCATGGCAAACTATGGTTTACATTTAAAAAACTTGAAGTTTGTGTTATAACTTGAAAACAAAAGTGTTCACGAATAATTTGATCACACTGTCTTATTAACACTGCGAAAACATGAAACTTTGTAATTAAAATTTTTTTTGTAAAATAAATAGCAACGGAGCTACACGCATCTGAAGGAATTGGGCGAATTCGGATTTTTCCAAAGATCTAGTCAGCCATGACGTTTTTTCAAAAAATAAAAGTAACATTTAATAAGGATCATAAAACTGCACATCTTTCCTCATTTAAGCTTTTTTGTATCTCTTATACTTTCCCAAAACCCTACACTAAACATCGAAAAAAAAACTCACCCTGTATAATAAACACAAAATAGGTATATTTTGACTAAATTCGATTACATATATCTTCGATGACGTCACAAAGGCGGATGACAAAATTGAGCGATCGAGCAATCCTGTAAACAGTTAACAATCCTTGGGTGATAGGTACCAATAAAAAAATAGAAGTACTGTCATGATACAACTACACTGATATGCCTATGCGCATGGGGGCGTGGTCTATCGATGAGCGTGACGTCAGTTATTATACAAAATTAAATAAAATACTTGTAAACAAAGATAACAATATAAAATAAACGTCGATTATGGAATTATAATACACGATTCATACAGGGAAACTAAAATAATAGTTGATTAATATCAATCTTTCTTATTTTAATTCAAACCGCATTCTGTGTACCGATCTACCTACCGAATATAATTCTAAACTAAATTTTATAATTTGAAGAGATAATAAGAAGCACTACTGTAAATAAACACCACCCTATAATATAAAAATGACAACTTGATAACCCTCAGACCTCACAATTATAATAATACGGGAATACAATTGACAAACACGAAAATAATTATATCACTGACAGTCATGCTGATATCCTCTGTGCTGATAGTAAGGCATTTGAATTTTCGCCATTTTTGCATCAAGAATGACGTCGTGCACAGAACAAACGAAATTTGGTCAAGTTATGAGCATATCAGTGTAGTTGTATCCATAGATTACATAGATTGTTGTATCATGAGTACGGTTAGCTTTTGTGACCCTAGTAACAATTCTGCTAGCAGTAGATTTGTCTACACCCATAAAGTCGCCACTCACTCGCAAAAAGCTGCCAGTAGGATAATATCTCAACCAGGGTTGTGCAAGTGTAATAGGTGCTTTAGCAGCTTGTCCCTGCAACCGAAGTATGAGGTAAGGGGAAGGAAAATTTCTAGTTCTTTTTCATCTTTAAGGTTGGTTAAAATTTCTACACTAAGCCGTCCGGCGTCCGGTCTACCCTGGATTTTATGTTTATCCAAATAAAATGGAGGATAATATAATTATAAATAAAATTAAATTGAAATAAAACATTATTATTACAATGTAAGTAAAGAAGCTTATGATTTAATTTGTAGATTTTCAATAGAGAGTTTTTGAACCCCTTAAAATTTACGTTATCGTTATGGTTATGGTTATTCTGAGCATGCGCAGTGCCAAAAATGATACTATTTTTGGCAATGCGCATGCGCAGAATAACGATAACGATAACGACGTGCTAGAATTTAAGGGGTTCAAAAACTCTCTAATATCTTAGAACCCGTCTAAAATTATTCCTAATGCTTCGGTGGGATTTATGCAGCTTTCCATAAGAATAACTGAGTAAAATCGTGTAAAATTAAGAAAATTAAAATTTGTAGGCTTCTCCATTCTTGTTACTTTTATTCCATTGATATTATTAGGCACATCAAAATGTTTTGGTATTGATTTTTTGCTATTCCTATTATTCTTATAGCAAGTTTCACGATCCAATCTAATGTATCTTTAATTTCAATTCAATAAATAACTGAAAATATAATTGCATCATTTTGTTTTAACACTTTTTAATGTAATTATAGGTAAATCAAAGGATTGTTTGAGGTACTCATATAATACGAAAGGAAAAGGAATAGTAGTTCCAGAAATAATTTACGATTATGAGGTGATGCAACATATCGAACAAAATGTCGGAAAAGTAAAAAGAAGTCTTTATGAATATCATTGCATCAGTGTAACAGTAGCGAAAATGTATTCTTGAATGATGTTGAAAACTATACTAACCTATCGAAGTAAAATATGATTTGATGTGATTTATTTTAACCTACACTGCAATTAACACCTGAAAGAGTGGAACTAATCTTAAGCCGCAAGGACAAAATAAAATATTTTCAGTGTTTTGTGCAAAAAGTGTCGTTTACTTTCATTGTTTGGAGTTTGTTAGTAGTGTCGTTACATTTATCGTATTGAAAATTAGAGTAACATATTCATTACATATTAGCAATGACAAAGTGAAATTAGTGGCGTATGCAATACTTAAAACTTGCCTTTATTCCACACACACACACACGTATAAGAAAATATAGACACGTAAGTTCTTATCACTGTTAATAAGTAGGAACCTTATTTGTATATAGAATAGTAGTTTTTTAAATGGTTTTATAATGCTAAGGTGTTACAAAAGTTTTGTTTGTAATACCAATTTATATTCTGCAATAGCATAGCTATTTGAAACAATCACTTTTACCTGCTTTCAACTTTTTAACAGGTTAATATGTGTTGTGTATGTTGCATAATTGCATATTAACGTAAGGCAAACCGTAAACACAAGCATTAGTACATTTTTATAGTCGCAATAATTCTACAATGTCTTTATTATTTGATTGAGAAATCACTACTTAACTATCTAAATCTGTTAGTAGAGAGTTATCGAGCAACAAAAACAATGTAATGTTGAAGAAATACAGTAATATTAGTTCTATACTATGCAAGCAGATAATGTATTTTCATTAAAAATCCATATCCATAAATGTCTATTTAAGACGAACTGGATCTTGAGAGCAGAAGTTTCAAAACTTGTTATTAATGTAATACTGGTAGTTAATGCAAAAGATGTAAAACATATGTTTATACTATTTCAGATAGCTTTTAAATTTTTGTGACCCATCGTAATCGCCTATATTTTTCACTACCCCTCCGTCATAAAATATCACGTACCTGCTTGGCAGATTAGAAAACATTCCAAGCATTATATGTTTGAGTCTAATCTGCCAAATAGTTAAATGACACTTAATGGTAGATGAAAGAAATAGAGGCAGAATTAGAAAAACTTGTCAATGTACTTTTTGTAATTAAATAAAAATTGTAAAAAATACGTTTGTGATTTTTTTTACTTTTACGTTGATTTACATTGATATTTAAAGGAACAGACACAGTTTTACTTTTTTTTAGTGAATTTGTGTTTGTAATTTTAAATATTTTTGTAAATAAATGTAAATACAAGTATTATAAACAATTTAAAGGTCATCTAAGGTCACCTTTAAATTAACTCACGGAATTATCTACCGAGTTAGGCACCATGGAACAAAATATTAATTTTAGTTCCGATTCTTCCATGGTCCCTGCAACTAGGTGGCGCTATTTAAAAGTTATTGCTGTTTCGATGTTGGTACAAGGAGAATGACCTTCTTCTTATAGATATTCTGTGATCTCAACGGTAACAAAATCATGCCTCCACTAAAAACAGCATGATTTCTACAAATAATAACATAATGTAAATATTTTTTACTAAAAATAAAATTATAATACCTCTGTGTCTGAGACCTTATTTCATTTTGCAATCGTCGATGCAAAAAACGAACTGCGTTTTTGGATATCGTAAATCTTTTTATGAATTCATCATTCCATTTATGAAAACGATCCGTTAAATGCAAAATCAAATTGTCCATGGGTGCATTCCAAATAGTACATCAAACGCATCTGCTGCAGTGACACATAAAAGCGTTCCGTTTAGCAGATGCGTGTGATGCGCTCATGCATTTCGGAACGGCTTTTGACACATTGACAGTTACTTTTGTGAACAATTTATAATTTATTTAAATTCGTGATGGAGAAACCAGCAAAATTTCGGGCATTCTTGTTCTTGCAAACGAATTGATTGAAACTAGCAACACCACACCACAGAATCAGTTCCCTTCCCTTCGAAAGTTGAAAAAATGAGGTTAAATTGCACGCAATGCATAAACGCATAACCTCGTACAAGATGCAGCTCCTGCGTGCTACGAAGCCAAAAGTAGGAGGAGCTATGGATGCTACGACGTGCAGAATGCGTGAATTGGAACGAACGTAGGAAGCAAAATGTGCATAATGCGCGATTTGAAACGCACCCTATGTCAAATCAATCAATATTAATATTCCATAGAATGTTGACAACTCTTATTTTGTTAGGTTATATTTGCGCTAAGCTTGGTTTAAGCCATTGATTTTGCCGTTTGTTTTAAACTCAGCTCAACTACTGAACTTCACTGGTACCATGATACAACAACTACAGATAACGCGCTTTCGGAATTTCAACATTAAGATGTGATGGATCCAAAAAACGAGTTCTGATTAGTTGATTTGAAAAATTCTGTTTTTTGATTGCTCCTACAGGATCCATCACATCTTAATGTTGAATTTACGAAAGCGCGTATATGCTCATAACTTTCGTTTGTTTGCGCATGACGTCATTCGTGAGGGAAAAATGGCGATGCGATGCGAAAATTCTTAAGGGCAGTGATATAATTATTTTCGTGTTTATCAATTGATTTTCCTCGTAACTGACGTCACTATGCGCATTGGCATATCTGTGTAGTTGTATCATGACTGGTACAACCGACCCTTAGAATAATAGAACATCGTTTTACATTGTTTAAGTTGCATGTCAGCGTTTAAGAATCCTGTTTTTCAAAATAGTTTTAAATTAATATTACGCATGTTGATACGATTCATTTGATATTGTATAGGAATCTATGAATGTGTAATTCCTAAACAATATAAATATGAAATTATAAAAATTATATTATTGTTTGCTTTATTTTAAATCTGATTTTGAGTTTATCTATTGTATTGTTAGTTGCCTAGTTCCCTATGATTAATATATATATTGACAGATCAATAATTTTGACTTTTCTGATTATTTAAATTTATAAAGATTTTACCTCAGTAGTGAGTTCAATTATTCTTTCTTGATTAAGCTAATGAACTTAAATCATGAAGTAAGATGACAGTTTTATTTTACTCAGATGAAATACTGGTTACAATTAAATATTAAATTTTTCTTTTATATCAAAATTTATCTTTTAGAAAGTACTATGTTAATTTTTTTTAAAGATGCACCTTTTTCAAATGTTCAGAAAACTAGATTACATTAATTTTCTTATGGTATTTCTTATTATTCTTTCTTCTTACTCGTATATAGATTTCTTATCCAATTATGTCCTGTTCATTCCTGATTCCTCTACTTCTATATTCCTCTTTACCTTCTTTTCCTTCTTAAGGTCCTCTGTTACTTATATATTCTATATTCTTTTAATTATCTTCCTTATTAGACTCCTTTAAATTATTATTTAATTTTAATATTTATATAATTCTTCTTCAGCAAATTATATCTTCGTTCTATTCTTATATGTAATATTGATTACTTTATTAATGAAATATATTACAATTTTTAATTCTTCCTTTATCAATTATTAAGGAACCATGTGTTCCTTGAATCTAGTTTCAATTGACCTTCTAGTTTGTCCAACACACTTTTGATTGCAGTCTTTACAGAGCAGCTCTGCAGCTAATTTCGTAATTTTCCGACTTTTCCTTAGTTTCTATTATGTCTGTTGGAAAACACACGTCGAGTACAGTATAGTGTTTAGGTGTTATGTGGAAAACTACGTCAGTGTTATCATTAATTTTTCTTCAGCTTAAAATTGTCTTATGTCATCTCTTCCCAAAATTATTTCTCTCTTCAATTCTTTTTTTTTTTCCTAGTAACTCCCACCTGTTCTCTATTACATTATTTCAGCCTCCTTTTCTTTCATATATATATTTTATACAATTTCAAACTCCCATTTCACGATTTAATATTTTTAATAAAATTAATTATTCATAAAAAAAACCTTTATAAATTCCAATAATTATAAGTTGACGAAAACTTTTACTATAATAAATTTAACCCAATTTAAATTCCAAGACAATATATATGAACCTACGGTTTATTACAATGCTAGAGTTAGTTATTCTGTTGCGGAATGTCAAGAAAGTCTTAAGTTGAATTTACACTTATCCTCAATGATCTCTTCTGACGTAACTCAGGATGCAGTGGCAATGCAGCAACTGGATGGACTTAAGTTGTTTTTCTGTGCAGCGATACAGGTGCAGAATGCACATATTAAGCGTGAAACGGTTAATTTTATTATAACGATAAGCGTGGCTTTTACACAGTACAGCGGCACTTTTTCGTATATTACCACCTTCCTCGGTTGCGGCCCGGGACGATAGTAAGTTTTTGTAAATTCAACTGCTTTGGCATTGGCTCCGAGTGGCCAATGATAGCGCGAAAATAAACGTTCATATTGCCACTATTTGAATATGAGAATTTAATATAGGTATACAACCAACATTGCGAGAATATGAAACATATTCTATCCCGCTTTTGTGATACCTAACAATATTGAAATATTGTTTTTGATATTAAATCCATTTTAACAAGCCACGTTTTTGGTAGACCGGAAGCGGAGTGGTTGCTGTGTTTTTATACTGATTTATTTTTATTACCGATTTTACTCAATAAATAAACTTTTGGTTTGGTATGCAGTCTTATAAAAATCAACATTCTTCAACAACAGATTTCACGTGATATACAGGGTGTAAATTTAGTGGTGAATTGTTACATAACTCGGCAGGCACGAACCTTGGAGGAATTTTACGTGACACCATCATACTATACCATTTGGAGCTCCTTTTAAAAATATTTTTGATCCTACAGGGTGTTTCATGTTAAGGTGGCAGACCCAACTTATATTTTTTTAAATGGAACGATCTGTATATTTTTACATATTCAAAATCTACGCAAAATTCTTAATTCATAGATACCAATATGTATGTACTTTAATGCAGTCGTTTTTAAGATATTTAATATTTTGTAAAAAAAAAAATCAGAAGCGGACTTCAGTTTCAGGTGCAATTACGGTTAAGTTTTTTGGAATTTCAAAAAGATTTTTCGTGCACAAATAGTCAACATAACTGTGTATACTTCTATGATTAAAGCATTTGATTAAATTATACAGGGTGTTAATAAAATAGAAATGAATCTCGTAAACTTAGAACGAACGTAACTCGATTTTTTTAAATGGCACGACCCATATTTGATTCCATATCTGAAAAGCCATTAGAAAGACCTTTCTCTACATGTATCACAATGTGTGCTTAAACTTAACAGTTTTCGAATAATTCAATATTTTTAATATTTCACGTATTTAACAAGGTTTTATTCACTGATGAGGCTACGTTTCATAAAAATGGTTGTGTTAATAGGCATAATTTTCATTACTATGCCACGGAAAACCCTTACATTGTTTCAACCATCGATTACCAGCACAGATGGTCTTTAAATGTTTGGGGAGGAATTATTAGAACATACATAATTGGCCCACATTTTTTTTAATGAAAACCTGACTGGTGATATTTATTTACAATTTATGCGAAACCAATTCCAGGAATATCTGACTGTAATACCCCTAGCACTAAGAAGGAATATGTGGTTCTAGCATGATGGGCCACCACCCCACTATAGTAGACAAGTGAGGAAAGTTTTTTAACCGTTGAATATCCAGACAAATGGATAGGAAGAGGTGGTGAGCTTGGCCTGCCAGATATCCGGATCTTACAAGGATGGATTTCTTCTTATGGGGTTACGTAAAAAATGAAGTCTACAAAATTCAACCTACAACGCAAAGAGGACATGATGATGCGAATTCAAAATGCTTTTCATACAGTAACTGAGGGAATGCTGCGAAATGTAGGCCGGAATTTTCATCGGAGGATCAATGCATGCCTCGAACAGAACGAAAGACATTTTGAACATTTGCTTTAATTTAGTTTAAAAAGTAAATTTTTTCTAGACTATTTCTTAACATTCACTACTTATTATTTATTATTCTTTATATCCTCTTTTAAAAAATATTTCTTATAATAATCCAATAATTCACACCAAAACATTTATTAGACAATCTGTTGAAACAATGTAAGCGTATTCCGTAGCATATTAATGAAAATTGTGCCTATTACACAACCATTTTTATGAAATGTAGCCTCATCAGTGAATAAAACATTGTTGAAAAAATCTGGTTCTTCTTCGTCGAATTAAGTGCTCACTGACAAAATCGTATTCGATTATTGAAATCGTTTTCACTAAATTCTTGCAATAATTGGATATGGTTCCGGTGACATTTTTGTTGCTTTAGAATTTTATTTACTGACGTATGACTATTTCGGAATTATTTCTTAGTAAACTTCATTTTTTTAAACTTATACCCACTTCTGGAGGAACAATAATTACCAAGTTAGGTGTACGGATTAACAAAATTACTAATTCATTGACACTTTGAATTGTCAAAATAATTGTCTGAAGCCAGCCTTCTTCGCAAATTAATTAGATTAAGAAAAGTTGTAATGGGCTCGAATAATAATTATCACGTGAAATAATAAAAATATCAAATTATTTGAAAACTGTTCAGTTTAAGCACACATTGTGATACATGTAGAGAAAGGTCTTTTTAATGGCTTTTCAGATATTGAATCAAATATGGGTCGTGCCATTTAAAAAAATCGAGTTACGTTCGTTCTAAGTTCACGAGATTCATTTCTATTTTATTAACACCCTGTATAATTTAATCAAATGCTTTAATCATAGAAGTATACACAGTTATGTTGACTATTTGTGCACGAAAAATCTTTTTGAAATTCCAAAAAACTTAACCGTAATTGCACCTGAAACTGAAGTCTGCTTCTGATTTTTTTTTTTACAAAATATTAAATATCTTAAAAACGACTGCATTAAAGTACATACATATTGGTATCTATGAATTAAGAATTTTGCGTAGATTTTGAATATGTAAAAATATACAGGTCGTTCCATTTAAAAAAATATAAGTTGGGTCTGCCACCTTAACATGAAACACCCTGTAGGATCAAAAATATTTTTAAAAGGAGCGCCAAATGGTATAGTATGATGGTGTCACGTAAAATTCCTCCAAGGTTCGTGCCTGCCGAGTTATGGAACAATTCTCCACTAAATTTACACCCTGTACAATCACCAATATTTATGCTTTGATGTCATGTGGGATAACAAAAACCTTTAACTAATTCTACTTGGATGTATACTTAACCTGTATCTAGTAATTTGATTAAAAAACACAAGTATTATAATTAAATCAATATTTATTTATATCATAAATAACAGCTAAAATAAATTCACATATTAATCAAGTTAGTATTTAATTCATCATTTGGGTCTGGAAATACAATTTTCTCATATATTGCTGTCCTTATAGGCATATGAGGAGAAAGTAAATTGGGATCTCCAAACATTGTTAATGGTAGTTTTAATTCACTAACACCACATTCCTTATTTGTATACTCTCTTAAAATATAATCGGTACTAAAATCATGAAAAACTCTAGTATCATTAATTCGAACCATAACATTATCCACTCTTAAGAAAAACCTCAGTAGAACAAAAAACGAACTCGGCATGACTCTCTAAAACAGAAATGAATTCATAATAGGTACATTATGTTACGTACATCTCATTTCACTTTTTAATCACCTTAATAAATTTAATATTTTTGTAATTTAGAGATTACTTTTTATAAAAAGATAACTTATCTTTATTAAAAGATAACTTTTTATTAAAAGTTATCTTTTAATAAAAAGATAACTTTTTGTTATACCTGCATCATAATCCTCATTTAAAATACTAAAAAGGGTACATGAACGTAACATTAAAGCACGTCATGTTATGCTAGGCAATAACTGCAATTAACTAAATTTTGTTAAAATAAGTCAAATATTTATTTGTCAAGTTGCATAAATATAAATTATGAACTATTGTAAATAAAATTATTTCAAGTAAATGTTAAATGTACAATTCTGATAAGATAATTCAATTCAGTGAACTGTTCAACAAACTTTGACAATACTTACTTCAAAACATCAGGTAGCGTAATATACTTTGTATAAATGTATTAAATTTGAAGAAAGTTATATATATATATGTGTGCAACAAACCATGTGCTGAGTTTTTAGAAAATAAAAAACAACAGGTTGGTTAACCCAATTGAACAGTAAAAGCATATCCAAATCCAAATTTACTAGGCATCACGGAAACAAACGTTACTTAAATGTAACTCTAACTAAAAGTAACTAACTTTACTAAACTGATGGTATCAATATTCAAATGAATGAGAGGGAAATTTAAATTATATTCAAGTCTCAAGAAAAGAGAAAGAGTACGGGTACAATTCAATGAAAAAACTACTACAGAACATTGAGAAGGGTGGTCTTCTTAGTCAAGTTATATTAAGTAAACAAATAAAATTCTTTGTCAATTGGAAAAAGGGGGAATTCACTAATTAAAAAGTACCATCAACTGAATTGTTGTTACTGTAATTTTTAAACTGTAAAAGGTAAGCATATATCAGACTGATATTATCTATATCCCTTGAGTGAATACAGTCCTCATCACTGAAGATGTGTACTATCTCTACAAGGATCTCTTGGACAAATTACTTTCAACATCCAACACTTGAACATCACCCCAAGAAATTGAGTGATTTTTTTTTCCAAAATGTGTTACGAATCATTACAACGAATATCAATCTTGTGTGAAATGATTCGGTTTTTAAGACACCGGCCGATTTGTCCGATGTAATTTTTATTACATTCAGAACATAGAATTGAATACACCCCACCACTGCCATGCAATAGGTCAGTTTTATCCTTGGCTTTAGAAAAAAAAGAGATTTGAGACCAAGAACATTACGAAATGCTAATTTAATGTTATTAATTTGTGATTTTTTTTTAAATTTAATACTAAGTGGTTCCAAATAAAGAAAAATATGGCTGAATTTGATTACTATTAGCATCATTATTATCATTGACGTGCAAAGTATTATTATTATTTAAATTAGTACAATTAAACAGAATTTTGTAAAGAAGTCTCGGACTTGACATGAACCTATTGAAAAGAATCAAGAGGTTACGTCTTCGCAAAGTATAGTGACTGGTACGTATGACTCTATCTTTTATTGCTACGATCAAGTCAATTTTATGTTTGTGAAGATGATAAGAGTTGTAATGTAGGAATCTCCCAGATGCACCTGGTTTCCTATACCAAGAAGTAATTATAGTATTATCCACCCTTCTTATAGTCTAGAATCCAAAAACGGAACAGACGCTTGATCATCTTCTTCTTCAATCGTGAATTTGAAGGTGTCATAATTATTAAAATAAACTGGACGGATGATTCCTAACTATCATTTTGTCAACTGTAAGATGGTCGCCATACTGTGCTAATATTCCATTGGCTAGTTTTCAGCTAATGATGTTGAGGGTATTTACAGAGGGAAATTTTGAAAATAGTTTGGCGAGATATGGGCATATGACTAACTAAATATTACTCATATGGATGGATATGGGTATAAAATATGTACACTGTTGTAATAAAAATACTTTAGCAGCGGGTCTAAAAAGTTAACTTAATATAGGGTTATATCAAATATTAAATTGTATTATTTGTGCATTAGATATGACGAATAATTAACATGACTGGACTCTATAAAGAGTTATATTTGTGTAGCAAAGGTACACATCATTTTTTTCTATTTATAGTGCATTTCAAATAATTGGAATCATCTCTTTTTAATTTGATTTGAAATGATTTTCTTGTGAACACAAAGTCGAAATTTATGTGCCTGTAGAGACACTCCCTACATATACAAATCTTCCAATGGTACGTCTGGTATATTAAATTCATTGACGACACTCTTTATTTCTCCTGTTACAATTTCATTTTTTAAATAAATTATACATTAGACGGAATTATAACTGGTTCATAATAGTTACTTGTCTAAACATAATTTAGTAACTAACCTAAAAAACTTTAAAGTAACATGGTTTGTCAACCAAGTATTTGAACCTTGTCTGATTACAGTATAAAAATTAGTTAGGACCAGTTTGTATATTGTTTTGAGGAATTCTAATATCGATACCTTTTTGCCAAAATATCGTAAGTAACTTTAACTAAATTTTACCTTAGGCTACTTACGACAATTCTGCCACTCTGCCTATTACAGTTCTGTTACTTACAATAAAATGTATGCAGTTATTTAACCGTCAAACATTTAAATACGCTTACATATTTATGGATCTATCTACCTCTGACAGGATGTGTATTTGCATATTATATTTACAATAGATCCATAAAGTTATTTTCATGGAAAATGTCACTTACGATAGTTTGGCAAAAAGGTATCGATATAAGGTAGATATTTATCGAAGAATTAGACATATGTTTGTAGTTATTTTAATTGTGGCAGGAGCTGCATATATAAAAATCCACGATGAAAGTAGCTGCACGTCTTATCAGTAAAAACGGCACTATAAAAGTATTTTTTAACTGAATGACAGTATAGATACAATTAGTAATTATTGGTAGTTATTGGTCAAATTTATACTTTACACTGTTAAGATATATTAAATATTGTGAATGAATTGGGATAGGTTAGTTATTTTGTTATAAAATTACGTGAAGTTTATAATACACAATATGGTAATAACTGCTTTTCTAGAAGATAACATTAACAACTTCAAAACTCAATATCATTATGATTATGAACATAATATCATTATGAATAAAAACACATTTAAAATATAATTTATACACAATCACATTATAATAGGAGTTTTATCCACACTTATAAAGCATATAAAGTAACCTATTATCCACTACTGAAATAATAAAAAAATATAAACTTAAATCGACCAAGTTTAATTTACTTATTAAAATTAACATTAACATTTATATTAATAGACATTTCGTTCTTCGCTTTTTCATATTTCACTTCGTTTCCGTTAATAGGAAGCTTGTAGTTGCTTCTTGGAACAAATTTTGGATTACTCCTTTCCTGAGGAATGACTTGAACGAGAAGAACCTTGGATTTTCCTTGCAATACCAAGTTTGTTAGATACGGAGTCTTCAATATAGCTCTCTGCCACAGCAGGGCTCTTTCACCCACCATGCCGCTTGATGAGTGTAAAGTCGGCACCTTTATTTCCCAATAGTTATTGAAGTGCACCTCATATAGTGGCCACTATAAGCTTCTGCGTTTGCCAAGTTCAAAAATGATGCAACAGGCTGAGAAGTACATTTTTGATTCTTATAACGTAAAAAGAATCAGTTTTGTGATAAGTTCTTTGGTCATAGGGAAATATATTTTCTACAGATCTCCACATCCTTGATAGAAAATTCTTCATTTATAATTGTAAACTTTCGTGAAATGTCGGTCTTGGTATCTGGTATCGAAACAACTAGATACGCGCCAGTGTCCTGTACATCACTGATTTTCAAATTCATCAATTCGCAGCATCGACAAGCACCAAAGACTCCTATTATTAGCGCAACCTAAAATGATTCAAAGTTTATTACTTAATACATATTGTCTAAAAAGTTAAGAATTATTACCTTAATCATAAAATATTCTTTATCACAAGATTTAATTCTTCAATTTGCACTCTTTCCAAAACTGCAGCCTTTTTTACCTTGTATCCTTTCGATTGACTCTTCAGAACAGATATCTAGGTTTTTAGACTTTTATCGCAACCTTCAACATTGAATATTTCGACCAACATGGATGAAATTGCATGTTTTTTCTTCAAATTTAAGAAATATGATAGCATGACTTCTTCATTTATTGTGATTACCTGCCGTTTCTTCATTCGTTAAATTCGGCAAACGCTTTTTCCTAATGTTCTCTGGATTTTGCAGGCAAAAATTGCAGAGTTGCTTCTTGAGCTTCCTCAAGAATTACAGAGGGAACACAATCACTTTCTTCCATGCTTAAAAATTTCACAGTTTTTGTTGTCAACAAATATATACAACTCTTAAACTAATGAAAACACTAAATACTAAAGCAAAAACTGCAATAAAAATAATTTAAACACAAAAATTAAAGTTAAGATTTTAGAAATGAATAACTTGAAACTTGCACCTTACACACAAAACTTCATTTATAATATAAACACATATAAACCTTGCAGTGCTGGTAACCACAAAACAGAAAAAGACTGGTAACTCTGGTGATTTTTTTAACATTGTCACCATCATTTCGTTCATAAAATACCTAGAAGTTAGCACAGTATGGCGGCCGCCTATAAGTTGTTATTTTTAGCTATCCCCACCAGCATGTATTAGCTATCCAGTTTATTTTAAGAAATCCGTGGATCCATACCATCAGGTGGTATGCTGAGTACCATGTCATCTACATACTTCTTCACAAACGGAACTCCAAAATTCAGTTCGACAAGGCAAACGTCCAGGAGATCATTCATGATAGTTTAAATGACAGTAACAACAATTCAGTTGTTAGTACTTTTTAATTAGTGAATTCCCCTTTTTTCCAATTGACAAGGAATTTTATTTGCTTACTTAATATAACTTGACTAAGAAGACTACCCTTCTGTGTTTTCTGTGATTTTTTCAATGAATTTTACCCGCACTATTGATGAAGGTTGTGTTTTCTTTTTTCTTTTTTTTCTCATTGATATCTCTGTTTAGCAGCTTGGGCATTCCTAGTTCCTTTTGGTTAGGTGACAGTTAAGTTGGCATTCACACTTTGTCTGTGATGCCTAGTAAATTTATTATTTGGATATGCTTTTACTGTTTAATTGGGTGGTTAACCTGGTGTTTTTTATTTTCTAAAAAATCAGCACACGGCCTGTTGCAATGCAATATGTTTTAATTATTAATCGTGATTATTTTTACAATCATTGATTATTTAAATGTGTCTTAATATGTAATGGTTGATATTGTTGACAACATTTGTTACTTTCTATATAGTGATGTGTCTTTGTAATCATTTAGTCAATTACTTATATCTAACCTCTACTTTTCGTAGGTTCCATGCTGTATTGAATGTATTATTCGTAATTAAATGAATTTGTAGTATTCCTGAAGAAGTAGCAATAAATGGCTTCGAAAGTTTGAATTTGAAAAAAGAGTACTTTTCTTTTCTGCCTTATTTGACTGCAATCCCGTTTGAATTAGTTCTTTGTCTTTATATGCCGGGTTTCCCATTTCATTTGACTAATGGAAATTAACATGGGTTATTACATTTCATTGAATTTTATATTCCCAGGGCACACCATAAGAAATATTGCTAACGGAATCGATAGTACTGACTGTCAAACACTTCTGATTACCAAAATACTAAAACAAAATGCTTTTTTAATTAAAATATCAATAAAAATTCGTTTTATTGATATCGACCCCTGCGGCCTGGGGTCACCCTTCGGGTGACAAAAGCATCTAGAATAATATTATTTTTAAGAAAACACATATTAAAAAAGACATTTTGTATCTGGAATGATGTAATTATACTAAACGATTTTTCTTAATATTGTGATGAATTGTAAGGGTACTCTATTCTTAATGGTAAAACATCATAATTTTTTAAGTACTGAAAGTAGAATTTATTTTTCAGTAAACATTTTTATCAATTTTATCACTGGGACCAAAAATATATTGCTGTAAATGATGTCATAATTGTTGCAGCAAATTAATATTGTAGATATTTACTTTTGTAAGCTAAAATGATGAATTTTACAGACTGCCAAAATGAACAAATTAACTCCAAACTTTACCTGCAGAAAGAATAAAAACTACGGACAATGAAACAGGATAACAACTAAACACTAATTCTAATACATAATTGGAATTAAAAAGTAAAAAAAAGAATTGCCTTCAGCGTGACTCGAACTTGCGAAACCAGTATTACGATATTTGGAATCCTACGACTATCCCATTGCGCTACCGCGCCACTAATCAGAAGTTGACCCTGAGACATTTAAGTATGTAAAATGTACTTGTCAACCTGAAAAATTAATTTTTACCGATTTTCTAATTGAAAAAGAATTTCGCTTCAGTATTTTGGTAATCAGAAGTGTTTGGCAGTCGATACTATAATCTATCTGAAGTTTAATCAATTTGACAGTTTTCGTCGGAGGTGGTTGTCGCGTTAGTGCAATCTCACATCGGCAGATAAAATAAGAAACAAGTTGAGACGGATGCGACTCGAGATTTTCGAAGACGAAATTATTATTATTATTATATTCGAAGACGAAATTATTATTATTATTATTATTAAATAGACGTAGAAGGACTCGACGTACGGTCTCGAAAAAAAATCTCGAAGGATTAGAGAAAGGACGGAACTTTCGCGTGAAGCGGTTCTCGAAGCCGTAAAAAATTGAAAAAAGGTCGAGAGGCTCTCGTAAAAAGTCGGGTTTTCGGCGGGCGTGACGGGGCTATTAGGCGCGAGGACAAACGCAGGTGCTAGCCGCATCTCTCTCGCCGAACAGCGATCGACGAAAATTTGGTAGATAAAAATGTATTTGTTATTCCTAATTTTAATGGTAATCCAAATAAATTATACAGATTTATTAATGCTTTCTATTAAATTTTGAACCATTATTACAATGGCAAAATCTAAATCATTTTGAGAATACCTTACTAATAAATACTGCTGTGACGTTAGCCACAATTTTCCAGCCACACTTTTGCTATGTGGCAACGTCGCATTGCTCCGGCTTCAAATCGATGTAAAAGCCATCCACGGTCGTTCTAGCCACGGTTACGGTATGATAAGCTATCAATGTGGACCTTAACAAAGATAACCCACAGTGGTAGTGTGGTAAATACAGAATTACATGTAAAAAAATCTGATATTTTCGCGTTATTTAATTTCTACCAGTAAATCAAAACGAAGTGTTATAGATATCAATAACAGAAGAGCGATAGTATGGAACTAGTTAATATCTAAAACTCCTCAAGCTAGTCGATCTCAATAATTATTAATACTATAGATTGTGAGACCACATTAATATGATCTTATTTTATATATATATAGATTTATTACGCCGCTGATACAGACCACATTTGATATATGCCGCATACGTTACCAGACCAAAATCGACGTTACCAGACCAGGCAAATGGTCTGGTAACGTTAAACCATGCATTAATGTTCACAGGGGTGGTGGGACACCCCACAGAAAATTTAGTGGTGGCGTGAAAAGTTGGTCGAATTGGTATTTTTATACAGATTTAGTTCAGACGTTCAGTGGCTAGGTAGCGCTCATGCGGCATCACATTGATACAGTACATGGAGTGATATGAAACCAACTCTGTCAGACCAGAGATTTGGCAACCGTGCTGAATGTGGATTCGGAATTGTAAACAAATATTTGCTACTTGCTTGATCATTTCTACCTGCAGTTAAAACATCTGGTGCGGTTTTTTAATTTGGCGTGGCTTTTAAATGTTATTCTTGTAGTCATTTTAAACTACGACCAGACATACAGACCAATTTTAATATATTGCACATACTTTACCAGACCAAAATTGATGGGTGACATATTTTAAAGTGAAACACTCTTATAAAAATTTTTGTAATCATTTTATTACATAAAATTTTAAAATTCTATCTATTTATACAGAAAATTACAACCTACAGGGTATCACTTGAATTGAAGTTATTAGTGATTTTTTTTGACAAACCTTGATAAAGTACGCCAAATGCAGGCAAATGTCTAAAACAGGCAAATTATTAATGATAGTCAAATTTAATTCCCAAATTTGTCCCCCAACAACAACAACAATTGAAGTAATCCATTAACAGTAAACAACAAGAAGAATCGATAAAATTGTGAAAAATTTGTGTACCATCAGAAGAACTTTCATAGTTTGTTCAAAAGAAAAAACACCGCATCCCTGTATTTTCCACATTATTTAATAAATAAACTAACTACTTGAAATTTATCAGTGGCTTTTTAGTTTTATCTAATCAATCATTCGTAGAAGTCAGTGGTGTAGTCCTTAAATAATTAAAAATAAATAATACACCACAAGTATGTTTCAAAAGACAACAGTAGATAAGGGCGTTGTAAATAGTGACCCTTTAACTTCAATCTGGAACGCCCAGTATGAAAGTTTCGAAGCAATAAATCGATATTTTATATAGGAAAAATGTGGGATACTAATTCGATTTTAATGTGTTTTATTGACAGTTATAAATTGACAGTTGTTAACTTCTAGTAACATTAATGTGAGATCAAACTGACCTAGCGCTGAGAGTATCGGCGTTAAAAATTTCATGGCAATTTTTTTTGAAATTTACACTTGGTAGTGAATCAGTTTGATTCACCAGAAAGTCATAGACGAAGAACATAAAACAGAACAGAACTAGAACATATAATAGCTATACCTAGGAAGGCAATTATTTTATTGGATTTTGTATCTACCCGTGACACACTGTAATTTTAAATAATACGCATATTCATTAATACACATTTAAATTCTACAAAGAATTCTAAGCATTTGTCACAAAGGTAGGTACACAATTTTTATAGAGGCATTAAACAGGTGGAATTATATTTTTTTAGTAATCCATAGTAACTGTCCTCTAAAAACATATGAATAGTGATACAAGTGTACAATTACAGTCGAATCATACTTAGTAGGTACTCACACTTGTATACTTAATATTACTGAAATAAAACCAGGTAAGTCTATTAAATAAAATTTGCATATTTCTTTATTTCAGATATACTTCGAGTAGTTTAATAAAACTAATTTTTATTATTTTTAATTAGGTAACATTTTTATACACAGGGTGTTTGGTCTGCAGATGTAGAAAATAACAATAATTCTTTTGTAAAAATAAAGCAATTTAGCTAAACTTACCTTAGTCCAAAACTTTAAATTAAATATGATATTGGGTGTTAAAGTTTAAACTGAAATAGTAACAACATTGAGAAGTAATAAGACTATTTCAGGTGACAATAATTACCGATTGAGAATAATAAACTCGTCTCCTCCCGTATTATATGGCTTGCCAAAAATTCATAAGGACGGTAACCCGATAAGGCCAATAGTTTCCTATATAAACGCTCCCTCGTATAAATTATGTAAAGATCTAAGCCACAAACTCCCAAAATTGATTTCTTTCAACTACCAATACTCTGTAAAAAACTTCTTTAAATTTCTAGAACTAACAAAAAATTTATAACTTTGCCTACAAATTCTAAATTAGTTTCATTCGATGTTAAAAGTTTATTCACCTCAATCCCAGTACCAGAATTAACGTCACTACTACGCAAATTAATTTATCAGTCAGAATTAAACAGCACAGAAAAATCTGAATTAAGTTTAATAAGGGTATGCATTAAACAAAATTATTTTTATTTCAATGGAAAATATTACAAACAAAAAACAGATTACTCATGGGTAGTCCTATTTCTCCTTTGTTAGCTGAAAAATTTTTATGAATAATTTTGAAAACTCACTGTTCAATAGTGACAATAATGTAAATTACATGTTCATTTTTGGGCTCCCTATGTAGATGACATTTTCTGTATTTGGACTGGCATTGAAAGAAATTTGAGTGACTTTCTCAATTTTTTAAATTTGCTTAACGATATTCAGTTTACAATGGAAAACAATCAATTAAACTATTTGCATATAACAATAAGAAAGGTAGAAAATAAATCAAAATTCTCGGTTTATAGAATACCAACAACTTCCGACGCAATTATGCTTTGTAAAACCTGGCCGGGCCAGGCCGGTTCGGGCCTGGCCGAATCAGGCCTGGGCTGGCCTGGCCGTTTTCGGGCCGGATCGGACCGATTTCGACGTAACCTAGGCTAACCGGTTTTCTGTATAACTTAACAATTTTAAAATACTATATCTTGTTCTTCCTATGAGGAATTTGATTTCATAATAACTTGAGGTGTTTCACCCATTTATCTGACCACTTACGGCCAATCTCACTCATACTACTTAAAATTTAAGGTGTCCCAAAATGGAAAAATTATACTTAGCAATAAGTATTACTCTGATATTTAAGCACATCTAAAAATTCTTACACAGACTTAGAATTTGATGCAGAATTTAAAAATGAAATATTTGAAAAAATAAAGTTGATGGTCGTAACTTCTTTTTGGACTACCCTGTATACATGAATTGAGCATAAAAAAATCGCATTAAAAAATAAAAATCCACAAGTCCGAGTTTTTTTCCAAAAAACACACCGCTGAATTTTAAATGAATTTAGACATCACTTCTGGGACTCACTGTACATATATATAATATCTTATACTACTATATAATAATATATATTACAAGTGTTAAATGTAAAACATTATGTTTGTGTTTAAGTGGTTGAACAAATTTGTTTTCGGAGTTTGTATTTTATTTGATAATGAAATAAAAAATTATTCTATTAAGGTTGTTTTGTTCTATTTTGTGAGACATTTGAACGTTTCATTGAGACATAAAAGAGTTAATAAATTTATGAATTGTCATACCTATTGTCAATGTCAAGTAGGCAGGATTTCTGGTATGGCCGAATGTGGCTTAGGCAGACTGGGTTGAATTTGGGCGGACCGATTCTGGCTAAACTTGCCTTGATAGAGCCGGGCCGGATCAGATTCGATTTGAGCTTCGATTCGATTTGGTCGGGTCTGGCCTGGTCTGACGTAGCCGAGTCGCGCCTGACCGGGTCTGGCCTGGCCTAGTCTGGCCGGGCCGGGTCTGGTTTGGCCGGGCCGGGCCGAATTCAATCTGGCTTGGTCAGGCCTGGCTCAAATCTGGCCTGGCCGGGCCATAATTGTCAAGAGGTCTGGCTTTAATTGGGCCAAACGTTCGGTGGGTTTATCTGGCCTGGCCTATACTCTGCCGCGCCGGGCCTGGCCTGGCCTGAATTTTTTTAAAAAGTCGCAACTCTAATGTGAACTCTATTCCTTAATATAGGTTATTCCTTATTTGTTTCAATAACGTTAACAAATTTATTTTTATATCCTTTACACTTTGTGAATTTCAGCAAGAATATCAAAATATAAATGATTTACTAGAAACAAAAACATTCTCTAGGTTTTTGTTTTAATATCTAAATTAAGTTCCACAAAAAATTTTAAAATTATGCAGTTGCGTATGGACAAAATAATCAGAACAAAAAAAGTACACCCAGTATACCATGTGCTAGTAAAATATACTTGTTCTAAATGCCAAGGACCAATTTAAAAATTGTTAATCATCAGTCAAAATTTCAAACTAAAATATTAATTTGTATTTCAAAATATATTAACGAAAGTAATAAATAAATTGAAATTTAATGACCCCTAACTTTGTAGGGTAAGCTCAAATCATTTTACATTAAAGACCCCTACACTTACATGAAAGAAATACATTAAATCTTGATAAGGAACATGTACTTAGGCTTTTTTAGGATTTACGTTAATCATAAATAAACAATATAAATAAAATAGACAAAAACATTTTAACACTGTTATTTTGATATCAACTAAATCATGACATTAACTTAAATAAATTTTCAAATGAAGCAGGCCAGAGGTTGTTTTTAATAAAACTTGTTTTGCAAAGTCAAAAGCCCCAACACACCTAGAATTCTAATTTATGTTTCTGTTCCGAAAACCTTTCAACATTAATTTTCAAAACGTGTTCATTATGTTCAATTGGGAGCACTGCCTAATACGGTTAAACGCCCTATATTACTTACAGTGGGGCATTACAAAAAATTGTATCAATTAAAAGGGGCTGTGTATGGCAAAATATAACACCTTGTACCTAAAATTTTATAAAAAGGATACAAATTATTATCGCCGGCGTAAGTATCAAGTGCAGCAGATTTCAAATTAGTACCTACCTTGTTTTGTCGAAAAGATAGGTATTACAAAAAGACGTTTAAAACATTGACTTTAACACCCCATATTTTGAAAAGAAAGCGTTCAATAGAAAAGTATTACATGAATAACCGATCTTAATTTTTAACGAGAAATCATCCCCTGAAATTTTTCGCAATTATTTATTTACACCCACCATAAAATCGATTTACATTCTTGTTATGTGCGAGTTTTGAAAAATAATTTCTCAGAAGTTTGTTTATTAAAATTTCATTTTTATTTTTTAGTAAACAAGCATGGTTAAACACTGAACTAATGAAACTAAAATAATTAATTTCAGTGGAGTGGTTGATTGATTGGGGGTTAGATGACTTGCAGCAGCAAATTATATTCTTAAAAATTAAAAATAATTCTTACCGGTTTCACTATTTTTAGTCAATTGCACTAACAGCCTTGAACGATCATTTTGTGCCTGTATAGAATAATTGGTACTAAACAACCTTACTTTCCACCGTTTTCGCGCCAGAAAGAATAAACCACAGCGCAATAAACAACAGCGCATGGTCTGGTAACGTTGATGTACTATGCAAGTTTGTATATCAGATGGTCTGAAAGTGGGGTATTCTATGTGTGGTCTCAGAAGGTTTACCAAACGTCTGAAAAATTATATTTAATTAAAAAAATTACCCCTCTATTGTTGCGCAAGATGTTATACTTCAATACATTTTATTTTTGTGATATATACTCTCCCTTCTAGCTTATTTATAAGTGGTGTAAGGTTGTCTGTGCTACGTATGTGGTCTGGAAACGTTGGTTAGATACATACATATATATATATATATATGATTGCAAGTTTTAACAGCGAGTATTTCTGAAACATAAGAAATACCCGTCGATTTCAGTTCTCATAGATCAAATTTTGTACCTGAAACAAATATAGCGTGCCTGATAGTTAATGAAGCTCTATATTGCAGGACATGTAGATTTGTAATATTTCTTTCCAGAGGCGTCGCATCAAATGAATGAAAAAAATCACCAAAACCACAAATGAACTTGTCTGTTAAATTTTGAAGCGTAAATCTAACCGCAAAGGTCCCCTGAAGTCAACCTATATGGTGAAAACATTTGTCGGTCCGTACCAGTGGCGTAGCTAAAATAAATAAAAAATAAATGAAAAAAAATCACCAGTCACAGTTGAGCTTGTCGGTTAAATTTTCAAGCGTAAATCCAACCGCAAAGGTCCACTGAAGTCGACCTATATGTTGAAACCATTTGTCGGTCTGTACCAGTGGATAAATAGAAAATAAATTTAAAAAATCATCAACGCCATAGTTGAGTTTGTCGGTTAAATTTTTAAGCGTAAATACAACCACAACTACACAGATAGGTCGACTACAGTGGACCTTTGCAGTTGGATTTACGCTTGAAAATTTAACTATACATTCGTATACGTAACTAAGATACAATCAAAATAAATGAAAAAAATCACCAAGATCACAGTTGAACTTGTCGGTTAAATTTTCAAGCGTAAATCCAACCCCAAAGGTCCCCTAAAATCGACCTATATGTTGAAAACATTTGTCGGTCCGTACCAGTGGATAAATAGAAAATAAATTTAAAAAATCACCAACGCCATAGTTGAGTTTGTCGGTTAAATTTTTAAGCGTAAATACAACCACAACTACACAGATAGGTCGACCACAGTGGACCTTTGCAGTTGGATTTACGCTTGAAAATTTAACCGACCAGCTCAACTGTGACTTTGGTGATTTTTTTCATTTATTTTGAATTTCTCTAAGTTACGCCACTGGTACGGACCGAGAAATATTTTCACCATATAGGTCTCCTTCAGTGGATCTTTGCGGTTGGATTTACGCTTAAAAATTTTACCGACAAGCTCAACTATAGCTTTGGTGACTTTTTCCATTTATTTTTTATTTATTTTAGCTACCCCACTGGTACGGACCGACAAATGTTTTCACCATATAGGTCGCCTTCAGTGGACCTTTGCGGTTGGATTTACGCTCGAAAATTGAACCGACCAAATCAACTGTGGCCTTGGTGACTTTTTTCATTTATTTTAAATTTCTCTTGGTTACGCCACTGGTACGGACCGACAAATGTTTTCACCATATAGGTCGCCTTCAGTGGACTTTTGCGGTTGGATTTACGCTAGAAAATTTAACCGACAAGTTCAACTGTGACCGTGGTGATTTTTTCATTTATTTTCAATTTCTCTTGGTAACGCCACTGGTACAGACCGACAAATGTTTTCACCATACAGGTCGACTTCAGGAGACCTTTCCGGTTGGATTTACGTTTGAAAATTTAACCGACAAGCTCTACTGTGGCTTTGGTAATTTTTTACATTTATTTTGGATTTCTCTTAGCTACACCACTGGTTCGGACCGACAAATGCTTTCACCATATAGGTCGACTTCAATGGACCTTTGCGGTTAGATTTACGCTTGAAAATTTAACCGACAAGCTCAACAATGGCTTTGGTGATTTTTTTCATATATTTTGAACTTCTCTTAGTTACGCCACTGGTAAGGACCGACAAATGGTTTCAGCATATAGGTCGACTTCAGTGGATCTTTGCGGTTGGATTTACAGTTGAAAATTTAACCGACAAGCTCAACTGTGGCTTTGGTGATTTTGTCATTTATTTTGAATTTCTCTTAGTTGCGCCACTGGTACGGACCGACAAATGTTTTCACCATATAGGTCGACTTCAGGGGACCTTTGCGGTTGGATTTACACTTGAAAACGCACAACCGTGGCTAGAATGACTGTGGATGGCTTTTACATCGATTTGAAGCCGGAGCAATGCCACGTTGCCACATAGCAAAAGTGTGGCTGGAAAACTGTGGCTAACTTCACACCGGTCTAATAAATGATGTAAATAATAAAAAATAACTTTTTACAAAATAGACGAAAATAGTTTAAATCAGGATCCTGTAAATTTAAGGGACAATTATCAATTTTACGAAAAAGTTACCCAGTTGTCAAACACGATTTGTAATTATATACAGGGTGTCCCATCGGGAACTCCATCGATCGATTATGGAAAAACTATAATTAGGAAAAATCTGAAAATTTGGTAGCATACGTCTAACATCGATAGGGGCCATTTGGCTAAAATATTTTCAAGATAGTGGCACTTCTGGTTATACCGGAAGTAGATATCAACTTTAGATGTTTTAAATAGGACATCCTATATATCTATTATTTCATTTTTAGATTCTTCGGGGAATTCTAAAAATATTTCATGTATAATAAATACCCTATATCCTATACCCAAGTCCAACCATTTTTGACATATTACAAATTTAAAATTAACAATTCTTTACAAGATCTTTTCATGACCAATAGATACCCAACAATGGTCCGTTTTTTGACCACTCTGTTCCCCAGATTTAATTAGTGCCCGATTTTTATTTAGGGTACAGTTAAAAATTGAGTTTACCACATGACTAATATGAATGTGTTGAAGGTTCTGTATACGTCTTATGTTTTTAAGATTCTCCAACAAAGAATCTTAAAAAAAAAATGATGGATATTATTTTCAAGATCCTATCTCTGCCACTAGAGACGCAACATGCATGGCCAATTTGAAAAACTTAATTAGACCTGAAATACTTTTATTGTAATTATTGGCAAATTTTGCATCTTTTAGGTTTGATACTTTTTTGCTCTATCTCAAAATAAGAGAAAGTGAAATTGGAGGGGGGAGCCTTTCTAAAAAAAAATGTTTATAACTTCGGTTTGCATCAACCAAATTTAACAAACTTTGTGCAGTTGTGAAGAGCATCCAACCCTTAATAATTAGATTTTTTGTATATAAAATTATTTTGGTTAATATAACAAACTTGAGGTTCTATTATCGTAATGTAGACGAAAAATGGTAATGTTGTTGTTTCTATGTGTTTTTGATACGTTTTGATATTAATTATATGTAGGTATCTATTTTTTTTTTATAATATCCTTAATTTCTTTTTGTTTTGATACGTTTTGTTGTTATATGTATTTTGTTTACCAGATATTTTTGTAATGTACTCCGGACACCTATTGCTTACTGAATATTGAAAATTTATTTAATTTTTTTTTTGTTCTATCATTTGATGATTTTTCAAAGGGGCGTCTGAAGGGAACCGCCCTGTACAAATTTTAGTACGATTCAATAGTAAACCACGCTGTTTAATTTGAGAGCACGATCTCGCGATAAATCGCGATCTCCCCCCTTTGTTTGTTTATTATTTTAAGTCACTGAATATTATTAGTATTTGTATCGTATTTATATTTAGTCCCATCGAAGTTATACTGCTCTGGCTATTGTTGGCTTGTTTTGCTTTCATTTTGAATGGACCTTGTTGAATGTACATTCTTCCCCATGCCTGACCAAACATCTGTTGCATAATACCATGATTTTGCTCAAACCCCTCAACTAATAGCTGGGTAGCCTCCTGTATGGAACCTCAGTACCATCCGACAGAGTTGGCTAACTAACTCAATCTCTTCAGTTTATGTACTTAGAACAAATGAAATGCTGCAAATACTTGTATAGAGAATGTATAATTTCGATGTTTCGGGGCTCTGTTATGCTCTTTTCCCCCGTGAATTCAAGGTTGAGTACGGCACTCTCTATAATTTTTGAAAATGTTAGTGTTTTGTTCCCATGTTTTCCGTTGTTAAATAAATAAGTAGGTGTTTTGAGTACAATGTTGCGTATTATTTCCCAGTTACCTCTGATCTCCCTATGATGCGTCAGTAACCAGTGCATTCAGTATGAGATATGTAAAATTAAATATGTACATTATCAAAAATATCTTCAAGATTATCTACAAATACAGCATCAGATGAAGAAGGTGAATGATACAAGCAACTTATTAGAATATATGGCGAAGACAATTTAACCTTAATAACTACACACCAGTAACTTCCCTCAAGAACATAATGATTAAAAACTTTATATTCCAAATTAATTTTAACATACATAACTACTCCCCCTGTATGTTTAGATTTAGAGTCACATCTAAGACTCCTATAGTTACTTATTTGGATTTTGCTTACAAGAATATCTTCAGTTATTCTAGCTTCACAGTGAACTCTGACCATTTAAATAAATAATATCCGAATTAGAAACTATATTAAACGAGAGGTTAAATAAATCCCTCTAAATAAGGAGAGCTTTGAAAAAGAAAAGGCATTGATTAGAGATATATGTGCGAGTAATGAGTATTCTGTAACTTTAATCGATAAAATAATAATTAGGAAACGTAAATTTTCACGAAAGACACACTTCGAAATTTCTCGACTTTTCTTGAAATGAAAGAGAAAATCCAAAATTCATATCTATTCTATACGATCCTCGTTTCATGCTTGGTTTTGGTAAGGTTTTTAAAGATATAGGGATGTTAGTGTGTAGTTAGTGTAGTGTAGTTAGTGAATACAATCATTTCTATTCAACATGCAAATATGAAAATAGCCAAATCTTTAGCTAGTAGTGAAAAAAAGTATATATTACCTAGATATGTATATAAAAATAGACGTGTGTCCATATATTTCACTTTCTAGCCACAACTACCCATAGCAGACTACTGATATTGGTGTCTGGTAGTAGGTTCAAGCCGCTCATCTTGCACTATGGTGGTTGCATGTCGGTAGCTATGGTGGTGTGGGAGATATAGGGGTTGAAAGAGGTCGACCCGTATATTTCACTTTGCAGCCACAACTACCCTGTGCAGACTACTGGTATTTGTGTGTGGTAGTAGCCCTAAATATCCCATCATGCACTATGGTGGTTGCATATTGGCAGCTATGGTGGTGTGGGAGTCACCTAAAGAATTCAGAACCATATGCCAGAAGTGTAAATTATTTTCGGGTAATTATGCTTATAAAAAAATAAAAACTGTTAATACCTGTCGAACAATATATTTCAAACATAACAGGTACTTAACATTGTCTAATTATTTAAAGATATATGCGTATTGTAACCAAAATTGCAGATGTTTTATACTTGAAATATTTAATGTCTCTACAGAAAATACACCGCACAAAGTAGTAGTCACGTCTTCATCTCTACATTACAACCACATAGAAAATAAAATTGGTGAATTAAGAAGTCGAGCGAAAAATGGTAAAAAATGAAATGCATAACATTAAACCAATTTAGCAGCGGTAAAACGACATTTTAAAATTAACACACGTGGCTTGTCCGTAGGAAGTTACGAGATGATTAAGACTGATGCAGTATACCGCAAGGTCCGTTCTGAACAGTTATCACTAAATGATAGAGATTCGAACGACTTTATCGATATCATCATTATGAGAAGGACCACATGGACTACACTCAGTTAGTTAGTGTTTCATTTCATGTTTACGTATATAGCGAGGAACAATTGGATTTCTTAATGTGGAATAATACAAATAACAATACTTTGTATCTAGACACCACAGGTTCCATTATTAGAAAACCGTCGGTTGAAGAAAAAAGAGTGTATTACTATGCCGGTGTCATTGATATAACATCATGTAACCATGATGCAGGATCGATTGGGGCTTGGCTTTTAAAATTTAAGACTTATTACTTGCAACACTTAACAAAATGGCCACCTTTTAAGAAAATGGTAGTCGATTTAAGTTATGCTGTGATTAATGCAATTTGCGTGGCCTGAAATTGTCTAAACTTAACAGATTACCTTCGCATGTCATTTGAAACTAATCATGATTTAAAACAATTTCCGAACGATATTGTTCAGATTCATCTATGTTGCTTTCATATATTCAGATTAATGGCTTCGGATATAAAAAAAAAAATTCCAAATCAAAAATATATTCAGAAGCATCCAAAATAAACTGTGGCTGCATCATTTAACATAAAGAGTTGGGCGAGATTTAATGAATGGTTTATTCATTTTTCCGTAATATTACACATGCCAACCGAGGATGTTGCCTTTGAAAGAAGTTTGGAGAATCTCCTAAAAATATGTTGCCAGTGTGAAAAAGAGACTACTGAAGGGCAACATCTGTTTGAGAATTACAAACATTTAGATGAAGATTTCGAAGAAATACAGAAAGAAGTTTAATTTCAGCCTATATATAAGTCGAGCCCATTCTTTCAATATTTTGGCAAGGTGAGTAACGAGTTGTCCAGAGAATTAAATAATGACATGACTGATAATAAGGGCCGGTTTTACAAGTACAGATTTATCAGCCGAATAAGTATTCCTGGTATAAAGTTATTCTCCGATTTATCTATCGGTTAACCTACGACCGTTTTACAATACAAAGTTGCGTGCATCTTACTCCGGAATTGCTATTCCTTGGAAAAGTCAAGAGATGTTTTAAGTTGGTAGCAGAATTTGTTTCTGCTTATGACAAATTGTTTACAACCAAAGGATAAACCTGCCCGCCAAATATAATTTGTTACTTATTATGAGAATAGAAGTTTGATTTGTGCTTAGTAGTCGCCGGTTTGATATCATTTATATATTTTATTTACATATTTTTCAAAAAAAATATTAAATTATGGATTTGGCAAAGCGTGTGCGCTGCTCAAATTTCACTACAAATAAAATGGATCGAGGCTCTACTTGGATTAATTGAAGAACATAAAAAAATAGTTGGTAAGAATCCTTATGTTTAATAGGTACATTATTTAATTATATGTACCAATTATATGAATGTTAGATGATACATTCCCAAAAATAAACATATGAGTTATTACTGGATAAAAATTTTTACTTAACATTGTGTCACTTTAAATAGATCTCCTTAAAAAGGAGCATGAATTAAAAGAAAAAAGAAATGCAGAAAAGCATGCTATAGATATGCAGCTTCTAAAAGAGAAATTGAGAGTCTGAAGTACAAAAGTAGTAGGTAGTTGTAGAAGTATAATATATACTTAATAATTATTTACAATTAAATAAGAAAAAAATGTTTATTATAAGACTAATACATTTTCCTACAAATCTGGATTTAAATTTTATTTATATCCCTACAAATGTTAAATTTAAGAGAGAGGATTCATTCTCGAGTAGATCACCCTGGTCAAATTCAAGCCCAGGTAATTTACAGGTAATATGTACTTTCCAGATTGCAGATATATCATATAAAAATTGTTTAAAATAACCTAATTTAAAGTAGGTTCCCATTTAAGCAATACCAACATCTGTAAAGTATTATATATTAATTTAGTTTACAGATTTTCCCTCCCATATAAAAGTACCTAGTAAAAATATTAAAGATATTTTATAACGTTAACAACATAATATAAATTATACAATTATCTAATAAATGTTTTATAGTAGATTCTCAAAAAGATCACGAATTAAATTATTTCTGTGAATATTGTTCGTCACATTTCTATCGATCACCTCATTATTCACAAAGTATAGGTTATGTTGTTGTGAAGTAGACGTGTTATTCCGTTATTCCGAGTATAAACCGCCCTAACTGCTCTGGAACGGCGGAATAAGATACTCCTGGATTTACTCCCGGTGTAAGGTACTCCAAGGTTAACTTGTACTTGTAAAACGGCACTTTTAAGTTATTCCGAGAATAGCCCTATTCCATGTCTTATTCCTGGCTTGTAAAACCGGCCCTAAAACTAACGAGTTTTATAACCCAGATTTTTTCAATGTATTCCTCAAGAAGTATATATCAATTGTATCACTATTGAGCGCACCGTTGTCTGAGAACAGACTGAGTAATAGTAGTAAAAATACTAAACCTAGTAATTTAAAAGGAAATTTTCTAAAGAAAGCCTTAAACAATATTACAGACGGTTTAACGCTAGAAAAACAGGATAAAGTTGTAGTACATATCGATTCTGACATGTGCCTTTACTGCAAAGAGGGTACTTTAGATGACATTGCGATGTGGGTTCAGTGTGACAGTTGTGATGGATGGGTTCACCAAAAATGTGTCGAAGGCTGTCAAAATCGAAAATTTTCGGGAACATTTCTGTGTATAGTTTGTGAGAATCATTCATCGATACGTTTGTCAAATGAAGACTAAAATTGTTCCTACTTCGGAACAAACAACGTCGGTAACATATGCGCAAAGGGCAACCAAGAAAGATATTATTGTTTTAAATAATGGTTTGGTCGATGATCTGAATTATTATGTTGAAATAAATACAAAATATTATATTGGATTTTATAGTAAAGGGAAATGTGAAGTAAAGGAGATAACTAGCAAAGACTTTGGCATTCTTAGTACGAATGAGTGGTTGACAAATTTCATTGTCGATATATGACATTTATCATGGCCTATATAACATTAAGTTAAAAAACCAAACACTGATGTTGCCTAATATTATTAACAATAATCACTTTTATTTATCTTTAGCTGATCCAATAAAAAAGGAATTTACATTCCCGAACCCATTGGGAAGCTTGGAAAAAGAAACAAAATTTTATATGAAAAGATTTACAGCCTTTTTAAAGTTTTATCAAGTAAATCATCCACAGGATCAGTTATGGAATAGTAAAGGATGTAGATTAAAAGTAAATGCCCATATTACGCAAAATGATAATTACAGTTGTTGTGTATTTGTTATATATTTTTGTGAAAAGATTGTAAAATGCCAATCGGTCATGGATTCTCTGAACATACATGAATACAAACGAAATTTAAGAACACTACCGATTAGAAATTCAGACGACGTATCAGCAAACTGTTTGCACTGTGGCAATCTTGAAAAAGGAAAAGAAGTAATTTCTTGTCATTCATGTAAAAGATATGTCCACGAGAGTTGCATGTCACAGACACAGATACAACAGCAACGAAACTATAGTGGTTTGTGTAATTTATGCCAACTGTATTAACAGAAGCGACAAACTATTATTTTAACAAATATTTTTAATTCCTGTTTCCTTTAAATTATAACTATAAATTATAGCCACGCAACGCCTCCACACTATAAACTCCTTTCCGTGGATGTTTTCGTACACTTTATTAGCATACAACACTTAAAAGGGGCATCTTTACAAATACTCTACCACTATTTCCTTCCCAATCAGGTAGATCAAATTCAAATAATGTTTATCCATCTAGCTACGATAGGGCCAAAACCATGGTAAAAGTACGTATACTTAGGAGATGCATATAAATTGATTTAATATTTCAACCCCTTCGAAGGGCAGACAAGAAAAACTATTTACTACCGATTACTTCTCATCAAAGAGCCTCTTCATCTCCCCATATTTTGTATGCGCACATGTAGCCCTTTACGAGATAATGATTATTATCTATATGTATTACGCTTGTGGATAGACATACTTTTTTATCTTTCAAACCCCTTCGACGGGCAGACAAGAAAAACTATTTACTACCGATTACTTCTCGTCAAAGAGCCTCTTCATCTCCCTATATTTTATACACGCACATGTAGCCCTTTACGAGATAATGATTATTATATGTATTACGCTTGTGGATAGACATACTTTTTTATATTTCAAACCCCTTTGACGGGCAGACAAGAAAAACTGCTTACTACAGATTACTTCCCTTCAAAGGGGCTCTTTATCCCCTTATATTTTATAAACGCACATCGAGCCCTTTAAGAGACATTGATTATTATTTGTATATATTATACTTGTGGATAGAGCCCTTTTAAGAGACATTGATTATTTGTATATATTACACTTGTGGATAGACACATTTTATTATTTTTCATCCCCTTCGACGGGCAGACAAGAAAAACTGTTTACTACCGATTACTTCCCTTCAAAGGGACTCTTCAACCCCATATATTTTATAAACGCACATCGAACCCTTTTCGACATATTGGTTATTTGTATGTATTACACTTGTGGATAGACAATTTTATTATTTTTCATCCCCTTCGACAGGCAGACAAGAAAAACTGTCTACTACTGATTACTTCCCTTCAAAGGGACTCTTCAACCCCCTATATTTTATAAACGCACATCGAGCCCTTTTCGAGATATTGATTATTATTTGTATATATTACACTTGTGGATAGACAAATTTTATTATTTTTCATCCCCTTCGACGGGCAGACAAGAAAAACTGTTTATTACCGATTGCTTCCCTTCAAAGGGACTTTTCAACCCCATATATTTCATAAACGCACATCGAACCCTTTTCGAGATATTGATTATTATTTGTATGTATTACACTTATGGATAGACCATTTTATTATTTTTCATCCCCTTCGACAGGCAGACAAGAAAAACTGTTTACTACTGATTACTTCCCTTCAAAGGGACTCTTCAACCACCTATATTTTATAAACGCACATCGAGCCCTTTTCGAGATATTGATTATTTGTATATATTACACTTGTGGATAGACAAATTTTATTATTTTTCATCCCCTTCGACGGGCAGACAAGAAAAACTGTTTACTACCGATTGCTTCCCTTCAAAGGGACTCTTCAACCCCATATATTTTATAAACGCACATCGAACCCTTTTCGAGATATTGATTATTTGTATGTATTACACTTATGGATAGACAATTTTATTATTTTTCATCCCCTTCGACGGGCAGACAAGAAAAACTGTTTACTACTGATTACTTCCCTTCAAAGGGATTCTTCAACCCCCTATATTTTATAAACGCACATCGAGCCCTTTTCGAGATATTGATTATTATTTGTATGTATTACACTTATGGATAGACAATTTTATTATTTTTCATCCCTTTCGACGGGCAGACAAGAAAAACTGTTTATTACCGATTGCTTCCCTTCAAAGGGACTTTTCAACCCCATATATTTCATAAACGCACATCGAACCCTTTTCGAGATATTGATTATTATTTGTATGTATTACACTTATGGATAGACAATTTTATTATTTTTCATCCCCTTCGACGGGCAGACAAGAAAAACTATTTACTACTGATTACTTCCCTTCAAAGGGACTCTTCAACCCCCTATATTTTATAAACGCACATCGAGCCCTTTTCGAGATATTGATTATTATTTGTATATATTACACTTGTGGATAGACAAATTTTATTATTTTTCATCCCCTTCGACGGGCAGACAAGAAAAACTGTTTACTACCGATTGCTTCCCTTCAAAGGGACTCTTCAACCCCATATATTTTATAAACGCACATCGAACCCTTTTCGAGATATTGATTATTATTTGTATGTATTACACTTGTGGATAGACAATTTTATTATTTTTCATGCCCTTCGACGGGCAGAAAAGAAAAACTGTTTACTACTGATTACTTCCCTTCAAAGGGACTCTTCAACCCCCTATATTTTATAAACGCACATTGAACCCTTTTCAAGATATTGATTATTATTTATATGTATTACACTTGTGGATGGACATGTTTTATTATTTTTCATACCCTTCGACGAGCAGACAAGAAAAACTGTTTACTACCGATTACTTCCCTTCAAAGGGACTCTTCAACTCCCTATATTTTATAAACGCACATCGAGCCCTTTTCGAGATATTTATTATTATTTATATATATTACACTTGTGGATAGACATGTTTTATTATTTTTCATCCCCTTTAATGCGCAGACAAGAAAAACTGTTTACTACCGATATGGACTCTTCAACTCCCTATATTTTATAAACGTACATCGAGCCCTTTTCGAGAAATTGATTATTATTTATACGTATTACGCTTGTGGTTAGACATATTTTATTATATTTCATCCCCTTGGACGGACAGACAAGAAAAAATTACCGATTACCATTACGTCCCTTCTAAGGGACTGTTCGTCGGCTTATATTTTATAAATGCACATCAAACCCTTTACGAGAGATCTATAATTTTTGGATGTACTTCATATGTAGAACGACACCAGCATACAGCTAAGAAAGACCATTTTGCAGTTAATAAATGTATCTTTAATAACTCTTTATCACAAATTGCTGTTAACATATCAACCTTTTATGGAAAAATTAATTAATATGATTTGAGGTTGGCACGTATATAAGGCGATTTTAACGAAGAATCCTTCAAAAATAAGAAAAATAAAAAAGAAAATTTTGCATTACATCAGTAAATCTAGGTAATTATATTTGTAGAGGCCCGTGCATTGTGGTCGTGGCTACATGCGCGAAAACTGTGGATGAGAAAGGTTCTTATAATTGTGGTATGAATCTGTCTCGAATTAAACTTACCCTATGTCAGCATCTGTGGCTGGAATTGTGTGGATAACTTCACACAAACATGTTTCTTAGGTTACAGAGATCAGAATACAGGGTGTGTCATTAGTGCGTAATTGTTCGATTACTCACAAACGGTACATTATATCAAAAAACTTTTTATATGAAAGTTTTTTGGCACTAAAAGTGCATATTGTAAAAATATTTTCAATTACACCGGGTGTTGCAAAAAGTCGGGACAAGGTGCAAGTTGGTTATTTCAAATGCGACACCTATATATTATTATATTTTTGAAATCTAGGGATCACTAGGAACATATTTGTATTAAGGTTCCCTATAGTTCCCTAAAAATGCAAATAAATTTCTCCATTGACAATGTTTAGGACGGTAGACATGCAGCATAGGTGGAGATTAAATGTATGGGGTGGATTCTGGGCGACAAGGTGATTGGAACATATTTTTTTGAAGCGAATGTCACTGGAGAAATTTATTTGCATTTTTTGGAAAATCAACTTTTAAATTATCTTGAAGATATTCCTCTGAACATTTTAGCAGGGATGTGGTTGCAGCATGACGATTGCCCTGCACATTACAGCGGTTCAGTAAGGAGATTTTTAAATAGGGAGTACCTACACTAATAGGCGGATAGGAAGGATGGACCTATCTCATGGCCTTCTCGGTACCCGGACCTTACAAAATTAGATTTTTTTTATGGGGATACACAAAAGATTTAGTTTACCGTACACCATCAACCACACCAGAAAACATGATAAACGGAATTCGTGGTGCTTTTGAGAGCATTTTGGAATAGTGCATCTTGCAAATGTACAGATTACACAAAATCGAATATTTATTTGACAGGTAAATAATTTCCACAACAAAATAAATTGTTTTCATAACTTACTTGACTATAATTTGCAATTATCAGTTATGGAAGCTAAATTTTAAAAAAATCGTGAATATCTCGAAACCGGTCAACTTTTCGTATAGGACATCCTAATACCATTTGAAAGGTAATTAAATTCTACATCTAATGCCATAAAAAAATTCAGGGTGTTCCATTTAAAAAAATTGAGATTTAGGCAATTTAACATGGTGAAATATAAATCACGATAAAAATCACCCTGTATAAAATGGCCAAATAATTTCAAGTGCAATATTTAAGGTATCCCTTGTGCTAACTGACAGTACATTTTTTTCCTTTTTACATTGTGTCATAGAGGAAATTTTATTTATTTTCCAATGCAGTTTTACGAAAACGTAAAAGTATTAGTTATTAAAATGGCAACCAAAATCTATTAAGATTAGATATTTTTAAACTTATGATGCCAAAAATCATTAAAACCGATAGTTTTCTACGTTTCAATATCAAAATACTGTAGTTAATTGCTTTTTAATTACAATATAAAAAAAAATATAATCTAATTCTGAGATTTGAGTTTAAATATTTACCTAGTTACTAATGAAAATGAAGTCGATTAGTGGCTCAGTTAGTAAACACTATAAAATCATCCAACTTAACAACTGGTTCAAACCCGCGTGTCAGAAAATTTTATCTTCTAGTTTCTTATTTTCACATGTAATTTGAGGAAATATATGAGGGGAATACGTTTTATTCAGTCAGTACTTAAATAGCGAAATGATTACGTAATTAAAAAATCAAATAGAAAAAATTGCTAATGACTCGTATCCGTTACTAATTTGAGGACTGTGCCACAATTCAGCGTCTTTATATACCTACCATTATAAAGGCTAGGTACATCATATTAAGCTGCACAGATACACCTAATATCAATAACTTACACCACATCTACCGTAGAGAGGAACCTACATGTCGTTTGCTGTTGCACTTGATTCTGTTGAAATACACATTTATTTAGAGGTGCATTTCTAATATAGAAATATATAATACAGCTAGGTTCAATCTCAATCCTAGGTTCAAATCGTACCGCCGTATGTCAAAAAGATAAGTGTTTATATTAATGTTATTTAGTGTTATACTATATAAATGTAAACAAATCATTAAAATGATAGAGGAATAGAAAAAACCCTTCCTATTTTTCACAAACTTATTAAAAAAATAAAACATAAAGTATATATTTGGACTTTATTTAGCGCTCTTTCCGATTTTGAAATAAAATACAGGGTGTTCCGCATGGATAAAAAACATAAACTGGGGTCATATAAAAAAAACAAAAATAGTTATCAAGTGTATTTTTATGTCATCCAACTAAATCTCTAAAAAGTGCCAGTAAAGTGTTGAAGCAATGTTGTGAGATATCTTGAAAGGGGAACGAGGAATTCTAATTATAGGAAAACTATAATTAGAAAAAATCTGAAAATTTGGAGGCACACCAAGGTCGGTGGGGGCCATTTGGCTAAAATATTTTCAGGTTAGTCCCACTTTCGTCAACTTGTTTATTTTAAATGGAACACCCTGTATGTATATTATTATTACATTTTTAGATTCTAAGTATAATTCTAAACACATTTCATGTAGGAGATCCTATACCTATAATTAACTGTTGTTGAAATATTGACAGGTGAATATTGACATTTTTCAATTTTGACACCCTGTAAAATTTAAACGGTTTGAGATCAAGCAAAATGGTTTACACATTCGTTAACTTTTCTTTTCACTTACTTAACTTTCTCTTTACTTAACTTTTCATAAGCTATCGTTTGGTTCTAATTTCAAATTTAGCCAGAAATTTAAAATTCTCGATTAAATTCATTACCAAACGATAGCTTATGAAAAGTTAAGATAGGAATGTGTAAACCGTTTTGCTTAATATCAAATCGTTTAGATTATACAGGGTGTTTTAGGGTGTTCAAATTGCAAAATGTGAATTTCCAACTGTCAATATTTCAAAAATAGTTGAAGATAGGTATAGGACATCCTACATGAAATGGGTTTACAATCATACGTATAATCTAAAAATGTAATAATAAACAGGGTGTTCCATTTAAAATAAGAAAGTTGATGTCGACTTCCGGTATAACCTGAAGTGCGACTAACCTGAAAATATTTTAGCCAAATAGCCCCCACCGACGTTGGTGTGCCTCCAAATTTTCAGATTTTTCTGATTATAGTTTTACTATAATCGATCAATGCAATTCCCGGTGGACCACTTTGTATAAACACCAGGTAAGAACGCCTTTTCGTAAATTCAACATTTTGATGTGATGTATCCTGTAGGACCAATCAGAAAGCAGAATTTTTCAAATCAACTAAACAGAACCTGTTTTTTGGATCCATCACATCTGAATGCTGAATTTACGAAAAGGCGTAGAGCTAGGGCAGAAAATTTTAAATACTGCATTTCGCGATAAGAATCGTTAGTTCAAGATAAGAAAATATTTTAATAAACACAATATGGATGTTAGAGGCGTACATTTTGAGCAATTACTGCCAAAAATGCATATTTTTTAATAATGTTTACTATTTTACTGGCATTGGAAGTTTCAGAGCCAAATATCTCAAAAACGTGCGAGACATCTACTTTCGTAAAGTAAGATAGGTACCTATACCTTTTTTGTGTGAAAGTAGTTGGAAATTAAGAATTTAATACCAAAGATGAGATCACCCAACGAATGTTGAGATCACCCTGTTTAACCATTGTCCTCATTATTGTACTAATAAGTGAATAGATTTTTAATAGAATTTTAAATTTTAGTAAGTACTGCTAAGCAATTATGACAGTTTCATGACAGCCGTTGCGCCTCTTTACAACTTGTCAGTTAAGTGTTTTAGGCAAAATACAGGGTGTGTCACGACAAGCTTTCTCTAAACCTAATTCGGGAACTAAACCTAACAAATATTTGAAAGTTTTTATGACGGGTTATGTGAAAAATTCTTTTTATTAAAAATATTTTCTACTTCCCGTCACCTTAAAAAATACCGGAATGAGTTTACCAACTCCGTTGTATCAAATGTTAATCTTTATAATTGATATTTTGAATGGAATACGGAATTTTAAGTAGATTTTATTTAGCATAATCTATGTCTACACCTAGCCATTCAGGAAATATATAATTTTTTTTTTTTTTTTTGAAAAAATGAGTACAAAATTCTTTATATCTTCTCTATTCGTTGAGATCTTCGCTGCGGTGCGCTTGGTTTTCCCTATTTTATTTTGAAGAAAAAACTGGTACTATACTTTTAACAAATATATTTGCATCACGATTAGTAATTACATGATTACTGCAATCTGTCTTACAACTACTGACTCTGGGGTCGAATCGAACTTCACTATTCTCTGTAAAGAACGCGACAAAATCACAAACAATTAGTACGTTAAGAACCGTTAGACATAAAATGGGACAATTCTTTATAACGGATGTAACGACTATTTAACGGAAATTTTATACATCAATCCTTAGAATATAGGATAAAGAATAATAATTATTTTATAATATAAAACAGAAGTAACATTCTAAGAGCTAATAACTATTATCTGATTATTTTCACTAGAACTTATTGTACACTTGTTTATATCAGTACTAAAGCTTTCGCTTTCAAGGTAGCGACAAATGTTGAAACAAAAAAAGTATGCTATTATTTAAGACCTTAAGACTGTTGAGGACTTTTGGCATTGGACGATATGCGTCAAATACAGAATGTGCATACAAATGAATACGTGTGCCAAATTTGAAGAAAATTGGTACACTCCTTGTCCTTGTTTTTTGACTCCTTGTAGCTTTGATAATTCTGTGTTAAAGATATTTCGAGATAATTTTATATTTTTACAAATTGTCATACTCTTAGTCAAAAATATATCCAGTGCTTTTTTGAAATTTTTAATATTTTCAGAGGCATAAGTTGGAGTTATTTGCGTACCCACACGGGTATACAGAACTTCGGCTTTGTTCGTACCCATGTTACTGAAAATCCTGTATTGACGTATAACATTGTTTTTAAGGGTCATGATTTTGGTAATAAGGCCGTTGAATATTAGAATTTAATACTCTAAAAAATTGTAACTCCCTGTATGTTCAAAACTACGCACCTTACAAAAGAATGTTATACATCAAAAAGTAAGTATTCTCAAATATCTCTCGATTTCTCGATTTACCAGTAACATACAATGACGAAGTTCTGTATAGCCGTGTGGATAACGTAAATAACTCGAATTCAATAGCCGCTTTGAAGTATTCCGCGAAAACCTTAAAAAATATATTATTTAACGCTCTGTATCTTCAGAACTATGCCCTTTAAAAAAAAAATGTTATACGCCATAAAGTTATTGTTTTTCAGAGATCTGTCGAGTCTGAAACTGCAGGATTTAGAAGTGTTACACCCTGTATATATCCACTGTAAACAGCAGTATTTCAAAACACCTCTTTAAAACCTCATGACTTTAGAACCTCTATTTGCCAACAAATATCTGCATCAATTTTATAGCAACGCTGAAAGAACGTACTGTGAAATTTTGAACTTTCATTAGAAGGTTACTTATTCGAGCACAGCCTTAATACTAATGCTAATATAATTTGTAGTTAGATAAAGAATGTAATTTATGGTCGGCGTGCCCGCAGACGTGTAGTCGGCGGTCGGCGACTGGTCTATGCGTAAACTTAAAAAGAGCGCGAAATCGAAGGCATGTCATGCAATACTTGTTTTTTGTTTTATAATCAGTTTAGATACTGATTTTGAGTGGTTTATGAGATAGTACACTCCAACGTAATAGAGATGAGTATAGAAATATAAATTAAATAATTTACCAACTTTTTTTGCCTACTAAGGCACATTAAGAATTGTGTACGATTCATGTTGCTATTAGGTTCTAATACTCCCATAACCTTGCAAATCTGTGAAATTACGTCTACAAGGGCTTCTTAAATGACCCCTACTATACAATACACAGCACATGCTTCTGGGCGTTATATAGGTAGGACCACATACTGGGCTTTAAATGATCTGCATAATTAAAATATATAAGGTGCATGTTTGAAATATCTATTCATAAATTTTTTAACAAAAGGCATGGTATGTATTATGTTCAGGGCACTTATTCTGTTTTTTCTATTAGAAAAACAATAGCACCTGATTTACAAGGTTAACACTAAAAACTTAAAATACCAAAACCATTGTTTCAACAGTTAAAAATAAAAGTTATAGCATACGATTCACAAAGAACTGTAAAAATACCGGTTAATTCAGATTAAACAAACAAACTTTGATAATGTCTGTAACTTATTTGTGGTGGATTTTCATGATTAATTTGCAGTTTTATTTGGGACCACAGCACCTGTAAAATAATAAAAAACAGGAAACCAAAAATATTCAAATTAAATAATCAACGACGAAAAAAATGGCAACCTGACAAAAATATCTAATCAAAACTTTCTACTGACGAAGAGTTGAGGAGCACCTAAAAACGTATGGAAAAAAGCTAGTTAAGTGTTTATTTTCATTTAAATTTTATTATAATTATTTTATTTAGACTTATATCAGAATACAATTTGTAATATTACACAACTTTGAATAATATTGAAAAACCACGGTGAAATTCAGTTAATTCATCAACTATTATTTTATTGCATCTTATAGGTACAGTGGTTTTTTGGGGAAAACTTTAGAAGTTTTCCTTGATACTATACCGTGTTTATTTAATTTGAATACTTTTGGTTTCCTGTTTTTTATTATTTTACAGGTGATGTAGTCCCAAATAAACCTGCAACTGTAACAAACTTTGAGTGTGCAGAACTTTGCAGAATAGAGCCAGTTTTTGTATGATTTGACATATAATGTAACTAGTTACAACAGGTAAATTGGTTTATCTACGACTAATATACAGCGAGGGCCAAAATTCACACATAAATTAAATAAAAATTGGAACGAAAATCGGGAAAACGCTCGGACACGTCAATTTTTGTTTTTAGCTGCGGTTTTTCCGATGGTAAATTTATATACACAAGGTATCCCAAAAAAGAGATATTTACCACAGCTTATATATTTTAAATGGAACACCCTGTATATTTTTACAGATTTGGATAGAACGTTCCCTAACGAATACATTGATATAGGGTTTGATCGATTAGCTCTAATAGTGAGGGAGATATACCTTAAAGAGTGAGAATCACCGATTATTTCGTACAGTTACAAGTACAAAGGTACAAAACAAAATAATTCTTTCTTAAACAGCACCTTAATACAATTGCAGAAATAAGAATGTTTTTCAAAACTGTTATTTTAACATCCACTGTATCTCTATTAATATTAATTTTTGTATCAAGGTAGGTGAGTTTTAACCGCAATGTTCCTCCAATAACGAATATTTTTAAATGATTCATGTAAGCAACAGTGAACAAGTACCTACACTACGAGTATGTCGAGTATAAAAGTGGTCTCTGAAATAATCTAATAGAACACTTACTTTGAGCCAACCGGTATTTCTATTAGATTATTTCAGAGACCACTTGGATTAAAACTTTCAAATTTGGTCCTCTGGGGGTTTTTGGCTATGCTCTCTTCTAATAAAATAATGACGTCCCTGTAGCTCTTCCGGTTATACCGGAAGTAGACATCAACTTGGTTATCTTAAATAGTACACCCTGTATATTATTTTATTTTTGGATTCTACGTGAAATTCTAAACACATTTTATGTAGGATATCCTATACCTATCTTCAACTGTTTTTGAACTATTGACAGGTGAATATTGACATTTTGCAACTTTGACACCTTGTAAAATCTAAACAGTTTGAGATCAAGCTAAACGGTTTGCACATTCCTACCCTAACTTTTCATAAGCTATCGTTTGATACTAATTTCAAGAAACGGTTTGCACATTCCTACCATAACTTTTCATAAGCTATCGTTTGATACTAATTTCAAGATTAGCCAGAAATTTAAAATTTTCAATTAAATTTAATCTCTTGGTTAAATCTGAAATTAGTACCAAACGATAGCTTATGAAAAGTTAAGATAGGAATGTGCAAACCGTTTTGCTTGATCTCAAACCATTTAGATTTTACAGGGTGTCAAAGATGCAAAATGTCACTATTCACCTGTCAATAATTCAAAAACAGTTGAAGATAGGTATAGGATATCCTACATGAAATGCGTTTAGAATTTCACGTAGAATCTAAAAATATAATAATATACAGGGTGTACCATTTAAAATAACAAAGTTGATGTCAACTTCCGTTATAACCGGAACAGCTACAGGGACGCCATTATTTTATTTGAAGAGAGCATACCCAAAAACCCCAAAGTACCAAATTTCAAAGTTTTAATCCAAGTGGTCTCTGAAATAATCTAATAGAACACTTACTTTGAGCCACCCGGTATGTCTACTAAAAATTGTATGTATCGTTAGATCCGATTATTAAATTGGGTATAAGTTATTGAGCTAAAATTTGTTTTTTACGGCATCGTCAGTACAGCCACAAGTATAAAGATATATACAGTAGTTTCACTCTTTAAATTTTTTGTACAAAAGTTTTTAATGCACATGTCTGCCCTTGGGTAGTATGCGCGTTGGTAGAGATGTAGAAGGGGAGGAATGGGCCGGCGTATGCTATTTTATGGGCTCACATTTGCTTTTTGCTTTACAGGTAATCAGCATAGGTTTGTGTGTCTAGGCGTTTGTGTTTGTTATTTTGATAAGTGTTTTGTATTGTGTGTAACATGGCTACAAAATATTGTTTCATTTGTAAACGAAATTCTGTTAGGCCACCTTTTTTACTCCAAAAAATAATAGTCCGGGCCTGTGCGTGTCTCCCAAAAACGGTCAGTAATGCGCATGATTGTGCTTGGGTAGTATGCGCAGTGGTCTTTTTGGGGGGTTAAAAAAACAAAACTTAAGGACACCAAGATCAAAGAGATTTTGCCGAGTGAAATTACTGTATATATCTTTATACTTGTGGTACAGCTGAGAACACACTGTATGAAACGATTAATTTTTTATCCAAATATGTGATCTTCAAACTTTCCTACCAACATTTTTTTATTACAGAAATATAAAAAATTCATCTAAATATTGCTACCCTCCGGGGTAAATAAATAGTATTGCCGCAGTTACTGTCAACTCACTTGAATAGTATAGTTTTGATCCATGTCGCAATAATTTCGTTTCAACTGTAGGCCGGGGAAATTATGAATGCTTGTGAATATTTACCGTACTGACGTGGCAACATTGTTGGGCTTCATGTGATACGTGGCACATATACACGGGCATGGTATGGTAGGAGTATATAAGGGTCGTCACAACATACGCCAAATATAAAACTTAAGTGTATAAAAAATATGTTACCCTTCTGGGGTTGCCATGAATATTCATATCTTTTTAAGTGTTATATCACAAAATACACACGTGTATATATAATATTTACCCCGGGCGTTAGGTGGTCTGTAGTATGTACCGGGCTTGGTATAGGTAGCCAGGTACGTATACGTAAGTACGGGTGCACCATTTAAGTTGGCAAACTTGAATATCTTGAAAATGAAACATTTGAGAGAAAAAATGTTTCAGACAAAAGTATCATCATTTTACAAGCGGGGTTTAATGGTTATATATTTGGTTCGTTTGGTTTAGAGTTTCAAGGTTATTTGAAGGGTAACTTTGATTTTTGAAATAGGAACCCCTATTTTTTTTTTAATGATTCGTATTCTTCGTAGAAAACTTAACAACTTTTGTTTTTTGACTTTTCGAGTTTACTTTCAATGTTTACGAGTAATTAAGCATTGAACGTAGCAGTAACAATAAAATGTAAAAGTAGCCGTTACCCCTGCAATGAACACTACCGTTGGCTATTAGTTTGGCTAGTGATTCATCAGATATTACAAAAAGTGGGAAGAGGCTAGAAAAAATTTACTATCACTACAAACTTGTAAGTTTTTATTAGACCAAAAAGAAGTATGTTGGCCACGAGCGAATTTTTTGCCGTATGTTTGTTGCTGATCTAGACTCAATTTAAAGCAAATTTGTAATTTGAAGACTTAAAGAGTTAAGTTGAGTCCGAGCTACACGTGAGATCGCATCAATTTAAATTTCACGAAGTTATTATTTAGCTGTGTGTTACTAATAAAGCGTTGTATGTTAACGAGTATGTTACCGATGGAAACCTTAACAGTCGAAGAAAAAATTGAAATGATTTTCATTTATGGAGAAGCCGGTCGCAACATTGAGAACACGCGCGAATTGTATGCACAGCGTTTTCCCCATAGAAGACATCCATCCAGTAGATCATTTTATCGTATTGTGCATCAGTTTTCTGAAGATGGCAGTATTCAACCAAAGAAAAGACAACGTCGACGAATAGTAACTGGAGAAGAAAATGAAATTGCAGTATTAGCTACGGTCAATATGACTCCACACACAAGTTCTCGTGCAATTTCTCATGATCTTGGCATCTCACAAACAAGCATTCTTAGAATACTGAAACGTCATAAATTTCATCCCTACCATGTATCTCTCCATCAGGAACTTCATGGCGATGACTTTCACAATCGAGTCACATTTTGTCAATAGGCACATGCACAATTACAAGCTGATGGAAACTTTTTTCACACAGTACTATTTTCTGATGAGTAAAATTTTACGAGTTATGGAGAAGTGAACAGGCACAACATGCATTATTGGTCTTCAGAAAATCCAAGATGGTTGCGTGAAGTACAAATGCAGAGACGATGGACGGTAAATGTTTGGTGTGGCATAGTTGGCGATAAATTAATAGGGCCTGTCTTTATTGATGGTGTTTTGACGGGGGCAATGTACACTGAGTTTTTGGACCATCAATTACCACAGCTTCTTGAAGAAATACCACTACAACTCAGGAGGAACATGTGGTACCAGCACGATGGTTGTCCACCACATTATGCACGGACGTCACGTGCAATATTGGACCGGAATTATCCTGGGCGATGGATTGGACGAGGTGGTCCAGTACATTGGCCCGCCCGATCCCCTGATTTGACTTCCCTAGACTTTTTTTGTGGGGATATGTTAAACAACAAGTTTACCAAGATGTACCAACCACACCGGAAAATATGCAAGAACGCATTAGAAATGCTTGCCGCGACATTGACAGAGGCATGTTAGTAAGGACGGTGGACAATTTTGCAGTACGCATTGAACGATGTATTGCAGTCGAAGGCCATCACTTTGAACATCTGTTAAATTGATTAACTTTTAATTTCCGGATGGAATAACTCGCAAATAAATGATACTTCCTTTTTGCAATAACTTAGTAAGTACGCAATAAAAATTCTGTTACTCTTATAAATAATATTAGTTTTCCAGGGGTTTTCCGGGGGGGTTCAACTTACCTTTAGTATCCAGTCAAATATTTCACCATTTTTCAGAAGTGTTCTGTACTTCTACATTAAATGCGTAATTACTCGTAAACGCTGAGGTTAAATACGGAATGCCACAGAACAAAAGTTGTTAGGTTTTTTACAAAGAATACGAATCATTAAAAAAAATAGGGGTTCCTATTTAAAAAATCAAAGTTACCCTTCAAATAACCTTGAAACTCTAAACCAAACAAACCTAACATATAACCATTAAATCCCGCTTGTAAAACGATGATACTTTTATCTGAAACATTTTTCTCTCAAATGTCTCATTTTCAAGATATTCAAGTTTGCCAACTTAAATGGTGCACCCTGTATATATATATATATATAGAAAATTTATTTTGTATACCATATTATTCAAAATCTCGGTATGAAGGGCTGCGTTCCCGCAAAAAGTCTCCGTATCTCCTATTTCCAATACTCTTTTGTCTATATCTCTGGTACCAAAAGAGATATTGACATGCGACTTTCACCATTCTTTTCCTAATCGTCTTGCCTTTTCAGTCAGGTTAAGATTGACATATGCTCCCATTAGAAATTTTGCAAAAAAATTGGGTTTTCTAAATAATTTCGCCATCTAGCAGTAGCATCATTAAGCAAAATAACTTTATATACAAAAAATTAAGCGTTGGATGCTCTTTTCAACAAGACAAAGTTAGTTAAATTTGGTTCATGAAAATCGAAGTTATTAACATTTTTTTTAGAAAGACATTTCCTCGCCACTCTTTAGTTATTTGATGAGATAGAGCAGTGTCAAATCAAAAAGATGCAAAATTTGCCAGAGATTACAATAAAAGTATTTCTGGTATACCTTAACTAGGGAAAATAATAAAAAAAATAAACATTTTCAAGTTGGCCATGTAAGTTGCGCCCCTAATGCCAGAGACAGGAACATGAATATAATTTCCAGCATTTTTTCCGGTCCACTTTTGCAGTAAAATTTTTTACCCGATGCTCTACAATGTACCATTCCCGAGATATTGCCGACATCCTTTCTTATTTGAATATCCGGTATAATCCGACGAGCCGCCACTGAACATGTGATCCTTTTACACTTACAATTTTAATTGTACAGGAGGAAATGCCATTGTCATGTAATTCATCTTCATATAACATTAACTCTTGGTAGAACAATATTTTTTCTTTTTCTTTTAATTTTTCTATATCTATCCGTTCATCAGTGGCCGTAACAATAGCTGATTTAGACAATGTTCCCCTATAATCGGTACTGAAAGTCCAATCAAATGGTTTAATTTTTTCCTCTAAATTTTCTGGTGACCTGAAATTAGAATAATTTAAAATATTTATAAGCTAAATTTAAATTGAAATCTTATTTAATTTAAAAGTAAAAATAACTTTTTAAATCACACAGTGTATATAGGGTTGTCCATTAGTGCGGTAAAGTTCAATATGGTACTGGAAAAAAACTTTCATAGGAGTGAGATATAGTGTCAAAAGGCATACATTTGAAACATACAGGGTGACTCCCTACAGAGGAGCACCTTCAAGGTCATTTGTTTTAAATGGATTACTGTAAATATTTCATGTTTTTGAAATCACAGGAAAATTCTTTTTTCAACAATATGTTTCATGCGGCGTTGCAATTATTCAAAAAAATGTGAAAATTTTTGTTGGGACAAGGTTTAACAAATAAACCCACTGTGTGAAAATTATGGTCAATTATGAATAAATATTTTGTAATTACGTAGCCAAGGGACCTACTTAAATGTTGTAACCACCGAATAATGATTATATTATACAGGGTGCTTTTTGCATAAACGCCAATTTAGTAATCATAAATAATAATTGCCAATAATAATTGCAATGAAAATAATTAGATAATGGTGAATAATTTAATATTTGATGAAGTGAATAGTATTATTTTATCTTATTTATGTCAAGATACTAGATCATCGTTTGCATTAGGTATAATATCGAGAGATCTGAAAAGCATATGCGTTAAGCCTCCTTTATCCATCCTCCTTATACCTCCTTCATCCATCGGGCCCTTCAATTACTATCTGGAATACTATCATTAGATAGTATTCCAGATAGTAACTGTAGAGCCCCATGGCCCCATGGATGAAGGAGGTAACTAACATATTTTCAAAAAAAGATATGTGATGAACTGTCATATAGACCCTTCGACTTTGGCTCCAAAATTAACGAAATTCGAAAGTTTATGGTTAAAGGAGATAATTGCCATAGTTTAATCAATTTCTGATGAATGAAAGAGGTATCTGACATCACTTGTCTCCTTTATTAGTCTTAGAAGTTAGTTGTCTCTTTCATCTATGTAAAAATACGTGTTGTAGTTACCTCCTTTATCCATAAATAAAAGTGTAAGATACTAAAAGACACGCACATGTTGTGTCTCAAGTTTGCTGTGGTTTTTGTGATTTTTGTGGAAATAAAGTGTGAAAATGACTTCGAGAGGGAAGATCCTGAGTTCTGAGGGCCCTCGAATCAGCAGAAACTCAAGACAGGCAAAGATTTTACAGAAGTTATGAATCATAAACTCAAATATATTTTACCGGCAAATCAACAACGTAAGTAAATAAAAATATAAATACTTTCTATTGGACTTTTTGCTAGCATCCCCTAGGTTAGGTTAGGTTCAAAAATAAGTAGGCTGAAAACCAGACCCTCCACCGCGACCATGTGGTCTATTGTGGCTCACACCTACTTATACTTCACCCAATAGGTCTAGCCTCTTTATGAAGCTGATCACCTTATTGGGTAAGAACTTATTCGGATCCTCTGGCAGAAGTTGTCCTTTGTCGAATAATGAGTATCTGATGCTTTCCCCAGCGGGATAGGTGCATAATATGTGTTCTGCCGTTTCATCATCTTCTAAGCACAAGCAGCACTGACCAGTATACAGTCTGTCTATAAAGTAACCCCCCCCTGTTAACTTTTGAACGGATCGAGTTAGAGTTTTAACAAATTACAGGGTGAATCACGTAAAATGAAGTTGATTCTGACGATAAATTCGATTCGTCAAATTCAAAGATGACGCCACGGGCGTTGTCAACACAATTTTTTTAAATGGCAAAGTGTACCGTGTTGCACCTCATTTAGAAGATAATTCAATTCTCTACTTTCTCGTTTTTGAAAAATGACAATCGAGTTAGCCGTTCTCTAGTTACAAGCGTTTCTGTTTCTAATCTGATGCATGAATAAAATGTTAATTAATATTTTAATACAACAAATTTTGAACAAATATTTATTAAAACAAAAAATAAAACAATTAAATAAGTTATTCAAAATGTTGTCCATTGACTTCTTGGCCATAAAAAGTCTACTTTGAAATTCTTGCCTGATATTTCCTAAAATTTCTGCAGAGATATTTCTACACATATGTGTTAGACGTTGCTGTAGTTCGTCGATATTTACTGGAGGAGTTCTGTAGACTTTTGACTTCAAATATCTCCATATGAAAAAATTAAGAGGAGTTAAGTCCGGGCAACGAGCCGACCATTATATTGGGTCCCTTCTGCTAATCCATCTGCCTGAGAAATGGTTATTTAAAAAATCGGTAACAGGTCCATAGAAATGAGGTGGGGTCCCATCTTGTTGAAATACAATAATTTGAATGTTATTGTCTGCTATTGTTTCTATCTTTGGAAAAATTTCCACCCGCATGATTCTTAAGTACCGCTCTCCTCTTAAATTTTCTCTTAAATCTATCAAATCGAATAACTTAAAAAATTAAGAAAAAAACCTGTAGAAACTTTCAAACACTCTTAAATTAAACGCTAAACTACTTTCTCGAACCTTATTGACGTTTCAGTGACAGTAGCAAGCAAGGCAAGGAGACTTGATAAAAGCAAAATTTTTAAATATCGTTAATTCAGACGCTTGTAACTAGAGAACGGATAACTTGATTGTCATTTTTCAAAAACGAGAATGTAGAGAATTGAATTACCTTTTAAATGAGGTGCAACACGGTACACTTTGCCATTTAAAAAAATTGAGTTGACAGCGCCTGTGGCACCATCTTTGAATTTGAAGAATTGAATTTATCGTCAGAATCAACTTCATTTTACATGATTCACCCTGTATTTTGTTAAAACTCTCTAACTCGATTCGTTCAAAAGTTAGCAGGGGGGGGGGTTACTTTATGGACAGACTGTATAGCCCAATTAAAGTTCGTAGGTGCAACCTGCTTCTCTCTAAAAGTTTTTTAGTTCTTGTTTTCGAAGGGTTTATTATGAATGCCCTCGAATGAACTAATCTTGGTAGTTCTTGCTAGTACTGTAGGATTTCCCCTCAGCCCAGGTCAAGAGCGTTGCTTTGGCAGTACTCGAGGATACGTCAAGCACCGGTTCTGGTCCGACAAACTCAGAAGCAGCACCCTCCCTGGCTAGAGAGCCGGCTGCTTCATTCCCTTCTTGGCCAGAATGGCCTGGGTCCCAGACCAGAGTTACTATATTTTTTCTGCTCAAATGAGCGAGTGCTTGCTGACAACTCCATACCGTTTTTGAGTTACACCGGTAGGAACCAACAGCTTTAAGAGCTGCTTGGCTGTCTGAGAAGATTTTTATCGATCTGCGTTAAGTTGCGTCTGTTCCTAGCATCCCCTAAGTAGATTATTAAAATACCTTGTGCATCCAACATTTTTATAATATTTGGACTCTTTTTCAATAAATTGAAATACCTACTAGATTCTCATTAATAAAAAATATTTAAAAAAAACACCTCTAATGTATGTACAGTACACGTTAGACAAATACTAAAATATAATTTCTGTAGCTCAGTGGTAGAGGGTTTGACTAGGAACCACGCTATTATTGGATGCTAATTAGTTCTGTTAATATTTCAGGTACAGTGATGTCAACCCGGAAAAGGAAACGAAGCACTTTCCTAAAAGAGAATACTACCGATGGTAAGTTATTGAATGATTTTTGGAATTGTAGTAAAATAATTATTTAATTAACACTTTGTTAAGTTTCAGGGAATATTTCAGCGAAGAAAACAAACCATTTTCTGGGTCTGATAGGGAAGAATATGTCCCAAATCCTGATTCTTCCAACGATTCTTCGTCAGATTCAAAGATGGAAAAAACTGTGAGAAAGACGGGCCCAACAAGAAACCGTAATGAAAAAATGAAAATAGAGAATGTTATATTCATATAGAATAAATTTACCAAGAAAACAATACCTTTCGCCGCAGTTAAACATTTCCCAAATATTCCGATTATATGATGAAAAATGTTATGAAGACAATGTGGCGGCATGTTTTCTTGTGAAGTACACAACTTATGCTAAAATTTTTTAAACAAAATTCAATTTGTCCTTCCGGCAACCCCATAATGACAGTTGTAGCACTTGCAATAGTGGGAATAACAGTGGGATAACTATTTCTACGGTTCAGTGAACCGTCGCGACCGATCAGTGAAACCATCACGACTGATATGGGATTGCCCCTCTGTCACCATTCATACTATTTTTACATTTAGCAATTTCTTGCATTTAGCAACTTGGTTGGCAAAACGCGCGTCGAGTACAGTGTAGTGTTTTGGTGTTGTGTGGAAAACTACGTCAGTGTTAGCACCAAAGGTTCCAACCCCCTTCAAGATTTTGACAGATATTTGCTGTTACCCTCTTTGATGTTAAAAACTAATATTTCTTATCTTAGTAGCCCAATACTTAAACTAGTAGTTTTCCGTACTACTTGCTTTGAGTCCCGATTTTTATTTGTAGATGGCGTAACCTGGATCATTTGTAAAATTATTTCCTACATGAATTGTATGCTTGCCATGAATTTTTTTAAAGAATTCTTTTTGAAAGTTTTTTAAATTTAGGTTTTCGTAGTTTTAAAATTGGAAACTTCTCGAGGAATTCATTTTTGTGGTGTAGTAGCTTCGAGTAATTTCACGTGAAATTTTTCGAAGGTGCTTTTTATACTTTGTGCGGGTGCAGTTAATTTAAAGTGAGTGCATTCACTCATCCTTTTTAATAAGGGAGGATTGACCTGTCATCATAGATTGGTGGTTCCAGTTTTGACTATTTTTGGTTTAGCTTTGGAGTTGCTTCCAGATAGTTCTGGAATCTTTAGCCGCTTCAGCGGGAGAATTTACACCTATTTTCACGCTACATCTAGCTATAAATTTCATCTAAGCACCACTACCATTCCACTAGGATTAACATTTGCTGGAAAGTAACTTTATGGAAACCCTCTAGCTATTGTGAGGTAACGATTGTTTTTTTTATATATGAAATACGTTATGCAATGCAATAGATAGTTCGTATATAAATCAAATTCCTAAGAAGTAGTCAATTTCTAATTAAATAAATTTTTAGTCAAACTGTCAATCTTTTTGATTTTTTTTTTATTCAAAGATTAGTAAGAGGTATAAATAAAAAGTTGTTTTTGTCCTTTTTATTAGATATATTCATAGATACATTTACAATAATTAAAGAACATTATTTAAGATAATAATTGGAAATAAACTAAGCGACATAATTTAGGTCACCGATTTTTCTTATATTCCAATAATTCCTATATTTTTCCAATATATATAGATAAAAGAAAATATTCTAGATGATATTATTGCATAGTGGATTTCTGTTCAGCTCTTGTTCTGAGCAATTTCTTTTTGGTCAAAGTAATGAGAACAGTTTTTGTGAATAATTGTTTCTATGCTTACCTGCTGCTTTAAATATTTTTTTTATTTATTTCTTTCTTTTATTGGCTTTCTTGGGTATAATTGCTGATATAAAATGTGGTAATTTTAGGGTTTTTTTTTTGGGAAAAAATACTTCGTCTTGGTTTCTGGAGGAGGAAGACGAGGTTCTCAAGATTTGGCTCGTTGGCTCTGAGGTCTCTTGGTCAGTATCTGCTGTAGGATTCCTGGTTTCATCTCTGCTGCACTGTAGCTGCTTGGATTTCTGCTGCACTGTAGCTGCTTGCATTTCTGCTGCACTGTAGCTGCTTGCCTGCCTGCATTGTTCCCACGAGTTTCCCTACCAGCTAAGTGTGCATGATAAACCTGCTTTTTATTTTTTTTTATTCTAAAGCTTATTATTGTTGCATTTTAGTGCTTATATATAGTTATATGCTTAACAAGAATCGGAGCGTGCTGCTTTCATTTAACCAGGCGCATAAAAAATCTAGTTTGCTAATTGAACCTTTTTTTTTTTTTGCAAAAATTTTTTTCCCATATTTTTGTTATGTAAGTAAGATTTAGTTAACTGGAGACTCAATTTTTGTAATTTCTTACGTAGATAACTGGACCTACTCATGTTTAGATTACTTAGGTTTTTTATTTACATTTTTTTGGTTTTCAATGCTCACTCTTTAACTACCTTAATCATAATCAGTGGTATATTTTAGACTAAGAAGAAACAAATTCATTGTTTCATAAATACTTTGTCTTAGCCTATTTCCCTAATCTAAGTTTACCTGTTGTTTCCCTTATAATACATTTAAGACAATTTATTGACATGCACGATACCCTTTAAACCGCGGTTACACCTTTCCGAAGGGTGGGCAGAGCACTCCGAACAACTAAAAAATGAATTCTACTTTCAACACTTAAAAAATGATGATGTTTTACCATCAAGAATAGAGTACCCCTACAATTTATCAAAATATTATTTCAAAAAATCGTTTAGTTTACATCATCATTCCAGTTACAAAATTTCACCTTTCCGTCTCTAAATTTATTATTTCATATACAAGGAATTATCTCAAATTTCTTTAATATGTATGTATTTTCTTAAAAATAATGTTCTAGATGCTTTTGTTATCCGAAGGGTGACCCCAGGCCACAAGCCCTGAAGCAGTGTAACAAACCTGAAGCGAATATTTGCTTCAGGATAGTCATGCCTTGATATTTTGATGTACGAGAGAGAGATAGTTGATCTTACTTCATTATGGGTAAGGGTCAGGGTCCATTGTTGTTTGATGTTGATTTTTATTGCTAAGCAACGTATCATATTTCAGACACAACATGATGTAAAGTACTTCAGGTCCGTCGTTATAATGCAAGAATTGTCCTTAAGCCAAGGTGGCGCTGTTTATTCTACATTGTGTAGGGCTCGTATATGTTTGATGATACTACGTACTAACTTGAAGTAGATCTGGCAACTATGTTTGATGGGGTCCGTTTACCTGTTGATGTGTTTATTTTAAAGTAAAGGATCAATGTTCGAAATGCATAAGAAAACGGAATGGTTTCAGGTTGACGGAATACGAAATATAACATAATAAAATATAGGTACTTAATATAATATAATACAATAAAATAAATAATTAAGCATTGCTTTTCAAAACACTATTTATTCTTAACATACAAGAAGTCCGTAAGTGAAAAAAAAAATGTTCTATTAACCCTTAATAATATTGATTACTTAATTAAATTTTAAGTTTTTCCTCAAAAACTAAATAGTGTTATACTTCAATTATTTCATATGGTAACAAGTGGACCCTGATAATATTAGTAAATTTAACATTTTTCTCAAAAAGTAAAAGTGTCATTAAAGTTTTTATATGTTACCTATTAACAGGTAGGTACCTAGTCTACATGGCTATAAACAGGGTGTATTACTATTTAATACGGAAAAAATTAGAATCCATAAATGAGCAAAAAATATTAACTTTTCAAAGTAAGCCGCTTTTTCGTAAGACCTATAGTTATTGAAATACAGGTTGCTTAAATTTATTTTTTTATATGGTTTTCGAGGTGTAACTGGAAAATTTTATTAATTTCTTTATAATTTGGGGCATTGTTTTGCTTTATTAAAAGCTATATCCATGTCATGTATAAGCATGTCAAAACATTAGTAAAAAATATTTACATAGGCGTAGATCTACGGGATGCGAAGTTGTTTTCGAATAAATTTTTAAATAGAAAATCTAAGACAATGATTATTTCAAGTTAATTTAATTTTTTTTTAATTATCAAAGTGTTATCTTTAAAAAATTAATTATATGGGGGGGCCCTTTTCGGAAGACTCACTGATTTTCACCGTTTTTATTATTATCTGAAAGGTTTTTACGAGAGCAACATATTATTTTCTACTTTTTATACCGAAAAATCAGAATTGCCGCTTGTCAAAACTTCAAAACGGTCACTGGCACAGTTTCAGTTAAACATTTTTTGATATATCATTACCTAAGCTATCGTACAGAATGTGAATAATTTCTTTAATAATTAATTACTAGAAATGGGAGAAAATCGCTTTCGCGATTTTCGTTCCCATTTCTAGCCCAACCGGGGGTCCAGGCCTGCGGCCTGGGATTACCCTTCAGGTAACAAATGCATCTAAAGTAATATTATTTTTAAGAAAATACATATTAAAAAAATTTTGTATCTGGAATGATGATGTAATTATACTAAACGAGTTTTCTTAATATTTTGATGAATTGTAAGGGTACTCTATTCTTGATGGTAAAACATCATAATTTTTGAAGTGCTGAAAGTAGAATTTATTTTTAAGTAAACATTATTATCATTATCAATTTTATCAATGAGACCAAAAATATTGTAGATATTTACTTTTGTAAGCTAAAATGATGAATTTAACAGACTGCCTTAATGAACGAATTAATTCCAAACTTTACGTGCAGAAAGAATAAAAGCTACGAATAATGAAACAAAATAAATAAATACTAATACCTACCAATAAATAATTTGAATTAAAAAGTAAAAAAAAAGTTAGCCTCCAGCGTAACTCGAACTCGCGAAATCAGTATTATGAAGTTTTGAATCCTACGACTTTCCCGTTGCACTACCACGCCTGTTGTCAAATGTTTGCCTTGAGACGTTTAAGTATGTAAACTGTACGTATCAATCTGAAAAAATAATTTTTACCGATTTTCTAATTGGAAAAGCATGTCGCTTCAGTATTTTAGTAATCAGAAGTGTTTGGCAGTCAGTACTATTCATTCCGTTAGCAATATTTCTCGTAGGAAAATCTGAATCTATCTAACTATCTATCTGAAGTTTAATTAATTTGACAGTTTTTGTGGGAGGTGCTTGTCTCGTTAGTGCAATCTCACATCGGCAGTTAAAATGAGAAAGAAGTTGAGATGGACGCGACTCGAGATTTTCGAAAACGAAATAGACGTAGATGGAGTCGACTCGACGTCCGGTCTCGAAAAAAAATCTCAAAGGATTAGAGAAAGGACTGAACTTTCGCGTGAAGCCCTTCTCGAAGCCGTAAAAATTGAAAAAGGGGCGAGGGGGTCCCGCGAAAAGTCGGGATTTCGGCGGGCGTGACGGAACCATTAGGCGCGAGGACAAACGCCGGTGCTAGCCGCATCTCTCTCGCCGAACGGTGATCGGGGAAAATTTTGCAGAGGTTTTTTGAAAAGGCGTTTAAAAACGTGTAGGAAACGGGACGAAAATACCCCTACGCATTGGAGAAAGACCGGGGGCGACCCCGCGGGAATCACTTCGCGATCGCCCCTCGGAGGAGATAGCTTTGAAACTTTGTAGATTCGGCGACGGAATTGAGAGCGAGACAGAATCGACGCGTTGTAATATATATGGATGAAGTGTAATAATTAAAATGAAATTATGTATGAAATTTTATAGTGCTATTATGGCCACAGATTAACCTGTGTTGAAAAATCAGCGAAGAAATTGATCTTCCGCAAGATTGTAATTTACAAAGTTGGTACCTAGACAATAATTCTTCGGGTTTGATAACATCAGTCAAATAAATTATTTGTAATGCAGAATATCGTCTAAACCCTAACCATAACTTCAAAACTATAATGATTGTCTCCAGGTTATTTCATAATATATCTGTGTTTGAACTTTGTTAATAAATAACAAATATCTAAAATAGTTAATCTGTGCCCCTAATACTTAGGAGGCACTTTTGTATTATAAATAAAATAAAATTTCACATGAATTACTGCATAGTTTGGTTTTAATTATTACATTGCATAGTTAAGTAATAAAAAAAAATATTATTCTTATAAAATTAATTTTCTTAGAAATCTGATTTAGAACTTTTTAACAAGCGGCTATGATTTTTCAGCTTAAAAACCACAAAATTTACAATTTTTTTAATAAATATGCAATTTTAAGGAAAACTAGTTGATTTAGTCTTATTACCGACTTATTTACTATTCAAATTGACGAAAGTTGGCATATAATTATGATGGCCCTGTATATTTTTATACTTTTTCTAAAAGTACATGGCTTCGACTAGATTCCCTGAGAAAATTATGCCTCTATCTTTTAATTTGCCAAAAATACGGCGTTAAATAATTAATGGGGATTTTTTTAAATTAAAATATGCCAGAAAATATGAAGTTTAGGTATAGGGAAATGTGATGAAAGTCATACTAAAATAAAGAGTAGAATTTAAACAAATGATAAAAAAATATATGCTGCCATTTAAAAAAACGAAGTTGATACCGGCCCAGGGAAGGCAGAACACCCTGTGCAAGTGAAATTATTTTTGCTTGGTGTTACTCTATACAACTGAAAAGTCTGCAAAAAATAAATAGCGTATCTAACTATTTTATTAAGCGAGATATTGGACTTCCGTGTGTAGTAAGTGAACACTAAGTAATATCCAACTTGTTTAGAAACTAGTGAACTTAGCACCTTAATCGTAACATTTATTTATTAATCTACAACTTATTAAAAATTCGCCAAATTTACTCGTCTTGTTGTCTTTTCACACGGTGCTTCATTCAACTTCAATTCGGAGTTTCTAGGAAGGATAATTAAGGTACAAAATAATTGCGAGTGTTGCACTATAAAAAGAGGCCGATGGAAATTCTTAGTTCTGTTATTTATGAAGTAATGACTTAGCCGAGGTATAATATTTAAAATCTGTAGCCGGGGTGTCAAAAAGGTTACGTGGATTTCTTGAAAATACCTGTATTTTCTAAAATATTGTTTGTGGTGACAGGTTCAGTGAAAAATAGAAAAAATTGTGTTGTCAAAGGGAACGAAAAAGATTATTCAACTAGCCAAATAGAATAATCTTTTTCGTTCTCTTTGACAACACAATTTTTCCATTTTTCACTAGACCTGTCACTACAAACAACAAACAAACTGGTACTTAACACTATACAGGTGACCAACAACTCTTGAATATTGCAAATATCCTTTATCAGTTTGTGATTTATTTAATTATTGTACTAATTGTGTTGCAACTTGCTGCAATAAATATAGATGCGTACGGTTTTTTATGACACCATCACATTTCAAGTATTATTTTTATCGACCTCGAATATTACAAAAGTAATCAATCACTTGTGTATGATTCTGTTACTTAAAATTAATTTGTTTCAGTGTCTTTTGTAATGTCTTTTAATACCTAGTACAGGGTGATGGATCCTCCTGAAACTAGAAATATGAGGTAAAAAACTATCACAATAGGTGACTATTGTGAAATATGATTATTACTTTCACCTTATAGTTGAACTGGAAGATTACAGTAATATTGCAATGCAATCTAAAAATCATTTAATAGGTTTGTATTATGGTGTTATATCAACAAAGTAACGTAATGGGAATTACCCATAACTAATAATAATAGAATATTTTTAGAATATCTCATTTTTCTCGGCCGTTTCCCAGAATAACTCATTTCTCCAATTAATCGATCACCCTGTACTACATTCGAACCGAAGAATTTTTTATCATATTATGTTTATATGATTTTTTTCATAAATTACATACACTTTATGATTATTTCATAAATTGTGTACAATTTATTGTTTTATCTATGTATATTGTTTTTTTTTAATATGGTACGTATTTGCAAGGGAGGTTGAAATAAGCCCAAAATATTATATGTAATATATTAAGTTAGTCACTCTTGTATAATTTATAGTTCTAAGAATATATCGATTTCTTTCTACATCTTTCTTATGGTTGCCAGCAATACTTTGTTTCAACTTTAGTCTCATCCATATATGAAATAAATTAAAATAATTAAATAGTCAGTCTGTACTGAGAATTAACAAATCGCGTTTTATTTCATCAGGATGAGGCCGCTAGCAACCCGCCGATCACCACCCATTTAAATATATCAACATTTTATTATAAATAAATAGTAATACCTATATCTAAAACATTAAGTAGGTATATTAAGTATGATTGTTACATTGATCATACCGTCGAATATAAAATATAAGGTCGTAAACAATTAAAATTACGTCCACATGGTAAAGTTATTATTTTAATGGTTCTTTTCTACTTTTTAAGTTCAATCATTCTGTTTCCGTTGGTAACAAAATATGAAATCATCTGATACTGTGCTTTAAACTACAAATAAGTTAGCGGAATAACAGCATTAGGAACGGCAACATTGTTGTGCTTCAGGAACAACGATACAGCTACCTATTATTGTATATTTAGCTTCAGTCCACTAGAATTTCTCAGACACTATTTCGATTTCAGTTGTGAAAATTTGTACACAAATGTTTTACGACGTGCTCTCCTCAAATAAAATAATGGCGTCCTTCTGCAATTTACGTTTGTATCTGGAGTCGCCCTCAACTTCGTTATTTTAAATGGAACACCCTGTACATTCCTGCATTTTTGGATTCTACTAGTTATTTTATGGGAAGATCAGACTTCTCTACACCTATTTTCAATTGTTTCCGAGATATTTCAATTTTACTGTAAAATTGGAAAAATTCATAACCTAATTTAAAATTAAATATTTCTTAGGAGAAAGGAGATATATCAAAGATATTTGCGGGTGAGGTAATCAATTTTTCACATTGTGAATTTTGAAAAATATCACCGTTTATATAGAGTACTTTTTTTAGCAGGCTGTGGCTGTGCTGTAGTTAATTTTTTTTTTTTTTTTGCAGAAGCTACCAAGATAGCCTTTCAGGGCAAAGAACAAGGAAAGGCAATTTTTGGTGAAAGTCACAAAAGCAACAGACATTTGTATTCTAGGGGAAACTGAGGTGATAAGTTTAAAAAAAAGTGAGTGATTCATTATTTGTGACCCCAATTAAAAAAGTAGCCATACATATTATTACAGTATCTCTCTAATGCATATCCTTTATTTTGAATTTTTTGCGACAAAATATTTTTTTAACGTTTAGTTACTTAAATGATACTCTCTGATTTAGAGAGACAAGCCTGCCTGGCCATAACTGGAGCAATTAGCTCTACACCGTCAGCAGCTCTGGAAATCCTACTGAACCTACCTCCTCTTCATATATGTATATTTGGAGAGAGGGGCCAGATGGGCAACATACAGACTAAAGCAGGCAGCTTTTAACATGCCGCAGTCTGATATCATGGAGCACAATAAGCTCTGGATGACATGGAAAGTCACAGTATCCTGGAGATGATTTCAGATGTCCTGCCTGCAACGACCAACCTTGAACTGCCCTTTAATACTCTCTTCCCAGGAAGAGATGAATGGGATCGGAATAAGGCCGACCTATTGAGGGCAGATAGTTGTTGGTTTACAGACGGATCCAAAATACCCATGAGTGTTGGAGCCGGAGTATATAATTGCAACTCAAAAACGGTATGGAACTGCTAGCAGGCACTTGCTCAATTGAGCAGGAAAAATAGAGTAACTCTGGTCTGGGTCCCAGGCCATTCTGGCCATGAAGGGAATGAGGCAGCCGACTCTCTAGCTAGGGAGGGTGCTGCTTCTGAATTTGTAGGACCAGAACCGGTGCTTGGCATATCCTCGAGTACTGCCAAAGCAACGCTCCTGACCTGGGCTGAGTGGCAAATCCTCCAGTACTGGCAGGAACTACCACGATTAGTTCATTCGAAGGTGTTTATAATAAACCCTTCAAAAACAAGAACTAAAAAACTTCTAGAGAGTTAAGTAGGTTTTACCTACGAATTCTAATTGGCCTATACACGGGTCACTGCCGTTTAAAATATCATCTGAGCAAATTCGGCCTAGCAGAAGATGCTGAGTGCCGCCTATGCTTAGAAGATGATGAAACGGCAGAACACATATTGTGCATCTGTCCCGCTGGGGAAAGGATCAGATACTCAGTATTTGGCAAGGGACAACTTCTGCCAGAGGATCTGAGACAAATTCTCACCTAATAAGGCAATCAGCTACAGTAAGAAGCTGGACCTGTTGGGTGAAATATAAGTAGGTGTGAGCCACAATAGACCACATGGTCGCGGTGGAGGGTCTGGTTTTCGGCCCACTCACTTTTGAATCTAACCTAACCTATACTCAATCAATACCAAGATCCAAGATTACCGGATACTGAGTTGTATTATAGTACCTATAAATAAATTGTACTTATATCAACAATATAATAATATGTACTTACCTACTTTTTATTTTTGTATGTTTCAAATTGTTTTAAAATTAGTGAAAGTTTATCTACAAAATATATATTTTATATCCATAAACTGCTCTTTGCCTAAGAATTATTTTTGAAGCTTATAGAATTGCTAATAGAAAGATATCATAAAATATAAAGATATCGAGGTTAGATTTTATTCATAATTTAATTATGTTTCTGTTTATTTCATATTTTCTTATTATACAGCCTTATTCAGAACCTATATAAAAAACTTTGAGGATATGTGCATCCTTAAATAAGAAATCGATATCACCAAAAAAATTGTAATAAAAGTAATTAGGATTTCCCGTAAACAATGTTTAAAGTTATACCATTATAAAGGACTACGTAGCTGGGCAACTGTACTTCAACGAGATCGGATATACCACATTCCGACAAAAAACAGTAAACAAGTTTTTTGTACCTGGAACGTGTATCTATCTTTAAGTTTATTTTAAAGTAAAAACGCTGCAAATCTTTTTTACGCCGGTCGCGCCGGTTTCTTTCGTGCTAACTAATTTGCATTGTCAGTCCCAAGGTCACTCCATTACAGTGGACTAGTATCCAGCGGCATGCAATGACAAATTTTTAAATAGTTTTCAGACCCCGCCAAAAAAATTTCTTTTTGCACTACCACATTTCTACATGTATGCTGAACATCCCAAAATTTTATTTTCGATAGGTTCTGAATAACCCTGTATACCTACTTAAATACTGTATATAAATTAGATGATTACTGCTTACTATAGTATTTAGAATATTTTAGATACAATACTCATTAGTAACAAAGTAATCAAAAGTAATTAAGGTAATCTAATAATCAAAGTAATCAAAGTAACGAATACAAAGTACCAATTACTCAATCCGAAAGTAATCGGTACTCATGATTACTCAAAAGTAATCATATCTGACATCTCTATTTTATACTATGATTTGATGAAATTTGCAATCTTTCTTGCACACCCTAGCACAAATAAATAAATATATTATTTTTACTTTAAACTAACCTTGATTCTTTCCAAGATTCTGCATAAGCAACTTTTACAGGTTGCTTTCCATTCGACACCCGCTTTAAAGCATCCAAGGCACTGAACTCCATATAGCCACCCCTTGGATGAATTAATGTTAATTTATTATTTGGAAAAACCATCTCTGGTAAATGTGGTACTTGTAAAGTATTTGTATATCTTAAAACAGAATGAAAATAGGTAAAGCTAACAATTATTTTAGAATTGAGAAATATATCTCTTACAAGCAAAGTAAGCATTGTTCCTCGGACTTTTCTTTACATTTTTCGATTGTGACACATAAAGAGTGGAGAATATGAGACTTCGTATATTTAATTTTCCACTCATTTAAGTTATACTCCTCAAAGTTCATTGGTAATCTCTGTATATCAATTTCACCTTTAATGTTATTTACTGTGCACATTTCAAAAACTAGGAGTACCTATTAATTTATCCCAATGTTATCTAAAATAGTAAGTAACTTATAAACACCATAAACACCACTCACAATTTATTAATAAGGGCATTAGAAATACACTGATTAGATATCTAATTCAAAATATAATACTTCTATCCTGCCTGTGCGTGTGAATATAATAATAATAATACTTTCAGTATATATATATTTTATCTATGAATAATATTACTTAATTCTTCTTTTACATAAATTAGAAAGATCAAAAAACTTAAATCTCTTGCTTATTTTTTTCACAGAATATTTTTTTACTGGACCATAGAAAATAATAGTACATTACATACACCATAGTAGTGTTGGGCGATACATATCGATACTCCTGAGTATCGATATTTTAAGTTACGATACTCGATATTTTGTATCGATATTTCTCCTTACGATCTATCAGTGGATCGATCCAATGAATGTAGGTATCGAATAACCTGTATCGAATATTAAATTGAGACGATAATTAGTAGTTTTCTAATATGTCAAACTCAGGAATGTTCACTTTGCTTTTATCTAAGTATTTTTGAGTTCCTATTTTTTATGTACCTAGTGTATACAGAGCTGTCGTAAAGTAGTGGATAAATTAGATGTTTCACAAATACCCAATTAAAAAAATTATTTTTTGACAGGGTGGCTCAATGAAGGTATCCATACGTCGATATAAACTTAATGTTTTAAATGGGATAACCTGTATTTTTGCATATTTGGAAAGAATAACTTATTTACGAACACAGTAATATATTACTTGATGGGTTTTCTACTTTGTTGTTCTTTATTTCCACCACCTGCTAAATAGGATTATGGGGAAATTCTATTCTAATTCTCTAATCAGATATTTTTGAGAAGAATAATTAACTACTAATTCATTATTTAAATCAACGTAAAATGTTGAATTGTTGAACAGAAATATCAACTCTAAAAAGTCGGATCAGTATCGATACTACAAATATCGATTCTTCCGATTCGATACGATACAAGAATCGATATTTTTCAATACGATACGAATCGATACGCAGTATCGATACATTTCAGAGTATCGCCCAACACTACACCATAGACAAAATAATAAATAAGACTAGGGATGCCGCGATACTATCGATATTTTATAGTATCGATATTTTTGTAGCCGATACCCGATATTTTGTATCGATCTTTCGGTCGTTCGATACTAGGCAGTATCGGAAAAATATGCTAGTATCACGGATTTCTTAAAATAAACTGGATCGCTAATACATACTGGTGGGGGTAGCTAAAAATAACAACTGATAGGCGGCCGCCATACTGTGCTAGCTTCTAGGTATTTTATGAACTAAGTGATGGTAACACTGTTGAATACCAGGCATCACTGCTTTTATATTTTCTTTTTGTTTTGTGGTTTATAAATGAAGTTCTGTGTGCAAGGTGCAAGTTATTTATTTCTTAATCTGAAGAAAAAACATGCAATTTCATCATTTCATCCATTTGGTCGAAGTATTCAATGTTGAAGGTTGCGATAAAAGTCTAAAAACGTAGATATCTGTTATCTGAAGAGTCAATCGAAAAGATACAAGGTGAAAAAGGCTGCAGTTTTGGAAAGAGTGCAAATTGAAGAATTTTTGACTAAATCTTGTGATAAAGAATATTTTATGATTAAGGTAATAACTCTTAACTTTTTAGACAATATGTATTAATAATACTTTGAATCATTTTAGGTTGCGCTAGTAATAGGAGTCTCTGGTGCTTGTCGATGCTACGAATTGACGAATTTGAAAATCACTAATGTATAGGACACTGGCGCGTATCTAGTTGTTTCGATACTAGATACCAAGACCGGCATTTCACGAAAGTTTAAAATTATAAATGAAGGATTTTCTATCAACGACGTAGAGATGTGTAGAAAATGTATTTCCCTAAGACCAAAGAACTTATCACAAAACAGATTCTTTTTACATTATAAGAATCAAAAATGTACTTCTCAGTCTGTTGGAATCAACACATTGGCAAAAGTTCCATCAAAAGTTGCATCGTTTCTGAACTTGGCAAACGCGGAAGCTTATATTGGCCACTATATGAGGGTGCACTTCAATAACTTTATTGGGAAATAAAGGTGCCGACTTTACACCCATCAAGCAGCATGGTGGGTGGAAGAGCCCTGCTGTGGCAGAGAGCTATATTGAAGACTCCGTATCTAACAAACTTGGTATTGCAAGGAAAATCCAAGGTTCTTCTCGTTCAAGTCATTCCTCAGGAGAAGGAGACATCCAAAATTTGTTGCAAGAAGCAACTACAACTTCCTATTAACGGAAACGAAGTGAAATATGAAAAAGCGAAGAACGAAATGTCTATTAATATAAATGTTAATGTTAATTTTAATAAATAAATTAAATTTGGTTGATTTAAGTTTATATTTTTTTATTATTTCAGTAGTGGATAATAGGTTACTTTATATGCTTTATAAGTGTGGATAAAACTCCTAAATGTGATTGTGTGTATAAATTATATTTTAAATGTGTTTTTATTAAATTCCTACCATAATCATAATGATTTTGAGTTTTGAAGTTGTTAATGTTATCTTCTAGAAAAGCAGTTATTACCATATTGTGTATTATAAACTTCATGTAATTTTATAACAAAATAACTGATTAACCTATCCCAATTGATTCACAATATTTAATATATCTTAACAGTGTAAAGTATAAATTTGACTAATAACTACTTGACATTACTAATTGTATGATGTCATTCAGTTAAAATATATTTTTTTAGTGCCGTTTCTACTGATAAGACGTGCAGCTACTTTCATCGTGGCTTTTTATATATGCAGCTCCTGCCACAATTAAAATAACTACAAACATATGTCTAATTCTTCGATAAATACCTACCTTATATCGATACCTTTTTGCCAAACTATCGTAAGTGACATTTTCCATGAAAATGACTATGGATGTATCGTCAGTATAATATGCAAATACACATCTTGGCAGAGGTAGATAGATCCATAAATATGTAAGCGTGTATTTAAATGTTTCATGGTTAAATAACTGCATACATTTTATCGTAAGTAACAGAACTGTAATAGGCAGAGTGGCAGAATTGTCGTAAGTAGCCTAAGGTAAAATTTAGTGAGTGACTTACGATATTTTGGCAAAAAGGTATCGATATTAGAATTCCTCAAAACAATATACAAAACTGATCCTAACTAATTTTTATACTGTAATCAGACAAGGTTCAAATACTTGGTTGACAAACCATGTTACTTTAAAGTTTTTTGGGTTAGTTACTAAATTATGTTTAGACAAGTAACTATTATGAACCAGTTATAATTCCGGCTAATGTAAATTTTTTTTTAAAAAAATGAAGTGTCTTTAGGGACATAGGGGCATAGGGACATAGGGAGTGTCTTTACAAGCACATAAATTTCGACTTTGTCGAAAATCATTTCAAGTCAAATTAAAAAGAGATGATTCCAATTATTTGAAATGCACTATAAATAGAAAAAAATTATGTGTACCTTTGCTGCACAAATATAACTCTTGAGTCCAGTCCTGTCAATTACTCGTCATATCTAATGCACAAATAATACAATTTAATCTTTGATATAACCCTATATTAAGTTAACTTTTCAGACCCGCTGCTAAAGTATTTTTATTACAACAGTGTACATATTTTATACCCATATCCATCCATATAAGTAATATTTAGTTAGTCATATGCCCATATCTCACCAAACTATTTTCAAAATTTCCCTCTGTAAATACCTCAACATCATTAGCTGAAAACTAGCCAATGGAATGTTAGCACAGTGTGGCGACCACCTTACAACTGACAAAATGATAGTTAGGAATCAGCGATCCAGTTTATTTTAAGAAATCCGTGGCTAGTATCGACCATCGGTGAGATGGAGGAGTACAATACACCACTATACAGTAATTGCTTTTTAAAAAAATCTTACTAAATAAAGTCGGGCCGGCGTGCGGGCGTGATACTGTATGCAAAGATCCGCTGGCCCGACTCAGATTACGCAGTTATATATTTTTTGAGGGACTCTGTCTTTCAGAAAACAACCATGGGCTTTAGGGTATCGAGTATCGATACTTTGATAACCGATACCGAGAGGGATCGATATAAAATAATTCGATCCGGATCGATACCAAATATCGATATTTTTTTAGTATGGCGGCATCCCTAAATAAGACTCTTCAAAAGCATGCATGGTCTTGGCATCATGTTCCTGCGCATTTCGGACGCGCACGGCGTTTTACGTATATTAGTTGAACTAACATGTAGATAAAGAAGATTCCTTTATTTCGCTATCAACTACCAATGTTGCTAGTGTTATATATAAATACTTGAAAATCGGAAATTTCTAAATCGTCTTTTGATTATTGATTCAAAAATTATTATTTTCTTTTAATCTTTTATAGTATGTAGGTACATATCTTAAGATTAATGTTTAATTGAGAAAATCCGTGATATAGGGACATCTGCCTTTTTTATTTCGAAAGGGAAATTCTACTGTCTATTATGAAACGGCAACTGGCAACGTTGGATTTCATTATATTTCTAACCTATATTTCCATTTTATCATTTTGTCATTTGAACATATTCTGTGATTTGAACTTTGCAGTGAATAAATTAAAATAACCGTGAGGTAATATTCTGTGATTAAAATCTGAAGAAATTTGGAGACTGGAGACATAGAGAAACTATATTTATTATTTTGTCTATGACTGGAGATCAGAACCACACATAGAAATAACAATAAACAACAATAAAAGTATGTAACCATGTCGAGCACAGGTATATTTAGTTATAAATGTTGGGCACAGGATTGTAAAAATTTTTTCAAATTTCCTACAAATGAAGAAAAACGAAAGAAATGGTTCCGTATTATGAATTTATCTTTTGATACTAAAACAAGGTATTTATGCGAGGACCATTTTGAACTTAAATATTTTATCTGTACGATATAATAAATTCAATATTGACGTCATTTGGACATGTTCAGCATTTAACAAAAAAAATTAAGATTATTTTAAACAAACATATATCCTTCGATTTCATTAGATGTGAGAAACAGAGAGGAAATTAAGTCCCAAATATTAACAGACTCCATATTTTTAATTAGCAAAAAATATTACCAAGATATTTTTCGAAATGAAAACTGATATATTTATTTTATTATTGTTATTATGTATTTGTTAAAAGAATTATATGCTTACGTTTTACGATAACTACTTTTGGATAAAAATGTTTAATTATTTATTTATGAAGTTATACTTCTTTGTTAATTTTTAATAAAAGTTTTCTAAAAAAATAAATGTTTTTATACCTATTTGACGGTCTGGTTTATGCATCCTACTGGTGGTAACTTCTACTCCAAAAGATTATATCTACACTTTTTAATTTATATTGTAATAATTTATTTTTACTCAAAGTAAATTTAAATAAATGCATAAATTTTCTGTTTATACATGCTACTTTTATTTTCTACTCTAAGAAAATTGAACATACAGTTTTTAACACACAGTATGTGTACGGTTTAAAAACTGTATGTTCAATTTTCTTAGAGTAGAAAATAAAAGTAGAATGTATAAACAGAATCATAACCCTGAATTTCAAAATTTACCGCGATATTTACATACAAGGAATATTCCTAATTTACCGGTTGAGACCTACTTTAGTTCTCTCGGACGTCAAGGGGGGCACCACAGTCGCACGTAGTGCCAACTTTTTTCTATTGAATTGGCAGCTCTCTTTTTTTAGTTTCTCTATGACATACACTTACACTTACACTAACGTAGAATGAAATGTCCCTGGCCGTGATGATAACATTTTTAAATTAATGTCCCTACATAAATTGAAAATTTTCCCTACTATTAAAAAAAATTCCCTACAAAAGTTATTAAATGCAGAGTATTAGAATATATGTAGATTTTGGTTGAGTAGACCATAAAAAATTTAAAAGTGTAGTAAATGTTTTAAATTTGAATATTCCCGCGAGGATTGGCAGTTGGTAGTCCTAATCAATAGAACCTAGTTCAATGCTTTTCTTTGGTCAGATATTCGGTGACGCGGAACAGGAAACATCCTTATGGCTATTCTGTGTTTTTTATGTACTTATGTCTTTATGTCGACTTGTTATTCTGAGGGAAATATATATATTTAAATGCAAAAAAGCATTTTATTTCACAGTGTTGTGCCCATCAGATTTTCAGAAGTGGGATCAAGAACAAAAATTGGTAAAAATTGTGTTATTAAGTAAAATCTGTGCCCCTAGCCAGTGATAACCTAAAACATTTTGCCGCCAAAAGGTAACTAACATGAGTAAAAACGGTGATAACATACGAGAAGACCAGTTATGTGAAGAAACTGATGAAATTATGGTAAACCCTTCAATAGACGAGGATAGTTTCGTAAATGAAAGGTATCTTATTCGTGATAATATCCCAATGTCTGAGGGACAAACTAATGACCCAAGCCGACCTTCCCGCCCTGTTGTAGAAAATCATATAAATGGATTAGAACATCTGTTAGAAGTGATGATGTTAGAAAATCGACGTAGAGATGAACTGTTAGAAAGGGTAATTAACCGAATTACTCCAAATCGTAGTGAATACTGTAACCTTTCAGTTATGCCCGATGTTTTAAAAAATATCAGTGTTTTTGATGGCAGTCGTGAAAATGCAAAACAGTGGCTAGAAACATTAATCAGCGTCCAAAAGTTACACCAACTTCCTGACACTTACATGATTGAAACTGCTAGAACCCGTTTAATAGAAGGAGCAAAGTTCTGGTACGAAGCTAAGAAGAATGATATCAATTCATGGGATACATTTATAGATGTCTTTAAATCATCTTTCTATCCTAAAGAAAACATGATTTCGAAACTACGAGAACTTAATCAATGTATGCAAAAGAAGGGTGAAATTTTGAATACCTATTTTTACAGAAAACTTAAATTATGCAGTGAACTGAAATTAAGTTTTACTGAAACCAAGCAACAAATTTTAGTTGGTTTATATTCCAAAAACCTTTGTGATGCTATGTGGCCTAAAGTACACAATAATTCGGAGGATCTTTTACACGATTTGCATAGTTATGAAGAACTTGACGATATACGACGAGAGAGGAAGTTTGAAGATCGTTCAACCCCTTCAAAAATACAGAACCCAACTCCAACTGTGCCTCGGGCTACAAATTTACGTCAGAATCCAGTGGTACATAGTTCAGAAATGCGATGCTATAATTGTGGCTTACATGGACATGTGATAGCAAAATGCAGCAAACCTAGACGTGCCCCAGGTTCTTGTTTTACATGTGGTTCTCTTGAACACCGGCGTATAAATTGTCCAAACAAATCCAGTGTGCCTGCTGTTGCTTCAACTTCACAGAGTACTAGCGCTCAGTCTTCAAATGCAGTCAACAATGTAGAACCCAGTCATCCCAGTGGTATAAATGTATCTTGTAACCCATACTTTATAGATGTAAATGTAAATATTAGCGGTAATAATGTAAGTATTCGACCCATTTTAGACACAGGAAGTCCAATATCTTTAATATTAAAAAGTATTGTCCCAGAAGCTCTAATTGAGAAAGTTTCAGAAGTTCAAACTTTTCAGGGTATTAATGATACAAAATTAAATATTTTAGGAAGGTTTAATACTGAAATCGCTTTGCATGACGTTGTTTTACCTATATCTTTCTATGTAGTTCCTGATGAAACTATGAAGTACACTTGTTTGTTAGGCAGAGATTTCCTGAGCACTAAAAAGTTCAGATTTATTTTTAGCGATAATGTAATGATAGAAAAGGTCTCAGTAGACGAAAGTGCCCAGAAAATCGATGCAAAAAGCTTCAATGAAATTTGTATGATAGAACCTAGTAGCGATATAAATGATATTGAACTTAATATTAACCCAAATATTGAGCTTAATGAACGACTTTCTTTTGTAACCAATTTTTACAAAAATTATGTACACGCAGAGAGACCTGAAACACCCGATATTCAGTACCAGATGAAAATCATTGTTAATCCAGGTCATTCCCCATTTTTCTTTAGACCACGACGTTTATCATTTTACGAGAAAAAAGAGGTTGATAAAATTATCGCTGAGTTATTAGAAAAACATGTAATTCAAAGAAGTAATTCAGAATATAGTTCACCCGTTGTTATTGTACCTAAAAAACCTTCAGGTTTAAGGTTATGTGTCGATTATCGACAATTAAACAAAATAACAGTTCGGGATAATTTCCCACTGCCGTTAATAGACGATCAAATAGACCGATTGCGAAATAAGAAATATTTTACCCATCTTGATCTTAAAGATGCTTTTCACCATGTTTCAATTAGTCCAGATTCTATAAAATACACATCTTTTGTCACACATTCAGGCCAATACGAATACCTGAAAGCCCCTTTTGGACTCAAGAATAGCCCTGCTAATTTCAGTCGATACATAGTTCTGATATTTCAAGATTTAATTGAACAAAATAAGCTTAGTATATACATTGATGATCTTTTGATTGCAACAGAGACGCTAAAAGAAAATATTGAAATTTTGAATGAAGTTTTTGAAAAATTAGTAAAAAACAAACTTGAATTGAAGTTAAGTAAGTGTTATTTTTTCATGAATGAAATAAAATTCTTAGGTTATGTTATTAACGAAATGGGCATAATTCCTTGTGAAGATAATCTAAAAGCAATCAGTAATTTTCCTGTACCAACTAATTTTAAATGTGTTCAAAGTTTTCTCGGTTTGACATCCTATTTCCGTCGTTTTATTCAAAATTTTTCATTAATAGCTAAACCGCTGTATAACTTATTGAAAAAGAATGTTGAATTTAAATTTGGTGAAGACGAGTTAAAATCCTTTGAAACACTAAAGTCTTTGTTAATAGCAAAACCTATTCTTGCAATTTACAGTCCATTTGCAGAAACCCAGTTACATTGTGATGCTTCGTCACATGGATTCGGAAGCATTTTGATGCAAAGACAGGACGATGGCAAATTCCACCCGGTATTTTACTTTTCTAAGCGTACTTCCCCAGCTGAGAGTAAGTACCATAGTTTTGAACTTGAGCTAATGTGCATTTATTATTCTTTGATCCGGTTCAGAATTTACCTTCAAGGAATTACATTCAAAATCATTACCGATTGTAATAGTATAAAACTTGCCTTACAAAAAAAAGAGATAAACAATCGAATATTGCGTTGGTCTCTTGAATTACAAAATTATTGTTATAGTCTTGAACATAGACCAGGCCGACAAATGTCACATGTAGATTGTCTTAGTAGGAATTCAGTTTTAATATTGGAAGATAATTCGTTGGAACGCAATCTCAGCATTAAACAAGATCAAGATCCGGGAATATGTAAAATTCGTGAATCGTTAGAAAACGGGGAGAGTAAAATGTTTGAATTGAGAAATGGTCTGTTATATCGAAAAATAGATGGAAATCTATTGTTTTATGTACCAAGCAGTATGGAACATACTGTCATTAATGCATATCATGATCAAGTAGGTCATGTAGGAGAAAACAAGACACGTGAACTAATCCGTAGAAGCTATTGGTTTCCTCAACTAAAAGAAAAAATTAAAAATTATATATCAAATTGTCTTAAATGCATAACGTATTCTCCTCAGTCAGGAAAGAGTGAAGGTTTCTTAAACCCTATCTCTAAAGGTAAATTACCTTTCCAAATCGTAAATATCGATCATTATGGCCCACTTGAAAAAACTCGTTCTCAACAAAAATACATTTTGGTAGTTATAGACGCGTTCACAAAGTTTGTAAAAATTTATCCTTGTCCTTCAACTCAAACTAAGCCCGTGATCAAACATTTACAGTCATATTTTAAAAATTATAGTAAACCTTTGCAGTTAATATCTGATCGTGCAACTTGTTTCACATCTGGCGATTTTAAAGAATTTATGCACTTGAATGATATAAAACACACTTTAATTGCTAGCGGTATACCTCGTGCAAATGGCCAGGTAGAAATAATTAACAAGTCTATTAATGCGATGTGTTCCAAATTGTCTGAATCTGCGGATAAATGGGATGAAGTTTTGTCTCGTGTTGAATTTTCAATCAATAATACAATTAATCGCTCTACAGGCTTTACTCCTAGCATGTTGTTATTTGGGATTAATCAAAGAGGAAATGTTCAGGATAATTTACGTATATTTTTAGATAGTCAGCAGGAACAAGATAGAGACTTAGTTCTTATTAGAAATGAAGCATCAGAAAACATTATAAAATCCCAAGAGTATAATAAATTAACTTATGATAAAAAACATAAACCTTCTCGTGTTTATAATGTAGGTGACTATGTTATGATTACTAATATTGATGTTACCCCCGGAGCAAATAAGAAACTAATTCCTAAATATCGTGGCCCGTACATTGTTAAAGCGGTGCTAGATCATGACCGTTATATTGTATCAGATATCGAGGGTTTCCAGGTAACTCAAATGCCTTTTGAAGGTGTTGTGGCCCCCTCAAGAATGAAACCTTGGCTAGACAATTAAATATTTCTTGTTTAATAAGAATAATTATTTGATTTTATGTTCTGCTTAATAACTTTTATTGTCTTATGAATTACGTGTATTTTATAAAATATTATGTATTTAGTTAAGGTGTACTACTGTAAAACTTATGTCTTATGTCTTTATGTGTAGTAGTTTAAGTGATACCAAGTGATATATTTGGTTATGTAATACTTTATGTCCTTTATTTAAAATTTATTTGTCACTTATGTATATTATGACATCAGATTAACTAGATCATTTACGTAGTTGTGAATTTATGTATGATTGAGGACAATCATCTGTCAGGACTGGCCGATCTGTAGTAAATGTTTTAAATTTGAATATTCCCGCGAGGATTGGCAGTTGGTAGTCCTAATCAATAGAACCTAGTTCAATGCTTTTCTTTGGTCAGATATTCGGTGACGCGGAACAGGAAACATCCTTATGGCTATTCTGTGTTTTTTATGTACTTATGTCTTTATGTCGACTTGTTATTCTGAGGGAAATATATATATTTAAATGCAAAAAAGCATTTTATTTCAGTGTTGTGCCCATCAAAAGGAAGATTTTGAACCCGTTAAATTTGAGATTATATATCGTAATGGTTATATATGGAGCATGTGTAATAATAATAAAGAAGGACTGATCAATTCATTCATAACAATTTGAAGGTCATTTTCAACAGAATTCTCGTAACACGTCAGTGGATCCCCTATTGCCAAATTTGCCTCTAATTGCAATTTAAAAAATTTTCAGTCAAAATATCCAACCCAATATTATTTCAGAGACTGTATTAATGCAATCAAATGTGATTTTAAAGTACTTATATATGCGTTTTACGATATATATCTTACGATTTGAAGTGCGTTGTGAAAAAATCGTGGTCGATTTGACAACTGTGATAACTTGTGTTTTGTTAATCAGTGCACAGATTACTATGATATGATACAGAAATACTTTGATATGATGCCATGAGTGATGACAGTGATGACATTCCAAAGACAACCGAGACATTGTATATAGGTTATGTTAAAAGGTTAAAGCTGTCAAATTAAAACAAAGAGGATATTTAAATTTCAAATCTTCCGCTAAAGGGAATCCACTGACGTCACATAAGTGATAAACAAATGTGATTGGCTGTTACTGATTGATCAGTCCTTCTTTGTTTAGGGTTCTTGGTTCAAAGTCTCTTTATTAACATATTACATATTAAATATTCTGTGATATTTTCCATACTTATTTACCTATAATACATAAATTGACAATTGACATGTCAATATTATCATTGCAGCCAACTGAATATTTAGATTATAACTAAAACTGGGCCGATATGATATTGTTTGAAAGAAATGAAATGCTATGCAACCATGATACAATAAAACAAGATATGGGCCCGGATTCTGATTCTACGATACGATTTCAATAACGATACGACCCCAGTTTTCAATATCGTCAATACGATTGTGTTTAAAATGATTCCGGTTCAATATCGTTTCGATACCCAATTTAAACGCGAAAAAATAGATATTCTGTTGGCAGCACTGCGGTTTAGGATTGATTTTTTACTTGTATTAACCTTACTTTGTTTTGTTCACTTAAAAGTAGAGATGGGAATTCTAGTTCATTTTGCCGAATTCATTCTTTCGGTCTCATTCAGCATAGTGAATCATTCAATTGAATCATTCATTTAATTCACTGAGTCAGGAATCTGACAATGATTCTGGGATTGCCGTTACTGCCGCAGCCGGTCGGTACAGTAGGTAATATCGGCGTTGGCGTATTGAGAGTAGGAAAAGGAAAAGAACTACGCACGCACTGAATACTGAATTAAAACACGTAGTGGTTATTGGCTAGTGGCTTTTGACTACAAAAAACAAGTAAATAATATAATTCAGCAACCAAGCATATATTGAATATTTCTGTAGGATGGTGATTTATAACAGAAACCTTTTTTCTTTTTTGTGTGAAGTACCGATCGACTATATATTGATTATATAATAGATCAAAGAATAAATAAAGCATAATAGAGTCATAAATGTCATAATACACATTACCCATGTCATTAGAATGTGATACTGATTTGTGCCTAGGCACTTGCGAGCGAACCACTAGCAAAATAATCAAAATATCCTTTATATCTTTACCGCCGGCCGTGCAGTGCTGACTTTTTAATGACACTCGCTAACAATTCCGACGAATAACCAACTAAAATGTGCTTCATTTCTTCATTAGTTCATAGTTATTCCTAATTCCTATACCTACTACAGAGTACGAGTGACCATGTGATGACTGATTAGTTTACTGAAAGTTATGTTGTTTTAGTTCGCGGTGAATCATTCATTCCGACATTAAGGAATGATTCATTTCATTCAGTGAGGTGAATAGTTCGATTGAACTAGTTCGTTCGCGAACTACCCACCTCTACTTAAAAGTTTATAATTATACAAAAATCCCAATAAAAATCCGACCAAATAAATATTTGATCGGAGATATAAAACGACAATCGTGGTAACTTTAAACTGGTTCATGATAATATACTTATTTTATTTATGAAAAGTGGAAGTGCTAATAAATTCGTCTTTAATTATAGAACTTTTGTTAATCTTGTTATCATATTGTTACCTATATTTAATGAACGAGCTCGATGGCACGTTGATCACAATGAAAGACGAAGGCAAAATAGGAGACTAATTGCATTAAGAAGACAATTTCGTACAACTAACAACAACAACCCATTTATTGATTTGCCTGAACGAAGGTTTATCGAATTGTTTCGTTTAAATAAACAGTTAGTTGAAGAGTTAGCAGGAGAGTTTAGAAATTTTCCTGCTGCTAAACTTTTATACTCTTCAACGAAATTAATAAAAATTTCCCAATGTATATCCTGCATTTTAAAGGACATTGTAACATTGTAACTAAAGGTGTTGTCCACAGATTATAGATGTGTTGTCTTTGCTAAATGATTATGCTCCACACCACAAAACAAAAATAATTTTATGCTCTTTTATATCAATGTACATATACCTATCACAACTTATATTTTTATTTGTATAAAATAACCACCACCGCATTACACAAAGATGTTATCGTTTATGCTGGACGACACCTCAAAAGGCTCCCCCAAACCAACGCGAATTATTCGCGACGGATTCGTGACGGAATCCGTAGAGAACCTCACACCAAAGCGAATGTAATCGCATCATATGCGATATTTTCAGTATCGAAAAGGCTGATTATGCTAACTAAAAACAATTACATACTTATATATCATACACAAAATATGAATACATCATCGGATGAAAAAGCACTTGTGTTGCTTTCACTGAAAGAAGACAATTTAAGGTAAAATTATTATCAAAGTCTACATATATTCTAATTATATATAGACTTTGTTATTATTATTTAAATATTCGCGATCCGAGAAAAAACGCAGCCAATTGCGAACAAAAACTCCGTACGAAATAAACGCAGACAATTCGCAGTCTAAACGAAAAAAATCGTGTTTGTCTGAACTTGCATATTTAACGCAATGGAAACAATATGATGCGAATCGCAAGCGGTGCGAACTTCCGCAGGTGCTGCGATTATCCGCGTTGGTTTGGGGGACCCTTAAAGGGTCCCCCAAACCAATGCGGAGTTTTTGTTCGCAATTGGCTGGGATTTTTCTCTTTTATCCGTAGTAGTTTCGCAGTGTCTTAATAGGAAAATACTTAATAAAATGGAAAAATCATTGAATTAGTGCGAAAGTATCATATATTATACGACCTTTCTCATGACGATTACAAAAATATTCGAAAAAAGTAACAAAAATATAACATTGATTCTCGTCTTTTCGTTATTTGCTTCATTAATGTACAAAATTCCCCATATTGTCGTCTTTCTTGATTAATATCGTGAACCCATTTTCTTTTCTTCCTGAGGTTAGATCACGGATTTCTTAAAATAAACTGGATCGCTGATTCCTAACTATCATTTTGTCAGTTGTAAGGTGGTCGCCATACTGTGCTAACATTACATATTGGCTAGTTTTCAGCTAATGATGTTGAGGTATTTACAGAGGGAAATTTTGAAAATAGTTTGGTGAGATATGGGCATATGACTAACTAAATATTACTTATATGGTTGGATATGGGTATAAAATATGTACACTGTTGTAATAAAAATACTTTAGCAGCGGGTCTAAAAAGTTAACTTAATATAGGGTTATATCAAAGATTAAATTGTATTATTTGTGCATTAGATATGACGAGTAATTGACAGGACTGGACTCAAGAGTTATATTTGTGCAGCAAAGGTACACATAATTTTTTTCTATTTATAGTGCATTTCAAATAATTAGAATCATCTCTTTTTAATTTGACTTGAAATGATTTTCGACAAAGTCGAAATTTATGTGCTTGTAAAGACACTCCCTACATGTACAAATCTTCCAATGATATGTCTGGTAGGTACCTATCCTGTTACAACTTCATTTTTTAAATAAATTTTACATTAGCCGGAATTATAACTTGTTCATAATAGTTACTTGTCTAAACATAATTTAGTAACTAACCCAAAAAACTTTAAATTAACATGGTTTGTCAACCAAAGTATTTGAACCTTGCCTGATTGCAGTATAAAAATTAGTTAGGATAAGTTTTGTATATTGTTTTGAGGAATTCTAATATCGATACCTTTTTGCCAAAATATCGTAAGTCTCTCACTAAATTTTACCTTAGGCTACTTACGACAATTCTGCCACTCTGCCTATTACAGTTCTGTTACTTACGATAAAATGTATGCAGTTATCTAACCGTGAAACATTTAAATACGCTTACATATTTATGGATCTATCTACCTCTGCCAAGATGTGTATTTGCATATTATACTTACGATAGATCCATAGTCATTTTCATGGAAAATGTCACTTACGATAGTTTGGCAAAAAGGTATCGATATAAGGTAGGTATTTATCGAAGAATTAGACATATGTTTATAGTTATTTTAATTGTGGCAGGAGCTGCATAATATAAAAAGCTACGATGAAAGTAGCTGCACGTTTTATCAGTAAAAACGGCACTAAAAAAATATTTTTTAACTGAATGACATACAATTAGTAATGTCAAGCAGTTATTAGTCAAATTTATACTTTACACTGTTAAGATATATTAAATATTGTGAATGAATTGGGATAGGTTAATCAGTTATTTTGTTATAAAATTACATGAAGTTTATAATACACAATATGGTAATAACTGCTTTTCTAGAAGATAACATTAACAAGTTCAAAACTCAAAATCATTATGATTATGGTAGGAATTTAATAAAAACACATTTAAAATATAATTTATACACACAATCACATTATAATAGGAGTTTTATCCACACTTATAAAGCATATAAAGTAACCTATTATCCACTACTGAAATAATAAAAAAATATAAACTTAAATCAACCAAATTTAATTTACTTATTAAAATTAACATTAACATTTATATTAATAGACATTTCGTTTTTCGCTTTTTCATATTTCACTTCATTTCCGTTAATAGGAAGCTTGTAGTTGTTTCTTGCAGCAAATTTTGGATGTCTCCTCTCCTGAGGAATGACTTGAACGAGAAGAACCTTGGATTTTCCTTGCAATACCAAGTTTGTTAGATATGGAGTCTTCAATATAGCTCTGCCACAGCAGGGCTCTTGCACCCACCATACCGCTTAATGGGCAAAGTCGGCACCTTTATTTCCCAATATAGTTATTGAAGTGCACCCTCATATAGTGGTGAATATAAGCTTCCGCGTTTGCCAAGTTCAGAAACGATGCAACTTTTGATGGATCTTTGCCAATGTGTTGATTCCAACAGGCTGAGAAGTACATTTTTGATTCTTATAATGTAAAAAGAATCTGTTTTGTGATAAGTTCTTTGGTCTTAGGGAAATACATTTTCTACACATCTCTACGTCGTTGATAGAAAATCCTTCATTTATAATTTTAAACTTTCGTGAAATGCCGGTCTTGGTATCTGGTATCGAAACAACTAGATACGCGCCAGTGTCCTATACATTAGTGATTTTCAAATTCGTCAATTCGTAGCATCGATAAGCACCAGAGACTCCTATTACTAGCGCAACCTAAAATGATTCAAAGTATTATTAATACATATCGTCTAAAAAGTTAAGAGTTATTACCTTAATCATAAAATATTCTTTATCACAAGATTTAGTCAAAAATTCTTCAATTTGCACTCTTTCCAAAACTGCAGCCTTTTTCACCTTGTATCCTTTCGATTGACTCTTCAGATAAGAGATATCTACGTTTTTAAACTTATCGCAACCTTCAACATTGAATACTTCGACCAAATGGATGAAATGAGGAAATTGCATGTTTTTCTTCAGATTAAGAAATAAATAACTTGCACCTTGCACACAGAACTTCATTTATAAACCACAAAACAAAAAGAAAATATAAAAGCAGTGCTGGTAACTCAACAGTGTTACCATCATTTAGTTCATAAAATACCTAGAAGTTAGCACAGTATGGCGGCCGCCTATCAGTTGTTATTTTTAGCTACCCCCACCAGTATGTATTAGCGATCCAGTTTATTTTAAGAAATCCGTGGGTTAGATACATAATATGATCAACACATTTACTTTTAAATAATAATAACAAAGTCTACATATAATTAGAATATATGTAGACTTTGACAATAATTTTACCTTAAATTGTCTTCTTCCAATGCAAGCAACACAAGTGCTTCTTCTTCATCCGATGATGTATACATATTTTGTGTATGATAGATAAGTATGTAGGTATTTGTTTTTAGTTTGCAATCAGCCTTTTCGATACGAGCAATCAGCCTTTTGCATTTAGTTGGTTTGGGGGAGCCTTAGGCTCCCCCAAACCAACGCGAATTATTCGCAACGGATTCGTGACGGAAAGTTTGCATCGAAATTCGTGGCGGAATCCGCAGAGAACCCCACACCAAAGCGAATATAATCGCATCATATGCGTCATATTTTCAGTATCGAAAAGGTTGATTGCTATTGCTGAAAACGAAAAATAAACAATTTGTACTTGTACTTACATACTTACGTATCATACAAAAATATGTATACATCATCGGATGAAGAAGAAGCATTTGTGTTGCTTTGCATTGGAAGAAGACAATTTAAGGTAAAATTATTATTATTCTCTAAAAATAAATGTGTTGATCATATTATGTATCTAACCTTAAGAAGAAAATAAAATGGGTTCACGATATTAATAAAAAAAGACGACAATATAGGGAATTTCATACATTAATGCCGCAATTACGAAAAGACGAGAATCTATGTTATATGTATTTTTGTTACTTTTTTCGAATATTTTTGTAATCGTCATGAGAAAGGTCGTCTAATATAGGATACTTTCGCACTAATTCAATGATTTTTTCCATTTTATTAATTACTTTCTTAGTTAAGAGACTGCGAAACTACTACGGATCCGAGAAAAAACGCAGCCAATTGCGAACAAAAACTCCGTACGAAAAAAACGGAGACAATTCGCAGTCTAAACGAAAAAAATCGTGTTGGTGTGAACGTACATATTTAACGCAATGGAAACAATATGATGCGAATGGCAAGCGGTGCGAACTTCCGCAGTTGCTGCGATTATGCGCGTTGGTGTGGGGGGACCCTAAGCTATCGACTAGTGATGTAAAAAAAAGTAACTAACTGTTACTAAGCATGTAACTAATCCCGATTCCTGAAAGGACTCGTTACTCGCTACTTTTGCGGCGGGCGCTAAGGTGGATACTGGAATGTTGAAGGACTCATTATTATTTTCTTTTTTTTTTATTAGGAAATTTTCTTTTAAATTTCATGTAAAAAAAGAGGATTAAATGTCTTTACCCCCTTCGTTTTTTTAACAATAACAATAATATTTGTCGAAGAGAAAGTAGTCGCGTCTTTTAAACTCTTTAATAGAAATTGAACATTAATTACATTTTTTTTGCAGTAATAATAATTCTGGAGTATCGAGTCCTAGTCAAGGTAGATGTAGATACTAGACTCGGACTACGTACTAAAAACCACTACGAAAAGAAAATACTAGTATAGTTGGTAGTTGTTTAAAACTAAAAAGTAACTGTTCCAAAGTAACTAGTCTATAGTAACGAGTCCTAGTAAGTAAAGTAACGATTTGGAACAAGTCCTTAAAAGTAACGATACTTTACATCACTACTATCGACCATTTTTAGGTTAGATTACTCGATAGCAGTGATGGGTAGTTCGCGAACGAACGAGTTAAGACGAACGATTCTTTGTAGGGAAGTAAACTAACTAGTTCGCTGATCTAAAACAAAATAGTTCGCGCGAACTACTTCTTGATACCAGCGATAAGCTTGGTACCAACGCAATACCTAATACCTGGACCGGCGATATGTTTACTTGCGATATATTTACCGAAATCTAGCGACTACCGGCCGATGCTAAACGATCGCATGGATACTAATGTTTACCGTGATGTTTACCGATCGTTTCCGAATATCTATCTAAAAAGTAGTTCGCGCGAACTAGATTTAAAGACTAGTTCGCTTCGTGCAAGTAGTTCCCAAGAACTAGTTCTCTGAAATGAACTATTATGCCCATCACTACTCGATAGTCGAGGAGTAGATTTCCAAAGAGAATCGCTATTTATACGACTCGATATCGTATCAGTGTCGTATCGTCATTACAGAATCGCGGTCCGGGGTTTCGTTCAGTGATGTGCCGGATAATTATCCATTTATAATTAGCCGGATAATTATCGATAATTATCCGTCGGCTAAAAATCCTTTCAAAATTAACAGGCTAATTATTATAGTGCCAGTGGTAAATGGCCTCATAGGGAGGTATATTGGAACTTTGATTTATTTCTTAATTTAATTTACTTTGTTTTATTTTTTTATTTTTTAATTTGTACGATTATTTTTATTTTTTATATACTTAATTCGGAGACTTAAATAAATGATGAGGATTGCGATATTATAAAATAAAATACATAATAATCTCTATCTCTAGATTTAATTTCTCCTTATCTATGACTTATAATACGATGACCTAATAATACCTATTATGCTTGCCTACCTAGTAAGGTAAGAATAAATAGATATTTCATTGGTAAGTAATTGCGAAAAAGTTATTCTGATGTGTGAAAAATTAAAAAAACTGTATATTCTGCTAACGGCTAATTATAATATTTTTAACCGGCCAAATGCTAATTATATAATTAGCATTGGCTAAATATATAATTAGCGGCTAAAAACCCATCACTAGTTTCGTTGTACTCAAGGTTGTATATCATGGAAAAACAGCACCAACTAAGGAATATTAATTGGAGGTGCTGAAGAAGAAGAAGAAGAAGAAGAATATAGTAAACTTCCAAAACGTTACGTGGCGCTGTTTCGCGTGTTCATGACACATACATAAAAGAAGTATACTGCTTAAAGTCAACTGCGCATCTGTATTGCACTTGCAATAAAAGGAGATAAAAATAATCGCCATTTTGACGTACTACGTCACAAATACGTACGTACAATAAATGTAAAACCATAATGTTCTTGAATCAATCACAAGAAATTTAAGGTAGGTATTCAAAAACTTTGAGCACTATTTTGAAACAAATTATTCAATTAAAACGCGAAAATAATTTATTATTATCAGTGTAGGATATGTAACCACCATTACACATTCGTGTATATAATGTTGCAACATTTCCTAAAGATTCAGATGATGCTATGCATGTAGATGATGCACGGTCAGTTATACGTCAAAATGGCGTCGCATTATATTTCACGTGTCGGATTTCTCTCTTGCGCGGTATACTTCTTTTATATATGTGGTTCATGACAGTACCAGGGACATTTCATTCTTCGTTAGTACTATACTATTATTTTCTATGCAACACTATTATCATCACTAACTATTCTGTGATCACTATCACTGGTTTTCTTACAGCTTACTAGAGATGGGAATAACTGTTACTGATGTGTAACGTTATAAACTGAAACGTTCTTAACAGTGATGGGTTTTTAGCCACTAATTATATATTTAGCCAATGCTAATTATATAATTAGCATTTAGCCGGCTAAAAATATTATAATTAGCCGTTAGCAGAATATACAGTTTTTTAATTTTTCACACATCAGAATAACTTTTTTGTAATTACCAATAAAATATCTATTTATTCTTACCTACTAGGTAGGTAAGCATAATAGATATTATTAGGTCATCATATTATAAGTCATAGATAAGGAGAAATTAAATCTAGAGATAGGGATTATTTTTTATTTTATTTTATAATACCGCAATCCTCATCATTTAATTAAGTCACCGAATTAAGTAGATCAAAAGTAAAAATGATCGTACAAATTAAAAAATAAAAAAATAAATCAAACTAAATTAAATTAAAAAATAAATAAAAGTTCCAATATACTTCCCTATGAGACAATTTTACCACTGGCACTATAATAATTAGCCTGCTAATTTTGAAATGATTTTTAGCCGACTGATAATTATCGATAATTATCCGGTTAATTATAAATGGATAATTATCCGGCACATCACTGTATAATTAAGTACATTAAAAATAATCATACAAATTAAAAAATAAAAATAAAACAAACTTAAATTAAAAAACTAAATAAAAGTTCCAATATATCTCCCTATGAGGCCCATAATACCACTGGCACTATAATATTTAGCCTGCTAATTTTGAAAGGATTTTTAGCCGACGGATAATTATCGATAATTATCCGGTTAATTATAAACGGATAATTATCCGGCACATCACTGGTTCCTAATAAATAACGTTCCAAAATAACGTTATTTTTGGAACGTTATGCGTACATTTATAACTAGTAACTAGAAACGTGAGTAACTGCTGTTGTTGCTGGCTGTGCGCTTCTTGTTTCGTTTCGCAACTACACAACTCGCATGTATCACATTCACAGACTCGCGTTAGTTACTGTTAATTTATTTAACTTAATCATTCCGGTTTAAATAATTGATAGATTGATACACTTCGATATATATTAGAATCAGTGATGGGTTTTTAGCCGCTAATTACTAATTATATATTTAGCTAATGCTAATTATATAACTAGCATTTAGCCGGCTAAAAATATTATAATTAGCCGTTAGCAGAAAATACATTGTTTTTTGATTTTTCACACATCTGAATATTTTTTTCGCAATTACCAATAGAATATCAATGCATATACCTACCTGACTAGGTAGGTAAGCATAATAGGTATTATTTAAGTCATCATATTATAAGTCATAGATAAGGAGAAATTAAATCTAGAGGTAGCGATTATTTTGTATTTTATTTTATTATTTAATAAATCATCATTTAATCATCATTTAATTAAGTACATCAAAAATAAAAATAATCATACAAATTAAAAAATAAAAAATAAAACTAAATTAAAGAAATAAATAAAAGTTTCAATATATCTCCCAATGAGGCCATTATTACTACTGGCTCTATAATGTTTAGCCTGCTAATTTTGAAAGGATTTTTAGCCGACGGATAATTATCGATAATTATTCGGTTAATTATAAACGGATAATTATCCGGCACATCACTGATTAGAATATAGGGATATTTCGTTTTTTTTGTTTATTTTTGTACATACCTTTTGCTATAATAAAATAACGGAACGGCGCGAACTGAGTGAGGCTGGAAGAAACATTTCAAGCAAAATAACGAATAACGAGTAACTGCCAGCCAGAGACCCAGAACGTTGCCTTTTCAGTTGACTCTATCGCTTCGTTCTCGTTGGCCGACCGGGTTTTTCCGTGTTTACGTTCGCCGCGACAGGCCGGCCAGCGGCCGGCCGAACCATTATAATCTCTTTATAATCTGTGACCTTTATCGCCGAGGAACGTCGTTCCAAAAAGTAACGACTTTGCTGTGAATTAATAAAGTTCCGTTCCGTTATGAAAATGTAACGTTCCAAAATAACGTTACTGAAATAACCACCCATCTCTACAGCTTACAGCATAGATAAAATATATATATATATATACTGAAATAGATTGGTAATTCTGAATCCCCCACCACTTTTTCCTGAAATAGTTGTGAATCCTATCACTTGCAGCGCTGATGTTAATTTTTGTTTAGAACGGAGTTTTAAGCCTGTAAGGCAATTTTTCGCGGTTGAACTACCAAAGCTGGTTTATCGGTATATTCTGTAGGAATAATAGCAATATTGTTATGGCATATATAAAATGTGAAATATATTTAATTGTTCTCCTTATGTTTTACAGATTCATCATAATTTGAAGAAAATAAGTAAATATATGGTCGGATAATTTAACAATTTCGATTTTTATATATCACGCATATAAAATTCAAACTTTATTCAACTGTTCTACTTATTTTGTTCAAATGAATTTCCATTACAAATAGCTGGACACTTGATTGCTATTTGTAATGGAAATTCATTTGAACAAAATAAGTAGAACAGTTGAATAAAGTTTGAATTTTATATGCGTGATATATAAAAATCGAAATTGTTAACTTATTCGACCAAATATTTGATCGAATGTTTACTTATTTTCTTCAAATTATGATGAATCTGTAAAACATAAGGAGAACAATTAAATATATTTCAAATTTTATATACGCCATAACAATATCGCTATTATAAGATGTAAAAATTTAAGGAAATTAAATAAGAGTATAGTAAGAAAATATTAAATTTATTTAAATCATTATACACTCAGTTCCAAAAATAGTGGCGCACCCGATTTTTTGGTTAACTTCAAGGTCCTGTAACTTTTATACTGGTAATCCGATTAGAAACACTTATGTGTGTGTGTGTAGCTTAACTCATTGCTAATGGATTAACTAGTTAATTAATTAGTTAACTCATTAACTCATTCAAAATAATGGAGAAATTCAGCGACATGTTTTTTATAATTTTTTTGAAACACCCTGTGCATTACACTAGTACTTTAATAAAAAATCTATACGATCGTGTTGAAATTGCTGTCCTTAATGAACATTTTGTTTTTTTGTTCATTGTTTTATCTTAAAAATTGACGAAATTAGAGAATATTTACTGGAACCGTATTTATAGCAAAAAAATCACCTTTACATTACGACTGCAGCATTGATTGAAGCATTGAGTAGGCTTTGAAAAAAAACAGTAACATCTCCAAGCAACCATATTTTAATACCTAATAATTACAGCATTACAGCAACACACAACAAAATCATGACAATGAATAATTTTAGTATCTAGTGTTGCCACCTCTAGCAACTCTAAGAGCTTCTAATCTGCGTAGCATACTGGAAATTAAATTGGTTATCCTCTGCTGTGATATGTTATCCCATTCTTCCGATAATGCATAAGCCATTTCTTGTAGAGTCACTGGAGGCCTATCGCGAGAACGTACTCTGCGTCCTAATTCGTCCCATAGATGCTCGATGGGATTCATATCTGGGCTTTGAGCAGGCCACTGTAATGTGGTGATACCAGCAGTATCTAAAAAATCTCGCACTATTTGTGCTACATGAGGTCGGGCATTATCATGCATTAGTACAAAATGTTGGCCAGCTAACTCAGCAAGAGGTCGAACATACTGCTGTAAGACGTCATCGATATAAATTCGCGCTGTCATTGACTGCCTAATAGGAAAAATGTGAAGAGGTGTACGTCTATTCAAAGAAATTCCACCCCATACCATGACCGAGCCTCCATTAAAATTCTCACATTCTCTAATCAAATCTTGATTAAACCTTTCTCCCGTTCTTCGCCATACTCGCTTTAGGCCATCTACCATATTGAGACAAAATAGTGATTCGTCAGTAAATAAGACGTCAGACCATTCTTCATTGTTCCATTGTCCATAATTTTGAACAAAATTTCTTCGCGCTGCACGGTGCGTTCGTAATAATTTAGGACCTTTTGCAGGTCTTCTGGCTTTCAAATTTATTTCCTGCACCCGTCTACAAACAGTCTGTTTGCTAACTATTGTACCTCGAACTTGTCGGAGGTCTTGCTGTGCATTCACAGCTGTGTTAGACCGATTTCGTAAAATCTGCAACCTCAGAAAACGATCATCTCTACAGGACGTCTTTCGGGGACGACCAGAACCCACTTTTCGAGCACAGCTCTAAAAGTCAACAAAATGTCAACAAAAATGTCAACAAAAAAATGTTGTTAAAATATGGTTGCTTGGAGATGTTACTGTTTTTTTTTTTCAAAGCCTACTCAATGCTTCAATCAATGCTGCAGTCGTAATGTAAAGGTGATTTTTTTGCTATAAATACGGTTCCAGTAAATATTTTCTAATTTCGTAAATTTTTAAGATAAAACAATGAACAAAAAAACAAAATGTTCATTAAGAACAGCAATTTCAACACGATCGTATAGATTTTTTATTCAAGTACTAGTGTAATGCACAGGGTGTTTCAAAAAAATTATAAAAAACATGTCGCTGAATTTCTCCATTATTTTGAATGAGTTAATGAGTTAACTAATTAATTAACTAGTTAATCCATTAGCAATGAGTTAAGCTACACACACACACAAAAATGTTTCTAATCGGTTTACCAGTATAAAAGTTACAAGACCTTGAAGTTAACCAAAAAATCGGGTGCGCCACTTTTTTTGGAACTGAGTGTAGTTATGATTCATGTTAAATCATGATCTATGGTTGGATAAGAAATGTTTTAAGCTATGTTAAAAATTATATAATATAGCAATTTTCAGTTAATGAATCAATTAACGACACACACAACCAGATGCAATTGATATTTTCGTGGCTTGTTTTTTTACCATTACTAATTAATTTGTATCTAACTTTCTACCATGAAACTATTTCAATACTATCTTTTGAGGGTAGAATTTATAACTATTGATATTCATCTTTCCGATATTCACCAACATGAAAAATCTATTAGAACCCAGTTGTATGTCTTGTTAATTCGTTAAGACAATGATAACACTTAAAATTTAATGGCATGTATATAAATTTAACTATGACAAATATCTTTATAATATTACCATTCGAGTGTCATAATCTCCAACGTCGAGTTCATATAGAGCAACAATATCATTCCAAGAGGCTATCTCTAACAAAATGAATATTTTATTTATTATGAGATGTTATAAATAACTCTATATGTTTGAGCAACTACCTGCTCATTATTTTGCCAAGTGAATTTAACATTTCCCTCGAGCATATTATTACGGAGACCTTTTACTAGATGAGGGGCATCATACATACAGTACATACAGTAGTATGATTTCCTCTCCACCCACGCAGAATCCACACAACATTTTCTTAATTTCTTGTGCTGAATTCCTCATCGGTCTTAGTATTTAAATAATTTATAACCGCAGTATTCGTTGAAAGTTGGTGACATATCTACACAAATAAATGTTACCTTATTAAGAATGTAACTATATTAATCAAACTCACTGCGTGGCCACTACTTTCAATCCAATTTCCTGTAGAGCTTCATTTACTTCCTTTACTACCCGCATGAGTTCTGGTGTGCTCATACCACCCTCCGAAATGTAATAGCATACTGGCTGCTTCCATTTTCGGCTAATTCCCCCTGTCATAAAGACCATGGCATAATCTGCAAACTTTGAACGCCTTTCACAACCAGTGTCCTCAACCTAAATATGGCACGGCGTGCTTTTTCAAATTGGTCTTATTACGGCCTGCTTGAAATTTCTGATCCTCCGAGACCTGAATATCACATATACGATAACTTTTTATTTTTTCTAGGCACAGAGCAGAGATCTGTTCTGGAAATTGCCTGAGACCACATTTTGAACGTCTATACTATACAGTGTGCCCACAATTGGTGATGCATGTATTGGGATCTCGAAAACTATAAGAGATAGAAAAACGGTCAAATGGGGAAAGTTTTAGACAATTTTGTTTGTAATCGATTGCCGTTTTTTGCGATTTTATCTCTTTTGGTTTTTGAGATATTTTGAAAAAACTAAAATGATGCATTTTCGAAAATACCCTGTAATTTCTTTATTTAAAACAATTTTTAGATTCTGTAAAAACTTCTTAGGACAACTTTTTACGTAGAAAACGCCTGTATAGTCCGATTTTATTTGAAACATTTCGGTTTTTTGGAACCATCATCAACTTTGTTTTTTCATATGGGCACCATATTGGATTTTTACGGTTTTGGAAAGCCTCTTTTCTTAGCTTTCTAATGATGTATCACAATTAGTAAAAAAAGTTAGGTTATGGTTAAGAAATCAAAAATTAATATTTTGTTATAAATTTGGCAACGTCGCACAGTAAAAAACTGAAATTCTAAGTCATATTAAATTTAATCTCATCACAATAAAACATTAAAATATTTATTGAAAGTTTTTACTATGTAACAAAAAATAAATTTACAAAAGCCGTAAGTTTGGATAAATACATCAACTAATAGTTTTCAGAACACCTGTCACCTAAAAATCATTTAATTATTTTGTATAAACAGAAATTCAGTACATAATTTAACGCAATAAATTTTTTGCTAATACATCAGTTCCCTACTAGATCATTTTCGGTTTAAACTCTAAGCTACAAATAATAATAAAATATCAACATAAATTAAAACATAATTAAACTATAAAGACTAATAACCGAAATAAAACATCTAGTTTAAAGTGTCGCCCATTTGCGTCCATACATTTTTGATATTTTTCTATTATGGATCTGAATTTCTGTTTATACATAATAATTAAATGATTTTTAGGTGACAGGTGTTCTGAAAACTATTAGTTGATGTATTTATCCAAACTTACGGCTTTTGTAAATTTATTTTTTGTTACATGGTAAAAACTTTCAACAAATATTTTAATGTTTTATTGAGATAGAGATTAAATTTAATATGACCTAGAATTTCAGTTTTTTACTGTGCGATGTTGCCAAATTTATAACAAAATATAAATTTTTGATTTTTTAACCATAACATAACTTTTTTTTTACTAAATGTGATACATCATTAGAAAACTCAGAAAAGAGGCTTTCCAAAACCGTAAGAATCCAATATGGTGCCCATATGAAAAAACAAAGTTGATGATGGTTCCAAAAAACCGAAACGTTGCAAATAAAATCGGACTATACAGGTGTTTTCTACGTAAAAAGTTGCCCTAAGAAAGTTTTTACAGAATCTAAAAATTGTTTTAAATAAAGAAATTACAGGGTATTTTCGAAAATGCATCATTTTAGTTTTTTCAAAATATCTCAAAAACCAAAAGAGATAAAATCGCAAAAAACCGGCATTCGATTACAATCAAAATTGTCTAAAACTTTCCCCGTTTGACCGTTTTTCTATCTCTTATAGTTTCCGAGATCCCAATACATGCATCACCAATTGTGGGCACACTGTATAATAAAAAGTATGAACCTGTGGATAAATATAGCAGAACAAGCAAGCAGCAGTTTTTTTTTATAATTAATTGAATATGTACATAAGTAGTTATACTTATTGGTGAATATAACTGAAATTTAGTTCAATTATTAGACGATTTATTAAGTTAACAATAACTAACAAAAAGCACCAGTTTATACAAAATTAACACGTTATGATTTTTAATTTCAAAACATAATTCATTTCATTCTCATTCAATGATGCCTCCCATAGAAAAGGATACCAAGTGCTAACAGCGCCGCAGGTGATAGGATGCACAACTACAAAAAGGGGGGATAAGAAAAAAGGGCATTTTTCATTAAGTGAATACCCCCTGGCTTACAGATATTCTGTGACTAGCACAAATCACATTTGTGGGTGACTTTTTATTGTCTCTGGGGTTAAGGATTGTTAACTGTTTACAGGATTGCTCGATCGCTCAATTTTGTCATCCGCCTTTGTGACGTCACCGAAGATATATGTAATCGAATTGTCAAAATATACCTATTTTGTGTTTGTTATATTTCACATTTGCAAGAGAATTTTCGTATTTGAATGATTATTAATATTATTATTTATTAAAGTTTGTAATAACAGTATAAAGTGTACCTATTTCTACAAGTTCGAGATCTTTGGATCTTTGATGACGTCACAATTATGGATTACATTGTAGTATAGGGATCGAGCAATCCTGTAAACAGTTAACAATCCTTGTCTGGGGTGACTAGTTTATGGCAGGGGTATATAACTAATATTATGAAGTCCGCAACCTGTGCCAGGCATGCCAGGTTGCCATTTTTGGCTATTTTAGGCAAGAAAACATGTAATATTCGCTATAAATGGCAACCTTGCATATTTGTATGGCACCGCCCAGCAAACACTGATTTTTATAAGAGGTTTTGCGACGTTCAATATATGTGAAAAATGTTACATTACAACTGTTACCTCGTAGCGAATTCCCATATACATTAAGAAAGTGGATATTCTGGTAATAAAAGTAATGTAATGCAAAACACAAGTTACAACGAGTATAATAATAAGAGAAGTGAAAGGGATATTTATTTCGATCACATTATGCTATTCTTTGAAAGCAATTTGTGCAAGTTTCTTTTGCGACTTTTTAAGGTACTCACTATTTAATTCAATTGTAATGTACCTATAGCGCGTTTTATTATGGGCACTAGCATAGAACCATAGGTTATCAACATCTATGAGGCATAGGTATTTAGTAGGTCGCTGTTTAAAAATCGCAATTCGTAATTTCGAATTCATTTTAAATAAAAATTTATCTTCACATTTTTGTAGGGGATCATGCGAAGTAAAATAAGTAAAATGTAGGTATCTCGTAATTATCGTAAACCAAAAATCAAGATAAGAAGTAAAAACGATGACGATCTGTTCTTAATCGTTAATACCGATAGGTACCTATGTCAAACTTTTTTTTTAGGAATGTACCTAGGTATACCACCTAAAAACAACTTAAAAGCGCCTGTCCCTTTTCTATGCTTTTCATTAAAAAAATAAAAAATGAAAAGCATGTTACTTATAGGCTTATAGATAATACAAGAGTTTAAAATCTTTGGCTATTATACCGGTAAAACAGTCTTGCATAAACTGACCATGATACATTTATATTGATTTGTATCATGTAAATGACTGAGATTGTGATTCTGTGATTGTGGTCTGCGCCCGGATTGTGAACACAATTCGATACAAAACACGATATATGCTTCTCTTTCTAACTTATAAGTGGTGTTTTGCTTCATCCCTATCATATCGAGTAAAACGTATCGTTCGTATCTTAATTTCGCAATCCGACTGCCGATATGAGCTAGCCGAAGTCGATTGCAATTACTCATTACGTGATTTGCGCATGCGTTGCGTATGATTGTGTATCGTTCATTTCACCTTTTCCATTCGGGATTATAATGAGGAGAAGAGAGAAAGATGATACGTGTTACTGATTTTGATTTAACTACCATTAACATTAACGACTATAACGACTAGATTACTTGATTCCTCGTCACGGATTTCTTAAAATAAACTGGATCGCTAATACATACTGGTGGGGGTAGCTAAAAATAACAACTGATAGGCGGCCGCCATACTGTGCTAACTTTTAGGCATTTTATGAACTAAATGATGGTAACACTAACCAGCACTGCTTTTATATTTGCTTTTTGATTTGAGGGATTTTAGGTTTATAAATGTGTGCAAGGTGCAAGTTATTTATTTCTTAATCTGAAGAAAAAACATGCAACAATTTCATCCATTTGGTCGAAGTATTCAATGTTGAAGGTTGCGGTAAAAGTCTAAAAACGTAGATATCTGTTATCTGAGGAGTCAATCGAAAGGATACAAGGTGAAAAAGGCTGCAGTTTTGGAAAGAGTGCAAATTGAAGAATTTTTGACTAAATCTTGTGATAAAGAATATTTTATGATTAAGGTAATAACTCTTAACTTTTTAGACAATATGTATTAATAATACTTTGAATCATTTTAGGTTGCGCTAGTAATAGGAGTCTCTGGTGCTTGTCGATGCTACGAATTGACCAATTTGAAAATCACTAATGTATAGGACACTGGCGCGTATCTAGTTGTTTCGATACCAGATACCAAGACTGGCATTTCACGAAAGTTTAAAATTATAAATGAAGGATTTTCTATCAACGACGTAGAGATGTGTAGAAAATGTATTTCCCTAAGACCAAAGAACTTATCACAAAACAGATTCTTTTTACATTATAAGAATCAAAAATGTACTTCTCAGCCTGTTGGAATCAACACATTGGCAAAGGTTCCATCAAAAGTTGCATCTTTTCTGAACTTGGCAAACGCGGAAGCTTATATTCGCCACTATATGAGGGTGCACTTCAATAACTATATTGGGAAATAAAGGTGCCGACTTTACACCCATTAAGCGGTATGGTGGGTGGAAGAGCCCTGCTGTGGCAGAGCTATATTGAAGACTCCATATCTAACAAACTTGGTATTGCAAGGAAAATCCAAGGTTCTTCTCGTTCAAGTCATTCCTCAGGAGAGGAGACATCCAAAATTTGCTGCAAGAAGCAACTACAAGCTTCCTATTAACGGAAATGAAGTGAAATATGAAAAAGCGAAGAACGAAATATCTATTAATATAAATGTTAATGTTAATTTTAATAAGTAAATTAAATTTGGTTGATTAAGTTTATATTTTCTTATTATTTCAGTAGTGGATAATAGGTTACTTTATATGCTTTATAAGTGTGGATAAAACTCCTATTATAATGTGATTGTGTGTATAAATTATATTTTAAATGTTTTTATTAAATTCCTACCATAATCGTAATGATTTTGAGTTTTGAAGTTGTTAATGTTATTTTCTAGAAAAGCAGTTATTACCATATTGTGTATTATAAACTTCATGTAATTTTATAACAAAATTACTGATTAACCTATCCCAATTCATTCACAATATTTAATATATCTTAACAGTGTAAAGTATAAATTTGACTAATAACTACTTGACATTACTAATTGTATGATGTCATTCAGTTAAAAAATATTTTTTTAGTGCCGTTTTTACTAATAAGACGTGCAGCTACTTTCATCGTAGCTTTTTATATATGCAGCTCCTGCCACAATTAAAATAACTACAAACATATGTCTAATTCTTCGATAAATACCTACCTTATATCGATACCTTTTTGCCAAACTATCGTAAGTGACATTTTCCATGAAAATGACTATGGATCTATCGTAAGTATAATATGCAAATACACATCTTGGCAGAGGTAGATAGATCCATAAATATGTAAGCGTATTTAAATGTTTCACGGTTAAATAACTGCATACATTTTATAGTAAGTAACAGAACTGTAATAGGCAGAGTGGCAGAATTGTCGTAAGTAGCCTAAGGTAAAATTTAGTGAGTGACTTACGATATTTTGGCAAAAAGGTATCGATATTAGAATTCCTCAAAACAATATACAAAACTGATCCTAACTAATTTTTATACTGCAATCAGACAAGGTTCAAATACTTGGTTGACAAACCATGTTACTTTAAAGTTTTTTGGGTTAGTTACTAAATTATGTTTAGACAAGCAACTATTATGAACCAGTTATAATTCCGGCTAATGTAAAATTTATTTAAAAAATGAAGTTGTAACAGGAGAAATAAAGAGTGTCGTCAATGAATTTAATATACATTGGTACCTACCAGACATACCATTGGAAGATTTGTACATGTAGGGAGTGTCTTTACAAGCACATAAATTTTGACTTTGTCGAAAATCATTTCAAGTGAAATTAAAAAGAGATGATTCCAATTATTTGAAATGCACTATAAATAGAAAAAAATTATGTGTACCTTTGCTGCACAAATATAACTCTTGAGTCCAGTCCTGTCAATTACTCGTCATATCTAATGCACAAATAATACAATTTAATCTTTGATATAACCCTATATTAAGTTAACTTTTTAGACCCGCTGCGAAAGTATTTTTATTACGACAGTGTACATATTTTATACCCATATCCATCCATATAAGTAATATTTAGTTAGTCATATGCCCATATCTCACCAAACTATTTTCAAAATTTCCCTCTGTAAATACCTCAACATCATTAGCTGAAAACTAGCCAATGGAATGTTAGCACAGTATGGCGAGCACCTTACAACTGACAAAATGATAGTTAGGAATCAGCGATCCAGTTTATTTTAAGAAATCCGTGCTAATACCTATTCTTTTGCACAGAATATATTACCATACAAAATGGATACTTACGGCGGATTAATGCACACATTAACATTTATTACTTAAGATTTATCAAGTTCACGTTTCCCATCTCAAAGATAAAACAACACTTTACATCCGTTATGCATTTTATGATCTAGATCTGCCAATTTAATGTATAGGCCAACTTTTAGCAAGCAGTCAAAATGACGAAAATGAAAATATAGGGAATAGGAAAAAATGGAGTGATGGGGTAGGTAAAAACGACAGTTTTAGGTATATATTTTTTGTCCTCCAGTTTAAGTAATAGCATGTTTAGAGTGAAATAAACTTGAGTAAGATGCAGAAATTTGTGCATATGTCTATGCCATATGCCTATCGATTGCACCTGCTCCATTTCGACACATAATCTGTTGATATTAACTTTATATCTTTGTGACTAAATGTTTTATATAAAATATTACCATAAACAATAGATAACTAAGATGACCTAAAAGTAACTGATTAGCTTTAATCACATAGGCCGGAGGCGATCACATAGGCACTGACATAATAATTAAGCGACAATAGTGTTACGGAAGCTCACCTACCTTGCTAGTGAATGTCTGTTTTGTTAATTCATTTCTTATTGTTTATAAATTAATATTTGTAAAATCTTTAGGTTGACGTTTCTAATCTAGAATTTTCATTTAAGTCATAGAATCGTTCCATTATGTTCCGGAATCCAAAAAGAAGCTCCCGAATATTCCAGAAGCTTGAAAAATATATAAATACTCGCGATTTCAAGAGGACGGGGAGTTTTTTAGTCGAAAGCGTGAGCGCGTTAAGTCGAAACGTCAAACTAAGGAATTTGTGTTGACAGTTGTGAAAAAGAGTTGAAGTTTGTATCTAGTGACAATAAAGATTTGCGTTGTTTTGTCGAACAAGCTGGTTTAATCAGTTTGGAGGTTAGACAAACGTTACATTTGGTGTCAGAAGTGGGACGTTCCACGACGTGAAACGTTCGAAGATTAAAAAAAAAAAAAAAAAAAGGGATCAAATAGTAAGTGTATGCCAGTTACCAGATCGAAATCGATAAAAATGGATGAGACCTTGACACAATTAATGGAAATGATGAAGGAAATCAAGAATAACCAAGAAGAATTAAAAGTTGAAGTGAAGAACAGTCAAGATGAATTAAAAAACGAAATGAAGAATAACCAAGAAGAACTGAAGAACAGCCAAGAAGAACTAAAGAACAGTTTAGAAGAAAGTAATAAAAAGTTAGAAGAGCTCATGAAAGAAAGATTCAAAGATTTTGAAGAAACTGTAGAAGAAGAAATAAATCAATTGAGGAATAGTATGCAAGACGAAGTCCAAATTGTAAAAGAAAGTGTGAGTACGCTGAGGTGTGAAGTCGAAGAGAGAGTCAACGAAATGCAGAAAGAAGTCAACCGAAAATTCACACAGCTGTCCACGACAGGAGTTATTAAAGTTGAAGGTAATTCTGCATCTTCGAGGGTCAAGCCACCAACATTTGATGGAAAGGTACCATGGAGCACATACTTAAAGCAATTTGAGGCGGCTGCCATGGCAAATAACTGGTCCGAAGGTGAAAAGGCGATATCGTTAACTGTAGCTCTAAGAGGTGAGGCTATGGAAATCTTAAGAACGATGCCTGAGCAGAACAAAACCGATTATGAAATGCTGAAAAGTGCTCTCGAAATGAGGTATGGTGAAGCCCACATGCAACATGTTTACCAGGCTCAATTAAAGGGTAGAAGACAACGATTCGAAGAAAATATTCAGCAATATGAGGCCGATATAGCCCGGATGGTGAAGCTAGCTTACCCCACTGCCCCTGTAGAGTTCCAAGAGCAATTAGCTGTAAGTAGCTTCATAGATGGACTGCGAGACCCTGAAATCAGTCAGGCGTTGAGGTTAGCCAGAAACAAAACCATTTCCGAAGCTTTGGCGCAGGCGTTAGAAATTGAAGCTGCTCAACAAGCATCCAGACGGGGTCAAGGCAGAGCAAGGCTAATTAAATATCAGCCAGCCGACTATCAAAGTAATGACAAAAATGTGGAGGTATTGCTGAAAAATTTTCAAGATTTATTGAACAATTTCCAAACCGAACGGAATCATACCGACTCTGCTACATTTAGCAGACGTAGACCCGTACGATGCTGGAATTGCGGGGACGAAGGGCATCTCAGGAATCGATGCCCTAAAAACACATCGGAACAGGACCAGGGAAACGCCAACTAGCCAGCTTTGAGGGGCGAAAGCTGGTGAGGTGCTACCAAGCCCCACCAACCATGAAGATCAAGGTTACCCGGCTGCACAACAACGGCAATAGCTTGGTAGTACCAGGGCGAATATGCGGCCGGGAATGCGAAATGGTCCTTGATACTGGCTCAAGTCACACCATAGTAAGGCCAAACATCGTAGCCCATTGTAGAATTCAGAAGCCAGACAGAAACTTCATTTTGGAAACAGCAAATGGGGAAGTCATACCAGTAAAAGGCATCCATGTGGCAAACATCTGTTTAGGAACAAATACATTCCAACAAGACATCCTTGTAGCCGACATCACCGATGACGTCATTCTTGGTCTGAATATCATGACTGAGCATAATTTTATCCTGGATCTTCCTCAGAGACTACTAAAGACCAAAGGTGAAGAAATTTTAATGCATTATCCTGAAGTGAGAAATCTACCGATTAAAGCCGTTAAAGCATTAGAAGACATTATTCTACCCGCGGCATCAGAAGTAACTATTAAGGCAATTTGTAACAGTTCAGCGGCTTTTGAAGAAACAGTAATTGTGGAACCAGATCCGGAGAGCAATCTTTTCAAAAGAGGAATTTTAATAGGAAAGACTCTAACACAAAAGAAGAACGACTCAGTGTTGGTGAGAATATTAAATCTGAAAGACTACCCACAAGAAGTGAAGAAAGGAGAATCCTTGGGAGTTTGTCAGATAGTCGATGTGGTTTTCAAGAATGTAGAATCATCAACAGCACGCTGTAATCCTCGAATACTGCCGGAAATTCTGCAAAACCTTGTTAACCGATCCACGTCATCATTGCCATCGGAGGACGTTCATAAAGTAGAAGAATTATTAAGACAGTACCAAGATGTATTCTCACTAACTGAGAACGATGTAGGAAGAACTGACCTAGTTCAACACCGCATAAATACCGGCGGCACCGCTCCAATTAAGCAAGCCCCACGAAGAATTCCATTGGCCAAACAAGAAGAAGTATCGAAATTGTTGAGCGAGATGCAACAACAGGGAGTCATTGAACCATCGCAAAGTCCATGGACCTCTCCAGTAGTTTTGGTGAGGAAGAAAGACGGCTCTACTAGATTTTGTGTTGACTACCGAAGATTAAATGATGTCACCAAGAAGGACAGTTATCCGTTGCCAAGAATAGACGACACTCTGGACACACTATCTGGATCTCAATGGTTTTCTACTTTAGACCTGAAAAGTGGCTACTGGCAAGTCCAACTTCATGCGGACGACAAAGAAAAGACAGCTTTTTCCATTGGGACAGGTTTGTGGCAATTCAACGTTATGCCGTTTGGGCTTTGTAATGCGCCAGCCACGTTTGAAAGACTGATGGAAACAATTCTCCGTGGAATGACGTGGAAAACCTGTCTAGTCTATCTTGACGATGTGATAATACTTGGCAAAAACTTTGAAGATCATTTAAAGAATGTCCAGGAAGTCTTGCAAAGGTTAAGAGAAGCCCAACTGAAGCTAAGTCCCAAGAAATGCATGCTCTTCCAAAAGAAAGTCCGGTATTTAGGACACATTATTTCTACAGATGGAGTCAAGACTGATCCGGAGAAAACTGAAACCATTTGGAAATGGCCAGTGCCGAGAGACAAACATGAATTAAGGAGTTTTCTGGGACTTTGCACATACTATCGGAAGTTTGTGAAAAATTTTGCCGATATCGCCAAACCTCTGCATCGACTTACCGAAAACAGCCAATCATTTATGTGGACGGAACAGTGTCAGGAAGCTTTTCAGAAGCTTAAAGGCGCCCTGTGTTCTCCCCCGATCCTGTCATATCCAATTCCTGGAAAGAAGTTCATCGTAGACACTGACGCCAGCAATACTGGAATTGGAGGGGTACTATCGCAAGTAGAGGAAGGACAAGAGAAAGTGATTGCCTACTTTAGCAAAGTCCTTTCCAAGCAAGAGATGAACTACTGTGTGACTAGGAGAGAGTTACTTGCCATTGTCAAAACAGTGGAGCATTTTCACAAGTATCTCTATGGTCAGCCGTTCATTTTGAGAACCAACCATGCTTCATTGAAGTGGCTCTTGCAATTCAAGAACCCGGAAGGCCAAGTGGCGAGATGGCTTCAACGTTTGCAAGAGTACGACTTCAAAATTGAACACCGAAGAGGACAGAGCCATCGCAACGCTGACGCTTTATCCAGAAGGCCATGCCTTCCTGATTGTAGATATTGCTTGCGACAGGAAGCAAGGGAACAGGACAATTTTCATTGCCGAAGAATTAGCATCCAAGGCCCAGAACATTGGGATAGTGGAAGCCTTGCTAAAGAACAGAGTGAAGATCCAGAGTTTGGCCCAATTTTCCAATGGAAAATCAATAAAATGGATAGACCTGATTGGCAGGATATTTCCAATAAATCTCCATCTCTGAAAAGTTACTGGGCATTATGGGACTCCCTAGTTGTAGAAAATGGCCTACTAAAAAGAGTATGGGAGAGTCCGGACGGCAAAGAAAGGAACTACCAGACTGTATTACCCAGGACAAGAGTTCCAGAAGTTCTCCAAGCGGTTCATAGTGGCGTTGGTGGTGGACATTTTGGAATCAATAAGACTTTGAACAAAGTCAGAGAGCGATTCTACTGGCTTGGGAGTCGTTCCGATGTGGAAGAATGGTGCCGGCGTTGTGAAACCTGCGCCTCTAGTAAGGGACCAATGACTCGAAGTCGCGGACAGATGAAGCAGTACAATGTCGGTGCTCCATTTGAAAGAATAGCTATTGACATAGCTGGCCCATTTCCTCGAAGTGACTCTGGCAATCGTTATATCTTGGTAGCTATGGACTACTTTAGCAAGTGGCCAGAAATATATCCTATACCTAATCAGGAAGCAGTCACCGTAGCAGAGGTCCTATTTGAAAACTGGATATGCCGTTATGGAGTTCCGAGGGAAATCCATTCTGACCAAGGACGGAACTTCGAATCTGAGGTATTTCAGAATGTTTGCCAACTACTAGGTATCTCGAAAACTAGAACAACACCTCTTCATCCACAATCAGATGGAATGGTCGAGAGATTCAATCGAACCATTGAAAATTTCCTGAAAACTGCCGTGAATGAAAAGCAGACCAACTGGGACACCTGCCTTCCTCCATTTCTCTTAGCATATAGAGCGGCAGTTCACGAAACCACTGGTAAAACACCAGCCAGTGTGATTTTTGGCAACGAATTACGTCTACCAATAGACCTCATTGCAAATAGACCAGAAAATCAGGAAAATATCAGTGACTATCTCCGCCACCTGAAAGATCGAATAAAGTTGGTACATGAGGAGGTACGAGAAAAGCTGAGAATAGAAAGTGACAGAATGAAGACCCGTTACGACTTACGTGCCAACAGTAGTGGGTTTCATGAAAATGATAAAGTTTGGCTGTACAACCCAAAGAGGACTAAGGGCAAATCACCTAAATTACAGAGATCTTGGGAAGGCCCTTATTCGATTGTGACCAGGTTAAACGATGTCGTGTATAGGATCCAAAGAAATCCTCAATCCAAAATGAAGATTGTTCACATAGATCGACTGACGCCTTATCAAGAACACCATGCGGACAATGGAGTAACCTGATCGAGACGATCAGTTCTGAGAGGGGAGCAGTGTTACGGAAGCTCACCTACCTTGCTAGTGAATGTCTGTTTTGTTAATTCATTTCTTATTGTTTATAAATTAATATTTGTAAAATCTTTAGGTTGACGTTTCTAATCTAGAATTTTCATTTAAGTCATAGAATCGTTCCATTATGTTCCGGAATCCAAAAAGAAGCTCCCGAATATTCCAGAAGCTTGAAAAATATATAAATACTCGCGATTTCAAGAGGACGGGGAGTTTTTTTAGTCGAAAGCGTGAGCGCGTTAAGTCGAAACGTCAAACTAAGGAATTTGTGTTGACAGTTGTGAAAAAGAGTTGAAGTTTGTATCTAGTGACAATAAAGATTTGCGTTGTTTTGTCGAACAAGCTGGTTTAATCAGTTTGGAGGTTAGACAAACGTTACAATATAACCCCCAAAACGGTTGTAAAAAATTTATATATTCAATGTACTTACTGAAAAAAGCTATCCGCATCTGTGGGTATGTTACTAGTAATTATAGTAGTAATACTATATGACTTCATTGTAGTAACACTATCTGATTTTATTTCAGCTGCTGTTCAAGACTCTACAGGGGTCACCCAACATGATTTTGAGATATATTCGAAGGAATGGTTAAGGCATGCGAAGCAGAGGCGAGAGCGAGAGGAGAAGAGATAGGTGATGTAGTGGGTATGTTTTTAGGTATAACATATTAGATACCACAGTGTAGGTAATTTTTAAAATTGTTTATGTATAAAGTTTTCATTTCATTTTTAACATTACCTTGTTATATTAAAAAAATATAAATTTTCTGAAAGGGTTACTTTTTTAAGATATGTCAGATAGGTTTTTTAATTGAATTTTTGACTAATATTGTCATCCATAAATAAAATGATCACACAACATTAAAAAAAGGTAAAAACTTAAAAACTACAAGTTTTACAAAAAATCTGCAGGAATTCTTGTTTGCAGTTGAGTTTAAAAATTGCTATAATATTGAATTTTAACAGTGGCGTAACAGTATTCTTTTTAAGATATCCTATAAGAATTGTTTTTGAGTTGAACTGAACTTTCATATGGTTAAAGAGTTAAACACACTACACTTATAAAATTTTAAAAGAATTATGTGCTGGTTTGTGCATAAAAAGTCACTTTAATGGCACGCAGAAAATAGAACACTCTGTACATAAATTAATGTGTATACATTTTAGCACAATTTTTTTTAAATGAAAATAAAATGTTGAAAAATGGGTGGGAAGGGTAGGGACTTGGACTGTACTGTATATGTGTTCTAGTTAAATAGCTTTAATGTAGTCAATTTTTTTTATAAAATGTATTGAAAAAATGCAGTGCTCTTTTGTAAAATATTTTACTAATCTTTGCTTATTTATTGTAGACGAGAGAATGAGAAAGAGAAGAATAAATGTTTTCATAAAATTACTGTTTTTTTTTCCCTCATTTACCGCTCAGATAATACCCAAATACAATAATTTAATATAATAACTTAACTGTTTGCAGCAGTTCTTTGGCCGTTTTAAATGTCAGGAAGTTATAAATACAAATAACTTCTTTATAGGCTCTGACAGGTAGGTTTCACCGACATTGTGAAAAAACAGATTTTTACTGGAAATGTACTCTTGGAATGGCTGGTGGAATGAAGCAAACATTTTTTATCCTGAAGGTTTGTTTTGGCGGTGCGAGGAAGGTCTGGCTTATTCATATTTCTTGAAAGGATAATTTTTTGGAGGTTTTTGTGAATTTAAATTAACAATTTTTTTTTAAGTAATTTAGTGTACAATAATCAATAATATATTCCTTCAAAAAATAAAATCCTTTTAAAAATTGTGGTAACCCAGATATTCCTCATACCACCGAAACTAATTTCCAGAAAAAATGTTTCTCATTGCATTTCTGTGGAAATACCAGAACAACGCTTATCTACATCTACATGCGATGTTTAAAAATGTATAAATATGATGTATTATCAAAATCCATAAGAACTTTTAAAGGGCAGACACATATTTACGTTTTACAACATCACAAGTGATAATCCTGCAAAGTTACAAAGTAATGCTTTATAAATGTAAAACTGTGATTTAAATAAAAATTCCTTCTTTCACCTTCATAAGAGTTTAATAAGAAGTTAAGCGATATTCACAATGTGATGTCTTAAAGTTATCTTTGGGATGTTAAACGGGGAGGACATTTCGCTGATTATAGGTCTGGTATGCGACTCTCACAAGATATCACACGGGACATTAATCTCCACAAAGTGATTTCCCAACAACTAAACTGTGATGTTATTGTGTTTGCTGGACGGAGCCGGTCGGGGCTTCTACGGACGGCTGACGGCTATGATCTACGACTCTGCCTTACCCTTACGCCTTACGCGGCTTACGCCTACGCTGGATGGCAGTTAAAATTTAAAATGGTGGTGATTTAGTTCATTTAGTTTTTAGTTATGTTTTTTAAGAGTGATGTATATCTTCAAAGACAGAAAATTGGAATAAAAATTACGAAATTTGAAGTAACTGTAAGTATTATATCTTTTACTTTATATATTTTTGTAATCTTTTTCTTCAATTCTTGTAAATATAGATCATAACCTCAATTTATACTTGAAAAAATTACTATAGTCAGCAGGTAGTAGGGCAGATTATAGTTTAAATAATAGGTATGTGAGCACCCCTACATCATATTATAACGTAACTATAAACTGTTTTTGAAATTCTTGATTTTTAAGTGAAATTCCCGTTGGCCGAAGCCAACCAAGAATAAAAGTGGTTATATGTTCTAGAAGTAAAATAATTATAATTAGATACTAGATACCATATATATAATTACACGTATTTACTATAGAAATACATAAATCCTTCTTTTGTCTGTTCTACCAAGGGAAAATATTTTTATATTTAGTTTTGTAGAAAACATTAACCCTATTACTATAAAAGAAAACCCAACCCTCATTTTTGTTTCATGGACAACTACTTACTGTATGTCAGAGTTGAACGTACTTCTCATGAAATGCATAGCAGTCGAGACTGAATTTCCCCATGAACATTTCGCTGATCGCCTTCTCCAAGATAAATTTTTAACTCCAACATTATCGATATATTTTGTTCGTTAGTAGCAAGCTCATCCATTAGCAATATTTGTACATACAAATGTATTCATTCATATAATTTATTTAGAATATCATAAATAGTACTTTTTTGTTGCATCCCTTTGTTTAATAAATATATTTAAAAAATGTTTGCTTTGATTAATTACTATATGGTATAAAAATGTAAAAACCTATATCAGTGAATATTATCCAATATTAAACAATGTAAAAACCCATATATATGTGTATATCTATTTTTGGAAAAGAATTATGTGGGTAAGTACAATAATTTTCTGTCATTTATTAATATTTTTAAATGTTTACATATTTATAAGTAAAAAAAAATTACGTAACGAGATATTATTCTTGAAAATTATTTAAATATTATTATTTTGTAAAGTTTCAGTTTTTACTTTTCATTAAAACCCATAATATTTAAATATTGCATTAATAATAAACTCGGTACATAATTTTTTTGCTACATATATAAATAAGTAGAAGGTAAATTGAGATCAAGAACCCTAAACAAAGAAGGACTGATTAATCAGTAACAGCCAATCACATTTGTTTATCACTTATGTGACGTCAGTGGATTCCCTTTAGCGGGAGATTTGAAATTTAAATATCCTCTTTGTTTTAATTTGACAGCTTTAACCTTTTAACATAACCTATATATGTCACATTGTCATGTAGAATGTCTCAGTTGTCTTTGGAATGTCATCACTGTCATCAGTCATGGCATCATATCAAAGTATTTCTGTATCATATCATAGTAATCTGTGCACTGATTAACAAAACACAAGTTATCACAGTTGTCAAATCGACAAAGATTTTTGCACAACGCACTTCAAATCGTAAGATATATATCGTAAAACACATATATAAGTAATTTAAAATCACATTTAATTGCATTAATACAGTCTCTGAAATAATATTGGGTTGGATATTTTGACTGAAAATTTTTGAAATTGCAATTAGAGGCAAATTTGGCAATAGGGGATCCACTGACGTTTTACGAGAAATCTGTTGAAAATGACCTTCAAATTTTTATGAATGAATTGATCAGTCCTTCTGTGTTTAGGGTTCTTGAATTGAAATATTTAAATTTCCCGCTCGCCAAAAAGTGCCAGACATGAGGACGCCACTGACAGTTTGTGTTGCCCTCCTTTTCTACAGAAATCTCATTTCTTCTTTTTCTGTTTTGTGGTTTATGGCAGGGGTATATAACTAATATTATGAAGTCCGCAACCTGTGCCAGACATGCCAGGTTGCCATTTTTGGCAATTTTCGCCAAGAAAACATGTAAAATTCGCTATAAATGGCAACCTCGCATATTTGTATGGCACCGGAGCCAGTCGGGGCTGTTACGGACGGTTACGTTACGATCTACGACGCTACGACTCTGCCTTACCCCCTACGCTGGATGGCAGTTAAAATTTAAAATGGTGGTGATGTTTTTAGTTATGTTTTTTAAGAGTGATGTAGGTATATCTTCAAAGACAGAAAATTGGAATAAAAATTACAAAATTTGAAGTAACTGTAAGTATTATATCTTTTACTTTATATATTTTTGTAATCTTTTTCTTCAATTCTTGTAAATATAGATCATAACCCCAATTTATACTTGAAAAAATTACTATAGTCAGTAGGTAGTAGACCAGATTATAGCTTAAATAATAGGTATGTGAGTACCTAATCGTTTGAGTACCTACATCATATTATAACGTAACTATAAACTGTTTTTGAAATTTTTGATTTTTACTCGGTAAGTGAAATTCCCGTTGGCCCAACCCAACCCATAAAAAAAAGTGGTTTTATGTTCTGGAAGTAAAATAATTATAATTAGATACTAGATACACGTATTTACTATAGAAATACATAAATCCGTACCTGCTTTTGTCTGTTCTACCAAGGGAAAATATTTTTATATTTAGTTTTGTAGAAAACATTAACCCTGTTACTATAAAAGAAAACCCAACCCTCATTTTTGTTTCATGTACAACTACTTATTACTGTATGTCAGAGTTTAACGTACTTCTCATGAAATGGATAGCAGTCGAGACTTAATTTCCCCATGAACATTTCGCTGATCGCCTTCTCCAGAGATAAATTTTTGACTCCAACATTATCGATATATTTTGTTCGTTAGTAGCAAGCTCATCCATTAGCAATATTTGTACATACAAATGTATTCATTCATATAATTTATTTAGAATATTATAAATAGTACTTTTTTGTTACATCCCTTTGTTTAATAAATATATTTAAAAAATGTTTGCTTTGATTAATTATTATACGGTAAAAAAAAAGTAAAAACCTATATCAGTGAATATTATCCAATATTAAATAAATTAAAAACCCATACATATGTGTATATCTATTTTTGGATAAGAATTATGTAGGTAAGTACAATAATTTTTTATCATTTATTAATATTTTTAAATGTTTACATATTTATTTAGATAAGTCAAAAAAATTACGTAACGAGATATTATTCTTGAAAATTATTTAAATATTATAATTTTGTGAAGTTTCAGTTTTTACTTTTCATTAAAACCCATAATATTTAAATATTCCATTAATAATAAACTCGGTACATAATTTTTTTGCTACATATCTAAATAAGTTTCTACTTATTTAGATATGTAGCAAAAAAATTATGTACCGAGTTTATTATTAATGGAATATTAAGGTAAATTGAGATATTTAAATTTCCCGCTCGCCAAAAAGTGCCAGACAAGAGGGCGCCACTGACAGTTTGTGTTGCCCTCCTTTTCTACAGAAATCTCATTTCTTCTTTTTCTGTTTTGTGGTTTATGGTATTATATAAAAGTAGGTGTCAGGTGTAGTCTTTTATTTTTTCATTAATTATTCACATAAAAATGTGTTAAAAATATGTGTAATTAATCTATGATCTTGTATTATATCTGGATTAGAAAAAAATATGTATAATCTAAGAATAATAAGAAATTTTTTTATTAATGATGGTTTATTGGACGTCAAGAAAAATATAAAATTATTAAGATCAATTACAAGTCGTTCAACAAGGGCTTCAGAAAATCTGCCTTCTAAGCCAAAACCGTGGCCTTATGAAACAAAAAGTTATACCCTTTTAAATTACTTCTTTGATAAGACCACTGCGAGGCTAGATGAAAATTCAAAGGTATTTCTTTTACTTCAGAATAATTATACAGGAAAAGTATTATCTATCTATGTTTTAAGATTGTTGTTGTGGATGGCCCTGTGGCAGCAGGAAAAACGAAGTTAGCTAAGGAACTTGCTACCGAGTTAGACATGTTATATCTACCTGAAGCTAATTTAGATATGATATATATAAATAGTTACGGTTATGATTTAAGAAAATTAGATACACAGCTACCAGAGAACTGTAGAAGTTTTGATGTAATGGATTTTTTGAGAAATCCTAAACATAGAAGTACAGCAAGATTTCAAATACATCAGTATATTGTAAGGTAAAATAACCAGTAAACTATAGTTAGGTTCGGTTATGTTCAAAGGTGATTGGGCCCAAAATCAGACCCTCCACAACGACTATATGCTCACGCCCACTTGTATTTTAGCCAACATGTCCACCCTTTTAATGAAGCTGATCACCTTATTGGGTGTGAACTATAGAATTTGTCCAAAATTATAGAGAGTGATTTATTGCCAGCATAATATGCAGCCGTTTGAAGGTGAAGTGTGCAGGGATTGCGATTCCACAGGCATGTCTGATAAGAGGGACCGAATTTAAAAAAAAATTGAAATTATTTACTATAGCAAACACTTTCGTCTACCCCTCATTTTTGACTGCTGAACACAATATCTGATAATATTTTCTTGTGGTCAATCAGTTTAAAAAAAATAATTATATTAGAAAGTATAATATATAATATATTATATTATAATAATTATATTATATTATTAGCAATAGATTGCATATACCTACACAGTTAATTTCATTTTCGTACATTTCGAACACAATACTGCCTTGCTTAGCTTAAAAGTGGTATCTTCACTTTTTCACAAAATAGAAGTTCATAGGCATGTTTAGAAATACATTTTACTTACCGGTGTGAAAACAGCAACGGTTTTTCCAGCAACGGTTTTTATATTTTTTTAATAATCAGTATTTTTGAAAATCGTAAAGTTTTTCAACGACAATCACTTCAAACGATCTTACTTAAAGTAGGTATAAGCGTTTTTATATATTTTTGTATAATAGTAGGGGTAGAAACTACCCCAATATCCAGAAATTAGTTGGAGAATACTGGAGTAGATGTCAGTTAAATTTTTCAACGTCAGCAGTTTCATGTGATGCTACTGAAAAGGAAATAAGCGTTGTTATATATTTCCGGGCGTTACTAAGGGCGGAAACCACCCTTAAGTATCGAAAATACTGATTAAACATGTCAGTTGAATTTTTCGATGCCAACCGCTTTGAATACTGTTACTGAAGTAGAAATAAGTGTTGGTATATTTTTTCCGGGTATTAATAAGGGAGGAAACTACCCCTAAATATTCGAAATTGCCATGGAAGGCAGTCCAGCAGATGTCAGTTAAATTTTTCGACGCCAGCAGTTTCATGTGATGCTACTCAATAGGAAATAAGCGTTGTTATATATTTCCGGGCGTTACTAAGGGCTGAAACTACCCTTAAGTATCGAAAAAATTGATTGAACATGTCAGTTGAATTTTTCGATGCCAACCGCTCTGAAGAGTGTTACTGAAGTAGAAATAAGTGTTGGTATATTTTTCCGGGTATTAATAAGGGAGGAAACTACCCCTAAATATTCGAAATTGCCCTAGAATCCAGTCCAGCAGATGTCAGTTAAATTTTTCGATGCCAGCAGTTTCATGTGATGCTACTCAATAGGAAATAAGCGTTGTTATATATTTCCGGGCGTTACTAAGGGCGGAAACTACCCTTAAGTATCGAAAAAATTGATTGAACATGTCAGTTGAATTTTTCGATGCCAACCGCTTTAAATACTGTTACTGAAGTAGAAATATGTGTTGGTATATTTTTCCGGGTATTAATAAGGGAGGAAACTACCCCTAAATATTCGAAATTGCCCTAGAATCCAGTCCAGCAGATGTCAGTTAAATTTTTCGATGCCAGCAGTTTCATGTGATGCTACTCAATAGGAAATAAGCGTTGTTATATATTTCCGGGCGTTACTAAGGGCGGAAACTACCCTTAAGTATCGAAAAAATTGATTGAACATGTCAGTTGAATTTTTCGATGCCAACCGCTTTGAATACTGTTACTGAAGTAGAAATATGTGTTGGTATATTTTTCCGGGTATTAATAAGGGAGGAAACTACCCCTAAATATTCGAAATTGCCCTAGAATCCAATCCAGCAGATGTCAGTTAAATTTTTCGATGCCAGCATTTTCATGTGATGCTACTCAATAGGAAATAAGCGTTGTTATATATTTCCGGGCGTTACTAAGGGCGGAAACCACCCTTAAGTATAGAAAATATTGATTGAACATGTCAGTTGAATTTTTTGATACCAACCGCTTTGAATACTGTTACTGAAGTAGAAATAAGTATTGGCATATTTTTCCGGGTATTAATAAGGGAGGAAACTACCCCTAAATATTCGAAATTGCCATGGAAGGCAGTCCAGCAGATGTCAGTTAAATTTTTCGATGCCAGCAGTTTCATGTGATGCTACTCAATAGGAAATAAGCGTTGTTATATATTTCCGGGCGTTACTAAGGGCGGAAACTACCCTTAAATATCGAAAAAATTGATTGAACATGTCAGTTGAATTTTTCGTTGCCAACCGTTCTGAAGAGTGTTACTAAAGTAGAAATAAGTGTTGGTATATTTTTCCGGGTATTAATAAGGGAGGAAACTACCCCTAAATATTCGAAATTGCCCTAGAATCCAGTCCAGCAGATGTCAGTTAAATTTTTCGATGCCAGCAGTTTCATGTGATGCTACTCAATAGGAAATAAGCGTTGTTATATATTTTCGGGCGTTACTAAGGGCGGAAACTACCCATAAGTATCGAAAAAATTGATTGAACATGTCAGTCGAATTTTTCAATGCCAACCGCTTTGAATAGTGTTACTGAAGTAGAAATAAGTGTTGGTATATTTTTCCGGGTATTAATAAGGGAGGAAACTACCCCTAAATATTCGAAATTGCCCTAGAATCCAGTCCAGCAGATGTCAGTTAAATTTTTCGATGCCAGCAGTTTCATGTGATGCTACTCAATAGGAAATAAGCGTTGTTATATATTTCCGGGCGTTACTAAGGGCGGAAACTACCCTTAAGTATCGAAAAAATTGATTGAACATGTCAGTTGAATTTTTCGATGCCAACCGCTCCGAATAGTGTTACTGAAGTAGAAATAAGTGTTGGTATATTTTTCCGGGTATTAATAAGGGAGGAAACTACCCCTAAATATTCGAAATTGCCCTAGAATCCAGTCCAGCAGATGTCAGTTAAATTTTTCGATGCCAGCAGTTTCATGTGATGCTACTCAATAGGAAATAAGCGTTGTTATATATTTCCGGGCGTTAATAAGGGCTGAAACCACCCTTAAATATCGAAAATATTTATTGAATATGTCAGTTGAATTTTTCGATGCCAACCGCTTTGAATACTGTTACTGAAGTAGAAATAAGTGTTGGCATATTTTTCCGGGTATTAATAAGGGAGGAAACTACCCCTAAACATTCGAAATTACCTCAGAAGGTGGATGTCAGTGAAATTTTTCGATGTCGGCAGTTTCATGTGATCCTATTCAAAAGGAAATAAGCGTTGTTATTTGTTTGCGGGCGTTACTTATAACCTCCCTTAAATATCGTAAATATTTATTGAAAGTGTCTGTTAAATTTTTCTAGATAAAGATATTATTTATATGCCCTTAGTTAAGTAGAAAGGGACATTGTTATTAATTTTAGGGCGTTACTAAACAGCCCATAAGTATCCTAAATATTTTTTGAGGATGTCTATTAAACTTTTCGTTTCCAATCGCTTTCAGTGATGTTACTTAAATAGAAGAAGTGTTGTTATATATTTCTTGGCGGTAATAAGGTAGAATATTAAACTGCCTCAAGTCTGCTCAAAAACACTTTTTTTAGGTTGTCAGAATAGTATCCGGTTGCTTTTTACTGTTTAAAATTTAGAAAAAGAAATACACAGTGCGCATCTATTTTGAAATCCAACGTGGCAGATCTTATGTAGAAATCGATGGCATAAATTGCATTTTTCGCATTCATCGGTGCAAATTAATCCACATTTTAGACATTTCTTTTTCATGTCGTCCGAATAGAATAATATCAACTTTTTCAATTCTTTTCTGTATGTGTTCATGTCTTTAGGAGCATTTAGTGGTTTATTCGTAACATATTGATTTAAAAAATATGCTACGAATACACCACAGTTATATGTGTCATTTTCAAATATATGAAATATTTGACTGGAGCTCCACTCTCTTTTAATGTTCAGGTCAACTTGCTTTTCTTTTGTGTATTGTGTCAAGAACTGGTACATTACATTTTTGAACTGCTCCGTACTTCGTTGATTCTCTCCTCGAGGATCTATATAGATGGTCGTTAAAGAACCAAAGTCAACAATACCTAGACACCAGTGGTTTCTGTCCCTAGATATTGGTAAAACTAAAATACTATCTGGTAAAATAGTTGGCATTGTATAAAAAAATTCTGGCTGTAATTGATCTGTCAAATATATCGCCGCATAGGCTTGGTCTACAGTAAGTAAAATATATCTGTTATGATCTGCAGCTTTAATGATGCAGTGTAAACAGCAATTTAACGCGAAATCTGTCAACCATTGTTTTCCGTTAATGCTGTCAAAATCATCATATTTTAGTTCTGACCAATATGCCGATTCAAATAACTAATAACATAATTATGGTATTCTTTACTTTTTACATAATAGTCGACATCAGCAACTAGGCCGTTATCAAATAAAGTGAGGAGCGATTTCTCCGGCTGACTGCTTAAATTGATTGATTCATGCTTCCACATATTCATTTGAATTTGGTCATTTGGATATTTCGGGCTAACAATTTCGGGCAATAAGAAAAACATATAAAATTGGTATATTGGGGTAGCAATTCTTTCTTGATAAAAAATATCGTCTCTGTAGATTCTTTGAACGTTGATACCTTCATATGTCCAAATCACAAAATCACACCACTGTCGTTTAGTAATATGTAAAATTCCTTGAATATGGAAATAACAATCATGCTCTTTCATGAGCTGGCCCTCTTTGTTTAAGTAAGTCAATATTTGCCGACGAATTGCTTCCATGGGATGAATATTTTTTATCTCAAGAGGGCATTTAATCTCAATAGCCCCCTTTCCGATTAGACCATGGGGAGAACATGCCATATAATGCATTATAATGCTGCAGATATATTTTACTTACTGTAGACCAAGCCTATACGGCGATATATTTGACAGATCAAATACAGCCACATTACAGCCAGAATTTTTTTATACAATGCCAACTATTTTACCAGATAGTATTTTAGTTTTACCAATATCTAGGGACAGAAACCACTGGTGTCTAGGTATTGTTGACTTTGGTTCTTTAACGACCACCTATATAGATCCTCGAGGAGATAATCAACGAAGTACAGAGCAGTTCAAAAATGTAATGTACCAGTTCTTGACACAATACACAAAAGAAAAGCAAGTTGACCTGAACATTAAAAGAGAGTGGAGCTCCAGTCAAATATCTCATATATTTCAAAATGACACATATAACTGTGGTGTATTCGTAGCATATTTTTTAAATCAATATGTTACGAGTAAACCACTAAATGCTCCTAAAGACATGAACACATACAGAAAAGAATTGAAAAAGTTGATATTATTCCATTCGGACGACATGAAAAAGAAATGTCTCAAATGTGGATTAATTTGCACCGATGAATGCGAAAAATGCAATTTATGCCATCGATTTCTACATAAGATCTGCCACGTTGGATTTCAAAATAGTATTGAAATCCAGCATCGCACTGTGTATTTCTTTTTCTAAATTTTAAACAGTAAAAAGCAACCGGATACTATTCTGACAACCTAAAAATGTGTTTTTGAGCAGACTTTAGGCAGTTTAATATTCTACCTTATTACGGCCAAGAAATATATAACAACACTTCTTCTATTTAAGTAACATCACTGAAAGCGATTGGAAACGAAAAGTTTAATAGACATCCTCAAAAAATATTTAGGATACTTACTGGCTGTTTAGTAACGCCCTAAAATTAATAACAATGTTCCTTTCTACTTAACTAAGGGCATATAAATAATATCTTTATCTAGAAAAATTTACGACACGTTCAATAAATATTTTCGATATTTAAGGGAGGTTATAAGTAACGCCCGCAAACAAATAACAACGCTTATTTCCTTTTGAATAGGACCACATGAAACTGCCGACATCGAAAAATTTCACTGACATCCACCTTCTAAGGTAATTTCGAATATTTAGGGGTAGTTTCCTCCCTTATTAATACCCGGAAAAATATGCCAACACTTATTTCTACTTCAGTAACACTATTCAAAGCAGTTGGCATCGAAAAATTCAACTGACATGTTCAATCAACATTTTCGATACTTAAGGGTGGTTTCTGCCCTTAGGAACGCCCGGAAATATATAACAACGCTTATTTCCTTTTGAGTAGCATCACATGAAACTGCTGACATTAACAAATTTAACTGACATCTGTTGGACTTCCTTCCAGGGCAATTTCGAATATTTAGGGGTAGTTTCCTCCCTTATTAATGCCCGGAAAAATATACCAACGCTTAATTCTCCTTCAGTAATACTATTCAAAGCAGTTGGCATCGAAAAATTCAACTGACATGTTCAATCAACATTTTCGATACTTCAGGGTGGTTTCAGCCCTTAGTAACGCCCGGAAATATATAACAACGCTTATTTTCTTTCGAATACCATCACATGAAACTACTGACATCAAGAAATTTAACTGACATCTGCTGAACTGCCTTCCAGGGCAATTTCGAATTTTTAGGGGTAGTTTCCTCCCTTATTATTGGCCGGAAAAATATACCAACACTTATTTCTGCTTCAGTAACACTATTCAAAGCGGTTGGCATTGAAAAATTCAACTGACATGTTCAATCAACATTTTCGATACTTAAGGGTGGTTTCAGCCCTTAGTAACGCCCGGAAATATATAACAACGCTTATTTCCTTTTGAATACCATCACATGAAACTGCCGGCATCGAAAAATTTAACTGACATCTGCTGGACTAGCTTCTAGGGCAATTTCGAATATTTAGGGTAGTTTCTTCCCTTATTAATGCCCGGAAAAATATACCAACACTTATTTCTACTTCAGTAACACTATTCAAAGCGGTTGGCATCGAAAAATTCAACTGACATATTCAATAAATATTTTCGATACTTAAGGGTGGTTTCAGCCCTTAGTAACGCCCGGAAATATATAACAACGCTTATTTCCTATTGAGTAACATCACATGAAACTGCTGGCATCGAAAAATTTAACTGACATCTGCTGGACTGCCTTCCATGGCAATTTAGAATATTTAGGGGTAGTTTCCTCCCTTATTGATACCCGGAAAAATATACCAACACATATTTCTACTTCAGTAACAGTATTTAAAGCGGTTGGCATCGAAAAATTCAACTGACATGTTCAATCAATATTTTCGATACTTAAGGGTGGTTTCCGCCCTTAGTAACGCCCGGAAATATATAACAACGCTTATTTCCTATTGAGTAGCATCACATGAAACTGCTGGCATCGAAAAATTTAACTGACATCTGCTGGACTGGATTCTAGGGCAATTTCGAATATTTAGGGGTAGTTTCCTCCCTTATTAATACCCGGAAAAATATACCAACACTTATTTCTACTTCAGTAACACTCTTCAGAGCGGTTGGCATCGAAAAATTCAACTGACATGTTCAATCAATTTTTTCGATACTTAAGGGTAGTTTCCGCCCTTAGTAACGCCCGGAAATATATAACAATGCTTATTTCCTATTGAGTAGCATCACATGAAACTGCTGGCATCGAAAAATTTAACTGACATCTGCTGGACTGCCTTCCATGGCAATTTAGAATATTTAGGGGTAGTTTACTCCCTTATTAATACCCGGAAAAATATACCAACACATATTTCTACTTCAGTAACAGTATTTAAAGCGGTTGGCATCGAAAAATTCAACTGACATGTTCAATCAATATTTTCGATACTTAAGGGTGGTTTCCGCCCTTAGTAACGCCCGGAAATATATAACAACGCTTATTTCCTATTGAGTAGCATCACATGAAACTGCTGGCATCGAAAAATTTAACTGACATCTGCTGGACTGGATTCTAGGGCAATTTCGAATATTTAGGGGTAGTTTCCTCCCTTATTAATACCCGGAAAAATATACCAACACTTATTTCTACTTCAGTAACACTCTTCAGAGCGGTTGGCATCGAAAAATTCAACTGACATGTTCAATCAATTTTTTCGATACTTAAGGGTAGTTTCCGCCCTTAGTAACGCCCGGAAATATATAACAACGCTTATTTCCTATTGAGTAGCATCACATGAAACTGCTGGCATCGAAAAATTTAACTGACATCTGCTGGACTGGATTCTAGGGCAATTTCGAATATTTAGGGGTAGTTTCCTCCCTTATTAATACCCGGAAAAATATACCAACACATATTTCTACTTCAGTAACAGTATTTAAAGCGGTTGGCATCGAAAAATTCAACTGACATGTTCAATCAATATTTTCGATACTTAAGGGTGGTTTCCGCCCTTAGTAACGCCCGGAAATATATAACAACGCTTATTTCCTATTGAGTAGCATCACATGAAACTGCTGGCATCGAAAAATTTAACTGACATCTGCTGGACTGGATTCTAGGGCAATTTCGAATATTTAGGGGTAGTTTCCTCCCTTATTAATACCCGGAAAAATATACCAACACTTATTTCTACTTTAGTAACACTCTTCAGAGCGGTTGGCATCGAAAAATTCAACTGACATGTTCAATCAATTTTTTCGATACTTAAGAGTAGTTTCCGCCCTTAGTAACGCCCGGAAATATATAACAATGCTTATTTCTTATTGAGTAGCATCACATGAAACTGCTGGCATCGAAAAATTTAACTGACATCTGCTGGACTGCCTTCCATGGCAATTTCGAATATTTAGGGGTAGTTTCCTCCCTTATTAATACCCGGAAAAATATACCAACACTTATTTCTACTTCAGTAACACTATTCAGAGCGGTTGGCATCGAAAAATTCAACTGACATGTTCAATCAATTTTTTCGATACTTAAGGGTAGTTTCCGCCCTTAGTAACGCCCGGAAATATATAACAACGCTTATTTCCTATTGAGTAGCATCACATGAAACTGCTTGCGTCGAAAAATTTAACTGACATCTGCTGGACTGCCTTCCATGGCAATTTCGAATATTTAGGGGTAGTTTCCTCCCTTATTAATACCCGGAAAAAATATACCAACACTTATTTCTACTTCAGTAACAGTATTCAAAGCGGTTGGCATCGAAAAATTCAACTGACATGTTCAATCAGTATTTTCGATACTTAAGGGTGGTTTCCGCCCTTAGTAACGCCCGGAAATATATAACAACGCTTATTTCCTTTTCAGTAGCATCACATGAAACTGCTGACGTTGAAAAATTTAACTGACATCTACTCCAGTATTCTCCAACTAATTTCTGGATATTTAGGGGTAGTTTCTACCCCTACTATTATACAAAAATATATAAAAACGCTTATACCTACTTTAAGTAAGATCGTTTGAAGTGATTGTCGTTGAAAAACTTTACGATTTGCAAAAATACTGATTATTAGAAAATATAAAAACCGTTGCTGGAAAAACCGTTGCTGTTTTCACACCGGTATTTTACTTTCTCTCCTCTAGCTTAAAAGTGGTATCCACCATTACTTACTTACCTATATAGTGGTAAATCCAAAAAAGGTTGGAGATACCACATTTAAGTTAAGTAAGGTTATTTGTCATTTGTAGTATTTACAAGACATGCAGAGGCACAAATAATACGAGTAGTAATTAATAAGTTCATCTTCAGTTAGTGGTTACGAAATGTTTTGTAAGTTTTAGTTTAATAAAAGAGAATTTGACTATACTAGGTAGAAAGTAATAAATATACTAAACTGATGTTAGTTTAGCTGTTATTATTATTCAGTAAATAGAGATATATCTAATTCAGATCAACTTAATATTGTTTAACACTGACATAGTTTTCCACCGGACACCAAAACACTATACTGCACTCGACGCGCGTTTCTCCAACCAAGTTGGCATCATCTGCAGATGATTAAAACTAAACCTATGCTAACATTGTATTCTATGTATACCTAAACTATTTCTAAGGTTCAGTGAACCCCCGCCACAGCTCAGTAAACCATCGGGAATGTTCAATGAACCATCGCGACTGATCAGTGAACCGCTGTGACAGATCAGTGAACCGTGATTTACTAACCAATAAAGCAGGCTATATGGGATTGGCCCTCTGTCACCATTCATACTATTTTTACATTTAGCAATTTCCAAACTCTCAAAAGCATCCAGCTGCCTGGAATTTGTTACCTTTCTAATCAGTCTTAAATTGCTACTATCTATTTTATGGTTGTTCTCAAATGCATGTTAGGCGACACTAGACTTATCTTTTCTACCATACTTGAGATGAGCCATACGCTCCTTGATTCTAGTTTGAATTGACCTTTTAGTTTGTCCAACATACTTTTGATCGCAGTCTTTACAGCTAATTTCTTAAATCCCCGACTTTTCCTTAGTTTCTATTTTATCTTTTGAATTGCCTAAAAGTTGTAGTTTATTTCCCGATGAATAAATCACTGACATACCTATATCTTTAAAAACCTTACCAAAACCATGGGTGAAACGAGGATTGTATCAAATAGATATGGATTTTGGATATAATCTTTCATTTTAAAAAGTCGAGGAATTTCGAAGTGTCTTTAAATTTATGTTTCCTAATTATTTTACCAATTAAACTTACAGAATATCCATTATAATGATAATAATAAAATGTCTCTACCCTTCATTCTAATCACAAGGATTACCCCGAAAGTCTGAGACTTGTGTGGGAGAGAGGGCGGCATATTATTATTTCGCGGGCCGCATTTGCGTCTCAGGAACGACTTACATTGGTAGGCCCTAACCACCATTCAGTGCTGGAATGAGGGAAACCTGGAAAACCTCATTAGTTAGGGGGACAGTCAAACATCAACTGATTTTAATCTCGCATTAGCGCCAAGTTGATATTCTTTCCATTCTATGCCATCGCTAGGATAGTTGCCAAGCCATCCCTGCGAATAAGCCTTGATCTACGAGTAAACAATTTAATTCAAAATTGTTTGGTGGAATGGGAATTAGAACCCACGACCTCTGGGTTGAGCGATTGAGACGCGAAGTCCTGAGCCACCGGCCCGATACTCGTAGCTATATCCCTAATCAATGCCTTTTCTTTTTAAAACTTTTCCTTGTTTAGAGGGAAGCTTAATAGGCGATGAATTAAAAAATTGAAACTCGCCATTTTGTGTTGAGGACAATGGTGAGAGTCCTTAGGGATATATCTTAAAGTACTGGTATCTTTTCTGTATCTGTCAAATTCTAACTTATTTTCACTAAGTATTTCTAATTATTAATTCATATAAGAATGGTAGTTGTCTAGAGTTTCGAAATTTCATATGTAAATTTAACTGATGCGAAACGACTATTCAATTTAGAAACAAAGTTGTCAATATCCGTGACTTATGTATCACACACTGCAAATATATTATCCACATATCTAAACCAAACCCTTGGGAAATACTAAAATTCTTCTTTTGCCTCCTTTTCGAATCTGTTCATGAAGAGATTGGCAATGAATGGTGACAAAGAGTTACCCATTGCTGTACCTACTCTCATGTTGTTCGAAGAAATTACCATTGAATCGAAAGCCAATTTTGTTTCATGCAAAGTTTAGTGAGTTGAAGATATTCATTTACTACATCTTGACTGAGATTGTTTAATTCGAGTAGATCCTTCAACTACAACAACTTTTAGGCAATCCAAAAGATAAAATAGAAACTAAGGAAAAGTAGGGGATTTATGAAATTAGCTGTAAAGACTGCGATCAAAAGTATGTTGGACAAACGAGAGGTCAATTTAAACTAGATTCAAGGAGCATATGGCTCATCTCAAGTATGGTAGAACAGACAAGTCTAGTGTTGCCCAACATGCGTTTGAGAACAAGTATAAAATAGATAGTAGCAATTTAAGACTAATTAGAATCATAACAAATTCCAGGCATCTGGATGCTTTTGAGAGTTTGGAAATTTTTAAATGTAAAAATAGTATGAATGGTGACAGAGGGTCAATCCCATATAGCTCACTTTATTGGTTAATAAATCACGGTTCACTGATACGTCGCGGCGGTTCACTGAGCATTCGCGATGGTTCACTGAGCTGTGGCGAGGGTTCACTGAACCGTAGAAATAGTTTAGGTATAAATAGGATACAATGTTAGCATAGGTTTAGTTTCAATCATCTCCAGATAATACCAATTTGGTTCGCGAATCGCGCGTCAAGTACAGGACAGTGTTTTGGTGTTATGTGGAAAACTATGTCAGTGATATCTTCAAGATTATATCATTTAGTAATCACCAATTGAACTACTTTTCAAAGAAATTTTAGTTATTCAATTATTAATTCATATTTTGTCTTTAATGGATTAAGGATACAATTTTGCTAATGGATGACATTTCATATGTAGGAAGACCAACAGTTTTTAAGAAAAATTATTAGGACTGATGAGGCAAAATTTACTAGAGAGATTAAATGTATGAGTTTTTAGGGATTAAATAAAATATATATTTTTGACTGCATATCAGTAAATAATCAGTTTTAAAATAGGTAATCCAAATTATAAACAAAATAGTCATTTTTGGATTGACGAAAATCCCCAAGTCATAAGAGAACGTAACTATCAGGAAAGATTTAGTGTTAATGTTTTCTGTTTGGTACTAAATGATCAAGTTAGACATTTTATTTATGAAAACACCTTAACATCCGCAGTATATTTAAATATTTTGCAAACAGTAACAGACAGTCAACAGGTGTTACTGTTTGCTCTGGAAATAGTGTGCAAAACTAATAGTTACAGTTGATAGTAAATAGTGAAATTTATATTGAGAGATGCAGGGAAGAATACTCTGTTAGAAAACATTAAGTTTGCCATTAGTAGGAGAAAAGTGGTGGTGAAATCTGTGAAAATAGTTAATTCAAGCTTATTGTTGGGACAGTAAAAACTTATCTGAAAATAGCAAAAAACGTATAAAAGTAAAACACAGGAAAAAAAAAAAAGATCAACAAATAAAAAAGCAGGCTGCTTTGTCTGACTGGACTGGATGTGCAGGGCAGGCATAGCCTATTCTAATAGTGAAAATGGTTTGTTATAAATCTAAAAAGAATTTATCAGCAGATGAACTTTCCAAAAAAATAAAGTGTGATTGTTGTTCTGCAATGTTTTGTCAAACTTGCTCTGGAATTGGCAGTACTGAAGTAAGAGTTATGCAGCTAGCGGGTAAAAGAGTATTAAAATATATTTGTGATAAGTGCAGTTCTACGCAAAAAGTGGATAATTTATGGGGTATGCAAACAAAATTGCTGGAAGAAATGTCTAAAGTATATGAAAAATTCTGTAAAAAAATCCAAGAAGTTGTCTCGGATGAAATAAAACAGTTGCAGAATTGTGTCGATTTAAAAAGCAATGTTTTGGAAGAGCTGAAGGAAATTAAAAACTGTCAGGATCATATAAAATGTTCAATTGAATTAAAAAATAAACACGAGGCGAAACCTGAACGAAAAAGTTATGCAGTTGCAGCTCGGGAAGTTGTAGTGATTAAACCAAAGAACCAACAGGAAAGTAGACAGACTAAAGAAGATATTCAGAAATGTATAAGTCCCCTTGATTTAGAAGTAGGAATTAAAATGTCAAGAAAATGTCAGAAATGTTAAAGAAGGAGGAATTGTTATTGAGTGCAGTTCAAGGGTAGAGGCAGAAAAGTTAAAAAATGAAGCCGAACAGAAAATGACTGAATATAATGTAAAAATACCCAATCTAAAAAATCCATGTATTAAAATTGTTGGTATTGAAGATACATTAACAGTAGAAGAGCTTAAGCAGATGATTTTAAAACAAAATGCTTTTTTGATTCACGACAAATTGGAATTGGAAGTTAAAGTAGTGAAAAAGATGAAGTCAGTTTTTATGTCAATTTTAGAATGTGATCCAGTAACATTCAAGAAAATTATGGAAAACAAAAAGTTAAGCATTGGATGGTGTTATTGCTCTGTATTTGAACATGTGAGAGTGATTCGCTGCTTTAGGTGTGGTGGTTTTGACCATATGGCTAAAAACTGTCAAGTGGAGGAGAAGTGTTTATCATGTACAGGTCCTCATAAAATTGAAGAGTGCAAGGATAATGAATATTTATGTAGAAACTGTGTAGATGCTAATAATAGTAATCCAGATTTAAATTTAAATTGTAAACATTACATTTATGACCAGTCCTGCCCTGTATTGCAACGAAAACAAAGCATAAAAAAACGATCCGTTAAGGAAGCGCAGTAGCAATCAGTAAATGAAATGTTTTTAATGAATTCACAAAGTTTAATGAAACATTATGATGAAATAAGATACTTTATTCAAACCAATAGCCCTATAGCAATGTGCTTAACTGAAACCCATGTCACTGGTGACATAGATGATTATGAAATTGGTATAAATGGATATAATATTGAAAGGGTAAATTCTGAGAGTAGGCATACAGGAGGGGTGGTTTTTTACGTTCGATCTGATATTCAATATAGCATTTGTTCACGTCATATAATTTATATGAATGTGGTTCTTGGTAATTAAATTTAAAATTAATAATGAATTTATCACTGTGGCTGGGGTATATCATTCTCCAAGTCAGTCAGATATTATTTTTTTCGAATTTATAGAAAATTGGTTAGAGAATAATTTATTTAACATGGGTCATAGTTTTTTAATGATTGGGGATTTTAATATTAATTGGAAACTGAATTCAACCTATCCAGCTAAACTAAAAATGATTGCTTAGGATTTTGGATTAAAGCAGTTAGTAGATACTGACACGCATATATATGAGGGTGGTGCTTCTACGATTGATTTAGTTTTTTCAAATGATGTATCTACTGAAATATTTGTATTGGATGAACTCAACATTTGTAATCATAGTTGCATTAAAATCAATTTATGGAAAAAATAACCAGAAAAAACAATATTTATTAGAAGTAAGTTAAAAGATGTAAAGCAATTTCATGGTGATATTGCCAGTTATTCGAATACTTTTAAATATCATACTGAAGACTTAAATCTAAAATTTAACTCGTTTACTAGGGGAATTACAGATATTATTGATACATATATGCCAAAAAAAGAAATTGTGCTTCATCGAAAATATAATGGGTGGTTTAGTGATACAGTGGTGGATGCAATTAAAAGAAGGGATGAGTCTTATAAACAATATAAATTAATAAATAATCAAAACGAGTGGGAAATTTATAAAAAAAAACAGAAATGAGGTGGTTAACGTAATACGAACGGAAAAATGTAGATACTACCAAGAAAAAGTAGATTATTGTGCTGGCAATTCAAAAGAGATGTGGAAAACTTTAAAACATATAACTGGGCAAAAAAATAGGGTTAATATTATGGTAATCAATTTTAGTGGTGAGTTAGTGGATGATTTGATTGATATTGTGGGAAAATTTAATGAATTTTTCATCAATAGTGTTGAAGCGATTATTCAGGGTATACCCATTAATCATAGGGAATTTCCTCTTTGTAACAGTAATAGCAGTTTCTGTGATTTTAAACTGTTAGACAAATGCAAGCTGAAAGAGATTATTTGGTCAATGGCTAACAAAAGTAGTCCTGACGATATTAGTATGGGTATCTATAAAGAGTGTTTTGATGTATTGGGTGACCTATTACTTAACATAATAAATTGTTCATTGTTAACTAGTCAAGTTCCGGATGCTTTGAAGGTATCTACAATTATTCTATTACGGAAAGTTGCTAAAACTATTAAAGCCGAATAATTCAGACCAATTAATATGTTACCTGCATTTGAGAAAATATTAGAGAAAGTTGTTTACTTACAAATATTAGAATACATTTCAGATAACCGGTTAATATGTGACTTTCAATCTGGATTCAGGGATAATCATAGCTGTGAAAGTGCCCTACAATATGTTATAAATGATTGGAAAGAAGCCCTTGATGAAGGGAGAGTAACAACTGTGATTTTTTTGGACTTAAAACGGGCTTTCGAAACTATTGATAGAAGTAAGCTACTTCAAAAGCTGGAAGCATTAGGTTTTAAGGGGAGGGTTTTAAACTGGTTGAAGGATTATATGAACAATAGAAGACAAAAAGTTAAGTATGAAGAATATGTGTCTGGAAAGTTAAATATTAACATCGGAATACCACAGGGTAGTATACTAGGACCCTTGTTATTCATTTTATATATAAATGATATATCGATGATTTTGGAGAATGCTCAATACCATTTATTTGCAGACGATACAGTGATATATTTATCGGATACATGCATACTGAGTCTTGTTAAATTAAACGAATTATTAGAAACGGTAAATGAGTGGATGCAAGTAAATAAATTAAAACTGAATGTTTGTAAAACAAAGGGCATGATTATTGGTAAGAAATCATATAGAGATATATTTTTCACAAATCAACTGGAATTTAAAATAGGTATGGAAACTGTAGAAGTAGTTCACGAAATTAAATATCTAGGAGTTATAATTGACGCAGGTTTAAAATTTAATAAACAAATTGATTATGCATGCAAAAAAATAGCTAAAAAAATTGGAGTTCTCAGAAGGGTTAGTTGGTTTTTAACTATAAAATCTCGTAAACTTGTTTACAATACTATAATATTGTCTCATTTTTGTTATTGTAGCACTGTTTTATATTTAGCTAGCCAAGGGGGTATTGGTCGTTTACAGAAATTTCAGAATCGGGCAATGCGAATAATACTGGGTAGCAATAGATACACAGGGATTGGGGACATTTGGCTGTTTTGGGTTGGATAAATGTACAAAGGTTTCTGGAATTCAATGTGTTGGTTTTTATTCACAAAATTAAATTAGGGAAAGAACCTAAGTATTTACAAAATTTGTTGGAAACATTTCAAAACGTGCATGATTACAATACGAGAGGGAGACAAGATTTCATTTTGCATAGGAATCAAACAAGTGCAGGGCATAACTCAATTTTCTGTAGGGGAATTAAGAAATATAATAGTCTTAGTGAAGAATTTAAGTTAATTCAAAATATAAGTACATTTAAGAGAATGTTGAAAGGAACTTATGCAGGATTTTTTGTATAGTCGTTGTAGAACATTAGGTGCTCTTTTTGTTGTATATTAAGGGTATGTACTAAATGTGTTTGAATGGATTATTTCTATATTGTAACTGTAAAGGAATAGCAATGTGCTAAATAAATTAAATTAAATTAAATTAAATATACGTATTATTATACGTAGACGTATTATTAAATAATTTATTAAAACAGTCTTATGAGCATAAAACCAGATACAGTGTAGCTGGGGATAATCAGTAATCAAATAATAATTCTATCACTTAAATCTAGTTGTATCATACTACTATCCTCATAAATGCAATTATATATATCGAGGGAAATCATACAAACCTGAAGCACAAATACGTATCTGTACACATCATCCTGAAGCAGCGTAAAGAACCTGAAGCGTATATTTGCTTCAGGATAGTCATGTCTTGATATTTTGATGTACGAGAGAGAGATAGTTGATCTTATTTCTTTATGGTTAAGGGTCAGGGTCCATTGTTGTTTGATGCTGATTTTTATTGCAAAGCAACGTATCATATTCCAGACACAACCTGATGAGTGCTTCAGGTCCGTCTTTATAATGCAAGAATTGTCCTTAAGCCAGGGTGGTGCTGTTTATTCTACATTGTGTAGGCTCTTTGAAAGAAATTGATCTTCCTTAAGATTGTAATTTACAAAGTTGGTACCTACCTAGACAATAATTCTTCGGGTTTGATAATATCAGTTAAATAAATTATTTGTAATGCAGAATATCGTCTAAACCCTAACCATAACCTCAAAACTATAACGATTGTCTCCAGGTTATTTCATAATATACCTGTGCTTGAACTTTGTCAATAAATAACAAATATCTAAAATAGTAAAATAAAGTGGATACTAGAAGCAGATGATTCTTTATGAAACATCGTGAAAATAATTGTTTTGAAAAAAACATAGATCTCATTTAGATGTTTCAAGAAATATATAGAAAACACTCTAAAATGTTTCCAAGTGCGTATTAGTTATTTATCTGTTTACGAGTACCTACCCCGATTGATCCTACCATATGGTAAAGCCCGAGTTTTTAGTACCTTTTCTATGAAGGGCGAAAGTGTAAAATCTGTCTGATCATTCATAGTACAAGGCTTTATAATTAAAGATTTTTTAATTTCTAATTGCTCTAATAGATCTAAGTGCTTTCCTTTCTTTTCATGATGCAGTACCTTTACATTTTTAAAATCTATAAAATGATTGTTTTCTATACAATTTTTTTGCGTTATTTAGTATGGATTTTTATGTTCTTTTACTCTAGTTTCAATACTTCTACCGGTTTGACCCACATACACGGCATTACAATCCACACAGTTAATTTGGTATACTCCCGATTGTTTTAATTTATTAACCCTTTCTTTGTTGTTTATCAAAATCCTCCCAATATTACACTTGTTGACACTAATCGTTTTACACCCGTTTCATTCTAATCTGCGAGCTATTTTTTCACTATAACCTGGGACATGATTAATATAACTATAGGTGTCTTCTTTTTCCCGAATATTGCGTTTTTTTCAAAATAATTATTAAAATAGTTAATCTGTGCCCCTAATACTTAGTAGGCACTTTTGTATTATAAATAAAATAAAATTTCACACATGAATTGCTGTATAGTTTGGTTTTAATTGTTACATTGCATAATTAAGTAATAAAAAAAATATAAAATTCATTTTCTTAGAAATCTGACTTTTTAACAAGCGGCTATGATTTTTCAGCTTAAAAACCAAATTTTTTTCCTTACCTTTTTACCTTTTAGTAGAAGTAAGTCAAAAAGTAATCCTTTTTAGAATATTTTTAGAATATTTCATTTTTCTCAGCTGTTTACCAGCAAAACTCATTTCTCCAGTTAAATCGATCACCCTGTACTACACTACATTCGATCCGAAGAATTTTTTATCATATGTTCATATGAATTTTTTTATAAATTATACAGTGTTATTCAGAACTTATCCATAATAAAATTTGGGGATGTTCAACATACCTGTACAAATGTGGTAGTGCAAAAAAAATTTTTTTGGGGGTTCTGAAAACTATTTAAAAATTTTTAATTGCACACCGCTGTATACTGGTCCACTGTAATGGAGTGACTTTGGGACTGACAATACAAACTGGCTAGCACGAAAAAAACTTCGGAAGTTCTGATAGTATACCGACACCTGATGCAAAAAAGATTTGCAGCATTTTTACTTTAAAATAAACTTAAAGATAGATAGATGTGACCAAAGTGACGTGTCTTTAAAATGAATAAAATTTTGTTACACTAATTTTGAAGAATTGCGCTACTTGATTACTAGGTATTAGAAACATGAAATTTATAAAAAATTTGCACATACCTTGTTACAAAAGTTGTTCGAAATTTTGTCCCTCGACTTCTACACACTTTTGGGCACGCCTTATCCAATTTTGCCGCACTAAAGCGAATGTTCCTCCTGGTTGCTGATCTTGTAAATGCAAATTATTAAGTAAATTGGGTATTTTCAGCATTTTGCAGCAACAATCACTTACAAAACCTAACTCGTAATTGATAATCCACTTGTCCAACTTCGCCATAAATAAGAATCATGTCCATTAACTCAGTCCATTACTCCATGTCCATTACTGTACTCATGAGTCATTTTGAAAATTTTACAGTTTAACACTCCTATGATAAATAAAACACCCGCACTGTGAGAGCGACACACATAGACTGATGACTGATAGACAATAGAGATATTATCCCCACTACAACTCTATTCGCTCGGTCTTAACCAGGCGTTTCAGGTACAAAAAACTTGTTTACTGTTTTTTGTTGGAATGTGGTATATCAGATGTCGTTGAAGTACAGTTGCCCATCTACGTAGTCATTTATAATGGTATAACTTTAAACATTGTTTACGGGAAATCCTAAGACTTTTATTATAAATTTTTTTGGTGATATCAATTTCTTATTTAAGGATGCACATATCCTCAAAGTTTTAGAGATAAGTTCTGAATAAGTCTGTATACACTTCATAATTATTCATATTCAATCAATTCATAAATTGCGTACAATTTATTGTTTTATCTATGTATATTGTTTTTTTTTAATACCTATGACATGTATTTGCAGGGGAGGTTGAAATAAGCCCAAAATAGTATATGTAATATATTAAGTTTGTATATTTTATAGTCTAGGAATGTATCGATTTCTTTCTGCATCTTTCTTATGCTTGCCAGCAATATTTTGTTTCAACTTTAGCCTCATCCGTATGTGAAATAAATTAAAATAATTAAATAGTCAGTCTGTACTGAAAATTCAACAAGCGCGTTTTATTTCATCAGGATGAGGCAGCTAGCAACCCGCCGATCACCACCCGTTTAAATATGTCTACATTTTATTATAAAGAAATAGTAATACCTATATCTAAAAATTAGGTAGGTATATTAGGGTATGATTGTTACATTGATGATAACGTCAAATATAAAATATGAGTTCGGAAATAATTAAAATTACATCCACTTGGCAAAGTTATTATTTTAATGGCTGTTTTCTACTTTCTATTTCCGTTGGTAACAAAATATGAAATCATCTGGTACTGTGCTTAAAACTGCAAATAAGTTAGCGGAATAACAGCATTAAGTACGGCAACATTGTTGTGTTTCAGGAACAACCGTACAGCTACCTATTATTGTATATTTAGCTTCAGGATGATACCAAAAATATGCACGCTTCAGGATAGTGCAGCTTATGTGTATATACATTAAATTTTATTTTTTAAAATATCACTATATATCTTACAGATTCGGTTATACCATAACAAATATATACCCGAATATGTCATCACTTTTCCTGTATCTAATCTATAAACCGATGCTTCAGGATGGTATGGATTATGGTATTGCTTCGCATTTGTTAGAAGGATGTATACTGTATATACAGGGTGTGTCATTAGTGGGCAATTGTTCGATTACTTACAAACGGTACATTATATCAAAAAACTTTTTATATGAAAGTTTTTTGTCAGCGGTGTTCAGTACCGAAAAGTAATTTGACAAATGTCAATGTCAAATTACTTTTCGGTACTGTACAACTGTACCATCTCTTTTTTATATAGTTGCTATGGCGATCTCAAACAGTCCCGAAATGGCCCTCTTTTTATACAAAATAATTTAATGTTAGTGTGTTATTCCTATGGTTGGAAAACAAATGCATATTGTAAAAATATTTTCAATTACACAGGGTGTTCCAAAAAGTCGGGACAAGGTGGAAGTTGGTTATTTCAAATGCGACACCCTATATATTATTATATTTTCGAAATCTAGGGATCACTAAGAACGTATTTGTATTAAGGTTCCCTATAGCTATCTCTTTTCGTTTTCGAGGTATTTAACAGTTAATGGAAAAAAAACCTCGTAACACTGCATTGGAAAATAAATAAAATTTCCTCTATGGCACAATGTGAAAAGGAAAAAAATGTAGTGTCAGTTAGCACAAGGTATACCTTAAATATTGCACTTGAAATTATTTGGCCATTTGATACAGGGTGATTTTTATCGTGATTTATATTTCATAATGTTAAATTGTCTAAATCTCATTTTTTTTAAATGGAACACCTTGAATTTTTTTATGGCATTAGATGTAGAATTTAATTACCTTTCAAATGGTATTAGGATGTCCTATACGAAAAGTTGACCGGTTTCGAGATATTCACGATTTTTTGAAAATTTAGCTTCCATAACTGATAATTACAAATTTTAGTCAAGTAAGTTATAAAAACAATTTATTTTGTTGTGGAAATTATTTAACTGTCAAATAAATATTCGATTTTGTGTAATCTGTACATTTTATATGCAAGATGCACCATTCCAAAATGCTCTCAAAAGCACCATGAATTCTGTTCATCATGTTTTCTCGTATGGTTGAAGGTGTGCGGTAAACTAAACTTTTTGTTTATCATAAAAAAAATCTAATTTTCTAAGGTCCGGGTACCGAGGAGATGATGAGATGGGTCCACCCTTCGTATCCACCTATTAGTGTAGGTACTCCCTATTTAAAAATCTCCTTACTGAACCGCTGTAATGTGTAGGGCAACCGTCATGTTGCAATCGCATCCCTGCTAAAATGTTCAGAGGAATATCTTCAAGATAATTTAAAAGTTGATTTTCCAAAAAATACAAATAAAATTCTCCAGTGACAGTCGCTTTAAAAAAATATGGTTAAAAGATATGCTGCATGTCTACCGTCCTAAATACCGTCAATTACATCAAAGTTTATAGTTGTTTCATTATTAGTCAATTCATTATTAGCTTTTGTTTATTTATCGTACATAAAAATGAAACCTCAAAAATATTATTCAATATCTAGAATTAACAAAAGTCGAAACAAAAATACTAATGATGGATTTTTCTTAGACAAAATGTTTAAATCTGGTTCCTTTTATGGTGGCATTCTATCAAGTTACAAAAATGCTTCCAAAAAATTGAAAAAAAATCCAAGTCCGTTCTTAAAAAAAATTAAGTTGATGTTGGTTTCCAGGAAACGAAGCGTTTTGCGGAAAATTCGCTAACATCGTTCGATAAAGGGCAAAAGTTGCTACAAAAAGGGGCTCTTTATTTTTGAATACCTCATCAAATAGGCCCGCAAAACAATAAAAATGAAAATCAAACTTTTCGGTTTTTTCAAAATATTTCAAAAACTAATCAAGTTAGCCTTGATTTCTTTTCACCATTATGTTGCCCCCCTGAATACTTAACTTTGCCTCCATTTAACCGACTTCTCATCTCTTACCATTTCCGAGATTCCCATGTATTGCATCGAATTTGTAGAACCCTGTATATATATATATATATATATATATATATATATGCATTGGATGGAGTGTAGCCTAGGTATTGAAAAAGTTAAAAAAAAACAGTCTTCGAATTATCGAATTTTTAAAAAGCTTTCGCGTTTATCAGAGTGACGTATTACCAATATAGAAAGTGCAGCGTTCGACACCAGCGAGCTGCGTGAAGAGTAGTGGTCATATATGGTGTTATCATTTACGTCGTCTCCGATGGTTGCAAGGATTGCGAAATCTGCATTATTTTTAATAAATATATAAAAAAAATGTAAATGTAAACAGTATTTTATAGCTCTCTAATTTTGAATTATTAAGATATGCTGTTCACATTTTTTGAACTAGTAATAAAGCCATACAAAAAAATTATTTTTCCAAAAAGGAGGGTGCAAGTTTTTGAAAGCTTCTAAATTAATTAAAACATTCCTAGGACGTACATGAAATTTTCATACAATGTAAATACTCATAAATCTTAGGTATTCATGCAAAATATTTTGCCTCTAAATGTTTCATTTTTAAAAAACTTACTTGAAATTTTCACTATATTGTTTTTCTAATGATATTCTTGTATTAGTAATCAAACATTAATGATTGTCATATGTTAACTCATTTTGGTAATTTGTAGGATCTAGAAGTTCATAACAAAACTGAATTATTTTTACTTGTTCCACCTATTTTTTAGGTTTACCAGGGAAACTTATATTATCATTTTTTAGGCTATCGCAATACGTTGATGCTTTGGCTCATGTTTTAAGTACTGGCCAAGGTGTCGTACTTGATCGCAGTGTCTACTCTGATTTTGTATTTACTGAGGCTATGTTTAGTCAAGGATATATTTCCCCTTTAGGTAAAATAAAATTAATAAACAGCATATGATTATCTAAACATATTTATTTTTATCTTTCCAGCACGTAAGAAATATTACGAGTTTCGTGACTGTACAAAAGATGAACTCTTGAGACCTCACTTAATTATCTATTTGGATATCCCTGTACCTAAAGTAATGGAGAATATAAAAAAACGTGCTATCAGTTATGAAAAGGATTCCCCAGTTTTAAATGCACAATATTTAGGAGAAATGGAGAAACAGTATAAGCAGAGCTACTTGAAAGAAATAAGGTATAAAACTAGAAAAATACTTACATAAGTTTAATTTTGTTTTGGTACTTACAATTTTGAGGTTGTAGCAGTTCCAATCATACCGGGAATATCTCTGCTTTGTTATGTTCAATGGAATGATACACTTTTTATTACATTTTTGTTTTCTATTCATTGATTTAATGGGAGTTTCATAAGGATTCTCTATTCCTAAACGTTGCCTTTTCCAGGATATTTTTATTTTTATGGAAAAAAAATTTTAGTACCGGTTTGCACTCCTCTATTTGAAATTTGCTATCTTCAGTGAAATTAAAGTAATAATATCTGTAACTTATTTGTGGTGCATTTTGATGATTCATAGTTTGTTTCTTTTGGGATTACACCACATTGTAATTATTTACCGTTATTTTACTGGTGGTGTAATCCCAAAAGAAACAAACTATGAATCATTAAAGTAATAGTATATAACACTTACTAGGATATGGCTGGCGCGTTATAGTCGAGCCTGTCACCTTCTGGAGCCAATAAAAATAGTTACCTTGCGTGTATTGTTACAAATTTTATTTGTTATTCATTTGTAAATATATCAGATAGATATTCAAATTTCGATTACAAAAAAATCCTCAATAATTTGTCATAAGCTTTGGAAGCGCTACCATGACTACGTATGTTGTTTATTTCATTGTTTATTTATTTTGGTGAAAATTTCACACCGCCATATTTTAACCAATCAGAGGCTTGTTTTTTGTTCAGTTACCATGGCAACCCAAAAAATTTCCGGAAATTTTTAACGTGTCAAATTAATAAGTGGAAATTTTTCTGTCATTTAAAATGTCAAAATAAAGACGCGGGACTTGAATGAATCAATACATTTCCTATGCTCGAATTTAAGTAATATTCTCAAAATTAAATTATGTTTCACCAATATTAGTAGATTAAAGAAAAATATAATATGTTTTTAAGTTATTTATAAAAAGTTCATGTAACTAAACTTGGAAAATTGTATGTTATTTCACCAAGAGATTTAGCATTTTATTAAACATATAAACTTTGAAGTAGGTACTTCAGAATAATTATCAGAAATAAATGATGTTCCACCAATATTAGTAGATCAAAGTTAATAAGAAACAAAAGTATAATAATAATATGTTAGTTATTTGTAAAATATGTATGTAACTAATGTTAGAAGATGACATTTTGTTTCACTAAGAAAACTCACATTTTATTAAGCATAATATTTGCAATCGAAGTACTTCAGAATAATTATTAGAAATAAATTATGTTTCCTTTCCAAAGCGGAACATTTTCAAAAACACAATCTAATAAATCACCAAATTGCACAAACACAATGACACAATGACAAGTGGTGGAAGTTGACTAAGGTACCGTACTTGACAGTCGTAAAAAATATTTGTTATTGCTCATGGCTCACTATGAGGAATGAATGTTTGTCATTCGTAATTGAAATGTTCAATTTTGGCATAATATTTATAAAGTAATGGTGTGAAATTTTCTTACCGAATATCCCACGAGCTTAAATTAAAAACCGGAAATTTTTCCTCGTTCATGAATATTTTAAGAAAATTATCCCTCGCCTGCGGCTCGGGATAATTTTCAAAATATTCATGTCCTCGAAAAAATTTCCGGAAATAATTTAAGCACTAGGGATATTATAAGTGAAAATTTTGTGCCAGAAGCAATTATTAGGGAAGCCACCAGCATAGCTTCAAGATTATTGCTAGAAAAATCATCTGAAAGCTATGAGTGTGAATATAGCGACTTCAAAAGCTGGCAGAAAAAAATGGTGTAATTTGGGTAACAGAAGATGTTCTCATTCTGTTGGTTTACTTGAATCAATTATCTGTTAGATTCAGTTCACATATATTATGGTCAAAATGGTCTATGCTAAAAAGTTGTTTAGAAATCAAGGAAAATGTTCAGGTTCACAGGTTTGTTTTTTATTTAAAATTATATGTAAAAATGTGACGTTTAGTTGATATTTGTAGATTTCAAAAGATAATTGAATTTCTTAAATGAAATAATGAGCGTTATATTCCAAAAAGGCCAAGGTTTTAACTAAAGAAGAGGTTGAACGATTTCTGTTGGACGTTCATGATTACCATTGGTTACTTACGAAAATTGTACAAATAAAACACAATAATTGTCTAATGTAAATGATGCTACTAACTCGTAAAACTGACAGTTAACTTGTAAAAATTTTACCGGTTAGAAGCTTGTAAAAGTAAACTTTCTTAATTCATACGATGTTTTGATAAATTGACGTTTACAAAAGAATAACAAATAAAAGTGATAACTTTTACAAGCTGGTTATTAAAATTATTACGCTATCCAGGCATAGGTACAGGGTCATTGGTTATATTTTAGCCACCCACCTAGAGGGCCTCCCTTTAATCTGAGGAAAAAAAGTTAAATACTAAACATGAAGAAAATCAAGTGTAGTTTATTCCAGAATGTAATAAACTAATTCGGAATGGGAAAACCAAAATATTTAACAATGCATATGACAGATATCTGTTGTTTGTTTTCGTGGCTAAGTAGGAATAGTAAACATGTGTCGCTCAGATCAATTCAATTATTACAAAATTATGGTAGGTATATCTTTAACCATTATTTATGAAAAAACTGTTAACTTTAGACATAGGGTATGGTATATGAAAAAGTCGTAGAATTTTGTGTTGAATCAGAAAACTTAATAATATACAGGGTATCCCATTTAAGAAAATGGCAGTTTGGCACGTCTCGTGTTTTCGAAACACCTTGTATAAAGATTTTACATTCTAGAATAAACTACACATGATTTTCTACAACTTTTGTATTTAACTTTTTTTCCTCAGATTAAAGGAATAACCTCTAGGAGGGTGTCTAAAATATAACCCTGTACATTGAAAGTATTGATAAGTATTTTTATTCTAAATGGAACCCCCTATATATTCTACCTCCTATACACCATTTACATGGTATGGTCTCATGTAAAATTTTATTCTCTATCGATTAGTATTAGGCTTCTCTATACCTGCTTCTTTTAGTTTTTTCAATGATTATCAGGAAAGCTTATGTTTACTATAAATTTTAGGCCATCACAATTAGGCGTTCTAGAACACGTGTCAAAAAGTGGCTTCTTTGGGTCAAACAAAGTACACTGTGTGATTTTTTTAAAGAGTACCACATATTCAGAAGAAGAAGATCTAAAACGATTTCTTATCTTCAAATAACATCAAAGACGATGAATCTTTTGCTAGAATTCAGAAATATTGATTGGAATCAGTTTTATGGTTACTTTTCATTTATTTAAAAAAAAAAAAAGAAAATATAACAAAATATGCATATAAAAAGCACTTTCATGTATTTATAAGATATACCCTACCTCCTACAATTAAAGTGTATGTTTGTAAATAAAATTGGTGGCACTTTTATTCTTTCTAACACAAATTTACACGTTTTGTTTGATCCAAGGCATCCATTTTTGACAGGTTATTGGAATACTTTGACTTATGTTTCAAGTACTGGCCAAGGTGTCATACCTGATCATGGCGGCTACTCTGAATTTGTGATCACTCGGGCCATATTTAATCAAGAATATATTTCCCATTTAAGGCATTAATAAAAATATATTATCATCTAAAGACATTTCTTTATTGTTATTTTTCTAGCACGTAAGAAATATCATGAGTTTGATAACTTAACAATATGTCATATGGCCGCTGGTGCATAGGTTGCTGCAGAACTGCCAAAAATTTCTTATTTCTTATTTATTATTTATTATTATTATTATTTTATTATTTATTATTATTTTTTATTATTATTTATTTATATTTAATTGTTTATACATTTAATATATTATTTTTATAATAAGAATATATTATTTTACTATCACTATCTTGAATTAGCGGCATGAAGCAAATGCCTCCGACCGACAATTACAACTTACCCAATACAATAGACTAGACGAATTCTTTAATCACAGTCGTAGAATCCTTTACATTATGTTTTAACTTATTTGTGGTGCGTTTTCATGAATCATAGTTTCTTTTGGGATTACACCAACTGTAAAATAACAAAAAACTACTGATAAAATTTAGTTAATTTATCAAATATTATTTTATTACATATTATACAATGGTTTTTTTGGGGAAAACTTTGATACTGCACTTTGAATATTTAATGTTTGTGTGTAAAATTGTTTGGTATAAATTTATTATTTATATTGACAATATTTATAAGTTGATTCCTAGTTTGCAAAATTTGTAACAATGTTTATCATAAAAGTGATTTTAACCGAAAAAAAAAATGGGAAATACTTATCTGGATCCCTAGTGATATGTGAAGAACATAACTTAACCTCAAAAGCATAACCGCTTAAATTTATTAATTTCACGCATAAATTTAGTGAAGAAAATAGTTCAAAAATAAGAAAAGCAACCACCTCGGAACACGAGCTTACTTTGGAAGAAAACCAAGTATATATGTATATGTTTCGAAAATACAAGATTTACTAAGGAAATTGAAAACTTGAAATTGTTAAATAATCAGTTAGACGACAAATATAATGCTACAAAAGAACTAAATATTGAATAAAAAAATAATTTGTTATTAAAAGAAAAAGTGCAGTCACCTCCATATACTTACGAACTCACAAATAATATGTGCACAAACTTTGAAGACAGAAATTGTAAGTAAAAACATAATTACACCGAATATTATTATTAAGCTGAAAGAAGGTAAAAACATCAATCAAGCTAGGGATAAAACATAAAACCAAAGAATTCTTATAAAAAGAAAATCAAAGTGCCAATTAATAAACCGTTTATATCCAAAAACAAAATATTCAGTAAATGTAAATTGTAAAAATATTAATGATGTTGATAAAATAGTAGAAGTGTTTAAAAAGTTTCCCAAAATAGTTGGATTAGAAAAGAATATGAATTTGGAAAATCTTAGTGAAATTGAAAAAGATGTGAGAGATAGAAATCAGCTGAATCAAGTTTTTCAAGAAATAAATATGGTACATAAGTATCTTAGTTTGAAAACTGATAAGTGGACTATCATTGCTGGAATGTAAGCTGATGCTTATTCAATAATAATTATTATGTAAAAGGGAAAAATATATGTTGGCAGCAGTAGATTGAAGTATTCGATGACTAATCAGTGGTGGCTGGTGAGATTTGGATATGAGGGGGGGGGGGGCGCAGAAATAAAAAATGCGCCGCAGGCGATAATTTTGCATTTTTCAAGGTCAAACCCCTTCAAATTAAAAATTATAAATTTGCAGAGCAAAAATAATTGCTTGAAAAAGTAAGTTTCGTTAGACAAATATCCTCCTTTTTAATACGATTGACTGAAATCTCGACAAAAATTATTTAGAACAATATTTAAATAGGTAATTAATATTTAGATATCAAAAATTTACATATACGTTACCTTAAAAAAGCTGTAAACGAGAATTCAGGAAGCAGGAACATAACTATTTTTAGTTTTTAAATACCTATCCGTTAATTAAAAACGATATGGCACAATTACAAACTGAAAAGTATTTTATTCAAATCAGAGTTATCAAACGACACATTAAATTATTACGTGGTAAACAAACTTCATACAGTTATTTATACACGAGTACACTTACTTTCTAAAATTGAAATCAGCTCTACGGTCTTTCATAAAAATAAATTTTTCCGTAACTTTTTCATCGAAATTATTTATTGGGCAGGCAACGTACTTTATCTTCCAGTGGAAGATTGTAAAATTAGCTCTAATTATACTACTAAAAGTATTCATGTTAAGTAATATATAAAATTGTCTTCGTATAAATTAAATAAGTATTTTAATAATGTTAAAAATATGTAATGTGTTAAAAATATGTTATAATGTTTAATAACGTTCGCGTAGGGCCGCGAAATAATTGCGGCCAAATCTACATAATATAAGCATATGGAAACTATCTAACGAGTCTTATCGAAAAGGAGATCGGGTCGGTTGCCATAGTTACCTGGGTCGCGACTCAAGATGCGGCCACGAAGCTGCGATGCTTTGCTCACTGTGCAGTGTGCTGTGGTCATCCTGTAATGTGGACTGTGGGATTATGAGTACGATAGCTCAAGCGCTCGAGCCCTTCCTAATAATACTTTTGTACCACAATAAACATGTTTTAACATTTGCATTTAATTTACAATAATAGTAATAATAAAGATTTCTTTTCGTATTTTTGGAAAGGGGCGCGCGGCCATGCGGCCTTAAGGAGAAGCCGCCACTGTGACTGATGTAAATATATGCTTTAAATGTAAAGATTATGGGCACAGTGCCAAAAATTTGTTTCGCAGTATTACTGTAAAATATGTTCTAGTACTCATGAAGAGAAGAATTGTCCTGCTGAAAGTGATAAGTGTATAAATTGTGTAAAATATAATGCGAAAAGTAACGGTCAAAATACCAAAAGAAGAGCAAACCATTCTGCTGATAACAAAGAAGAGTGTGTAACATACAATATGATGCTACAAAGGATATCAGTGTATAAATGGCTAACAACCTACTGTTCACTTTAATTAACAAGGTTTTCCAGGCTTCCCTTAGTCTTGTACTAAATGGTAGTTAAAGTTATAACATCTTGTTCCTGGGTGCACTCGCGGCCCTCAAAATAATAATACGCCGCTCCCTCTTCCACACACGCCTCTGACTATTAGGGTGAAGTTATCCACAAATTTTCATCCACAAATGCTGACATGGGGGAAATTTTATCCGATATAGGCATATACATAGTACGGTTAACTATAAATGATCGCTACGCTAACCATCTTTCAGAGGATCTGTGCATGACCAGTGTAGGTATGATACTTGCCATGTGTCTTGTTTCAAAGAATTATTTTTTTATCCCACCACCAATTTTTTTATCACAGTTTAACAACCTATTTATATCGATATTTTCAAGGAAATATAAATGCCTGAGAAGCCGAGCTTCATAGGAAATTTAATTATTTTTCATTTTTGTGTATTGTCTTCGGTTTGTTAGTACCGCCAGTAGATCTTGTTTTTTCTTAAATGCCGACGTGTACCCCCACCAATTTTTTTCAGTCTAGTAACATATATATCAATATTCTCAAGCAAAAATTAGTGCGTGAGGAGCCGTCCTTCATAGGAAATAAAAATATTTTTCATTTTTGTGGATTGTCTTCGATTTGTTAGTACATCCAGTAGATCTGTTTTCTCTTAAACGCCTACGTGTACCCCCAGCAATTTTTTTTCACAGTTTAACAACTTATATATCAATGTTCTCAAGCAAAAATTAATGCATATGAGGAGCCGTCCTTCATAGGAAATTAAAATATTTTTCATTTGTGTGGATTGTCTTCTGTTTGTTAGTACATCAAGTAGGTCTTGTTTTTCTTAAACGCCTACGTGTACCCCCATCAATTTTTTTCACAGTCTAGTAACATATATATCAATGTTCAGCAAAAATTAATGCATGAGGACCTGTCCGTCATAGGAAATTAAATTATTTTTCAATTGTGTGGACTGTCTTCTGTTTGTTAGTACATCCAATAGATCTTGTTTTTTCTTAAATGCCGACGTGTACCCTCACCAATTTTTTTCACAGTTTAACAGCATATTTTTCAATAATCTCAAGCAAAAATTAATGTCTGAGGCGCCGCCCTTCATAGGAAATTAAATTATTGTTTGTGTAGATTGTCTTCGGTTTGTTAGTACATGCTTTACCTCTTTAATAAAGCGCTGCAGCGTTTTAATACAGCGCTGCAGCTATTTGAATAAAGCGCTGAAGCGCTGGGGTTCCCTGAATGCGCCCCATATTTCTCATAGTGTGCCTTGGGAATATAAAATTCAATGAAATGTAATATAAAGTGGATACTCGAAGTGGATGGTTCTTTATGAAACATCGTGAAAATAATTGTTTTGAAAAAACATTGATCTCATTTATATGTTCCAAGAAATATATACAAAACACTATATACTAGTATTTCGGCTTATTAGGCCTTTTTCAATAGAGTAACGTCTATTACTAATAGACTTTAGTAATAGACATTACTCTATTGAAAAAGGACTAATAAGCCGAAATACTAGTATATAGAGTGTTTTCTATATATTTCTTGGAACATCTAAATGAGAAATGTAATAGCTCGTGCTAATTGTCATCAGACATATGATATGGAAAACCCGGTATAAAAACTTTTAGCAATCTTAGTATGTCCTGCCATTTCAATATGCTTTTTTACTGTTGAATATCTATATCAATAAACTATTATATAATAAAAAATTAAATGACTTTGTACATTGTAGTAAACATGCTGAATTACTAGTTTATGATTGGTCAGATGAGGGAGATGTAGAAATTGTAGTTGAAGATATTGAACGAATTGACTTCGATAAATACGATCATCAAGATTCACATTTTAAAGATTGGGTATACCCACTTGAAGAAGAATGGGCCTGCTTGCGTCATAAGTAAGTTTCTATTGTCCAATGCTAACTGTATACATAAATACTTATTTTATTTATTGTATTATAGGTACGCTGATCAGAAAGATTTCATTCTTAATTATTGCAATATACCTTGTTATGAGGTTCCTGAGCTAATTGTTGATGCTATGGAAGCAGATAAATATCACAAAGTTATGGCAGAGGTATGTAAAATGTGCCCTTAATGATTATTGGAAAATGAAAATAATTTATTTTCACTATAATTAAAATGGCCTTATTTATACTATTTCGAAAGCAATTTGAGGAATTATAGGGGATAAAATGGATGATAAGATTGAACCATTTAAGTCCTCTTTTTTATCTTCTAATATTAATCTAATTAGTAGAGAAATTGTTAATTCGAACTTGAAGGCTGAAATGGCCTCATTATTTATTTATTTATTTATTTATTTATTTATTTATTTATTTATTTAATTCCTCCATACACTACAGCGAACCAACTAATACCTACATAACATAACTACTGTGACACTCTTTTTCCCTTCGCTATTCTGAGATGCCAAATTGTAACGCTCCCTTATTTTATTTTCGGTTTTAGTACCCTTAAATGGTCGGTCTGTCTATTTTTTTATCTCGAGCGCCATCAATCATTGGTTTTATGTAGTGATTGGTCCACACATTCTACTCACTGATGAGTAGAGGCTGGGTGGCTACAGTGAAGAAGGTGCAAAAATACACATGCTAGGGGTCAATGTTTCTCAAACCTAGGTAATAAAAGTCAGTTTAATATGAGTTACTACAAGATTTATTAAAATTGACAAGCAGCAAAATAAACAATAAGCAAAAATAGGCTAGCAGCAGAATATACAAATGACAATAAGCAACAAAATTATATATTCAATATAATAAACCCAGATTATAAGCAGTAATGCATTTTATTCAAGCATTAAATCGGCAGTGTCAAACTGAAGCTTTAATCACAGTCTGAGAAAAGAAGCAGTGCAAATATTAAACAAATGAAAAAAATAAATTAAACGGCTTTGTCTGGAAACGGAACAGCGTGATGGATAAAGGGATACAGAAGTCGAAGTCTTCCTGGAGGCATACGCACGTCACAGGTTATTCGTCAAGGATGTATCGGGTCGGGACAGGTATGGATATAGAAGTCTCCCTGGAGGCATACGCACGTCACAGGTTATTCATCATGTATGTACCGAAAGGTTCGATCAGGTATAACTTATTGAACTTTTCGTGGAGGCATACGCACGTCACAGGTTATTGATTATGTATGTACCAAATGGTTCGGATAGGTACAACTTGTAGAAGTCTTCCTGGAAGCACACACGTCACAGGTTATTCATCAAGTGTCTACAAAAGGTTCAGACAGGTATAACTTGTGCAAGTCTTCCTGGAGGCATACGCATGTCACAGGTTATTTATCAAGTGTCTACCAAAGGGTTCGGACAGGTATAGCTTATAGGAGTCTTCCTGGGGTTATTTATCAAGTATCTACCAAAGAGTGCGGACAGGTATAGGTTATAGAAGTCTTTCTGGAGGCATACGCATATCACAGGTTATCCATCAACACTATACCGAAGGGTTGGGGAAGGAAGCCATTACTACTTTTGAACGTAAATCAGCTCGTCTTTTATAGTCCTCAGCCGACAGCTCAACCAATCATCAGAAAGGCAGATTTCATTCCATGACGGAATATGATTAGTAATGGGGACGGTTGAGGCAGACAGTGTGACGTCATCACTGGCGCCAACTTCAGGGTGGTCGGTAAGTATACGATCTGCATTACCGACCGAACATAGGTGCCAACTTCAGACCATGGAACCACAGAACAGAATGACACCATGGAACCACAGAACAGAATGATACCTTTGCAGCTACAGAACAGAATGATACCATTGAACCACAGAACACAATGAAACCATTGAACTACAGAACATAAGAGACCCCACGACGACACCCCCGAAATTTAGACCTCCTAAATTTAGAAAAGGGCTACCCAAATTTAGAAGAGGACCCGGAAATTTAGAAAAGAACCCCCGAAATTCAAATTCATAGTATACAGGGTGTCCGAAAAATGTTAGTTATAGGGGGAGGCAAAATAAGAAGTAACCTGCCAATTTAAAGAAAAATCATGCGCAGTAAATCCTCTACTATAACAGAAAAACATGCGCAGTAAATTCTAACAAAAAAAACCATGGCTGACAGTAAAATAAAAGAGGGAAATTCAATTGGTGTGATTTACGACGTAGAATAATAATGTAAGATATTAAAAAAGAACTTACAGCCATTTGAGGTTATGCAACTGAGGTGGAGCACACATGTCTGACCACTATTGCACCATCACTACACTGATACTACTATATCATATAGTAAGTAACACGTAATTTTATCATAAAGCTCTGACATCTGTTTTTCTAGTTCATTGACTTATTGTGATCATCGTTTATGGCTATTCAGCGATTATATATAGTAACACCTGCTAGCTACTTGATAAAATACCGAGGCTTTATGCATACGTAGATAATAGACAGGAAGTTAGCAAGGTCACATTTTACTTTTACAGAAATTCAAATATGTAGCATACAGAGTGTCTCAAAAATTAATGATATAGGGTGAGGCAAATAAGAAAGTGGTCTAAAAAATCATGCGCGGTAGGTAACCCTTTGTTTATAGAAAAGATGAATGATAATAAGAAGAAAAATCATGCGCGTATGACTAACACTACTACTACTTCTGGACAATAAAATACTAAGAGCTAAATTTTTCTAATAAAAACCATCTTCATGTAAACACCAACAGAAAAACACATAGGTTAGTAAAATATATTGTCTATAAAAGCACAAAGACACTTAGGTTTAAAATGTTAAAAGTATGTAAAAATTACACACTTCCACTAATCTAACCTCACTTTTGCGAGATGGGCACAGAAAACCAGCACTTCTTACCAGCACTATAGTCCACATCGCACTGACTTGACAGCACCTGTACACATATTACCAGTGTTTGGGATTATCCGAAAGGGGCTAAGTTAAACGCCGATGGTACTTTCAGTTTTCTAATTCCATTAAGACATATTTTCAACCTCTTTAATGATTATCGAGCCGTAATATGTGGCATGCAGACGTTTACATTTACAAGAGCCAATAATGACGATAATTGCTTTATGATCACAGACAAAGCCACTAGCCTAGTTGCTACCAAGGTACAATGAGATATTCAAAATGTGGAACTTAAAATCAAGAGAATATACCCGGAAAGCAGTATAAAAGACCATGGAACCATAGAACAGAATGATACCATGGAACCACAGAACGATGCCATTGAACCGCAGAACATAATGAGACCCCACGACGACACCCCCGAAATTTGGACCTCCGAAATTTAGAAAAGGACTACCCAAATTTAGAAGAGGACCCGGAAATTTAGAAAAGGACCCCCGAAATTCAAATTCATAGTATACAGGGTGTCCGAAAAATGTTAGTTATAGGGGGAGCCAAAATAAGAAGTAACCTGCCTATTTAAAGAAAAATCATGCGCAGTAAATCCTCTACTATAACAGAAAAACATGCGCAGTACCCACGACGACACCCCCGAAATTTAGACCTCCGAAATTTAGAAAAGGACTACCCAAATTTAGAAGAGGACCTGGAAATTTAGAAAAGGACCCCCGAAATTCAAATTCATAGTATACAGGGTGTCCGAAAAATGTTAGTTATGGGGGGAGCCAAAATAAGAAATAACCTGCCTATTTAAAGAAAAATCATGCGCAATATATCTTCTACTATAATATAAAAACATGCGCAGTAAATTCCAGCAGAAAAAAACATTCTAAAAATAGAGGCAAATTCAAAAATTAGTATACAGAGCGTATCAAATTAAAAACAGGGTAAACTAAACAAAAAAATATGAAAGAAAAAACATGGCGATTAGTAAAATAAAAGAGTCAAATTCAAAAATTAGGATACAGGGCGTATCAAATTAAAAGCAGGGTGAGTCATACAATAAAGCATGAAAGAAAAAAAAAACATGCGCACTAGATTGTGTTATTTACAGAAATATGTACGATGTAATAAGAGGAAAAAAAAACATGGCAGACAGTAAAATAATAGAGGGAAATTTTAAATCATAGGATACAGGACGTACCAAAAATAAAACAGGGTGAGGTAAACAATAAAGTATGAAAGAAAAAACATGCGCACTAGATTGTGTTATTTAAAAATGTATGGTTTAATAAGAGGAAAAATCATGCGCAGTAAACACCAACAGAAAAAGCATTCTAAAATAGAGGCAAATTCAAAAATTAGTATACATAGAGTGTCAAATTAAAAAGCAGGATGAGCCAGACAAGAAAGTAACCTACCTTATCAAAATAAAAATCATCTTAAAGTAAACACCAACAGAAAAACACTTCGGTTTGTAAAATATATTGTTTTTAAAAGCACCAAGACACTTAGGTATAAAATGTTTAAGTATGTAAAAATTACAGGTTTCACTTCCACTAATCTAACTCACTTTTGCGAGATGGGCACAGAAAACCAGCACGTCTTCACAATAATATAGTCTACTTCGATCTGACTTGACAGCACCTCTACACATATAACCATATTACCAATTTGTATATCAATGTAGATGCACCATGAGCCAGACACATATCGTTCTAATAGTGCAAGTTTCAAAACATATTTTACTGATAAAACAAATAAAGCTACAACAGCTTGTAGGGTTTTACTGATAAAACGGGGAAATTCTAATGGGTAGATATACAGGGCGAATCAGATTTCAGAACTTAGACAGAGTATTCAGATTACAATCAGAAAGCAGTAACAAAAGGGTAGGGGAAAGGTGGTACATACAGGTATTTGAAAACAGGTGTAGATCAGGTATGGAACAGAAATCAGGTATTTGTAAACAGAAAAACATAAAAACAGGCAAGTATTGAACAGAAAACAAGTATTTGAAAACAGAAAAACATTAAAATAGGTATTTTCAAAATAGGTATGGAACAGAAATCAGGTATTTGTAAACAGAAAAACATAAAAACAGGTAATTTCAATCGAAAATCCACAAAACGAAAATCCACAAATCTTATGGTAACAGGCGGTGTAACTAAATGAAATATAAAGTCCATTCGTTTTAAACAAATTTACGTATGATATAATTCGCAGTTCATAGATCACAGACTCAGCAAGTCGAGACTTGTTTAAAATGTAATTTGAAATGCATGGATGAACACCTGCGTATGACTCATCACTGAAAAAGGTATTGCGAAACGCTTCAGAACGTGACTTTAATGTAAACAAAGTTCTTTGTCGGCGGAATTTTTAGAACCCTGGCCATGAACATAAGCTGAGTTAGCAAGTCGAGACATGTAGGTATGACTCATCGAACACCTGGCGTCTAGACAATCACGTGATTCGCAGCTGCACAATATCAGATATGACATCATCACAGAGGCAGTATAAAAAGAAATACAGACCCTCGCTTCGGCATCATATTTGAGTTAGTGCTTCGAATTATATCATCTGATTGAGTGTCTACAATTTTTATAGTTTTGTGCCTTGCAATAGTGCTTAAGCAGAGTGAATTACCAGTGCCACACCCGATATTTTTTATGCAAATAATAACACAACTTTAATCTAGTTTGATAATATTTCAGTACTGTTTGAATTCAGGGGTAAGTACATTTATTTATTTTTATAAGTGAACTTGGAGTATAGGAACATTTTTAATGAATTTATAGCAAGAGGTTAAGAACTGTGAATTACCAGCGCCACACCCTAAAATTATCGGCACAAATAATAATAGCCAAGCTTAATGCAATAACATTAATTAAATCAGATAATATTTTATTAGAACAGGTGCTGAAGGATAATTTAGAAAAGTTTAATGAGAAAAATATAACATAATATCCAGAGGTGTACTATTTGAATTCATTATAATAATTGAATTTGCCGCCAGACTACAGCAGAGACCTCTTGCGCTCATGACAGCTCTTGCTTTTGCTGCGATAATTATCAAACATTTATGTGGGTCAATAGGTGTATTGGTGAGATAACCAAAAAAGATCTCCTATACTGTTACACACGTCACCACTGTTGTACACGTCACTACTGTTGTACACGTCACTATTGTTGCACACCACGTCACTACTGTGACGTCATAGACTGAGGAATTACACGTAATTAAATGGTAAGGAGTTTCAGATACCTCAATCTGTATGAAATTGCATAGTTTCTACAAATTAGTTACAATTGTAGATCTGAGGGATCTATTGTTAGTATGTGGTTAATAGATGTGTTATCTGTATTGTTGTTATCACACTCATTCACGGTTTGATCAATCATTTGGAGTTTTATCAACTCTTTTCATTTACTTGAATACTTTTTTATTGTTATTAATAAGTTTTTTATATTTTCAAAAATATGTTGTGTTGCTTATTAAATTAAAGACCTTTTCATCACTAATTACATAATAACAGAATTTTTATAAACATAAGATAGTGGGTCCCGCCAGCACTTTTATTTTATTCGCGGTTGGTGGTATGCTTGCCCTTTATGGTAGAAAGCACTCACTCTTTTTTCGCTTTTCACTTTGAAATTCTAATATTGGGATCATTTCCCCAAAAATTTGATAACTCAAACAAACAATAATGACAACAATTGAGGTATTCTCAATATTGATCCCCGGAATTTCTTATGTCTACAGGGTAGTAACAATAAAACACATACAGAAATTCAAATTTTAGTATTTTATTTACATCTAAAAATTTCGATTAGGGTATTTACAAGTTTAAATTATTATATTTATAATATGATATTTCGTCCTCGATACGTTTGAACAGGTTACAGATAGGGTTGTACTCCAAACCTACTATGTTCTGCGTTTTCTTCTAATTATATAGTAGGAGTTAGATTCAGCAGATTGTTTTTTTAAAAATGTGAACATGTGACGTGGTGGTGTATTGACCTTTGGACTTATATCCTCGTTTCCACCTGTTCATTTCGGGTTTTTCAGTTCTTGCATGCAGGGCTTCAGTATTTGGTGTTGAATTCATTCACGCAATACATTACAATATTAGTCTCATTGCGCGTAGGGTGTTTATGTATATTTGATAATCAAGCCCTAGGCGTCGATTACTTCTTATAGCGTCGACTAAATCATTAGGATCAGTATTGTCATTCCATTCAAGTACCTCATCATGGTAATTTCTATTAGATTGATTCGTATTGGGACTTTCAGATTGATGAATATATTGTCTGATAGGTTGTTGATGTTTATTATTATTTACATCAACATACGTACTTTCAGACTTATATTTTCCATTATTTTGTTCACTGCTACCATCATTACTGTTATCGTCTTTCTGAGTGTAGTTTTTTATAACAGGAAGGTGATCATTAAGTTTTTGTATTTCATTGGTTTTTGTCACACAAATTGCAGGGGAATAAAACAGATTTGTGTTTGTTAGTGTGGCGACTAAGTGTAGTTTCATGCGAGAAAATTTGTGAACAAATGTGACATACATACATGTTTACACTGAATAGCCAACGGTAAATGAGATTAAGGCTAATAAGGTTAACATTAAGGCTAACAAGACTAATATTAAGGCTAATAAGGCTAAAATTAAGGCTAATAAGGCTAATATTAAGGCTAATAAGGCTAATATTAGGACTGATAAGGCTAATATTAAGGCTAATAAGGCTAATATTAAAGGCTAATAAGGCTAATTAAGGCTAATAAGGGTAATATTAAGGCTAACAAGACTAATATTAAGGCTAATATTAGCCTTTAATATTAGCCTTATTAGCCTTAGTATTAGCCTTATTAGCCCTAATATTAGCCTTATTAGCCTTAATTTTAGCCTTATTAGCCTTAATATTAGTCTTGTTAGCCTTACTATTAGCCTTATTAGCCTTAATCTCATTTACCGTTGGCTATTCAAAGTGTAAACATGTATGTATGTCACATTTGTTCACAAACTTTCTCACATGGAAGTACACTTAGTCGCCACACTAACAAACACAAATCTGTTTTATTCCCCTGCAATTTGTGTGACAGGAAATTTACAAGAAGAGACAATTTAAATTTTCACAACAGAAACAGTCATCAACTAGACGATAAAATTTCATACGAAACAAAAACCAATGAAATACGAAAACTTAATGATCACCTTCCTGTTATAAAAAACTACACTCAGAAAGACGATAACAGTAATGATGGTAGCAGTGAACAAAATAATAGAAAATATAAGTCTGAAAGTACGTATGTTGATGTAAATAATAATAAACATCAACAACCTATCAGACAATATATTATTCAATCTGAAAGTCCCAATACGAATCAATCTAATAGAAATTACCATGATAAGGTACTTGAATGGGATGACAATACTGATCCTAATGATTTAGTCGAAGCTATAAGAAGTAATCGACGCCTAGGGCTTGATTATCAAATATACATAAACACCCTACGCGCAATGGGACTAATATTGTAATTTATTGCGTGAATGAATTCAACACCAAATACTGAAGCCCTGCATGCAAGAACTGAAAAACCCGAAATGAACAGGTGGAAACGAGGATATAAGTCCAAAGGTCAATACACCACCACGTCACATGTTCACATTTTTAAAAAAACAATCTGCTGAATCTAACTCCTACTATATAATTAGAAGAAAACGCAGAACATAGTAGGTTTGGAGTACAACCCTATCTGTAACCTGTTCAAATGTATCGAGGACGAAATATCATATTATAAATATAGTAATTTTAAACTTGTAAATACCCCAATCGAAATTTTTAGATGTAAATAAAATACTAAAATTTGAATTTCTGTGTGTGTTTTATTGTTACTACCCTGTAGACATAAGAAATTCCGGGGATCAATATTGAGAATACCTCAATTGTTGTCATTATTGTTTGTTTGAGTTATCAAATTTTTGGGGAAATGATCCCAATATTAGAATTTCAAAGTGAAAAGCGAAAAGAGAGTGAGTGCTTTCTACCATATAGGGCAAGCATACCACCAACCACGAACAAAAGAAAAGTGCTGGCGGGACCCACTATCTTATGTTTATAAAAATTCTGTTATTATGTAATTAGTGATGAAAAGGTCTTTAATTTAATAAGCAACACAACATATTTTTGAGAATATAAAAAACTTATTAATAACAATAAAAAAGTATTCAAGTAAATGATAAGAGTTGATAAAACTCCAAATGATTGATCAAACCGTGAATGAGTGTGATAACAACAATACAGATAACACATCTATTAACCACATACTAACAATGGATCCCTCAGATCTACAATTGTAACTAATTTGTAGAAACTATGCAATTTCATACAGATTGAGGTATCTGAAACTCCTTACCATTTAATTACGTGTAATTCCTCAGTCTATGACGTCACAGTAGTGACGTGTGCAACAGTAGTGACGTGTACAACAGTAGTGACGTGTACAACAGTGGTGACGTGTGTAACAGTATAGGAGATCTTTTTTGGTTATCTCACCAATACACCTATTGACCCATATAAATGTTTGATAATTATCGCAGCAAAAGCAAGAGCTGTCATGAGCGCAAGAGGTCTCTGCTGTAGTCTGGTGGCAAATTAAATTATTATAATGAATTCAAATAGTACACCTCTGGATATTATGTTATATTTTTCTCATTAAACTTTTCTAAATTATCCTTCAGCACCTGTTCTAATAAAATATTATCTGATTTAATTAATGTTATTGCATTAAGCTTGGCTATTATTATTTGTGCCGATAATTTTAGGGTGTGGCGCTGGTAATTCACAGTTCTTAACCTCTTGCTATAAATTCATTAAAAATGTTCCTATACTCCAAGTTCACTTATAAAAATAAATAAATGTACTTACCCCTGAATTCAAACAGTACTGAAATATTATCAAACTAGATTAAAGTTGTGTTATTATTTGCATAAAAAATATCGGGTGTGGCACTGGTAATTCACTCTGCTTAAGCACTATTGCAAGGCACAAAACTATAAAAATTGTAGACACTCAATCAGATGATATAATTCGAAGCACTAACTCAAATATGATGCCGAAGCGAGGGTCTGTATTTCTTTTTATACTGCCTCTGTGATGATGTCATATCTGATATTGTGCAGCTGCGAATCACGTGATTGTCTAGACGCCAGGTGTTCGATGAGTCATACCTACATGTCTCGATTTGCTAACTCAGCTTATGTTCATGGCCAGGGTTCTAAAAATTCCGCCGACAAAGAACTTTGTTTACATTAAAGTCACGTTCTGAAGCGTTTCGCAATACCTTTTTCAGTGATGAGTCATACGCAGGTGTTCATCCATGCATTTCAAATTACATTTTAAACAAGTCTCGACTTGCTGAGTCTGTGATCTATGAACTGCGAATTATATCATACGTAAATTTGTTTAAAACGAATGGATTTTATATTTCATTTAGTTACACCGCCTGTTACCATAAGATTTGTGGATTTTCGTTTCGTCTTCGTTGTTGTTCATTCTCTTTTGGAGAAGTAATCATACCTGTTTGAAAATACCTGTTTTTCTGCTTATAAATGCCTGTTTTCTGATCCATACCTGTTTGTGAATACCTGTTTTTATGTTTTTCTGTTTACAAATACCTGTTTTCTGTTCCATATTTGCCTGTTTTCTGTTACATACCTGTTTTGAAATTACCTGTTTTTATGTTTTTCTGTTTACAAATACCTGATTTCTGTTCCATACCTATTTTTATGTTTTTCTGTTTACAAATACCTGATTTCTGTTCCATACCTGATCTACACCTGTTTTCAAATACCTGTATGTACCACCTTTCCCCTACCCTTTTGTTACTGCTTTCTGATTGTAATCTGAATACTCTAAGTTCTGAAATCTGATTCGCCCTGTATATCTACCCATTAGAATTTCCCCGTTTTATCAGTAAAACCCTACAAGCTGTTGTAGCTTTATTTGTTTTATCAGTAAAATATGTTTTGAAACTTGCACTATTAGAACGATATGTGTCTGGCTCATGGTGCATCTACATTGATATACAAATTGGTAATATGGTTATATGTGTAGAGGTGCTGTCAAGTCAGATCGAAGTAGACTATATTATTGTGAAGACGTGCTGGTTTTCTGTGCCCATCTCGCAAAAGTGAGGTTAGATTAGTGGAAGTGAAACCTGTAATTTTTACATACTTAAACATTTTATACTTACCTAAGTGTCTTGGTGCTTTTATAAACAATATATTTTACTAACCGAAGTGTTTTTCTGTTGGTGTTTACTTTAAGATGATTTTTATTTTGATAAGGTAGGTTACTTTCTTGTCTGGCTCATCCTGCTTTTTAATTTGACACTCTATGTATACTAATTTTTGAATTTGCCTCTATTTTAGAATGTTTTTTCTGTTGGTGTTTACTGCGCATGATTTTTCCTCTTATTAAACCATACATTTTTAAATAACACAATCTAGTGCGCATGTTTTTTCTTTCTTACTTTATTGTTTACCTCACCCTGTTTTATTTTTGGTACGTCCTGTATCCTATGATTTAAAATTTCCCTCTATTATTTTACTGTCTGCCATGTTTTTTTTTCCTCTTATTACATCGTACATATTTCTGTAAATAACACAATCTAGTGCGCATGTTTTTTTTTCTTTCATGCTTTATTGTGTGACTCACCCTGCTTTTAATTTGATACGCCCTGTATCCTAATTTTTGAATTTGACTCTTTTATTTTACTCATCGCTATGTTTTTTATTTCATATTTTTTTGTTTAGTTTACCCTGTTTTTAATTTGATACGCTCTGTATACTAATTTTTGAATTTGCCTCTATTTTTAGAATCTTTTTTTCTGCTGGAATTTACTGCGCATGTTTTTCTATTATAGTAGAAGATATATTGCGCATGATTTTTCTTTAAATAGGCAGGTTACTTCTTATTTTGGTTCCCCCTATAACTAACATTTTTCGGACACCCTGTATAATATGAATTTGAATTTCGGGGGTCCTTTTCTAAATTTCCGGGTCCTCTTCTAAATTTGGGTAGTCCTTTTCTAAATTTCGGAGGTCTAAATTTCGGGGGTGTCGTCGTGGGTACTGCGCATGTTTTTCTGTTATAGTAGAGGATTTACTGCGCATGATTTTTCTTTAAATAGGCAGGTTACTTCTTATTTTGGCTCCCCATATAACTAACATTTTTCGGACACCCTGTATACTATGAATTTGAATTTCGGGGGTCCTTTTCTAAATTTCCGGGTCCCCTTCTAAATTTGGGTAGCCCTTTTCTAAATTTCGGAGGTCTAAATTTCGGGGGTGTCGTCGTGGGGTCTCATTATGTTCTGTGGTTCAATGGCATCATTCTGTTCTATGGTTCCATGGTCTTTTATACTGCTTTCCGGGTATATTCTCTTGATTTTAAGTTCCACATTTTGAATATCTAATTGTACCTTGGTAGCAACTAGGCTAGTGGCTTTGTCTGTGATCATAAAGCAATTATCGTCATTATTGGCTCTTGTAAATGTAAACGTCTGCATGCCACATATTACGGCTCGATAATCATTAAAGAGGTTGAAAATATGTCTTAATGGAATTAGAAAACTGAAAGTACCATCGGCGTTTAACTTAGCCCCTTTCGGATAATCCCAAACACTGGTAATATGTGTAGAGGTGCTGTCAAGTCAGTGCGATGTGGACCATAGTGCTGGTAAGACGTGCTGGTTTTCTGTGCCCATCTCGCAAAAGTGAGGTTAGATTAGTGGAAGTGTGTAATTTTTACATACTTTTAACATTTTAAACCTAAGTGTCTTTGTGCTTTTATAGACAATATATTTTACTAACCTATGTGTTTTTCTGTTGGTGTTTACATGAAGATGGTTTTTATTAGAAAAATTTAGCTCTTAGTATTTTATTGTCTAGTAGTAGTAGTAGTAGTGTTAGTCATACGCGCATGATTTTTCTTCTTATTACATCATTCATCTTTTCTATAAACAAAGGGTTACCTACGGCGCTTGATTTTTTAGACCACTTTCTTATTTGCCTCACCTTATATCATTAAATTTTGAGACACTCTGTATGCTACATATTTGAATTTCTGTAAAAGTAAAATGTGGCGACCTTGCTAACTTCCTGTCTATTATCTACGTATGCATAAAGCCTCGGTATTTTATCAAGTAGCTAGCAGGTGTTACTATATATAATCGCTGAATAGCCATAAACGATGATCACAATAAGTCAATGAACTAGAAAAACCGATGTCAGAGCTTTATGATAAAATTACGTGTTACTTACTATATGATATAGTAGTATCAGTGTAGTGATGGTGCAATAGTGGTCAGACATGTGTGCTCCACCTCAGTTGCATAATCTCAAATGGCTGTAAGTTCTTTTTTAATATCTTATCATTATTATTCTACGTCGTAAATCACACCAATTGAATTTCCCTCTTTTATTTTACTGTCCGCCATGTTTTTTTTGTTAGAATTTACTGCGCATGTTTTTCTGTTATGGTAGAGGATTTACTGCGCATGATTTTTCTTTAAATAGGCAGGTTACTTCTTATTTTGGCTCCCCCTATAACTAACATTTTTCGGACACCCTGTATACTATGAATTTGAATTTCGGGGTGCCTTTTCTAAATTTCCGGGTCCTCTTCTAAATTTGGGTAGCCCTTTTCTAAATTTCGGAGGTCTAAATTTCGGGGGTGTCGTCGTGGGGTCTCATTATGTTCTGTGGTTCAATGGCATCGTTCTGTGGTTCCATGGTATCATTCTGTTCTATGGTTCCATGGTCTGAGTTGGCACCTATGTTCGGTCGGTAATGCAGATCGTATACTTACCGACCACCCTGAAGTTGGCGCCAGTGATGACGTCACACTGTCTGCCTCAACCGTCCCCATTACTACTAATATGGTTTAAAATTTTATAGAGGGTTATTCAGAACTTATCTATAATAAAATTTGGGGATGTTCAACATACATGTACAAATGTTGTAGTGCAAAAAAAATTTTTTTGGCGGGGTCTTAAAACTATTTAAAAATTTTTCATTGCACGCCGCTGGATACTGGTCCACTGTAATGGAGTGGCCTTGGGACTAACAATGCAAACAGGCTAGCACAAAAAAAGATTTGCAGCGTTTTTACTTTAAAATAAACTTAAAGATAGATAGATCTGACCAAAGTGACATGTCTTTAAAATGAATAAAATTTTGTTACACTAATTTTGAAGAATTGCGCTACTTGATTACTAGGTATTAGAAACGTGAAATTTAGGTATAAAAAATTTGCACATACCTTGTTACAAAAGCTTTTCGAAATAATATTCCTCGGCTTGTACACAATTTTGGGCATTCCTTATCCAATTTTGCCGCACTAAACCGAATGTTCCTCCTGGTTGCTGATCTTGTAAACGCAAATTATTAAGTTAATTGGGGATTTTCGGCATTTTGCTGCAACAACCACTCACAAAACCTAACTGTCGATGTGTCGGTGTGTCGATTGGGAAATCGTTCCACATACAAGCGCGAAGCTGCCAATGAATTTTATCCAACTTCGCCATAAATAGGAATCATGTCCATTAACTCAGCATTACTGTACACATGAGCCATTTTGAAAATTTTACAGTTCAACTAAAAACTCGATAAGTAAAAATATCCAAACTCGATAAGTAAAACATTTTACTACTCGATAAGTAAAACATCCGCACAGAAAGACTGATGACTGCATAGACAATAAGAGATATTATCCCCACTCCAACTGTATTCGCCAGGCGTTCGCCAGGTACAAAAACTGTTATTTACTGTTTTTTGAAGGAATGTGATATATCAGATGTGTTGAAGTACAGTTGCCCAGCTACGTAGTCCTTTATAATGGTATAACTTTAAACATTGTTTACGGGAAATCCTAAGCCTTTTATTATAAATTTTTTTGGTGATATCGATTTCTTATTTAAGGATGCACATATCCTCAAAGTTTTAGAGATGAGTTCTGAATAACCCTGTATATTTAGCGGATGAGTTACTTGAATTTAACTTCAAATATAGGCAAATCAATACTATCAATGCAATGTGTAATGAGAACATATTTTAATTATATTTAGAAAAGTATTTTGATTGATATGCCTTACTGCAGCAACCTGCATTTAAATATCAGTTTATAACAAAATAACATATTTAACCATTTTTGTTTAACAAAACTCTATACAGGGTATAACGGAAACAATATATTTAATAATTAAACAATCTTACATTTAACATAACTTAATTTAATTTGAGCTAATTCGGTAAAAATTGACAAAAATGGTTTATTAATACATCAAAAATATCTCAGATATTTTTCCCCTTGGTAATTTAAACAAGTTCGGTAAACATTTATTATTGGAAAGTGAATTAAACATTATTAAACACATTAATGGTCATAACATGGTTGTACAGAGAGCTATTTATTCCAAACTTTGTCATAAAATACGTTAATAGATATATTGCATTATGACTTTAACAAATTCCAAGTAGCGGTTGCATAAGTATTTTTAAATAGCAAGTGAATCAAATATCCAGTTCCAATGCATAATTTTAAGGAACTTTCCATAACAGATATTTCATAAATTTACCCTGAGCTCTCTCAAGCCGATCAATGTGACACGCATATATAAGGGACCAAATGAAACTATTATAGGTACTCAAGAATACTCCAAAGGAAAAGTATAAAGTTTTTAATGCATTGTGTCATTAATATGGAAAGTATGCCCCCTTATAAAACCCAACATTCTGAAAGCTTTTAAGGTGATGATATCGATATGGTTGACAAAAGTAATATGTTTGTCAAAAGTGATACCTAGATCATTAACCGTAGTGACACAATTAAGAATTGAGTCGTTAAGGTGATAATTGTAAACAATAGTATTATGACATCGATAAAAGCCTAATAAAACCGAAAGCCTAATAAATTGTAATTTATGGATATCATCCACGAATTGGATCCGGGTAAGGAATTTTAGATTGTCAGCAGATAAAAGACAACTACTGTAATGAATACTTTTACTACATCATTAATAAAAAGTATAAACGAGACTGGCCCAAGATGTAAACCTTGAGGAACACCAGACAACACAACCAGATTTCACGTGATATACAACCACCAATATTTACTCTTTGTCTATGTCTATTATTGAAGTAGGTTTTGATCCAAGAAAGGTAGTTCCCTCATACCAATAGCGGCAAGCTCATTAATAAGAGAGAAAAGAGAAAAGAACTTTATTTATACAGCAAGTTATACAGAAGTACATCCAAATTTAACACACAGTGCAGAAAAACTTAACCTAAACCAGACTAGTAGGTAGCAGCAGGTATATATAAACATACTATAATTAGTTAAAAAAACACAAAAAATAAAAAGAGAGAAAAAAAAAGAAACATACATAAATAGATACAGTATTGCAATGTACACATATTATCAACAACAATAAAACATTTTTAAAAACTAGTTTCTATTATAATTGAAAACATCAAAGCTAGGATTATCTTTTACAAATCTATTGATTAGTTCCAAACACCTATTAAGAGGAGAAGGATAGCGTGATACCTTAAAGACACTATCTCTTCTTCTTTGCCTAGGATCAGGTACATTGTAGAATATATATTGTAATAAATCTCCGACCACTAAATTATTATTGATATTATTAACAACAAAAATTATATCACAGAATTCCCTGCGCTTATGTAATCTAACAACACCAAACTCACTAAGTTGATCATTGTATGATACATGGTTTGGAAAAAGAGGATAAACCCCATAGCGTTTATAATAGACAGATCTTAAAAATTTTTTTTGTATTCGTTCAATCATTTCAGAGTGGGATAGGGTTTTAGTATTCCAAACCACAGAAGCATACTGTAACTTAGATCTAACAAACGCATTGAATAATAAAACATGCGTATTCAAGTTACCAAAATCTCTACAACACCTAAGCACAAATCCTAGTCTTCTCATACCTTGATTGCAATGCCCCCTAACGTGGTCAGTAAACACAAGGTTTTCAGTAAATAGCACACCCAGGGCCACCATCTCATTAACTCTAGTAAGCTCAACACTGTCAATATTATAACCGTACACGACAGATGACCTAGATCGGTTAAATGTCAAGCTCTTGCATTTGACAATATTAAGCTTTAAGTAATTGTCATTGCAGAAAGTTATCAACACGTCAATATCCATCTGGAGTTTTTTGCATTCCGCTTCACCCTGGATAACTATAAATTTTTAGGTAATCTGCATACAATAGGAATTCCGAGTTTTTAATATATCCAGAAATATCATTAACAAACATCACAAAGAGGAGTGGTCCAAGGAATGGAACCTTGAGGCACCCCCGATGTAGCAATAAATTGATTTGAAACGCTGTGATTGAATTTAACATATTGAATTCTATTTGATAAGTACGATTTTAAATATTGTATTAGATAAGGGTGGAAAGAAAAATATTCCAACTTTTTTATCAAAACTGAATGGTTTACCCTATCAAATGCTTTTGCCATGTCAGTGTAAATGGCATCTACCTGACAACCAGAGCCAAGATGATAGGCAACAAACTCAGTAAAAACCGTAAGATTGGTAACTGGATTTTTTCCCTAAAAATCCATGTTGCTTAGGTATTATCACTGACTTTACATGTTGATTTATCTTTGTATGTAATATCCTCTCAAATATTTTAGAAAGTGCAGGCAAAATTGTCACCGGTCTATAATTCTCAATAAGCCTCGTATTACCACTCTTATGAATGGGTGAAACGCGACCTATTTTTAAATCATCAGGGAAACAATTCTCTCTTAGCGATTTGTTTATTAAAATTGTAATAGGATTTACTAATATATCACAAAATGCTTTAAAGAAATAAGGAGGAATTCCATCTTCTCCTGTTGACGCTCTGGGTTTCAGGGATTTAATTGCTTCCCGCACCTCTTCTGCCTTAACGTTATTAATTAATAGCATATTTAAGTTATAGTCAATGCAAGATTGATTAAAACCCGAAAGTGTATTACCCTTTGCATAGATGTCCTGAAAAAACTTAGCAAAAGCATTTGAGATATCATTTTCATCAGAGAAATCCTTACCCTCATAAGTAAAATTAAAACCAACACCACTATTTTGTCTTTTGGCTCGAATGAAACTCCAAAACTGGTTTGGATTCTGAGAAATGTTACATTCAGCATCTTTTAAAAAACTAGTACGACACTGTCTAATCAAGGATTTAGTCTCAGACCGCAAGGCACGATATTTTTTAAAATGCGTATGGTTTAAATGTATGTTTGCGTAAAATTCTAAGAATTGTTGTTTTGGCTAATCCTGACTCTAACGCAGCTTGTCTTAGAGACATTGTCGGATTAGCGGCGAAATATCCCAAAATAGCTATTTCAATATTCTCATTATTAAGGAGAGGTTTATTTCTTTCCACTATTTTCTTGACGGATCCAAAGTTCTTGAAATTTTCTATAATTTGTTTAATAGCAAATCATGATGGTTTCTGTTTTTGTGGATATCGAAGGGCAAATGTGTCACATGTTCTTGATATAACTTTATCACATTCTCCATAAATAATAAATAAGTTTAAATAATCTTCATTTGTATAATTTAAGCGCCCCGGCATGATTATTAATAATTTGCAAATGGTGAATGACAGCTTAATACATTGTTTAGCATTTATTTTGATTGTGTTTTAACGCTGTCACAGCCAACTAAGAGTAACTGAACTTAAAATACGAAGCAAAATTACCAAATAAAAATATTAAACGGTCAATATTTCGAAAACTAAGAATTTTCGGGATAGACAACTATACACAAACTTACCCTTATTTTTACCCTGTATTCATAGTTATTGAAATATTATAAAAATTCTATTAAAATAGGCTCTTTCCAACAAGGAACCCACCCCAATTAAATAATAAAGACTTCCTTTTAAGAAAAATGGATAACTGCTTTCGGGCCTACAAAAGTCATTTCTCTCATAAAAACTTAAATAATCTAAAAACGCTTAGACTTAGGTATAGGACATGATACATGAAATCTACCTAGAATTTTACGTAGAATCTAAAAATGAGGTAATAATTTGAAATAATTGCAGTTAAAAATGGGTTTAGTGTTAGGTTCGGTTAGGTTCAAAAGTGAGTCGCCCGAAAACCAGACCCTGCATCACGACCATGTGATCTATTGTGGCTCACACCTACTTATATTTCATCCAATAGGTCCAGCCTCTTAATGAATCTGATCACCTTATTAGGTGAGAACTTATTCAGATCCTCTGGCAGAAATTGTCCTTTGCCAAATAATGAGTATCTGATCCTTTCCCCAGCGGGGCAGGTGCTAGTTTAGGGCAATTTGTTTCCCAGTTGAGAACATTTTGGTTTTGCCCATCGAAGTTGGTAGTTTAGCCTCCGACCTTTTAGTTGTTGCGGCAGGTTCTTTCCCCTTTACCCCTTTGATTTTTGGGCGGTTGTAAGCTCGAGTGTAAGACCTATAAAAGAAATCCACGAAAGCATTAAGAATAATATTTGGTTCGTTTAGTTGTTCACCATTATAGTCGAGTTGACACTACATTATTGTCAAGTCTGTCAAATACCTTTGAAAAATCAGTAGATTTTTCTAAGCCATTCGACAGACTTGATCATCAAATATTACTGGCAAAATTGAAGTCTTTTGGCCTTTTAGACTCACTTCTAAACCTGTTTAGATCTTATCTTTCAAATAGGCGACAATTTGTTTTATTTAATCGTGTCAAGTTTGTCGATTACCTCGCATCATCAGGTGTACGCAAGGGTCCGTTCTGGGTCCCCTTCTGTTCAATATATTTATTAATGACATTGTCAACTGCTTGGATGTACACTATCTTCTGTATGTGGATGACAGTTATTTAATAAAAAATATGAGTGACTGTGTACATATTCAAAACAATTTAAATAAAATTGATAACTGGTGTCAAATAAATAGACTTCCTTTGAATGCCTCAAAGAGCAATATAATGTTTTTTACTCTGAAATCTGTAAGAACGGAATTCAACTACCATCTCAGTGGAACTATTTTGAACCGCCCTGACATATTTCATGATCTTGGTGTCACTTTTGATAAAAAATTGTCAAATTGGAACAAAAAAGATTTCTTAAGTATCTCAGCTTTAAATAGGATAGAGTGTTTCCCCATATTGGATTCCCACAGAAAAGTTTGCAAGTTAGACATTCAGTGGCAAGTCTCAAGACGAGGCGTCAATGTCGTTATGTAGCATTATTATTTAAAATTATAAACAATAAAATCGATTGTCCTGATCTGTTGCAGAAATTAAACTTTTGCGTGCCAAGACTCTGCTCAAGGGAAAATAACAAATTTTATCTATAATTGTTTTTGAAAAACAAAAACAAAAAATATTGATCTCATTTAGATGTTCCAAGAAATATATAGAAAACACTCTATATACTAGTATTTCGGCTTATTAGGCCTTTTTCTTCTTTTTAAAATTTTACCAATTTTTTAATTGAAAAAGGCCTAATAAGCCGAAATACTAGTATATAGAGTGTTTTCTATATATTTCTTGGAACATCTAAATGAGATCAATGTTTTTTTCAAAACAATTATTTTCACGATGTTTCATAATGAACTATCCGCTTCGAATATCCATTTTAATAAATTTTATCTAGTTACTCCACATACTGATGTGCTTGAGTTTTATATTATTTATAATGTATAATGATAATGTGCAATTGTTATAACTTAATAGGCGCTCAATTAGATATATTTCATTTAAATATCGCTGATATTAAGTCCGTACACTTAGATTGATGTGTTTAATATATACTATTTTAATTGAATTTTTCTGGTTTGCTGTTTGTTCTATTTATATTTTCTTTGTTCATAATTTATTTTCTTTCTGTTATAATATGTTTGTATTCTATTTAAGTTTCCTGTTCTGTAATTGGGTTTGTACCTGGAGAACAGTGTATGTTATAAATAAAATAAAAAAATAAAATAAAATTTTGCCCCTACTTCCTACCTCCACCTAAAAGAATTGAGAAGTAAATTGTTAAGATCAACAGTTTTGTTGCTTTTATATTGTGTATGATAAACAAAATATAAAAATGTGTATTTTTGTTTTTATATACTTAGTTTATTACTGAATGATAAAATCAAACATAAAAGTTAATATTGAAAGAAGGAACAGTTTGTATCAACTTCTGATATATTCAATTTTGGTTTAATGGATAGTAACAAAAAATTAAATATTTTTAAAAATTTCATCACATGCGAAAATGGCATTTGTCAAAATTTGAAATTCACATTCTTATAATATTTGATTTGTCTAAACAGCTAGTCAGCATGAATGACCTTGGTATATTTGTAATTTGTTATTATTTCAGGCTCCTGGAGAACAGTATCAAGTAGGCTACAACAGTGCATTAGGAGATGGTGGCTGGTTATTCAAAATTGCTACTCCTCATCGTAATACATTACCTTTAAGGGAAAGAAGGTTTGTTTAAACTGCCGTTGTTGACTGTTGATTTATATACTGTATTATTTCCAGGACCTCTGTGTAATGCAAACAAAATTTGAAAAAAAAATAATTATAATAATAAATATAATTAGTTACTTATTGTAGTAACATATACTTATAATAAATAAAATTGTCAAACATATATCTTCTGTATTCCTTATGTAAAATACATTTATTTTCAAAATACCACTTTACTGCCACTAACCTGAGAATTTTGAGACACTACTGCTATAATTAATTACTATAGTAATTTATGTAATGAATAAAATTGTTAAAAATATATTTTCCATATTTTTTATTGTTCCCTTAAAATAGCTTCATTTTTCAAAATGAAGGTATTTACCACTTTACTACCACTAACTTGACAATTTTGACACGCTTCTGCTGTAATTAATTACTTACTATAGCGGTGATATATATAATAAATAAAATTGTTAAAAATATATCTTCTGTACCTATTCACTCTAAAATACCTTAATTTTCAAAATGTCACTTTACTGCCACTAACCTGACAATTTTGATACTAAATCTGCTGCTTGAAACTGGTGCTGCAAAAGTGTAAGTATAAGTGTGTAAATTCTAGTGTCTATAACTGAACTATTTGACAGTAATAAATATACTGTGTTTCAATGAGATCGGGACTACATTAATACCCAGTGCAAGCGTGGTGGGGGAGCACTGCTAGCTGTTGATACTTCACTATGCGCTGTAGACTTACAACTAAAGCAGAAGACAGAATTTAGAAAGCTTAATTTTATAGATGTTCTAGGTATTCAATTAAAGCCTAATACTTATAGCTCATACTATATAATTTTAATATATGTACCTCCTAAAACAAGCCTTGATGATTATAATTCTCTATTTGAAATCATTAGTTCTTTAGAATTTACTTACAATAGTAATGTGTTAATTTTAGGCGACTTCAACATAACTGAATACTCAAGTTACTTACAAATGCCTGTAGCCAATAACCTTATCTCTTCTTTTTAAAATTTTACCAATTTTTTAAATCTTGAACAATTTAACTTCATCCTTAATCAAAATAATAGAATTTTAGACATGGTACTAGCAAATATGAAATGTACTGTTGAAAGACCACCGGATATATTGATTGCAGAAGATGAGCATCATCCCTCTCTTGTGTTATTTGATGTGGTAAAAAAATGTAACTAGTAAAGATAAGATTAATATTACTTATTATAACTTCCGTAGAGCTAACTTAGTAGATCTCTATCAAAGTTTGGCCAATATTGATTGGCATTATTTAAGAAATATAACAGATTTGAACCAGGCCTTTGAATGCTTTTATGATATATTGTATAGTGTAATTGATCAAGTTGTTCAACTATTGTATGTATACTATTATTATAAATAATAAATTGATTGAAATATGATGGTAACATATTTTGACTTACCTTATATATAAATATCATACAAAATAAATATATTCTGTCCTCAACATACAGCCACGTTAAGATCTCACGCATGGTTCTTATTGATGTATATCTGTTACATTTCAACAGAATTCTAAATCCTCTATTTTGTAATTTTTGCAAAGACTGTATTCTGTTTTTGTCAAAAAGATATAATAACGTGGAACAATAATCAAAATGAGGTTGAATTATTGACTGATAAACAGTTCTTCTTGCAAATAGAGAAATGTGTGAAGAAATCCTTGAAAAGAAATACAGTTTTTTTGAAATTTTTTTATGCAAATAGTCATGAAATTTTTTCAGATTAAGACATTCATCAATAATTATACCCAAATATTTAATATCGGTTACCCACTCAATAGCATTATTATAGATTCTTAACTGGTAATTTTCAGTAAGTATTGATATTTTTCAATCTGTACTGGGTTCCGAGTATCATACCCTTAGTTTTATTGACATTCAGCTTAAGCTTATTCGTACTTAAATACCTCTCCATGTTAGCTAGTACAGAGTTCATTTTATCAACTGTCTCACCCAGGTCTTTGCCCCAACAAGCAATTAATGTATCGTCTGCGAACAGATTTATAAAATCATACCCATCAACAAAATTGATGTTGTTGAGATATATCATAAATAGTAAGGGACCAAGGATACTCCCCTGGGGCACTCCTATATTAACACTTATCATATCAGAAGTTGAACTACCTATCTTTGTGACCTGGTACTTATTAGCAAGATATTGTTGAAACCATTTCAGTGCAGTATCATTTAAGCCATCATATTTTAATTTCTTCATGAGTATTTGCCGGTAGATTGTCTCAAATGCCCTTTTTAGGTCTATAAAAATTGCAATGATATAATTGCCTTCATCAATAATTTGTTTCCATTTGGAAATGGTTAATTGAGCTGCTGTTTCACACGAGTGTTGTTTTCGAAACCCGGATTGATTGCCTATAAACAGATTATTTGTTTCAAAATACTGTACAATTTGATCATATACTGATAGTTCTAATAACTTTTCCATATCCGAAAGTGTATTAACAGGGCGATACGCTGTCATTTCCATTGCATTTGCTATTTTTGGTATAGGTGTAATTGTACATATTTTTAAAGCATTTGGGAAATTGCCATATTGTAGTGATCTATTAACAAAATTAAGAATTGCATAACCCATTGTATCAAGAGTATTTTTTAAAAATTTTGAAGTTAACGCATCATTAATATCATTTCGTTCCTTCAGTTCAGTAACTTTTTGTTTTAATTCTTGAAAGCTTACCTAATATTTTAAATTTTATAAAATTTGAATTTACAACATTATTTTGTTGAGGTGACCAATCAGACAATTGTAAAATACTCAGAAATATCAACAATACTATTGACAAAAAACTGGTTAAATTTATTAGCTGCCTCAGCTTCAGTAGAGAAATATTTAACAACGCCATCATCATTAATTTTAACATTCTTATAATTAATAACATTTTTATCTCCTTTAATTAACACTTTTAAAGTTTTCCACATTTTTTTGGCATTATATTTATTTCTATCAATTTTATTTTCAAAATATTCACGTTTCTTTTCTTTGTGCATGTTAACCACCTCATTTCTTTTAATTTTATATATATTCCACCAGTACTCCCTATCAACAATAGAATTACTTTTTTTAAAATTTGTATAAACAGTATCTCTTTCCACCGACTTATTTCTAATTTCACCATCATACCATGAAACATTGTTACATTTATTATTTACATTAGTTATTGGTGCAAGGTCCTCTACTATTACAGTACATTTATCTACAATATTTTTGTAGACCATATCAACATCTGTACTATAAAAATTCCAATTTTGTTCAATTAACCTCAAATTAATATCATGAAAAACCTGATCATTAAATTTACGATACCTAAAACAATTGCTAAAATGCAAACTTTCTCCACTATTTAAATTTATAGTCAACACTTCATGATCAGTAATCTTAGGTACACTATATGTACATTAACACTTATGTTTTCATTATTTGACAGTACGTAATCTACTAGAGTAGCACTTGTATTGGTACATCTGGTATATTCAGTTACAACCTGGTGATATACCATGTCTCATAATTATTTCTTTAACTTTTTTTGTATAAAAATTACTTTCACTTTTGTAATCAATATTAAAATCGCCTATAAATATACACTTATTACTAATACCAAAATGATCCTCACACCAATCTTCAAGTCTTTCTAGAAAGGTTGCATCGCTCGAATTCGGTGAATGATACAAACCACCAACGACCCATTTGCTACCATTCAAATTTACGCTTGCTATTAAACACCAATAATTCAGTTCATATACATATTGCTTCTTAAATACAAAACTGATATCTTCTCTAATGTACATCAGCACTCCTTCCATATGACGACTTGTAGAATCGCATCTCGAGCAAGAATAACCTTTTATATTTATTTCAAACTGCTCAATCTCACTTGTACGTCTTGCTTCACTTAGTATAATTAAAGACGGCTTGTAACAAAATATATCAAGTCATAATGTCAGCCTTGTGTGCAATAAAACTTTCAGCATTTAGATAAATAACATCGCAGTTATAGAGTATATTAGGATAACATACTAGTTTTTCCGCTTATTTTGAACATCTATTGTTGGGATATTATTAATATACTTAATCGTTTTATTCCCACCATTTTCATTAATAACATTTAATCTTTCCTTTAATGACTTGAAATAACCACTCTGCATTATTGTTTGGTCCCCAAAAATTCTTATTCCTTCAACCGTTATTAAGTGTTTTGTTTTTTAGCACTTGCATCGCTTCATTTGGACTAGAGAAAGTAACTTTTAGTGGACGGTTTTTTTCTTGACTATATTTACCCACACGAAACACGGCTATATTGGATGAATCAACTTCAATATCTTTTAGAATATCCTTTACTGCATTTTTATCTTTTAGGTTTCTGTCAGCACGTGTTGAGCCTGACTTCTTTTATGTTGACCATCATAACATTTGATGCTCTCTTCTGTCTTTCAAAAATTTCTGTTACTACCTTTTCATTATTTGCTGCCACAGAATTTTCATCCGCAAGAATCTCATCCTTAGCCTCCTTTATTTCATTTATTTGTCTTTTCAATCCATTCAATCTATTAATCAGCACTGGTATCTGATTAAATCCATTTTCACAAGATTTACACAAAAAAAAATCAATTTGCACTTTTTTAATTTCATACACTGGATCTCTGTTGGTGACAATTCTGTACAGGTACTACAAAACTCCTTTTTGCACCCATCACACTGTAACAGCCTTCCTATGTTATCACAATCACTACATTGGGACATTATTTATGTTGATGAGTATATTCTTTCAATACCGTTCTTATTGAAGAGATAGGTTTTTATTCTTAATACTTTAGATTTCTTTTCAAAGTTTTTTATAGCCACTGCCCAGAATATCAGCAATTTAATATGATTAATTAACTATTGCACTATTGTTGCACTGACTTCAAATTATCACATTGAAATAATTAATTATTTCTTTGCAAATCGACTCTTTCTCCAATATTTTCTAAGTTTAACTCACTAAAAAAAGCTATCAACACAAGAGACCAATATACAGGGTGGTCCAACTTATAATAGCAGGACTTCATCAAATGATAGATAACGTTAAAATAATAGCAGTTTCTCAATACACTTATATCCGGGAAAGCTTCCTTTTCTAGATACAGGGTGTTGAAATTTTGGAAAAAAAGTATATTATTTTAAATATTGCCAAAACGGCTCGTTAGAAAAATTGAAAATTTGGCATACAGTATCAGCTAAGGATCCTTCACGATTTAAGGCTTATGATGATAAATTACGAAAACCAGCGGCGGAGTTATGGGTATGCCATCATCCCTTTTCGAAAAAATCTTTTACGCCACTGACTTTATTGCAAATACAATAACGTAATTCAATGTCCCATGCTTTTTAAAAGAAAAAAGTATTCTTTCATTTTTTTTATACGGCGCACCGTTTTCGAGATATTTGAGGTTTTATCAGGTAATGTTGGACCATTTACATTTAGAATGCGGCGGACACCCATCGAGTTGGAACCAGGCTTATCTTCGCAAATGGAGTAGAATGTCATCCCACATATTCGGATTCTCAGTCTCCAAAAATTCGAGAAAGTTTTCAGAATTTAGTCGCTGTGGAAGTACATAAGGGCCAAAGAGATTTCCATTTAGATCCTTATCCAAATGTTAATACTAAATTCTTGTTGAAACTTTCGTGGTTTGATTTCATGTGGATTTTCATGTGCCCATACATGTTAATTGTGAAAATGTACAATACCTCGTCCAGTAAAACATGACTCATCGGTCCATAGAATATTTCTTATGAAATCGTCATTGTTGTCCAGAAGCCACCTACAAAATACCATCCTGTATTCATCGTCTCCTGGATGTAAACCATGGAGACAGGTTGGAGATGAAAAGGATGTAGATGATCCCGTTTTAACACTCTTAAAATAAGTAGTGCTTTTAGGAGTTCCAATCGACTCACTCTTCTTTGACTTGTTCTCGGATCTCTGTTAAATTCACGCAGTATACGATTATTTATTTTAACGGTGTTAATATTATGACCATTAGGATTCCTAGGTAAAGGCCTTAATCCTTGATTAACGAATTGATTGTGCACATTTGCAAAAACATTATGATGTGGCTGTCGTTTGTTGTGGAATTGTCTGCGGTATTCTCGAGCTGCTTCTGGCGTATTTCCATCACAAAATCCATAAATAAAGTATATGTCAGCATATTCTTGATTAGAAAATCGGAAAGGCATTTTAATGTTTTAAAATAACAGATTTGCTTTAAAGTAGTAGACTTAGTGGCACTTATAAGGAAGTATTGAATTGGTCAAAACTTGTCAGTCTAAGTACTTCATAAAATTTAAATTAAATTTTAAATGTAAATGGCCCAACATTACCTGATAAAACCTCAAATATCTCGAAAACGGTGCGCCGTATGAAAAAAATGAAAGAATACTTTTTTGTTCTAAAAAGCATGGGACATTGAATTACGTTATTGTATTTGCAATAAAGTCAGTGGCGTAAAAGATTTTTTCGAAAAGGGGTGATGGCATACCCATAACTGCTGGTTTTTGTAATTTATCACCATAAGCCTTAAATCGTGAAGGATCCTTAGCTGATACTGTGTGCAAAATTTCCAATTTTTCTAACTAGCCGTTTTAGCAATATTTAAAATAATATACTTTTTTTCCAAAATTTCGACACCCTGTATCTAGAAAGAGAAGCTTTCCCGGATATAAGTGTATTGAGAAACTGCTATTATTTTAACGTTATCTATCATTTGATGAAGTCCTGCTATTATAAGTTGGACCACCCTGTATACCACTTGTCTGTTCTACTTGTGTTTCTACTAATAATTGTAAGGATATTGAGAGCAATATTAAGACAAATCCTAATAAATTTGGTAATTTATGAATCGTAAGCGAAGTAATAGTTTGTCTCCGAAGTCAATGTTTTACAAAGGTAATTGTTACGAAGGAAATATAGAACTGGCTAGTGCATTCACTGAATATTTTTGTGATTCTTATATTACTTCTACGATTGAGGATACAGATTGTTGTGAACATAGCGGTAATGACTTTTCAGATAAATGAGTTTGCAGCGATGGATGTTTTAAATACTCTGCACATATTGAAACCGAAGTGTACTATGGGCCCAGATAAAATTCCTGCCTTTCTATTACGTGATTGTGCTGCAGTTTTTGCAGTACCATTTGCATACCTTTTAATTTGTCGACTAAATAAAACATCTTTCCTGCAATTCTAAGGTCCTCAAAAATTATTCCTGTATACAAAAAAGGTTAAAAAAAATAACATTGAAAATTATAGGCCTATTACTTTGATTAATAACTTCTCAAAAATTTTTGAAATGCTTCTTTATGAACATACATTTGCCTACGTGAAAAATAGAATAACGGAATACCAGCACGGATTCTTTAAAGGCAAGTCTACTATTACTAATTTGATTTGTATTACCGAATTCTTGTCAGATGCCATAGATAGTAATTCTCAGGTAGATGTAATCTACATGGATTTCAGTAAAGCCTTCGATAGACTTGATCATGGTATTTTACTTTCAAAATTAAATAGAATTGGATTCTCAAAAGATCTGCTGAACTTTTATAAATCTTACTTGAACAATAGACGCCAGTATGTAGAATTCTGTGGTCAGCAATCTAATCACTTTGTACCACAATCTGAGATCCTGGGGCAGAGTGCCCCAAGAATCTGTCTTGGGACCACTACTCTTTAATATTTTTATAAACGACATAGTTATTAATCTGGGTGTTGACTGCCTTTTGTATGCGGATGATGTTAAGATATATATGAAAATTGACGATCTTAATGATTGTTTCAAACTTCAAAACTCACTTAATACGATAGAGATATAGTGTACAGTCAATAAATTAGACTTAAATATAAAAAAATGTAATATCCTCACTTTCTCACGTAAAAGACAACCTATTCAATTTGAGTATTCTTTGGGGAATTCAGTTCTTACAACAACACAAGCATTTCGGAATCTTGGATTAACGTTTGACAGTAAATTATCTTTTACCAATCATATTAATAATATCACCAATGACGCCTTCAAAATACTGGGATTTGTAGTTCGTAACTCACATGACTTTAACTCAAGTTACATTTTAAAACTGCTCTATCAGTCCTTCGTTAGATCTAAACTTGAATATGCTTCCCCACATTATACCTAATGTTCATATACAAAGTTTGGAGAGTATACAAAGGCGTTTCCTGAAGTGCTTGTGTTTTAAGGAAGATGGTGTCTATTTTGATTTTGGGTTCCCTCAGAACGAGTTACTGCAAAGATTTTCACTGACTAGCTTAACTTCGCGTAGAATTATGGCTCAACAAATATTCTTGTATAAATTGTTGCACAATATAATTAATTGCAGCACAATATTGGGTTTATTAAAATTTATAGTACCTCGACATGGTTCAAGGCAAAAGCATTTGTTTCAGTTGTCAATTCCCAGAACTAATATTAGAAAGTTTTCACAACTCCATCAGATTTGTGATAATTACAATAACGTAGGAGACAACCTAGACATATAAGCGAGTTATTGAACTTTCAATTTGACACAATTTGTTGGTGTTTTTTTGACACTGTGTAACTTGCATCAACTTTCAAACATTACACATGTTTGGATACCTTTTAGTATTTCTCGTCTAAAATTTTAGCCCTCTATATTCAAAACTAGAAGAGATAGAACCGATTAAGCGTAAGTATGTTTTTTCCAAAATTTTTGAAATGGTCGAAATATCTCAAAAACGATTGAGTTTAGGGATAGGGTTTTCTTATAAAACCTACCTTTAAATTTGATGTAGAATCCAAAAATGAAATAAAAATTAGTACATTCCATTTGAAATAAGCGAGTTGATGTTTACTTCCGTTAGAACCGGAAGTGTGACGTTACCGACAACATTTTTTATCGTTAGAAAATTGTGAGAAACCCACGTATATAAATTTTCAGAATTCCAGTATGTGTAGTATTCTAGAAACGTCTAATCTAAGGTCTTCGTGGAACACCCTGTATAATTAGAATAAATATTGCAGCAACAGTTGGTTTTATATTCCATAAAAATATTACATGTGACTAATATTATAACAATAAAATACTATGATGCACTAACGATTTAGTTATGTACTTCATTTTACTAATTTGGCGCACACTGATTTGCGAAATTTCCTGGATGCACCCCAATACCAAAAATTGATTTTCATCCGTAAGTACAATATTATTACGATTCCTTCTTTTGAAATCGACTCGATTAAATATTGCAAATATTTGCGATTCTTTGGAGTACTGAAAGAGTACTGAATCAAATACTCTTATCTGAATGTTTCCGATTATGGGGTAACGCCGATGGGGTTGTACTTAAACCATCTACGCCATTAATGGTTTCCTGTCACAGTCTGGAACCAAAACCATATTTACTAATTCCTCTCTTGTAAGTGGTACTTTTGTCTTTATTTTAACACTAAATGATATTTTAAATGTAAACACCAACTTTAAAACGCGATCTGACATTTAGATAGTTTGTAACTGAAACCATAAACAATAATGTAAACTATGCTAAAATAATATTTTAATAACCTGCCCAATTTTGAAATGAATGTTTAATAAACTTTCCTCACATATTTTTTTAAATTGGAGAAAATCGCGAATATCGCAAAAAATTTTAATATAAACCCCTACAATGCCTATATAAGACAAAAGATAATTTCATTTCACACTACCTGGTGTAAAAAATACAGGGTGTGCCATTTGAATTAAAACAGTTTTTATCGTTTAAAACTGTCAGAATGTAACTTGAAAAAATAAATACCTACTTGGTATAATATTTTTGAATTTATTTTAAATGTAGAAGGTAGCACAGTTTGTGTTTTTTGTACGTTGTCAAAGGCAAATAAGGATCTACTATACGAAAAAAATTATGAAGATTTTTACAAACCCTTGAAACTATCAAATTTTTTATAGAATGTCACGATATCTTGCGAAAGGGCTGAGTTTATAGGGTATGCTACATGTTTTTAATTCAGAATTGCATGCTGTTTCCGAAAATGTAAAAAAATACAGTGTGTTCCATTTAAAAAACCAAAGTTGCATAGCGTCCAGGTTAAACTAAACACCCGGTATAATAAAAAATATTTTCTGAAGACGACCTACATAATTCGGTGAAACTTTTATAGTTAACATTTTCAGATATAATTTTAGATAAGAGAGCTATGAAACAATGAATCTTAGATCCAGTCAGGCACAGGTTCATCCTCAGGATGTACTTAGTACACATTCTTTGGACATTTGGGATATCCTAAGGAAGTCCTCCAAAAACTCCAGGATATCCTTAGGACACCCAAATGGGACAGCCCAGATCTTACTGATAATGTCCTAATGACATCCTAATTAATATCCTCAGGACATCTGGAGTATTGGATAAGGACAAATGTGGAGATGTCCTGAGGAGGAATGGTTACTGCCTTTGTTAGGTTATTCAATCTAAAAGTCCAAATAGACGGCATGTGGAGTGACGCATCACACGCCAGGTATGCTGCTAAATATACCAATCCACAGGAACTCACCCTATCTGTTCTATAAGGACACGTTGGCGTGTCACTCTTCAGGCTGTCTATTGGGATTTTAATGCACCTTTTTTTTAGCTTGATTACTTTTGAACTTGTCGGGCCCTGAGAATCTAAATTATTTATTTTCTGATTTATACATATGTATAAATATGAGACAATTTTTTAAATAGAATCACTTTGAAAATGCACTTCTATCTATGCATTCAGTTTTTGCAAGAAGGAACTGGAAAATAAAACAATTTATTAGTGAACATAATATATTCTAAAATATTGCGGGTAATTCATTTATTCCTGTGTAATCCTCTCCAAAAGGCAGCTTTGCTCTCGGTTGTGGTGGTCTACAGAGTATTTTATTATTTAGTGGGACGTCCACAATCACTTTCATCATCACTGTCTAATAATCTCAAAGGTCTAACCCTTTTCTTATCCTATTATTATTATCAAAATTTTCAGAGTCCGTATCTAAGTTAGAAGTATTTTCTGCTTCTTTCCATTTTGTCCGTGCTTTTTCAAAATTATCTTAATAGGTAAAAAGGTACATAATTTAAGAAAGTAATTAATAACCTACATTTCTGCAAAATTTCAAGGAAGTCAATTTTAAAACTAAACTGTCAAGATAAATTTCCAAATACAGCACACAAGTTTGAACATATTAGATAAAAAGGTTACACCCACCTGTTGCATCCATGCATCTTGTGACATTATGAAGATTCCATGTTTCTTCAAAGGATTCGCCCTTTTTAAGTGCTCTATCAAATCTATTCTGATCTTTAAAAGGTGGCCAAAATACTTTCTTTTTCATAGGGGTTAGCCACTTTTCGTGTACTATAGATACGCCACCACTTGACCACTCTACAATTACAAAGGCCATGATTGCTATCCTAAAAACATATTTTATTTTTATTAACAAAATAATAAATAATAACATCAATCCCACAAGAACCATATACATACCAGTGCCTCAGATATCCACACAAGACCATAAATCAGTAATCAATTCGTAGATAAATTAATTAAATTAATCATAGTAATGAATATAACAGAGACTATTATATTTTATCTATGACTATCACATCCATCACAATCATCATATCACACATACACAAATTACTGAAACTCAGTAATTTGCAAAGAATTTGTGCACACGTATCCCATCAACATGAGGCTGCGCCACAAGATGGCTACTTTACTACTTTCACTTTCGTTCCGTGACTTCCGTGTCCGTGTTCCGTTAAGACGCGATCACGTGAACAGAATTAAACCGAGACGGATGAACAGCTTCCTCACGGTATGATTGGATGAAAAGAAATTACGTGCCACGGTCTTTAAACTTTAAAGACCGTGATTACGTGCCTCTTTAACCAATCAAAACAGGAAGAAGCTGTTCCTTTCCACATCATGGTGGAAAAGCTCCCTCGACTTTATCATCATATTATAACATAAACTAAGCTTATTGATTACTAACTTGTTTCAGTAATTAATTTGTGCTCATTGATATTATTTTATTACCTAGGCATTGTTTATTTCAATATTAATTTCAAAAAAGCTATGGCATAATTATTTTTATTACCCTTTTCGTAACGTAGCACTTAGCTATTATGAGAGAAATATAATAATTTGTTTTAGTTACATGCCACGTTAATTTCCTACTGATGTAGGTAGGTATAGGTCAAGGATTGTTAACTGTTTACAGGATTGCTCGATCCCTATACTACAATGTAATCCATAATTGTGACGTCATCAAAGATCCAAAGATCTCGAACTTGTAGAAATAGGTACACTTTATACTGTTATTACAAACTTTAATAAATAATAATATTAATAATCATTCAAATACGAAAATTCTCTTGCAAATGTGAAATATAACAAACACAAAATAGGTATATTTTGACAATTCGATTACATATATCTTCGATGACCTCACAAAGGCGGATGACAAAATTGAGCGATCGAGCAATCCTGTAAACAGTTAACAATCCTTGGGTATAGGTACCTTATTTTAGCATTTGTTTAATTTGTTTAGATTTATCTCCCAATAAATTATAACTATTTTTCAAAATATGCCCAAAAATGGCCTCACCAAATATTTATGGGATATCCAGACTTGATGAATATAGGACTTTTCATTGCGGATGTTACCGGGATCATAATAGCCTCAAGAGATATTTACAGGATATTCATTCAGGACTTGCCTAGGATATCCTCTACTGGGACATTTTGAGGATGAAGTTGGCTTATAAATTTGTCCTGAAAACATCTTCAGGATAATAATCCCAGGCAGGGATATCAGGACTTGATTAGGATATCCTATGGAGAGAGTGTGCTGTGTGGGATGGGGCACCCTGTATAAGAGTTTTGTTTGCTATTGACGTTTGTTTACTTAAGAATTATAGGCTCGGATCGTAAGTAGGTAGGTACTTAATTTCTGTATAATTTTTTAAATATGAGATACATTTAAAACATGTTTTATTCGCCTTACATATTTATTCAATTGCCAATTCAAAAATTCATATAAAAAGAATATAGGTATACCTAATAATTCTTTTATAATAACAGTGTAGATCCCGACGAAGAAGTCATAAATAATCTCGGTACTTGACAGGTGTCAGCCCGGAGTAGAAGTTTGGCACGTCGTCCCATGTATTTGCAGTCACAAGCTACATAAGTTTTATCTAGCTGCGTCTCACTCTGAACTTTCACTCGCCGTCCACGAATAAATTCCTTTCTCCGTACATTATACCCTTAAGCAATAGGTAGGTAGGTAGGTACCTACTATACAAAATTTTGCATTCAACACTTTAGGCGCAGGTTTACCGTACCTGTATACACGCGCAGCGTACAAAAAAAGCCGCGTTCACAAAATGTTAATGCGAAGTTAAAAAAAATACATATAATCAATCATAAAGTACTTAAGCAAGTGTACAGTAGCATACTGAATGTGTGGAAGATTATATATTCACAGTTTTCGAATTATTATATTATAAGGCAGCACAAACCAAGATCCCTAAACTTGTTTAGGGATCTTGAGCATAAACAGTAAAACTAAATAAAATAACAAAAAAATCAAGGCTAACTTAATAAGATACCGTAATCTGGGGTGACATTGGCCTTCAAGGCGACTTTGGTCAAGACTAGAAACGATATTTAGTCAACATTTTAAATTATTTGTAGAATTTACAATCTGTTGAAAAAAATATTTTATTACCATTAATGTATTTAGAGACTATATACAATATTTTTTAAATAATCTGCAGCTTTGACATTTCATAAAAAAATAATATATAAATATATTAATTTTACTTATTAATATAATAATTTTTACTAGTTTCAGAGATATGGGGTGGCCAAAGTCGCCCCTTACATTTTTGAGGTAGTTGTGGTGACTTTGGCCACGTGCTTTAGTAAAATTCATTACGATCTTCTTCATTCTTCGCGATTCATCTTCTGAATATAATGAATATTTTGAATTTGATCTGAGTTTCGGATAAATTTAAAACGTGACACTACATTTTTTATTTAATTACCTGTAGTGGTTCAATAAACATACAGTATATACAAATAAATTTAGTAGTGACTACATGCAGTGAAATTATTGAAAATAAGAAAACTATGTTTCAGTATAGTTTTAATTAATAATATGTCTTCAAATCTGAATCATCAGGCATTTCAATTAACCTATTTCTACAAAATTGGCAGTTGCACTCGCTGCATCAAATCCCTTTTTAATGCAACTGTATTTATTATTCTTGCTAAACTTCTCATAACAATAAATCGACATAATTTTTCGAACTTCCTTTGGCACTGGATCCTGGTTTGACAATATATACACTCTCAATGTCCTTTTTAAAATTTTCATACATATTTGGAAGGGTTCTCAATATTAGTTATCGGCAAATTCTACCAGTCAGGCCATCGAAGAGAAAATTGTTTCAAATTCTAGTGGTGGGACATTTAAGTATAAAGGGCAAATATACTATGGTTTAGATGGGATTAACTATTATTTTTTGATAAAATGCACTGTAAAAATTTTAATTCTTTTGAAGTGTTAATACCTTCCCAAGATTTTACGATATTTAAGATGTATCATCCATTTCAGCGTTGATTGAAATTGTAAATATTAATTTTAAATTAAAAATATCGTTTATATATATGTAAGCAATAAAAAATAAAATTAGGAATACAATGATGAATAATTTGTTATTTCCTGGATTTATTTATTTAACGAGATGAAATATATAAATTGACTAAAATTTGTAGGTTTAAATTTATATAGGTACCTTAGATAAACAATATCATGTAAAAATTATATTTTTGTAGATACATATTGGGTGTTTCCCGTAGACCTTCCATTAGACGTTTCTAGAATACTACGCGTAGTGGAATTCTGAAAATTTATATACGGGGGTTTCTCACAATTTTCTATTGACAATATTAAAAATATTGTCGATGACATCACACTTCCGGTTTTAACGGAAGTAGACATCAACTCACTTCTTTCAAATGAAATGAACTATTTTTTATTTCATTTTTGGATTCTATGTCAAATTTAAAGGTAGGTTTCATAAGAATACCCTATCCCTAAACTCAAACCCTATCCCTATTTTGGAAAAACATACTTATACTTAATCGGTTCTATCTCTTCTAGTTTTTAATCTAGAGGGCTAAAATTTTAAACGAAAAATACTAAAAGGTATCCAAACATCTGTAGTATTCGAAAGTTGATGCAAGTTCCACAGGACGTCGAAAAAACACCGACCAATTGTATCAAATTGAAAGTTCAATAACTCACTTATTTTAAATACAACACCCTATGTTTTATAATCCTAATGGATATAGCTTTTAATTCTCTTTCGATTGGTATTACCATTCCCTATACCTAAATTCCACCGATTTAAAGATATTTGGACACTATTGCTGCAACGAAAATAATTCGACAGTTAGCTGTAGGAATTTTTGCTAAATTCGTAAGTCTGTTTTCTGTCATGATGTTACGCAGGTAAGTTTTAATTCGTTTTAAACACGAAAAACCGCGTTCAATCGAAACACTAGTAGAGGGAATCGTTACAATTAGGCAAAATAATTGATATGCTTCTTTTAAAATGTCTCAGTTCTCGTGCAGCACTTCCAACATCTGATCTACCTCAATGTTGCGGTATTTTTCATCATTATGAATAAAATATAATTCATTTTTTAGTCTTGGAAGTCAGAGAATACTTTAGGGAAACAATTGTTTAAGTTACCTATTTAATGCTTTTGTGGGGAAGTTTTTTGAATACTCCTCAAATCTTGTTATATCCATTAATGTAATAAATTGAATTTAATCCGAGTCTTGAAACCGTATATCAATTTGTCCTGAGATCGTATCCAAAATTTCGAAATACAGAACTTTATACTTTTTAAAGATTTCGTTGGCTGTTAAAGTTTTCCGTCCTTCACGATAATTAACTGGTACTGGCATTTTTATACTTTTTAATTCAAGTAGGTAGTCTTTTAAAATTTTTCTCGTTTCTTTTGTCTAATAAAAGTTTCTGGGTATTTTTAATCTGTGACATACAATAATTAATATTTAGTGAGTGTTTCTGTAACATTTCAAAAAGTATATCAGAAATTGAAAAAGTTTCACTAAAAATGCCGATTAAAAGAGCAAATTCAAAATCATTTAACAGGTTCAAGAGGCCTGAACTCTGTCTAACAGATTTTCGATCAGAAGTTCTGTCGTTAATAATTTCGGTAAATACCCCAATAAACAAGCGTGTGATTTCTATATCTCCTGTATATACTTTATAGAGCACATAATTACGTACTATACTTATGTACCATAGACAGCCTGACTTTATACTTTTTTAACATGTGCACAGTATACCAGGTACATAAAATTGTTTTTATTTCCGGTACGACTAATTATATACAAGGTATGTATGTAACTGTATGGTATGATAGACGTCAGCAGACCTAATTTTTTTGTTTTTTGACATACGAATGCTCCGAACTGATCCGAAGAGATCTGAACTGATCGTTATCTGAACTGCTCTGAACTGATCTGAAGTGATCTTAAGTGATCCGAAGAGATCTGAACTGCCGTCAGAAATCAGCAACCAATTAGGCGCTGCTACATATGCTCTTGACTCAAGATTTTCAATTTACCCGCCAATGTCGGACGTTTGATATTCCCCATAAGTAATTTCACACATTTGGCACCAGACAGCAGCAATCCCTATACCTAATTTCAGAGATTTGACAGGTCGCCATCTTGACGATAGGAGAGCTAGTCACAGGATTACCTACTGCGCATGTTTTTTCTATCCGCATTCATATCAGTTACTATTGCTTTTTCTATACATTCTTATTTGACTCATCTTGTGTATAGCTTTTGATTCACCCTGTATACTAAATATTTGAATTTTCCGCCAGACTGCAGCAGCAGAGACCTCTTGCGCCCATGGCAGCAGCTCTTGCTTTTGCTGCGTTTGAATTTACCCGCTAATTTCTTAGATATTTGAATTTGCCGCCAGACTGCCGCGCCCTCTCGTGGCTGCCTGAGCTACTAGCTTGAGCGCGGCGCGTGACGTTAGGCCGCCATCTTGATGAACCTAGGTCACACATTGTTGGGGTGCTCTTCTGCAGTCCATGGGGCACCTACACCTGCGGGGATGCATCTTAAGTCTTCTTCTTCACCCTCTGAAGCTAATGACCAGCAGCTCCATGTTCTAAATCGGTGCTAGCTGGCTATCTAGCTCGCTGTGACGTCACTTCCGTTGGAGAACCCGTTCTGTATATCTACTAAAGTTATCAAGTAAATTGTCTCCACATTTAGTAAAAATAAAATACTGGTCATGTCATTGTTACACCTTACTGAATAGAAGTTAATTAGTGATTAGAGAAAGAAAGTGCCGTAAAAACACTCGGGGTTGGCGATCCGGGCGCCCTAGCCACGGATGGCTGAACTAGTTAAGTAATCTCTGCAACTTATTTGTGGTGCGTTTTCATGATTCATAGCTTCTTTTGGGATTACATCACATGTAAAATAATAAATAAAATGATACTGCACTATGAATATTTAATTTGTATGCTTATGATTTCCTGCTTTTTGTGAATTTACACGTGGTGTAGACCCAAAAGAAACTATGAAGCTAGTTAAGTGTTTAATTTCTTTTAAATTTTATTATAATAATTAGTTTATTTAGACATATTTTAAAATATGACATGTAATACCTATTACAAAATTTTTTATAAGACTGAAAACCACTGATAAAATTTAGTTAATTTATCAAATATTATTTTATTATATATTACACAGTGGTTTTTTGGGGCAAACTTTTATAAGTTTGCCTTGATACTGCTCTTTGAATATTTAAGTTGTATGCTTTTGGTTAACTGCTTTTTGTTATTTTACAGGTGGTGTAATCCTAAAAAAACTATGAATCTTACCTACCTAATCTTTTTTCATAGCAGGTGCTCGAAATGATCTCCATTATTATCTAAACATGCTTCAACTCGTGGCATCATAGACTGTCTTACGTTTTCTAGATACAGTCATTGCAACTATAAAATAAACACTTTCCGTGAACACTAAATACAACCAAAAAATTATTTCAAGCTAAAAACAAAGAACACATCTAACCGAACGTCTCTTTAAATTACAAAAGAAACTTTTTGAATTTCACTGAAAAGTAAAACTATCGATTGCATACAATCGCAAAGTCCTACCGTTCTATTGCTACCATCCCGAGCGTATCTTTCGTTTCCACTAAAAAATAACACCATTTGAGATTTTGAAATATTTAATTTTTAGCAAATCGTTATAGCAATCGTTATACTGCGCAGGTGCAGCACCAAAAAATATATTCTTTTTAGCACTGCGCATAGAAGTGAGATATAGTATCAAAAGGCGCACATTTTAAAAATATTTTGAAATATACAGGGTGACTTACTACACAGCAGCACCTTCAAGGTAATTTTTTTTAATGGATTGCTATACATATTTTTGAATTCATAATCATCATCATAAAATAATGTCAACGATGTGTCCATTTTTTATTTTTGATGCGGTGTTGCCGAGTTATTCCAAAAATGTATGTACGGCAATTTTGTACGGGAAAATGTTTTTTGCATAAACGCCAATTTAGTAAATTTCAAAGAGCATTTTTTTCAATTTTTTTAACGGAACACTCAATATATTATTTCATTTTTCAATTAGCACGTTAAATCTCTACAATTCGTGAACTATGAATTTCAATATTTTCAGAATAAAATGTTAAGGTAATGTTGAAGTGAAACAATTGTCTTGATATTAAAGACATGTTTCTAAACGGCCATAACTGTAGATCTTCTGAACTTCTAAATGTTTAAAACAGTCTGAAATATCTATAAAAATTTACTAATTAATGATTATGATTCGAATCTGTGCCGCTTATAATTCTAATTTAACGATTCTGCTAGATAAACTCTAATATCTCTGAAAATATTGAAATTAGGTATAGGATATAGTTCACCAAAATTGTGGAAATTAACGTACTAACTGAAAAATAAAATAAGTATTATGTATATAAAATGAGTATTTATGCGTTTAGGCGAGGCGTTTATGCAAAAAAACACCCTGTGTAATATAATCATTATTCGGTGGTTGCAACATTTAAGTAGTTCCCTTGGTTACGTAATTACAAAATGTTTGTTCTTAATTTACCGCAATTTTCACAAAGCGGGTTTATTTGTTAAACCTTATCCGGTCCAAAATTTTTACATTTTTTTTAATAACCTGGCAACGCCGCATCAAAAGTCGAAAATGGATACATCGTTGAGAGAATTTTCCTGTGATTTCAAAAATATTAAAGTATTTATAATAATTTTTTAAAAAAAATGACCTTGAAGGTGCTCCTCTGTAGTGCGCGTCACCCTGTATATATCAAACTATTTTGAAGTAAAATGCACGCCTTTTGACACTATATTCCACTCCTATGAAAGTTGTTTTATAGAAGCGTTAGCGCCTTTTGACACTATATCCCACTCCTATGAAAGTGTTTTCTAGTACCATTAATAGGGCCGATATTGAACTTTACCGCACTAATGTGCAACCCTGTACAAACCACCAGATTATTACAATATCAGTTAACAAATATACCACAAAATATGCGTTATATTTTCGAAATATGAAATACAAATGATAATGAAGCATTTGCAAGCCAAGAACCATCGTATAAAGAAAACTTATAACAAGCATGCGTTAGTTCCCGGATCGATATCTACCGAGAGGGTTTGGACTTTGGATTTAGTTTACTAGATAACTTCTTATTTCGTGGTTAGTACATTTGGCGCACATAAGTACTTTTGTGTGCTTATATACATCCATACATACGTAAATACAGACATACGAATATAGATATACGAATTGTTGTAGCTGTGCATCGACGTTAATGTTCGTAGAATTACAGCTATAAGGTCAATTGGGTTACTAACATAGTGTTGTTGTGTTTATTTTAACATATAAATTGATTAAACTTTTACAACTTGTAAACACAAATCCTGCGTTACGGCAAAACAAGGTAGGTACTTGAAAAAATTCCAACAATGAGTTATACTAAAGTTTACAGAATATGACAATATCAGCTCTTCCACTCACCATCGGAACTTTTATCTTTCGAAATCACAAGCGTGTTGCCACTATCTACGTTCGATATCAAAATCTCCTTGTTACGAGTGTCGTTACAAACGTAGTTTGGTTTCGAGCTGGCAATATTTGATTACCTGGGGTCAAGTGCAGCATTAAATGGCGAGCCGGTGGCTCAGGGTTTAGTGTCTCGATCACTCAACCTAGAGGCCGTGGGTTCGAATCCACATTCCACCAAACAATTTCTAATTAAATTGTTTACTCGTAGATCAGGGCTTGTTCGCAGGGATGGGTTGGCAACCATCCTGGCGATGGCCGAGGATGGAAAGAATGTCAGCTTGGTGTTAATGTGAGAGATTAAAATTAGTTGACTGTCCCCCTAACTGTTGAATGTTTGACTGTCCCCCTAACTAATGAGATGTTTCCAGTTTTTCCTCATTCCAGCACTGAATGGTGGTTAGGGCCTACCAGCGTAAGTCGTTCCTGAAGCGCAAATGCGGGGCGCGAAATAATAATATGCCGCCCCATCTCCCTCACAAGTCTCAGACTTTCGAGCAATCCTTGTGATTAGAATGAGGGGTTGGGGTGAGATATTATATTATTATTAAATTATCTAAATTAAAATTATTCAATTGATCATATTCAAAAATACATTATGCTAATTGCTTATACAGGGTGTCCACCTAGTGCGCGTAAGTCCAATATCTGGGTTAATAAAAGAGATAACTTAATTTTTTTTTCTACAGGGTTGTCTAATATCCCGAGCTGCACAAAATGAAAATATATTTACATATTCAGGGTGTTCAGTTTTTCCTGGACAGGTACCAACTTCATTTTTTTAAATGGAAACCTATATTTTTTATGGCATTATCGAATTCTACGTAAAAAATTAGTGGGACTTTGTGCTTAACACTGCTATTGAAATATTGATAGTTTTCGAGATATTTGACTTTTAATTTTTTTTTCTTATGTTTCGTCACTTCTAATAGTTGACATAATTATGGTTGTATGACAGCTAGAAATTTTTTTTTTTTCAGAAACTGTAGAGTGAAGATGGCTCTTTCGGAAAACGTATCAAAAGTTGACCTGCGATATACAGGGGGCAACAGAAATCGTGCCAAACCTGATGGTTTAAAATTTAAAAAATCTCGACTTTTTCAAATGGAACACCCTGTGTTTTATGATTTTATTAGATGCCTTTCTGTAGACTCTACAATTTTATAATAGCTTTCCCTATACCTAAGTTGCGTAGTTTTTGCAAAAAACCCACTTTTATGAAAAATACCCGATTAGCGCACGTTCCTTTCTCGGGAAAAACGCAGTGAGCGTCTGTCACGCAATAAAATTTGTGACAATCAGTTTACATGTCATTTCTTCTTTTACTGAATATTCACGTACGAGTTTAGAGTAAGTACTAAGCGTGCATACAATGAACTATTCAAAAGAAGAATTAGTGAAAATGGTTTATGCCTTAGGAGAAGCTCATGGAAATTGTTTGCTAGCAGCACATATTTACAAAGCAAATAATCCAGATTTACAGAGATTTCCACGTGCTGACTGTTTTGAAAATGTGAAAGAAAGATTTGAAAGAACAGCAAATGCGAATTATGAGAAAACTACCAGGAGACATGACGGTAACAATGACGATATTCAGTTTAATGTTGTGGCGTCTGCTGTTGAAAATCCAAATATTAGTGTCAGGAAAATCAGTAATAATCTTGGAGTTTCCAAAAGCTTGACAAACAAGATACTGAAGAAGAATAATTTTCATCCGTATCATATTGAAAACCATCAAGCACTGTTACCTCAAGATCACCTAAACCGCCTGCAATTTTGCCACTGGGCATTGGATAAAATTCAGGAAAGTCCAAACTTTTTTATGAATGTCTTGTTTACTGACGAATCAACATTTTCAAACACATGCTTACCCAATCGTCGCAACTTTCATCACTACGCTGACAATAATCCAAGATTATTGAGGGTACTAGATAATCAGCATCGTTGCAAAGTGAACGTGTGGGCTGGAATTTGTGGAGAACATATTGTTGGACCGTACTTTTTTGAAGGCAATTTAAATGCCAATGTGTATTTGCATTTTTTGCAAAACGAACTTCCCCTTCTACAGCTACAGAATATGCCCGCTGATTATTTGGTTCAACAATGGTTTCAGCATGATGGTGCCCCTCCACATTCCACTTTGGCGGTACTGTGATTATTTTATTGTTGTAGTACTTTTCCTATTATCTATTCATATTTCAGATTAGAGAACACCTAAACCACGTATATCCAAATAAGTGGTTAGGTCGTGGTGGTCCAGTTCCTTGGCCTGCACGTTCGCCTGATTTAAATATTCTGGACGTTTTCTTGTGGGGTTATATCAAGGAGCGAGTATACGAAGTACCACCAACGGATATGCAAGACTTGAAAGAAAAGATCCAAAATGAGTTTCTAACCATAACGCCCGAAATGTTAAGAAATGTTCACATTCATTTTCGTCGTAGATTAATGCTTTGTGTTGAAAACAACGGTGGACATTTTGAGCATTTACTTTAGGTTAGCTTGCTTGTATGAGTATTGCGTATTCTTTTTTCAATACTCTATGTATATTCATCCATTTCACTAATAATTTTTCTAACTACGGTAACACCGTTTGGTTTTCAATATGATACGTATGAAACTTCTTCTTCAATATCTTATTTGTCGAGCTTTTGAAAACTCCAAGATTTCTACTGATTTTCTGATACTAATATTTTTGGATTTTCAACAGCAGAAACCACAACATTAAACTAAATATTATCGTTGTTACTCCCATGTCTCCTGGTAGTTTTCTCATAATTCCCATTTGCTGTTCTTTCAAATCTTTCTTTCACATTTTCAAAACAGTCAGCACGTGGGAATCTCTATAAGTACGTGCTGCTAGCAAATAATTCCCATGAACTTCTTCTAAAGCATACGCCAGTTTTGCTAATTCTTAATTACATGTAGAGCTTTTATGATTTTTTACTTTTATTTACAAATAAATGGTAACTTTCCATAAAGACTTGTTTATTAAACTGAAATTATCTAAATTTTTCAGTTATTTTTATTTTAAGAAGTGTAAACTAATACATTTTATAAAAATAAATAGCCTTACAATATTTTTTCCGTCAAAGGAGTGCGCAAATCGGGTATTTTTCATAAAAGTGGGTTTTTTGCAAAAACTACGCAACTTAGGTATAGGGAAAGCTATTATAAAATTGTAGAGTCTACAGAAAGGCATCTAATGAAATCATAAAACACAGGGTGTTCCATTTGAAAAAGTCGAGATTTTTTAAATTTTAAACCATCAGGTTTGGCACGATTTCTGTTGCCCCCTGTATATCGCAGGTCAACTTTTGATACGTTTTTCGAAAGAGCCATCTTCACTCTACAGTTTCTGAAAAAAAAAATAATTTCTAGCTGTCATACAACCATAATTATGTCAACTATTAGAAGTGACGAAACATAAGAAAAAAAAAATTAAAAGTCAAATATCTCGAAAACTATCAATATTTCAATAGCAGTGTTAAGCACAAAGTCCCACTAATTTTTTACGTAGAATTCGATAATGCCATAAAAAATATAGGTTTCCATTTAAAAAAATGAAGTTGGTACCTGTCCAGGAAAAACTGAACACCCTGAATATGTAAATATATTTTCATTTTGTGCAGCTCGGGATATTAGACAACCCTGTAGAAAAAAAAATTAAGTTATCTCTTTTATTAACCCAGATATTGGACTTACGCGCACTAGGTGAACACCCTGTATTTAAATTGTGCCTAGGTGAAAGATGAAACACTTTTGTAAAGTGGTATCTATATAGGTATAGGTCCTACAAGTAAATCAAAAATGAAAGTGGCAATAAAATGTTTATTTAAATATGCCCATGGAAATTGGAAACGGCTCATCTAAAACTATAGGTACCTAGTCATTTTTGTATGGTCATATTTTCTGAACGCTTTTATCAATTTGACCAATTTTTTTTATTTCTTTAAGCCATTCTTGGACTGTAATGTAGGGTAGATCAATTGTTATATAACACGGTTAAAGAATATGTACAGGGTGATATGTGGAAACGTGTTTTTTTACTAAAATGTAAACAGGTAGGTACCTATCTGGCATGCACGAAAAGTTGGGAAATAACTTTTATTGTGCCTAAAAATAGTTTTATTTGTGCTTATAAAAATGTTTATTGAAAATCCTTTCAACCTAGATTGGTTTGAAAATTATAGCCGTTTTTGTAAACAATTGTGACTGATCACAGGTGCCGATTTTTTAAAATAAAACAAGTTGGCTTTAAAATGAAAATCGATCTTGTCACCTGTCACCTAGCAATTATTAATAGTGAGTACCTACATGTTGTTTGCGTTAAACGGGTGGGAATAAGTTTGCTAAAATGCCTAGAATTAATCTTCACCAATTTAATTGAGCCATTGGTATGCTGGAAAGTGGTTTATCACAAAGAAACGTGGCTGAAAGACTGCAAATAACCGAAAGTGCGATATCGAGAGCATGGCGCAGATATAGCACTGGTTCAGTGCAGTATACTCATATGACTGATACTCATATGAGTACCTATACTCATAGAGGAGTTCCTGTAAGAAAAACAATAGCCAGAATAGATAGGTATATTATAGGTCAAGCTCTTAACGAATGGACTATTAATTCTAAACTCATTCAAAACCAACTTCAGGAAGTAAATAACATAGACGTTTCTTCAAAAACCATTCGAAATCATTTACATGCTGCTAATTTAAGTTTTCGTCGGCCTTATAGGCACCCCCAGCTACAAAAGCAACACATAACATCTCGTATGGCTTTTATCGAAGAACATGTAAATTGGGGTTTACTCGAATAGTCAAGGTGGTTATTTGCTGATGAGTCAAGAGTTGCACTACATCCTGATGATAATCGCGTACGCGTGTGCCGCAGAATAGGAGAGAGATACGAAGAAAAGTGTTCCTCACATAGAATTCCTTTTGGAGATGGTTCGGTAACAATATGGGCAGAATACGTATAGGTAGTCGTACAGTATTAACACTTTTCGTCAACCGTTCTGGAAACGCAGTTCGGTATGTTGGAAAATAATACACATTGCACAAAGAATTGGTAACAACTTTATTTGTGTGGACGACAACACAAAACCTCATAGGGCTGAAATAGTTAACCGGTTTTTGAAAACAATCGGCTTGACAGAATGTTGTGGCCCTCCCGCTCCTCAGATGTAATCCAATCGAACACATATGGGATAAATTAAAACGGCGCTTATATGCGCGGGCAATACCTTCTAGAAATATTGAGGAATTGGTTGTTGCATTTCATGAGGAATGGCGCTTTATTCCTCAAGAACAAATTGACAATGTGGTATTAAGTTTGCCTAGGCGATTTCAGGAAATTATAAGAGTTCGTGGAGGTCCCACCAGATATTAGTCCTATTTTTTCTTGTAACATTTCTAGTTCATGTTTTTTGATTTTATTAATAAATAAGAACTTAAATTTTGTATATGATTTTTTAATTATAATCAGATTATTGCTAGGTGACAGCCAACTTGTTTTATTTTAAAAAATCGGCACCTGTGATCAGTCACAAATGCAATGGTTTGCAAAAACCGCTATAATTTGGAAAACAATCTAGGTAGAAAGGATTTTCAAAAATAATTTTTTGGCAAAAATAAAACTATCTTTTGACAAAATAATATTTTCCCACTTTGCGTGTATCCCAGATACCTGCTTACATTTTGGTAAAAAAACACGTTCCTACACATCACTCTGTACATATTCTTTAACCGTGTTATATGACAATTGACCTACCCTACATTACAGTCCAAGAATGGCTTAATGAAATAAAAAAAATAGCTCAAATTGATCAAAGCGTTTAGAAAATATAACCATACAAAAATTACTATAGTTTTAGGTGAGTCCATGTGTATTCCAATTTCCATGTGTATTTCAAAAAACACAAAAAGTACATTATTTTAACTAAAACACAAATAATATAATCTATACTCTTATTTACAAAAATCGCAAATGCTGTAATATTGCAAGTTTTGTATTAACTATAACTGGATAGTATGAACTATACTGGATATAAAGTCCCAGTTATATTTTGATTAGCAAATTTTAATATAAAATAAATACGGTTTCTGATATAAAAATTAATAAAACAGCCCAAAGGAAAGTTTTTACATGTATGACTAAAAGTTATATTCATGAAATTATTTTTTAGTTTTTTCCAATGTTTTCGTTTCAAACTAATTCCTCAAATTTATTTATCTTCTAATACTACGACCAATTCCACAATATTTCTGAAGGGTACAACATGATATTGTGCTACTTTAAAATTTAAAATCATAGAACGTGGTTTGTTTATTTGGTAAAATTGCTACAAATTTCACAGGAATGTTCCATTTTTGCAAGACATTTTTGAAAAAAATTTTCGGTTACATATATTGCGGGGAACAACTACCACCATACCATTGTACCATAGTACAATATACGATAGGCATTTTTACAAAAAATTAAATAAATAATCACAATAAATAATCACTTGTTTTTCTCACTCTATATCAATCGCACACAACACGCTATAGATCAACCTTAAGCCACTGTGTAAGCGCGGTACGTGGTCGAGGTCGAGAGTGGGGTAACTTATATAATTCTGTAAACTTTGGTGTACCTACGTATATTTTAAATATTGGCGTTAATACTAAAAATTTGCTTGACAATATATTGTATACCGACACAATTTCAATTCGCGAATAAAATGCAACAAACATGTCTCTAGCCGGGACATTCAAGTTCTGCAAGAATAAGGAAATAACAGCTGTGGTGTGTGTGGTTTGTCACAGTATATTTCACAAGATTTACCTGGAAAGGAAAAATGTAACTACAATAGGGAAAGGCCAAATAATATGCACAAAAGAATGTGAAGATCTTTATGAAGATGATGACATCAAATTATTGAAAGAAGAAATAAAGAAACTAAGAAATGAAGTAACTCAAAAAGAAGAATATATTAGTAGACAAAGGAGAAGATCTCAGGTATTTGAAGACGACGTATTAGAAACTGAAAATAATTATAAGAAAGAATTACAAAATTACAAATACAAACTTGAATCAGCGCAACAAGAACTGCTGGTTGCTAAGAATAAAATCGTAGAAGAAAACCGGACATATCAGGAAGAATTACAAAAATATAAAAATGATATCCAAGAACTTAATTTCAAAATACAACGAATTAATCTTAAAAATGAAAACCTAAAGAAAAATTTGGACACGGTAGAAGAAGAGAAAAACAAAATAAAAGCTATCAGATCTGCGGCCGGATTCACATTCCTCGATTCGATACGTGTCGAATAGAAATCAATATATACTTTATCTATGTAGAAATCGAGGAGGTAGCGATTCACAATAGTTATCGACCTCTCGACATATCGAGAATATCTGTCAATTCTGCTCGACAAGCAAATAGGTGTCGAACGCTTTTGTTATGCTTATGTTAGAGAACCATAACCCCATGGTTTTACCCTCTGCTCTTATCCATTGTAATAATAATAATAATAATTTTTTACGGTAGCTTTGTGAATTTTGCTCTCATCACTTTTTTCTTAAAAAATATTGCCTATATTTGATATAATTCACAGAAGAAATCAAATACGCGATTTAAGGAGAGAAAGACGTATTTTCTTTAGAATTTGCACAAGATAGTCTACCGGTCGCAAATTCTCTGTGTTCTTCCATAAAATCTACCAAACATACTAAATATTCTTCCCTCATTTTAAAAACCACGGCGATTCCGAATATATTTAAAAAACATAACACATAAAACCAACCTCCAAAAGTCCAAATTATATTTACAAACAAGGAAACAAGTTCGACTATGACTATAGATTAATAATTTATAATAATACATAACTCACAAAATGTGGTCTCGATTGTCGAATGGTGGTCGACGTCGACACGTATCGTATCGAGCATTGTGAATCCGGGGGCTGGAATAATGACCAAGAAATGTCAGACAGAGAATGTCATGGATCATATAGGTATGTCAGAAAATGGTCTGCCTGGCAAAATGAATTATACTGTGTTGTCTGATGAGCAATTGAAATGTATCAAAGAACTGGTTAGGAAGGAGGTTGAAATATGTATGAACAAAAAGAATGAAAGGACTAACAACCATAGTGGCAGCTCAAACCAACATAAATCTGTTTCTAAAGGCAATCCGAAAGAAATTTACAACTCTTACAAAAATCAAGGTTCTCACCACACTCCAGAAACCCCAAGAACTTGTAAACAGGGTAATTATAAAAACATATCTAACCTTCCAAAAACTTTGGAAATTCAACAAAAAGGAATTGAAGTCAGCAAAAATGGTGGTAAATTGGAAAAATATTTTCTGGAAGAGGTTGGCAATAAGACAAACCTTGTAAGCCAAAATGATCAGTGTGCCATATACAACGAACAAACAAGAGATCAACACTGGGATACCGTGAGCCATAGGAAACGGAAACAAATTATTGGTGTTGCGACTAGTGAAAACATTCCCTTCACAGCAGCACCTTCATCTTCTCTCTAGTGGTACTTTGTTGGAAGAGTGAACAAAAATGTGTCACTAATTATGTTGTGTCGAAACTTGGAACACAAAGTGAAAACTTGATCTTACAGGTAAGTGAGATTAAAGCAGCTGATCAAAAAGCCTTTAAGCTTGGCATTAACGAAGCTGCTGTAAGATACAAGATAAAGAATTTTGGCCCAAAAATATAAAAGTAGAAAAATTCAATTTTTTTATTCACCATCGGAAGTTTATTTCACAAAAGGATTCAGATCTAAAAGGTACTCCACGAATCGCTGCTTCAAAAACTAAGAAATCACGTTAATACTCCCACTCACAATGAACTTTCAATATATTATCAGAACGTACGTGGCTTACGCACTAAATTAGGCAACTTGATCATATCTCTTACTACGTTTTCCCACGACATCATAGTACTCACGGATACATGGTTGACTGAGGATTTTTATGACGCAGAACTGCGTATAGACAAATACACTGTCTATCGTAATGACCGCTCGATAATTACAAGTCCATGTGCAAGAGGTGGAGGGGTCTTAATAGCAGTTCACCACAGTATTCCTAGTGAGAGGGTGACAGTTCCTGTTGGGATTGAGCAACTTTTTGTCTCCATAGGAAAAGGTAGTAACTAAATAATACTATAGGGGTTCCTATTTAAAAAATCAAAGTTACCCTTCAAATAACCTTGAAACTCTAAACCAAACAAACCTAACATATAACCATTAAATCCCGCTTGTAAAACGATGATACTTTTATCTGAAACATTTTTCTCTCAAATTACTCATTTTCAAGATATTCAAGTTTGCCAACTTAAATGGTGCACCCTGTATATGTAACTTTTAATGAAACTTTGTATAACTTATCTCAAGTGTTCTCAGCTGGTCAATTTTGCCTACTAGGGGATTTTAATCTAACATATGCTCAATGGGAAAAAGACAAATTTAGCTCTACAGCCTCATGTCAAAACGGACTTTCTTGGGAAATCGAAGCTACGGAAATTGTGTCCAATTTATGTGCTTTTCATAATCTGTTCCAAATTAATAATATAGAGCTAATGGCAACATTTTTGATTTGAATTTATATCATGATTCTGAAATCTCTGTTCACAGAGACATACCTCTGATTAAGCCTGATGCTCATCATCCTCTAGTGTATATGGTCATAAGACATCAAAGTCATTGTAACAACACAAATTTTCAACCTGAAGGGTACTATAGAGATTTTAAATCGGCAAACTTAGCTATTATCAATAATTACCTATCAACATTTCACTGGGACACTCTTTTTGTTGGAACATCTATAGAGTTTGTATTAACATACTTTGTGAGATACTATACTCCGCAGTACTTCTGGGTATTCCGCTTAAAAAATGTTCTTCAAGGAAATTCCCACCTTGGTACACATTCGAGTTAAAGAAATTTATTTTTCTAAAAAAGGAAGCCCATAAGCGATATAAACAAACCTTCTCAACACCAGACTATAATGAATTCTCCAGATTAAGATCGATCTGCAAACGTCTCTCTCAGGATTACTACACTAATTATGTAATAACCACGGAGCATGGTATCTCTTCTAATCTTAAGTCTTTCAGGAACTTTGTAAATTCTAAACGCACGTCTAATAATCTCCCCAACGAAATGCACTACAATGATCGTACCGGCAATGACTTAGCAAATCTGTTTGCTGAATATTTTTCAAGTGTCTATTCAAGTTCTACCTGTCGTACTGCTGATGAGGATACATCCAGTCATTTAATAATAAATAGTTTTGTATCAATTTCTGAAATCTACAAAAAGCTGGATGAACTCAATTGTAACAAAGGCCCCGGGCCGCATGGACTACCTCCTATTTTGTTTAAATATTGTAATTTTATTTTAGCTAGACCCCTATTCATTATCTTCAATTCATCCCTTCAATGTGGTATTTTTCCGGAATTCTGGAAAATTGGCTACATCACCCCCATTTACAAATCGGGGAGTAAATCAGAACATAAAAAATTATAGACCCATTTGCATTCTCAGTTTAATTCCTAAACTGTTTGAAAATATAGTGACTCAGTATTTAACCTAGTTATTGGCTAGCTCTATCACCGAGCAACAGTTTGGATTTACATCCAGAAAATCAACCGAGCTTAACATATTAACATATGTCGATTTTCTATCAGAAGCATTGGAAAATAGAGCCCAGGTTCACGCTATTTATACAGACTTCTCCAAACCCTTTGACAGGGTAAATCACCAACTTCTCTTGAGTAAGCTCCAATCAATGGGTGTTAGTGGTCTTCTTTTACAATGGTTAGAAAGCTATCTGTCACAGCGTATACAAATTGTTCGAATTAACAACTTTACATCCAGAGAAATTAAAGTAACATCTGGAGTACCACAGGGTTCGCATTTAGCTCCATTATTATTTAATGTATTTATAAATGACATTGGTAAATGTTTTGCCCATAGTAATTTTCTTATTTTTGCTGACGATCTTAAACTCTACATGAAAGTAACTGATTTAGATGACTGTTTACATCTTCAATCTGACCTCAATAACCTTAGCAATTGGTATTCTCAAAATGATATGGAACTAAACTTGGCCAAATGCAATTACATAACATTCTCTCGTTCTCGAAATTATTTTGAGTTCAACTACAAAATTAACAAAGCCATGTTAAACAAACTTTCTTTAGTCAAGGATTTGGGTGTCTTATTTGACTCCAACCTTAGTTTTGTTCCCCATATCAAATCTGCTACTTCTAAAGCCCTCAAAATGCTAGGTTTTATAAAACGTTGTTCTCAAGATTTCTCAAATACTCTATCAATCAAGGTACTGTATTGTTCTTTGGTTAGATCTCATCTGGATTATGCATTCTCTGTTTGGAGTCCATATTATGCTGTACACATCAGAAATATAGAGCAAGTTCAGCACAAATTTCTTCGATTTTTTGCATTAAAATTCCCATCCAATCTTCCTTATAGTTATGTTGAATTAGAGTCCCAATTGAATATCACCACACTAGAGGATCGCCGGAAATTTAGAGAGTTAAAGATGTTATACAATATTATTCATTACATTGTTCAATGCCCATATCTTCTTTCCAGAATCAATTTGTTTGCTCCACCTCGAACCACTCGTTCAGCATATTCTTTCTCTGTAACATTGCACAAAACCAACTATGGACTAAACTCCTACCTTTCAAGATCTTCAAAACTTGGCAACCAATTTAACAATAAACTTGATTTCTTTGGCTCGTCCAATACATTTTTTAAAAAATTGAAAGCACTGGCTTCCTCAAACTTCACTGTCTAAAGTGAAAAGAGTATGTCTCAAGTTATTTTATGTTTTACTTTCCAAATTGTATTAGTACAATTTGAGAATCTGTATGTGTGTGTATGTATATGTGGCAATACATGTGTACAGGGTGGGCCGTATAAGAGTGCGTATCCCCTTATCTCAGAAACTATGTGAGATAGAAAAAAAAGTTTTATATAAATGTTGTTTGCGTTAAAGATGTCGGTATTTTTTTAATATAGTTATATTTGTAGCTCTTCAATATACAGGGTGATGAACTAAACTTATCTTTTTTTAAATGGAACACCCTGTATATTATTACATTTTTGAAAAGCTCTTCAAAAGACTTGTTCAACGATATATAATATTATGGGTCTTTAGCCCACCGTTTCGGAGCTATTGACTGTTGTCTTCAGGAAAAGGTTAATATTTATAGCGAGCTAGAAAAGTTATTGATTGAGGTGATAAGCTGTAATTTGGGCCAAGAAATTATAATTTGGTCTATTTTATGAAACTTCTGTCTAATACTAAAATAAAAAAAATTGCAACAGTGATGTCAAGTTTCGTCAAATTTAATTTTTCATGATTTTTTTAAATGGAACCCCCTGTATTTTATTACATTTCCTAAAAGTCCTTGCAAGGACGAGTTTAGTGATATATAATATCAGGGGTCTACGACACACCGTTTTGGATTAATCTGATTAAAGGTGTTATGTTTTCTATTACGTTGGTTATTATGATATACCTATAGCTATGACTACAGTTCATTTCTATTTTTGCATATTAATTAATATCATATTAGTAATATGATATTAATCCATCTACATTTTTCAAATTATATATCTAGAATTTTAATAATACCATCCGAAACATGCATACCTTATGTGTCAATTCCTGAAGAGAAACGCAGATTAATCCAAAACGGTGTGTCGTAGACCCCTGATATTATATATATCAATAAACTCGTCTTTGCAAGGACTTTCAGGAAATGTAATAAAATACAGGGTGTTCCATTAAAAAAAAAATGAAAAATTAAATTTCACGAAACTTGGCATCACTGTTGCAATTTTTTTTTATTTTAGTATGAGACAGAAGTTTCATAATATAGACCAAATTAGAATTTCTTGGCCCAAATTACAGCTTATCACCTCAATCAGTAACTTTTCTAGCTCGCTATAAATATTAACCTTTTCCTGAAGATAACAGTCAATAGCTCCGAAACGGTGGGCTACAGACCCATCATATTATATATCGTTGAACAAGTATTTTGAAGAGCTTTTCAAAAATGTAATAATTTACAGGGTGTTCCATTTAAAAAAAGATAAGTTTAGTTCATCACTCTGTATATTGAAGAGCTACAAATATAACTATATTAAAAAAATACCGACATCTTTAACGCAAACAACATTTATATAGAACTTTTTTTTCTATCTCACATAGTTCCTGAGATAAGGGGATACGCACTCTTATACGGCCCACCCTGTACATGTGATACACGGTCTATGTATATACAACTGTATGTTAGTTTAATTCTATGTTTTTATCTTTGTGATTATCTTTTTGTAATATAGTATAGGTGTATTGGGCATTTTTCCCGTTAATAAATAAATAAATAATAATATCTTTATCATTTTTTCTTTTAACATCACTGGGACGAGAAAATATTAATAAACATATTTTTAAAATAGATTCAATCTATTTGTCAAGAAAATCTTTTGAATGTTACACCTTTAAGGGAAAAATAAAAATTTATTTCAAGCCTATTACCAAGTTGATCGAATTACATATGGCAAAATTATGAATGACGGTAAGTTGTTTATTGGATATGATTTCTGTACTGTCTTCGATGCCATCGAACTACGCCGCTGTTTTAAGTGTAGCGGATTCCATCACTTTGCAAATAAATGTAAATCTAAAGAATATTTATGTCCCCGTGGTGCCCAAAAACATACTCTTAAAGAATGCAAATCTGAAGTACTATGCTGTATAAATTGTTACAATTTAAAGAAAGGGAATGGTACAAAATATTTTAATCTTGACATTAATCATGCGGTGTGGGACAACAAATGTGTTGCCTATAGACAAAATCTTGATTTATTTAGAGCTTTCATATTAGAACCTAAATAGCAACCATTTCTGTCTTCTCATTCCGATAGTTCCGCAAGACATCATCTCACCTGCTATTACCAAAACTTTAGTGGACTTCGGGCGAAAACTGACCGAACTGACTTTTTGCGTCTTCTTGTGCTACCACAGAATACGACATGATCGCCCTCACTGAATCTTGGTTAAATGATAAATTTTTAAATTCAGAATTATTTGATGTGCATCTGTATGATGTATTTCGATGCGACCGTAGATATAACTATACTGATACCTGTAGGGGTGGGGGAGTTCTCCGTGCTGCTAATAAGACTCTCAAACCCATCTTAATTGATCTCAGTTTTCTCTGTGACACATTCATGGAGCTAGTCATGTTAGATATATTGTGTATAAAAATTAATTTTCTAGGTAATAAGAGGTTCAAAAACTCTCTATTATCTTATATGTACTGCTCTTGTATATTCCTACAAACATGAACTGTGATGTTTATGACCTTTTATTTGATGCTATTGAGTCCATTTATTACATTCTAGAGTCCAACATTCTAATTAGTGGCGATTTTAATATACCCAATATTGTGGATAATGTTCATAGCCCTGTCATTAATTCGTTGAGTAACTTTGGGCAGTTTTTTAACCTTACCCAAAATAATAATATTCGAAACATAAATAATAGAATTTTGGATCTTGTATATAGTAATTACGATGACTGTGTGGTTTCTAAAGTTGACGATCCTCAACTCAATGAAGACCATCATCATCCTGCATTCATAATTAATTCCCAATTCTCGGATAGCAGCTACAAGCCCTTCCCTATTGTTAATCTTAATCGTGGCCTTAATTATAAAAAATGTAACTTGAATATATTGTATATGAACATTGCAAATGCCGACTGGGCTTCTCTCTCTACTCTGGCTGATGTAAATTCGATGCTTCAGGAGTTTTACAATATTTTTAATTCAATACTATTAAAGCGTGTACCGGCTAAGAGGGAGTCTCGAGGTTGTTCGGCATGGTTTGACTGTGATATTATTAAAAATGTGAAACTGAAAAACAAATTATGGCGTGAATACAAATCGTCTGACAATATTGCTATTTATAATGACTTCAGGAACTTACGATCTGAACTTAAAGCTCGCATAAACTTAGCTCATAAAAATTATTTGAAGTCTATTGAAGACGAACTATCTTTAAATCCTAAACGTTTTTGGTCTTATATTAATTCTAAATCTAGTTCTGCATCAATTCCTCCTCCTTTGTTTTACGACGACGCACAACTGGATAAGCCCTCTGATATCGTTCAGGCCTTTGCTGATTATTTCTCTAAAGCTTTTTATAAATCTCCCAATGGTCCATATTTTCCTGACCTTCCTGTCAACGGCGATAATTTAAACATTCCACTGATAAGCGAGGTTGATATTTTAAACGCTGCAAAAAAAAATGAAAGGTAATTTCACAATGGGTCCTGACCTAATACCTGCTTTCTTGGTAAAGGACTGTGCAGCAGTTCTTTCAACCCCGCTAAAATTGATTTTTAATTGCATGCTAAAATCCGCCGTATTTCCCCAATTATGGAAAGATTCTCGAATTTGCCCGGTTTTTAAAAAAGGTGCGAAGAATCACGTCACCAATTATCATCCTATAGCGATAATCTGCAACTTCTCTAAAATGTTTGAGTTAATTATCCATCACTACTTATATTCTCACGTTGAAAAACACATTTCTCAATACCAGCATGGATTCATGAAAGGACGCTCCACGACTACGAATCTTGTTACTAAGGTCCAGTATATTGCTGAAGTATTGGACGGAGGAAATCAAGTTGACGTAATTTATACCGATTTCTCTAAAGCTTTTGATCGCCTCGACCATGATTTGCTGATTAGGAAATTGAGTTCATTTGGTTGCCCCAATAACTTTTTATCGTTATTTCGGTCATATTTCGACGATAGATTTCAATTGGTTCAATACCGGGGTTTTCAGTCCAACAAGTTTCCACAATTGTCTGGAGTTCCCCAAGGATCTGTATTGGGGGCCTCTATTTTTTATATTGTTTATTAACGATTTAACAGAACTCTTTAATGTTGACTATCTGCTGTATGCGGATGACTTAAAATTATTTATAGAAATTAAGTCTTCTTCTGATTGCTTAAAATTGCAAGATAACCTATCCAATTTGTATCGGTGGTGTAATGATAATTATTTGCCTTTGAACATAAATAAATGTAACAGTATGTCCTATTGCCGTCGCAAAGATATCCACCTTTTTAACTATTCTCTCGATTCAAGTATCTTGAATCGAGTCTCGGAATTCCATGACCTCGGTGTTACATTTTATTGTAATTTATCTTTTGATGCTCATATTCGCGTGGTAGGTGATGACGCCTTGGTCTTGGTTTTGTCTTGCGTAACTCCAAGGACTTTCGGAATGAGGGGACGTTGAATGTTCTATGCAATACATTTGTTCGCAGTAAATTGGAGTATACTTCCATTATTTGGAGTCCGCTTTACAATACTCACATTTTACAATTGGAGAGAGTACAGCGGAAGTATCTAAAGAGTCATTTCATCAATTTTGGTGTCTATCCGACTCGGGGTATTCCTGAGGATATACTGTTGTCTAGATTAAATTTAATTAGCCTGCAAAGTAGACGCGTTATGTATTCGCTGATCTTTCTTCACAAAATCATTAATAATTTACTCAACTCACCCTCATTGGTATCTAAAATTGTCTATCGCGTTCCTAGATTTAATTCTAGAACTAGTCCTGTATTACATTTACCGATTCCTCGTACCAACTTATTAACGGCATCTCCTTTCTATCAGATGGCTGTTAATTACCAGTTCTTTGAAGATCGACTCGATATATTTTTAGATTCTATAAAGTTCATTAAATGCTTATTTGTCTAATAAATTGTAACTAGTTATGTATACCTAATTGTTTATTGTTTGTGTGTATGTACCTATAATATGTAGGTATATAATATCTGTTTATATGTTTATCCCGTTGATTTTCTGTATCCGTACTGTCATTTACAATATTTTCATTTTGTTAGGTTTAAGTAATGTTAATATTTGTATGCTTCAACCTTGTCCTGTAATTGGGTTTTTCTCGTTGGGCATTGATTATCGTAGGACAATTTTTCCGATATCTCCATTTATTTAAGAGATACAACACGTTTTACCTTTCTCGGAATTTTTATAATGGGGAAGAACTTTTACTGTCCGCAACTATGTATATTTTCTGTAAATAACCTTTGAATCCAGTTTTAGTATCAAATAAAATCTCTTTATTTTGTAGTTGATATTACAATATATTACAATAGTCGGATATCTTATACTACAAACTAAACTCACCCACACATTTAACAGAAATACTCTAACAAGGAATAAAACATTTAGTCATCAAGTAGGTACTTTTTTAAAGAAAATTTAAACTTATTGAAATCATTAGACTGTTTCAAATTACTGGGTAAGTGATTATAAATCTTAAGTCCTAAATAATTTGCTGTTCTACTAACAATACATAGCTTTGTAAAACGCAAACAAATATAATTTTTACCCCTGGTATTGAAGCCGTGGACATACAAACACATTTCGAAAACAAACAAGGACGTCAATGTTTTTTAAATTCATCAAAGGCGGTCCTGCATGACTGAAACGATGAAAGTCCTGCCAACCAACGCAAAATACGGTTCTGTAAAATGAGGCTTCAGCACCTGAGAAAGTTGAATTTCTCCAGAAGCATACCCCATACCTCAAATGGCTTTCATTTGCGCATAGTATAAATTGTATAAACTAATCAGTTGTGTTTTAGTTAAAATTTTACTTTCCTTCTCCTTCACATTTTTTAAACAAATAGAAAGTAGAGGATAAGGATAAGATGATCACAACGCGGTTCCAGTTAAGGAATTCGTCCATATAAATGCCAAAAAATTTTGCAAACTCTCTATTTTGGACATCCCTATCGTTACCAGAAATCTTTATATTACCACAATTTCTTTATTGGACATTAAATCTAGTTAGAAGGTAGACAAAGAATTTATAGTTTCATTACATTTACTTTTTAGACTATAATCTTATTTGTCTGATTCAACTAAAGACAAGTCGTCAGTGTACATTGTAAAAAATATATCGTCCAAGGCGACCTCTACTTCAGTAACGTCTAAAATAAAATAAACGGGACCCAGTACTGAACCCTGTAGAATACCCATTTCTATAAATGTTTTGTCAAAATTCATTCTTTCAATATATTCTTTACTAGAATGTAAAAGAAAAACATAGGTACTGCTGACACTGTTTTAAAAAGCCAGAAACCCAATTTAAGTGGTTGACCTCCAATTCCATAGTCATGTAATCTATTAAGTAGGTACTTAACAAGTATAATTTCTCAGTATAATTTCAAGAGAGCTGATTTCTTAAAGGTATATAATATGTTAAGCCATGCGAGTTGGAATTAGATGTATCTGTCGAATGATGTAAATACTGTAGTAAGTACATTTTATAATATTTTTTATAAAATACTTGATGAATGTGTTCCGTATGGGAAATTTAACAAACGAAGTTACCCTCAATGGTATAATAAAAACATTATTTCAGATATAAAAAGGAAGCACGCATTTAAGAAAAAATATAATCTGTTTACTAATCCGAATGACAAACAAATGATTGTTTACTTAAGGTCTAAAATTAAGACAAATATAAAAAGTGCATATAAAAAGTATATGAATGATATCGAAAATAATATAAATTTTGACGCCACAAATTTTTGGAGATATATTTATTTTTAAATAAGTACCTAGAACCTTATGAGAATTCTCTAACGATCATATACTCTCGTGGTAGTACGGTGTTGATTGTAATTTTTGAATTTTTAGTAAATGTCGTACTTTTGTCACAGTTATGGAAATAAATTCCGCCCCTCTGTCTGTAGCTATTTCAAGTGATATTCCGTAGCGGAAAATAAAAAATTCAACTAAACTTTTAGATACTGTCACTGAGTCTTTAGATTTCAAAGGATATGCCTCAACAAATTTGGTCAGTTCGCATTGAAGAGTGAGTATATTAGAATTATTTTCATTGTCAGTTCTGTTCGAGAACTGCTTGTTCTTTCTTAACCTTACAGCCTGAGGCTCCTTTCATATTTATTTCTTTTGCCTTCTTTCCTTTAATTTTCTTAGTTTGTTTTTCTTTCTGAAATTCTAGCCACTTCACTGTAGTTATAGCCAAGAGCATTCATTTAGTCAGGCACCTTTCCTTTTTTCTTTCCCTCGTCTTTTTTAGGATAATGCAGATATGTCTTCCAAATTAGTTCTTCATTTGGAATGTGGCTTTCTTGACCAATAATTTTTGAATTTATATTAACTTTATGGTCAATCTTAATTATGGTAAACACATTTTCTAGAATTGATTGAAGAATCGTTCACACTCAGTCTTAATAGTCTCATTATCGATAAATCCATATTTTATTTAGTTTTGTACTTGACATTTGCTACATGACTTTAGCATCATAATTAGCTGCATTATTACACTTTTTCCCATAGTTCAATTTTTTTCATTTATCTTGCTTTGACATACAGTTTCACTTCATACTTACTTTCATATTTACTTACATTATCATATTTAATTTCAGTATCACATTCAGTTTTATTGTCATTTATGCTGTTGGTCTTCATCTCAAATTGATCATAATTCGGTTTACTTTCACCCAACAGTGAACCGGTGTTAATGGTCTCATATAAAACCTCCATCCATTCTAATGGTAATCCATTCTTCTCCGTCAATTTATAATGGTATGTGTTTCAATAATTCTTCAGTGAAGAAGGTACTTACCATCTGAATAGTCACTGTTAATAGCTATTTTTTCAATCCGGTCCTCTTCTTCCGGTATTATTAATAGGTACTTTCTTATCTGTTTTATTCAGTCACTGTTTCATTAAGCTCGTTAACATTTTTGGTATCTACTTTTAACTTGCAATGTTTCCATAAGCTATATACAGGGTGTCCCACCGGGAAGGGCCGTCATCGATATATGAAAAAGTACGTACAGAATGATTTCATTTTGAAAATTTGGTTATTTACAAAGGTCAGTGGGTGCTACCTTTTTAAAATATTTTCATGTTTGTGGCACTTTCGGTATAACCGCAAGTCGACACCAACTTGCTTATTTTAAATGGAACACCTTGTATATTTCTGCAGTTTTGGATTCTAATTTTAAGTCAACTTTGTGTAAAGTTGTCTATACTTAAATTCAATTATTTTCGAGATATCTCCAATTTTAAGAAATGAAAATGTTGAATCTTGAACCGTGATATCACCATCACGAGATACTGTACGATGTATCCTACAAAGTTTATAAAATGTTGGTATTACGAAATTTCTTATTTAGACCTCCTTTCATAATACCAACATTTTTGAAATTCTCTAGGATGCGTCTTACAGTATGGGGTGATGGTTTTTGTTTATGGGGATATCGATCAGCAAATATGTCAGCAAGTTTTTGTTATAATTTTGTCATATTGTCCATAAATTACAAATAAATTTAAATAATCTTCGTAAGTATAATTTAATAGTGATGGCATCTTTATTAACACTTTTGTGGATACAAACAATACTGATGAAGCTTCTGACCACAAATTTGCTCTACCTAGGAAACCTTAAAATATAGGTACATACAAATTTATATCATTCGATTTAGAATTGAATTTTTATTTGGACCGTAGACTAATATACTGGGTGTTCTATTTGAAAAAATCAAGTTTTGTAACTTCTTAAATTGGTAAATTGGCTTATAAATTTTGAGGGCCCTGTATGTTCCTCAGACATTATGCAATCATTTTCAGATGTAGCGATGTCTAAACCATTACTATTGCAAATATTGTAATTGAAGGTCTTCCACTGTTCACTTCCAAGATTCAACATTTTTAATATGGTGCTGTAACTGTCACTTTTTTCTTAAAACTGGAGATATCTCGAAACTAACTGAATTTAGGTATAGGCAACTTTACGCAAAGTTGACTTAAAATTGAACGTATAATCTAAAACTGCAAAAACATACAGGGTGTTCCGTTTAAAACAAGCAAGTTAGTGTCGACTTCCAGTTATACTGGAAGTGCAAGAAACGTGAAAATATTTTAAAAAGGTAGACCCCACTGACCTTTGTAAATAACCAAATTTTCAAAATCACACTGTACTGTACGTACTTTTCCATATATCGATCGCGGGCCTTCGCGGTGGGATACCCTGTATAGGATATACTTTTTCGCTACTAGCATGGATAACTTTATCATTAAACTCACTTATTTTTATCGCTACGAGGAACTGCTCTATCACTTTTATTGCTGAAATATAATCTTTTTTTGTTAGAATATTCTGATGTTTATTAAAAATTTTGTTCCATATAATAGAAATGCATTTTTGTGTAATCAACTGCATCCTCATTAAGCGGGTACAAACCACAGGCTCTCAAACCATTTATAATCGTGCTTGCCTTATAGGCTTTATCGAAGTCTAGCTTGAACAATGTATAAAAGTTATGTCGAGTTATTGACGTACATGGTGTACCTACCACTTAAGCGTATGCGGAGCATAGCGGCTAAACCGTAAGAGCTAGAAAAAAATGTTTTAGACAAGTTATTTTCATTCAAGTGTTCTATGACTTAAAATTATTTTCCATTATATAGGGTGTAGGCTGGGCGCAACACAACTTCATTATTTTGAATTTAACACCCTGTATATTATTGCATATTTGGATAGAACGTTGTCTGACGAATGCAGTGATATAAGGTTTTATGGGTCTATGTCTAATAATAAGGGAGATATGGCCAAAAGAGTGTACCATAAGAATAATGTGTTAGACAAAGACCTTGTACCCAAGAAAAGAATTGACAATCTCTTTCTAACACTCTACTCTTATGGTACACTCTTTTGTCCATATCTTCCTTATTATTAGAGATAGACCCATCAAACCTTATATCACTGTATTTATCAGACAATGTTCTTTCCAAATATACAATAATATACAGGGTATTCCATTTAAAATAACGAAGTTGTGTTGCGCCCAGCCTACACTAAACACCCTGTATAATCTGTAATAAGTCATAGAACACTTGATTGAAAATAACTTTTATTTGAAAAATTTTTTTTAGCTCCTACGGTTTAGCCGCTATGCTCCGCATACTCTTAAGTGGTACCTACCGTGTACTGGTTGTTTGCTTGTGGTTATACGCAACCTTTTTCCATTCAACTTTTAGTGGGCGGAAAATACTGACGCCGCTGGGCTGTAAGATGTACATTGAATTGGGATATAGATAATACAAAATTATTTGTTATTAATGCAAAATTCATATAAATCAATATTATGAGATTTGTGGCTATCAATAAATAATATAACTGGAAATTTCACTTTTTGTGAAAGAAGCTAAGTGTAAAACACGTTGGCGACATACTCGTAAAATGTACCAGCGGTCATCCACCCTGTGTCTGGGCGCCTTATTGTCCAACCTTCTAGTACGGAATGAGCCAGTTCTTTTGCAATTCTCTTGTCTGGGAAGATGAAGTACATAGCTGCTCAATGAAAAATCCGTAATCATCTTAGCATAAATTGAATGCAAATTAGCATGAGTCTCAGAATAGGCACAGAAAATTAATACTAATACAATTAGCTAGCTCTACTTCAAGGTAGTTGATTTTTTCAGCATTTAAACTACAAATATTTAACAAAATATTCGGTTGAAAAGAAGTCACTTGTCGGGATTTTTCTTGTCCGCTGACCGAATCTCTAAAAAACGCTGTACACATGCAGCATATGGCCATTTATCAGGATCCATTGCTTTCTCAAAGTTAGACTCAAATGTTTACCTTAAATGACGAATAAAGATGAGGGTACTTAGCAAGGATTATTAACTGTTTACAGGATTGCTCGATCGCTCAATTTTGTCATCCGTCTTTGCGACGTCAGCGAAGATATATGTAATCGAATTGTCAAAATATACCTATTTTGTGTTTATTATATTTCACATTTGCAAGAGAATTTTCGTATTTGAATGATTATTAATATTATTATTTATTAAAGTTTGTAATAACAGTATAAAGTGTACCTATTTCTAGTTCGAGATCTTTGGATCTTTGATGACGTCACAATTATGGATTAAATTGTAGTATAGGGATCGAGCAATCCTGTAAACAGATAACAATCCTTGGGTACTTAGCACATATAGCCTCCCAAGAAACCTCGATAAAACCACGCTTTAGCAAGTTGCAAAGATCTTCTTCTGTAGTGTCCGTCTTCACCCTATAAACATGTAATGTGGTCATCCTGGGAACACCTTTGACTTTTATATTATCCGCCACATTATTACCAGTGATAACATACTATTTACCTTTTTGCTTGGGAACTTGCCTCCAGTTATTTTCTTGATTAGTATCTTTTGGACCCATCGTTATAGCATGATCTAATGGTTTGTCCGTATTTATCATATCTTTATTTAAATTAATATATCTGTCACATTTCAATTGTTGTTCAACATTAATTATTAAATTACTTGACAACTGTTTTTGAGTGACTTTTCTCTGTTTGTTGTTTGTTTGTTTATCTATCTCATTACCAGCTGTTTGGGTGTCAAAAAACCCTTTTTATTATTAAAGGCTTTTTCCTTCTCTTTTATCGGCTCCACTGTCGAAGCTATCGTTTTTTGTCCGCATTCTTTCAGATTTGTTTGAAGAGAATTGTATTTTGTTAATAGCTCAATTTTATCGTAAAACTCATTGATAAGAGTATCCTTTTGATTAATCCATATATATTAAAACGCGTCGATTCTGTCGCCGAATCGACAAAGTTTCAAAGCTATCTCCTCCGAGGGGCGATCGCGGAACGATCCCCGCGGGCCACCGAAGGTCGCCCCCGGCCTTTCTCCAATACGTAGGGGTATTTTCGTCCCGTTTCCTACGCGTTTTCCCAATTTAAACGCCTTTTCAAAAAACCTCTGCAAAATTTTCGTCGATCGCCGTTCGACGAGAGAGATGCGACTAGCACCGGGGTTTGTCCTCGCGCCTAATGGTCCCGTCACGCCCGCCGAAATCCCGACTTTTCGCGGGACTGCCTAGACCCTGTTTCTAATTTTACGGCTTGGAGAACCGCTTCACGCGAAAGTTCCGTCCTTTCTCTAATCCTTTGAGATTTTTTTTCGAGACCGTACGTCGACTCCTTCTACGTCTATTTCGTCTTCGAAAATCTCAAGGCGCGTCCGTCTCAACTTCTTTCTCATTTTTTCTACCGATGTGAGATTGCACTAACGAGACAAGCACCTCCCACGAAAACTGTCAAATTAATTAAACTTCAGATAGGTTATTTTCCTACGAGAAATATTGCTGACGGAATCAATAGTACTGACTGCCAAATACTTCTGATTACCAAAATACTGAACCGAAATGCTTTTCCAATTACAAAATCGGTAAAAATTATTTTTTCAGGTTGACATGTACAGTTTACATACTTAAACGTCTCAAGGTAAACATTTGACAACAGGCGTGGCAACAGGCATAGCGCAACGGGAAAGTCGTAGGATTTAAAACTTCATAATGCTGATTTCGTGAGTTCGAGTCATGCTGGAGGCAAACGTTTTTTTTTTACTTTTTAATTCCAATTATTTATTAGTATTAGTATTTAGTTGTTCTGTTTCATTATCCGTAGCTTTTATGCTTTCTGTACGTAAAGTTTGAATAGGTAATTCGTTCATTTTGGCAGTCTGTTAAATTCTTCATTTTAGCTTACAAAAGTAAATATCTACAATAGTTTTGGTCCCATTGATAAAATTGATAATAATGTTTACTTAAAAATAAATTCTACTTTTAGTACTTAAAAAATTATGATGTTTTACCAACAATAGAGTACCCTTACAATTCAGTAGTAAATCGTTTAGTACAAAATTACATCATCATTTCAGATACAAAGTTTCTTTAATATGTATTTTCTTTAAAATAATATTATTCTAGATGCTTTTGTCACCTGAAGGGTGACCTCAGGCCGCAGGCCTGGACCCCCGGTAGGGCTATAAATGGGTAGGAAAATCGCTTTCGCGATTTTCTCCCATTTCTAGTTATATGTTGTTGTTGCTGTTGATAGGCGGCGCGGTTACCCGCAGCACTCAGGTCTTTCGACCCATTGTGCCTGCCGCCTGCCGCTAGTTGGGAGCTATTGGAAGAGACCCGTGCTGTGCGCATAGGCCAACACCCGTTGTAGGGGGAGATCCCTAATGTCCTGAGGCAGAAGAAATGCTGCGCCCAGGTGTTTGTGTCTCTTGACCATGAGGCAGGCACAGCGACAGAGGATGTGAATGGAGTCCTCGTCATCGTGTCCGCAAAACCTGCACCTTCTAGTGTCACTAAGACCGATAGTGTTAAGGTGCTTGTTAAGATGTCCGTGACCTGTCAACAGTCCTGTGACAATCCTTATGCTGTTACGACTTAGTGCAAGTATTGATCGAGTTGCGTTCGACCAAGGCCCTTCAATTAAGAGCCTGGCTTGTCGCAGCCCAGTCCCGTTTGACCATTCTTCCTTTGATCTTACCTTGATCCAGTTTCCAATGGACCTTGCTACATAACTAGGCGGAAGCCCCAGCACTGGTTCGGGCCCTGTAAACTCTATACTTGAGCCTCTCTTAGCCAGTGCATCGGCCTCCTCATTTCCTGTTATATTATGATGACCCGGTACCCAGGTCAATTTTACCTGGTTGTTCTGTCCCAATTGGGTCAGACCATTAACACACTCTAGGACCGCCCTGGAGGTGATCCTGTAGGAGATCAAGGCACGTAAAGCCGCCTGACTGTCGGTACATATCTGGATATGCTGATTAGAATATCTCCTTTTGAGATTTTCCTGAACACATGCAGAGATAGCAAACACTTCCGCCTGAAAGACCGTGGCATACTTTCCCAAGGAGAAGGATAGTCTCGCCCTCGGGCGCACGCCCCGAACTCACGCCCCTGAGCCCTGGTCTGTCTTGGACCCATCCGTAAACCAGACGAGCCCATTCGAGACCTGAGCATCAGGATTTCCGAGCCAAGCGTCCCTGTCCGGTATCTCTACTATGTAAGGTTTGAGAAACACATAAGTGGGAGATATCCTGTCACTGGGTGCGTCCAGTAGACTGTCTCCTCCCACAAGTTCCCCAAGAATACTTGTGTATCCACCATAGTGGCTTTTACCTAGCCACCGCCCCCACTGCTTGACCCTATAAGAGGCCCTCCTTGCCTCCCCCTCAACCACTATATGCAGTTTAGGGAGAGACAGGAGAGCCTCCAGAGCCTCTGTGGGAGCCGTGCGGATCGCTCCTGTCGTGCTTACACAGGCCAGGCGTTGTAGTTGATTTAGCCGTTGCTTGATGGTAACCCGCCGGACGGCTGGCCACCATTCAATCGACGCGTATAGAAAGGAGGGTCTAATAACCGAGGTATAGAGCCATAAGGTGGCTCTCGGATTAAGCCCCCACATTTTTCCAAAGAGCTTCTTACATGTCCAGAAGGACGCGGTGGCTCTCTGTATTTGTCTGTCTATGTGGGGTACCCATGACAACTTTTCGTCTAGGATAACTCCCAGAAATTTGACCATCTTTGAACGCTGGATGGTCTTATTGAAAATGGTTGGTGCTTTAAAACCATCCAACTTCCTTTTCTTAGTGAAGAGGACTACCTCTTATATATTGAAGAAGAGGACTACTAGTTATATATTATTTAAAGATGTTAACATCCATCTTACTTTCTCCTAGTGACTCTTCTATAACATCAAAAAATGCATCAGTGTTGTCACCACTTTCTTCCTTATCACAACAGATTATTTCCGAGTCACTAATAACTTTTATACTTTTTAAACTTTTTGCACAACTAATGTGAAATATACTTGCACATTTAAAACACTTAGAATGATTTTTCACAACGTTCTTTCCACATTTTTTACACTTTAATACAGAGAGAGCATTTTGTCCACTACTACTCGACCCCGCCATGACGACCGCTTTGTGGTTAGATTACCCTTTAATGACAACATTAATAACTTAAGTGAATCCTAAGACATATTGCAATACGTGGTTTTTTTACATTAGAAAATCGTTTCGAATTTGGTACAGCAGTAAAAACGTCTTATGTCAAATTTATGGAAAAATCCATACTAGGCCATATGACACCTGTTAATTATACAATAGATGAATTGCGCAATGCTTGTTTTCTACCACATCATACTGTGTTTAAATCCGACCGCCTTACATCTAAATTACGTGTGGTATTTGACGGATCATGTAAAACCTCGTCAGGTATCTCTTTAAATGATACACTAATGGTAGGACCTAGACTTCAATCCGATTTATTTTCAATTATTTTACGTTTTCGTATTCCTGAGTATGAATTTACAACCGATTGTGAAAAATGTATCGGCAAGTGATTGTACACAAATCAGATAGAGTTAAACAAAACATTTTATGGCGTGAAAACAAATCAGAACCACTGAAATGCTACCAGCTAAATACTGTAACTTATGGTACGGCTTCAGTCTTAGCAACAAGATGCCTTATACAAATCGCAAATGATAACAAGCAACTTTATCCTAAAGCATCTAATTCTATACAGAAAGATTTTTGTATTGATGATTTAATAAGTGGTAGTAATGCATTAGAAAATTTTAAAAATCTAATTCAACAAATTAATCAGTTATTAAACACATGTGGGTTTCCCCTAAGAAATGAGCTACTAATTGTCCAGACATTTTGAATAATTTAGAATATACTACGATTATCGTAGCTGTACAGCTTTTCAACAAAAGCTGTACATTTAGAAATCATTAGTGATCTAACTACTTAATTATTCATAGCTTGTTTACTACGATTTATTTCAAGACGCGGTTTGTGTCACATTATCCATTCTGACAATTGCACAAATTATGTAAGTGCAAATTCATAACTAAAATATTGGTAAGAACTAGCATCCACTTTTGAACATAATGACAAAATATCTAGCTATCTAACGTCCCATTCATCAATTGGAAATTTATCCCTGCGCGGTCACCTCATTTTGGAGGACCGTGGGAATCTGTAGTGAAATCTGTCAAATGACATCTTCATAGTATTATTCGACCTTTGAAGAACTAACTATATTATTTGCTCAAATTGAGGCAATTTTAAATTCCAGACCACTCATCCCATTAACCTCTGATCCTGATCACTTTAACTTCCTATGTCCTGCACACTTCCTAATAGGCGACTCACTCTTAGCATTACCAGACCCTAACCTCTTGGAGATAAAATCAAATCATCTTAGCCGTTTTCAAATGGTCCAGCAATGTCAACAGCAGTTTTGTAAAAAATGGAGTAAAGATTATTTAATTACTTTACAATCACGCTCTCAATGGAAACAAACTCTTAATCGTATTATCCAACCTGGAACTTTACTCCTTCTTCGAGATACCACGCCTCCTTTGAATTGGCGCATGGGCAGAGTCATCAGTCTTCATCCTGGTTCAAATAGTGTCATCAGAGTAGTGACAGTGAAGACCTCTACAGGTTTAATGAAACGTGCAGTAACCCAGTTATGCGAGCTTATGCATGACTCTATTGCTGACTAATTAATTAGTCAGCAATAATTAAAATTATTTACTTATTCTTAGTGTGTTATACTGATTTACTTACCTTTATATTCATTATGTAACTTGTTTCTCATGTTGTATATCTTTAACGCAACTAAGTTATGTAAACTTGTTGGAAGGCAACTGCCTCCAAGGCGGCCAGGATGTTCAAGTCAAATTTAGTGAGTACGGCTTTGCCTGTGAAAACTTAGTAGTAAACTACACGCCAGAAATGATCAAAGTGCAATGACCGGAAAAAGAGTAGATCGGTGTTGTCACATTTATTTCTAAAGAATTCTTATTTAAAACAAGAAACGTATTAATTACCTTATTTACCCATTTTTTTACTTGTCTTTAACGTCCCTTATCCCTATTGTACTTTATCATAGAAAATATAGTACAACTATGTTTTATATGGTACTTTATTAAAGCAAACACAATGTTTAATTTGTCTTTTACTTTAGACCTATTCAAGCGGTCCAAAAGTATTTACCAAAGCAGAATGGTAATTACCAAACTCGTTCAAGCGCTGTGGTTACACAGAAGTTACAAGAGAGTGACGTCATCAAGAAGGGCAACTACGTCATCATATATGACATTTGTAATATTTGTATAACCCGAGTAATAATCTGGGTGAAGGAGGTAGTTATACGGCGGTTATCCCCTCTCTTTTCACATACATAACCATACTTCTTCTGACTTCTTCGCATAGATAAGAAACTCTATAACGCAACCCCAACGTCAAAAGTGAGGTTACGGTTATGAAGTAATTACCGACATCTGTCAAAAGGGACAAAAGGGTATAACTTTTCTATAACCTAAGGGATAACTGTGGTAAATACTTTTGGACAGTTTGAATAGGTCTTTAATAATATCAAGGTATTTCGTAATATGTGGCAACTGCGCAAGTCGTAAAGTTGACGACAAGCTGTTCATCCTTATTTAACATACATATTCTTGCATTTACGCTTTCTTTTTCTCTGAGCCTCAACGACGTTCATTGGTCGAATCAGGAACCAACAAGCGACTGCGCTCGAGCTACTAGGGAAACAGTGGCGTGATATTGGGTTATTTCGCGCGCGTTTCTTAACGGTAAAAATTTGTGGTAAAATTATCAGTGTATTTATTCTTTGTGTCGGTGATTATACTTATTTGTGTTAGTTAAGAAAGTGGAAGTGCATTAAGTGTGTATTACTTTATTTGTTATTATAATTTATTGTGATATATCGTGTTTTCATATTGTGTTATAGTGTTATAGTGATATTGAATAATGGAAAATATACCGGGACCAGCAATAGTAAAAAAAGATCGCCTTTATCCATTGGAGAAAAGAAAATTATAGCTCAAGTTTTTAAGTGCCTTGCAAGGGATCGTCCGTGCTCAAAAGATGAATTAGTCGAAATATGTGCCGAGTATACAGGTACTACAAAATATGATGTTTATAAAGTTTTAAGGGAAGAAAAAATATATAGAGAGGTGCAGAAGCCTAAACTACATGAACGAGGTAGAAGAAAAGTGTAGATTGATGGAGATGCAATGAATGCTATACGACGCGGTGTTCATAGCTTTTTCTTTAAAAATGAATTGCCAACATTGGATAAAATAATGCACGTCATCCACGACAACGAAATAATTCCTAAAGTGAGCAAGACTTCATTAAGGAGAGTTTTACATAAGATGAATTTTAGATATGGAAAAGATGACAGGAACAGCATTCTTATTGAAAGAAATAATATAGTAATATGGAGAATTGCTTGATAATAATAATATAAATTGTATATAAATTGATAATAGGTACCTATATTACATTTGTACATGTATACATTAGTTTTTACAGTTTTCCAGTGAAATTTTTCGGTAATTATTTACTTATCTATCAAAATTTTCTGAAATTTTGTCTACCACCATTTTCGTAAATACTGCTATTTTTACTCAAAAACTACATTCGTCCACAAAAAATAACTTTAGATTTGTATTCAGCATACCCGAAAATAGGGGATAGGCAAAATTTCACGACAATTTGAGAGTTTTACGCTAAAGCAAATAATTTTTCACCTAATGACAAATCTAAAAATGTCTATATTAACTAGATATTTTTAGATTTGTATTTTTTTACCACTGGGCATATTTCAGTTAATATATACTAGAAGTATTCTATAGAATAGTATACGAGTATATATTAACTGAAATGTGCCCAATGGTAAAACAGAATACGCACGCCCATGCTTCACCGCATTTTACCAGATCGGCGAGGTCATTCCACATTGATTAATTCTGGCGTTGACTTTAGTTCTGCAAGAGTCAGAGAGCCAGACAACGAGAACGTCCCGCAACCATAATTTTATGTTGTAAACCAGTGCAAAATAAATAAACTATCAACAAATAAGTTGTGTTTAGTGTCAAATCATTTACCTAACTATATTTCTTAATTAATTTTGAGGGTAGGCTAATTTGTGGTTTTAATTGATATTCAATGTGATTATTATTATCATTTAATTTAGTGAGAACTTTATTTATAGTTTTTCTATCAGTATTGTCAAGAGTTGCAAAGAGCCATTCGAAGCAATTAGGGTTCCTAATTTGATATTGATTTTTGTGACTAATTGTAGTGCTTGTGAGATTTATGTTGAGAGACCTGTATCGATAGAGTTATTCTTTATTTCAATAACTTTTCCATTTAGTTGTGATTATTGAACTTTTATATGTATTAGTTCGTCTTCAATTCGTTTTAGATTGACATAGTGAATAAATTTATGTTGTGTGGATCGTGCTCGCATATTCCCTAATTTTAGTGTTAGTACTAGTCCATTTTCAATTGGGGTGATTTGAATTGATTGATTGGCTGACAGAAGGTCATGGAAAAGGAAAGGAATATTATGAATGTCATTGTTATTGTCATTATCGTTATTGTCTTGTTTCTTCTTGGTCCTCCATGTGGGTGTATACCTGAAACAATCGTTCGATTGTTTCCAATGGAATCGTTTTCTGTTAAATCGTTTTTTATGATAGGTTCCGCGAGTCGTTTTTACCTTTTTCTCTAGATCTTGGTCAACTATTGTTTTGATAAATCTTGAGATTGTTTTCTTTCTTAACTGATCATTTTTAATATATACTGTTTCACTGGGATTTAAGATTTCAGTCAACATGGTTTCTGTTAATGTTTTCGGTTGGTTTTTCTTTTTCTGTTAACGATCTTATTTGTATTCTCTGATAGAGTTATTGAGAGTTTTTAGCGTGATTTTCAACATAGTCGGTTCAAATGTTTTCTTCGTTTATGTTAAAGGGTAATATTTGCTTAATATGATCAAATTAAATTTCAAAAGAGGAGTTTTGTACTGCTATGGGGTGTATTATTATATCCCATGATAGCTAATTTCATTAGTGATTTTATACTCTCGTGAGGTTTTTCTCGAGTGAGACATCTAATTTGGTCTAGTAAGATTAGACCAAATTTAGCGAGAAATTAAAAATTTCCCGAAAATTTTTAAAATTTTTATTTTCTGGCTGAAAATGAAATTAGTGTCAAACGATAGCCCATGAAAAGTTAAAATAGGAATGTGCAAACCGTTTTGTTTGATCTCAAACCGTTTAGATTGTAAAGGGTGTCAAAGTTGCAAAATGTCAATATTCACCTGTCAATATTTCAAAAACAGTTGAAGATAGGTATAGGACATCCTACATGAAATGTGTTTAGAATTTTACCTAAAATCCAGAAATAATATAATATATGGGGTGTTCCATTTGAAATAAGCAAGTTGACACCTACTTCCGGTATAACCGGAAGTGCGGCCATCTTGAAAATATTTTATATCGCTTGCCCCCAGTGACTTTGGTACATTGCCCAATTCTCAATTTTTTCCTAATTATAGTTTGCCTTATATAGATCGAGGCGGTTCTCAGTGAGACACCGTGTATATATAGTTATAGTTCTCGCGGTATTTAAGTCAAGGGCCCTTTTTGTGTCGACCGAAACACAATCTATGCATAGACAAATGTTCGTTTTCCATAAACGGCACTTCACAATTACAGTATTTGAGGAATCACAAATTTAGTAATATTACTACTTCAGAAAAATTCTTCAGCTCTCGCCATTCTATTAGCTCTCTCCTCCTTGCTCATTCCCTCCTCTCTATTTTACTGTTGCACTAGAGTTCTATATAAAGAGAGTAAAGACATAAGCCGTCATTTTTTCTCCAAATCATGGCTTCAAATTTAAAATACAATAACGACGTTTATTCTCTGTGATAACGACCAAATGTGGAAAATATTTTCTAAATCAAAACTAAATAATTTGCGGTGAACGCACTTATACAGGGTGTCCACCTAGTGCGCGTAAGTCCAATATCTGGGTTAATAAAAGAGATAACTTAATTTTTTTTTCTACAGGGTTGTCTAATATCCCGAGCTGCACAAAATGAAAATATATTTACATATTCAGGGTGTTCAGTTTTTCCTGGACAGGTACCAACTTCGTTTTTCTAAATGGAAATATATATTTTTTATTGCTTTTTCGAACTAAACCCTTGATTTTAGTAGGACTTTCATCAGCCTTCCCTATACCTAACTTAAACTGTTTTTGAAATATTGACGGGTGAATATTGACATTTTTGCAACTTTGACACCCTGTAAAATCTAAACGGTTTGAGATCAAGCAAAACGGTTTGCACATTCCTATCTTAACTTTTCATAAGCTATCGTTTGATACTAATTTCAAATTTATACAGGAATAAAAAATTTTAAAAATTTTCAGAAAATTTTACATTTTTGGATAATTCTGAAATTAGTACCAAACGATAGCTTATGAAAAGTTAAGATAGGAATGTGCAAACCGTTTTGCTTGATCTCAAACCGTTTATATTTTACAGGGTGTCAAAGTTGCAAAAATGTCAATATTCACCCGTCAATATTTCAAAAACAGTTTAAGTTAGGTATAGGGAAGGCTGATGAAAGTCCTACTAAAATCAAGGGTTTAGTTCGAAAAAGCAATAAAAAATATATATTTCCATTTAGAAAAACGAAGTTGGTACCTGTCCAGGGAAAACTGAACACCCTGAATATGTAAATATATTTTCATTTTGTGCAGCTCGGGATATTAGACAACCCTGTAGAAAAAAAAATTAAGTTATCTCTTTTATTAACCCAGATATTGGACTTACGCGCACTAGGTGGACACCCTGTATATCTTGTTCTATGACTAACTGTTTTGTTTATTGTTTGTTACGCTTTGTGTGAATGTGAATACTTCTTGGGCAGTATTGATTTAGTATCTACTTATGAAGAAAGAAATGGTTGGGGACGTTTCTGGAACTTTAGTAAAACTCAAATTCGATGTTCACTATAGCGTGTATTAACTGAATCTGTTTTATTTTACAATTCTGAGGCTATTTATACTATAATTTCTACAATGATTAGCATTTAATATAATAAGCGATTGTTCTTCTTTTAACACAATAAGCAACTGTTCTAATATAATGAATAGTTATAATAAGCAAAGCAATTGATTAGATAAAAAGAAATATGCGTCAACGGGACAATAATATAACTCCTCCCGCCGAAGTGGTTTCTTCGTCTCCTGACGAGGTACTTCCTTGGTATTGGCCAGCTTCTTTGTTGAAGTGGGCCCTTTGTGGTTTTCTCGTTCGGAATGGTAGCCAACGGATTAGACATGGACATCTTTTCCGGAACTGGGCTAAACCAGGATGATAACTACAAGGCAAAGGATTATTAATATAGTAGTTGTTAGTCATGTATTTGAGAATTGTAGTAGGCTTGCTGGTTCTGGAGTGAACTGCGCCAACTTGGTGGTTTTGACTAGGTCCAATAAGGATTTGGCATCATTCATTTAGATAAAAGAAATATGCGTCAACGGGACACTAATATAACTAGAATAACCAAACAAAAGTAATCTTTAGATTATATTATATTTTAACCGTAACCTTTTGGTACAAGGCGAAGAGACAAAGATACAGCTGGTACAGAGAAGCAGTTATATAATCTGTCAAGAACGGTTATGTTTATATCAGGTAGAGCTTAGATATTAACGAAGTAATTATATATAACATAGGTTGATGACAAAATTTGGTGCACATTAGTGTCTAATGTTACCGAGGTATACCTTGGTGTACAGAATCAGGTAGGTACTTTATATAACAGGTTTAATTTAAGGCAAATACCTAAGTTCCAATACATAACCTAAATAATAGCTACAATAGCTACCTCACAAGTGACAATTAATCAAATGTTTTCGAATTTCGAATAAAATACTTTTAATAATCTCTGAAATAAAATTACAGGAAAAAAACACAGAATTCACACAAAGCGTCACTAACTACGTATATCTCGTTGTTTGGAGGATTAATGGCGGACGCAAGCAATTTTCGACCTTACATCCGTTGAGCCAATCAAAAACGGTCATCCTCATGTCTTTACTCTCTTTATATAAGACTTTAGTTGCACTCGACAGCAGCGCCTCGAGGTTACTGTTTCTTCCAAGAGATGGAGTCACTATTTAGTTTTGAACACATAATTCTGTGAATGTTTTTTATAGGCAGGTATAGATAGTACAAATGCATTGAAGGCACTTTTGTAAATAATTATTACACACGGTAAATATTAACCATCGAATACATTGGGATAAAAAGCTAAAATACAGTTAATTATACTGTAAATAGGAATTTATATTAACTAAGAAGGATTGATTGTTTTTTAATTAGTTACGTATAAGTAAAAGTTCATTAGCTTAAAAACTGAGATTATTACACCATGGTGAAAGTGGGATTCGAACCCGCGACAGAGTAGTCCGATATAGTGCAAGTTTCTCTGCGAGTCACCCATCCAAACGCTAAACACGACCAGGGATACTACACTCGCCGATCCTACACTCACAGCCAGACAGGTGACGATCCTCTGTTCCCTAAAAAACCGTCCAGTACTTCGTTTGCTGATTTTTGTGTGACAGGGATAGCTTGTGCAAATTTGGAAAATGGATCTATTATCGTTAGGAAAATGTGGTTGATAAAGTATAAATCGATCTGAATCATTTCTAAAGGTTTAGATGGTGTGTAATTAATTTTCATTGGTGCATTTTGAGGTTTTCTCTCATACTTGCATATCTTATATACATTGCATGAATTTATATAATTTTGGGTGTCTCTTGTCATATAAGGCCAATAATAATCCTTTACTAGTGATGTTAATGTTGCGTTTATGCTTTTATGTTGAGTTTTGCCTTCATGATAATATTTAATTTTTTATTTTGTTCGTCTTCGTTAGTTACGTCAGTTACAAATGGGTTGGAAATAGTTAATTTTGATTTCTAAAATGAGTTTGAAGGTTCTAATGATTCTAAGTTTTAATAGGTCGCCTCTGTTGGTTCTGAAGAATAGACAATAATGTCTTCTGGGATCGATAGTTGTTTTGGATAGTTTTACGATTTCTTCTTCTGTTGCAATCAATTTTTTGTCTTGTGTTGTTGAATATGGGTTCATGTTTGGTAAAGTTTGCAAAGCAGTTTGTGGATTCCGTTATGATAATTTGGTTTATATATTGGTTGATGAATTCTTCAATAGGATTTTCTTTTGTGGAATGTATTATTGCAATTTCGTTGTCGTTATTCTGTACTTCTTCTTCTGTTGGTGTATCATTGATTAGGGTGTTCAGGACTTTCTTTAAGCTGGTTTCATCGATATCTGGTATTTCATCGACGTTGTTTAACATTAAGACTAGGTCGTCTTCCAATGGTGTTGTGGATACTTTTGTTAATGCGTTGACCTCTTGTGGTTATTTTTGATCTTAATTCTGGATAGGGCATCCGCTACTTAGTTTGTTTTACCTTCTTTGTACTTTATGTCATAATCGAATTCTTCTAAATGTTAGTCTCTATCTGATCAATATTGTGTTTGGCGATTTTAAATATGATAGCCATTTTAAGGGTTTATGATCTATAAAGATCTTGAACTTGGCTCCGTGTCTACGGAACCAAGTTCCATACCTCTGAATGGTCTAAAATATTTACAACTCCATACAATAGCTAGTAAATAGTACTTTTTCTACTGTGGCATAGTTTGTTTCCGCTGGATTTAATGTTCTATATGCTGACTGACTTAATTTGGTTCGCTGGAAGTAAAGTTTTGCAATGTTCCAAGCATGAAATGTATTCAGGTGTTAGCTCAATTTTTTGATCTTTATTTAAACATTTTGTGAGTGGTTTGGCAATCTTGGCAGTTTTTGATAAATATTCGATAATATCCTAATAGTCCGAGAAAATATTGTTTCCTTATGTGTTGGAATTAGAAATACTTTTATTGCTTCTATTTTTTCTGCATTTAGTTTCATACTATCTGGTGTAACTATATGTCCTTACATTCAACATTTTTCTTTAACAATTCCGATTTATCTAATTGGATTTTGAGATCCTTTTAAAGTTTAATGTGTTCTTGAAGTGACGTGGAAAAACAATTATATCATCTAGGCATACTAGACATATTTTGTTGATATGTTCTTGAAGAACATTGTCTATTATTCTTTGGAAGGTGCTGGACGCGTTCTTTAACCCAAAGGCATCCGAAGGAGTTCGTAATGTCCATGTTCAGTGCTGAATGCTGTCTTCTGAACTGCTTCTGAGGCCATTTATATCTGGTGGAAGGCTAAATCTAATGTTGTGAAGTAACTTCTTCCTAGTTTATCGAGTATACCCGTAATGTTGGGAACAGGATAACTGTCTGTCACAGTTTTTCGTTTAAAGCTCTGTAGTCTACTACTATTCTCCATTTCTTTTGTCTTGAGGCATCTTGTTTCTTTGGTACAACCCATATTGGAGAATTCAATGGTGAGATGCTCGGTCTTATAATTCCATCGTTCAGCATTTTTCCAAGTTCCTTTTGAACTTATTTATAAATGTGTGGGTATCGATATGTCTTTGTGTAGTATAGCGTTTCGTTAGTAGTCTTAATGTCATGTTTGATAGTATTTGTAAAAGATAGTCTATTAGATGGATTTTGAAAAATATCTGCATATTCTTGGAGTTTAAATTTTGGAAACTTAGTTGAAACTTAGCCAGAAACTCAGAATTTGGTAAGCTTCTTCGACAAATGGATGTGATATAAATGGTCTATTCAAACTAATAATTTGATTTCGATTTGTTAAATTGTAAACTTCAATTTCGGAAAGATAACTTACTGCTGTAGACAGAGTTCAGGAACATAAAATTCTCGATCAGAGTATCTTTCTGGAATTAATACTGGAATATTTTCTACTTTTACGGGTTTTTTCTAATTTCTAATGGATTCGGATTATAGCTGCATGAATAAAAATCTTCTCTATAAACCTTCTCTAAAAAAAAGGAATTTGAACGTAATTATTTTCTAATGTTTAATTTGAAAAGTTAATGTTTAGATCTGCGTTGATCTAAACAGTAGTTTAGTTAGCAGCGTTTAGTTCTTGTAATCCTGTGTCTATTAAAATAATTATGAAAGTAAATAAATAAATTGTTTGAGAAAAATTTGATTCTACAAATCTTGGGTCGGATAATACTAAATGAACATCCTGTGCCTATTAAAAATGTATATGCAAGGCATTAATTGGCGTTTACATCTGGTAGTCTGTTCGTTCGTCGTTCTGAAAATTTTGATCATCTTATTTTTGTCCTTATTTTGGTTCTTGTTATTGTATTTGATGCAATTGTTGAATGTAGGAGTTGAAATCGAAATCTCCATATACTTCATTCTATGTCATATAGGAAATATCTTCATAAATATGGTTTTGGTTTTATTGGGCACATTGAAATGCCATAGTCAGCGAGATACTAATATAAGTTGTATATTTGCCAATTTTAAGGTTACTTTAGGTACTTGGCATTTAGGCATGCGCACATATACAGAATATTCGTAAACGTTACTATCCAATGTGTACTGTTATTTCCGTGCTGATATGTATGAACGTTTTCGTCAACTATACAATTGCTAATTGTAAGTTATTTATTGGGTTTCTATTTTTTTTTTAATTTCTTCTAATATTGAAATACTAGAAATATCATTAAATTGTTTATTAGTGACTAAGATGTTTATAATTGTAGCGTTATAGTGAACATAATTTCTTTGCCTTTTTGCTGATTAATCTTTAAACCAATTCTTCAGACAATATTTTAAATCCTAAATTTAGATACTTATTACAACTAAGTTAGTACATTTCGATTTTAAAGGTTATTTTTCTTTTTCAGGAATAAATTAAATTATAAAAATATCCTTCCAGTTATTCATTATGGAGTGTCCCTTCCGAAGAATGTCGATGGGACTTCAAGGCGAAGTTAAAGCTCCGAAAACGAAATTAAATTCACGGCAAAACTCTTTCCAAGTATCAAGCGACGATTCGGAAGAGGGAAAAGAAGCACTCAATTTGAAACATTTAAATGAAGCTATTGTTATACTGACTGCTCCATCTGTAAGTTCTTTAAATTAATTAAAAAAACGAAAACATTTAGATGAAAACTAAATCGTATAGGTATTTAACTAATCGTATAGGTATGTAACAGTTTACAGTGTTTCATCTTTTACCAAGGCACAATTTAAATATAAATAATTAGCATGTATGTATGCATGTATTTTTGAACACTGTCAATTACCTACCCATTGAATAATTTTAATTTATATAATTTAGTGTTGCAATTATGGAAAACTCCAGGTAATCAAATATGGTCGGCGCGAAATCAAATAACGTTTGTAACGTCCTTCGTAACGAGGAGGTTTTACTATCGAACGTAGATAGTGGCGGCACGCTTGTGATGTCGAAAGATAAAAGTTCCGACGAGGAGTGGAGTAACTGATAACCATACTTACTATACTAACAGTATACTAACTAGTATACTAACAGTATGGAACCTTGGAACCTATGGAACCTGATATGTAAACTTTGCTGATACTGTCTGATTCAGGTTTACAATATTACCAAGCGACCAAGACACACTTATGGTTTTTGACGAGTTTTGCGGAGTCGCATGAAAGGAACAGCTTCACGCCGCGTTCTGAATGTTGTCATATATGGTAGCCACAATACAACTCAAAATTTTTATAAATATATGCCGCTGCAGTTACGTCCAAACATTCAAGAACTCGCGTTGCGGTAACTCAAAGTGTAGAGTGAATGCAAACTTCTAAAGTTTTCCCCGAAAAATCACTGTATAATATGCAATAAAATAAATATTTGATAAATTAACTAAATTTCATCAATGGTTTTTCAGTTTTATACAAAATTCTGTAATATTATTAGAAATCATATTTTGAATTGTCTAAATTAAATAATAATGATAAAAAAATTGTCAGATCGACATTTTAATTCAAAATGTCATCACATGCACTGATCGCTATGTTATTGTGAATTTTATTGTGAAAATATTGTTTCTGACGAGATAATTATTCAGAACAAAAAATTTTTACAACCATCTGACGTAAAATGGAACCTTCGCTATACGTGTGGATCGTGGCCGAGAGAGATCCTCATGCAATCTCGTGTAGTTTCGTTTTCAAGAATAATTTCACTAAATGTTTAATTTGGAATTATAGCAAAACATTTCACAAACACATTTTAATAAAGACAGAAATATCGTTGAATTTTAATTGATAAAAATAAATGGCGTCCTTCCAAGTGGTGTAGGGTGATAGGGTGACCCCCCCAACGTTTAATTACAACGGGATATTTTCATATAACCTCAACATTTTCTCTTTAATACAATTACATGCCACATGTGTAGCAGGAGGTTTAACATGTGCCTGAAGACGCCGGAAGCAGAAATACGTATCGTACATTAGGCTAAGGAGTATTACTACAATTTCAGTTTTGTCAATAAAACATATTTTTTCTACTGACATATATGAAAACTGCACTTTTTCCACAGTCTACTCTATGTGAAAGTGCCACTTTTGCTCTTTAGAGATGAAAATATTTTCGTCTGCATTCATGTTGCCAGTACCATAGCAACGACTACACAAACAAATAAAACTTAAATTGTGACAATTCGTTTATAATTTTATTGCATATTATTATGGACTTAGAAAGTGAATACAGTAGAAAAAAATACATTTCAAACTCGAGATGAAATACAGTTTTTTTCGTTCGATGAGATTGCCTCACTCGCTTCGCTCGTGGGCAACTTCTCATCTCACGAAAAAAACTGTATTTTCATCTCTTGTTGAAAAATATACTATTTTCTACTGACATATATGAAAACTGCACTTTTCCACAGTCTACTCTATGTGAAAGTGCCACTTTCGCTCTCTAGAGATGAAAATATTTTCGTCTGCATATTCAGGTTGCCAGTACCATAGCCACGACTACACAAACAAATAAAACTTAAATTGTAACAATTTGTTTATAATTTTATTGCATATTATTATGGACTCATAAAGTTGTCAGCAAAAAAAATTACATTTCAAACTCGATATGAAATACAGTTTTTTCGTTCGATGAGATTGCCCCACTCGCTTCGCTCGTGGGCAACTTCTCATCTCACGAAAAAAACTGTATTTTCATCTCTTGTTGAAAAATATACTATTTTCTACTGACATATATGAAAATTGCACTTTTTCCACAGTCTACTCTATATGAAAGTGCCACTTTCGCTCTCTAGAGATGAAAATATTTTCGTCTCTAGGAGTGGAAATGAATGTATGAATTTCTTATGCGACTGCATAACGCACTTTCGTAAATCCATCATTTCTCAAAAAAATGGAATCATTTCCATCACAAAACAGTAAAAACCGTTCGTAAATTCAGCGATTGCTTTATGATGGGCTGTCAATATTGTTCGTAAATTAAGCACAAAATTGTATGATGTTCCATCAGAAAATCATCACTTCCATCATTAAATAGTTTTGATGGATTTCAAATTTTGTGATTGAAAAAAGAGGGGGAATTGTCATGTCATTAATTTTGAGGTTAGTATGTTGTTTTCTGTTTGGTTCAAGGGATGCAATTTTGATAAAAGCGTAAAAGTAAGCACAAAGTACCTAGTAGATTTGTTAGTCACAATGGAGGGTGAACAAATTCCAGTGGATATTTTGGTTGGGGAGAATAACTTCTTACTCACAGAGATTCATGAAATGGACATTTATGTGCATGTCTTCATCTATCATTAAACCTAACTTCTGTTCGTAAATTAATCCTAACTGTCAATTGTTCTGATGAAATCCATGTCCAGCATAAATTCATCACATCCATCAGCTACGTCATCCATCATAAAACTGGGCTGAATTTACGAAAGTGCGTATATTCATGTTGCCAGTACCATAGCAACGACTACACAAACAAATAAAACTTAAATTGTAACAATTCGTTTATAATTTTATTACATATTATTATGGACTCAGAAAGTGAATACAGTGAATCATCCACACCTCCAAATATAACTGAACTCCCGCAGACTCTTCTTCCGAAAACATTTTGCCGGATAAATCACGATCAAGGGATGAATTTGTATACAAAAAGTTCATGGATTGGAGAAGAAACAACCAAATAAACTCTTTCTTATAAAACGTTCTCCTGGCTTATATTAGTGAAATATCCAAGGATTTAAAGCCACCTACTGTTTGGAGTATGTATTCCATGTTACGTAGTACAATTGACATCAAACATACCTAATATAGATATTTCCAAATATGCCAAATTAAAAGCATTTCTGAAACGAAGATCGACAGGATACAAAAGCAAGAAAGCTAAAGTTTTAACACCACAACAAATTCAGACGTTTATCAAAGATGCACCTGACGATATATTCCTATTTACAAAGGTAATTATTACATCATTTAATGTTGTTAATGTAAAAATACATTTTAATAATTTTTTATAGGTAGCTTTAATTTTTGGCATTGCTAGAGTTACGAGATTTTAGAAATAAATAATGTTCAAGATTTGGAGAGAGCGTTACTAGTAACTATACTTAATACAAAAACTCACACACTACGGTCTTTTACAATTACAACCAATTACTATAACATTTGTAAAAAGTATATAAATCTTCGTCCATTAGGAATAAATACTACAACCTCTCGATTCTTCCTAAATTACCAAAATGGCAAGTATATTAAACAAGTTATTGGAATCAATAAATTTGGAAATGTTCCAAAGCAAATTGCAGCGTTCTTAGACTTGCCGGATGTTAATTTGTATACAGGCCATTCACTAAGAAGGTCCTCTACGACTGTTCTAGCAGATACTGGAGCTAATCTGACAGAAATAAAACAACATGGAAGTTGGAAATCAAGCACAGTAGCAGAACAATATATTGAAGATGGGTTTCTCCCATCCTTCGTTGTTATTGTTATTATCGATTCCGATCGATACAATCACCAAATTGAGGAACAATACAATACAATACAAATAATTGTATAAATTTTATTAGAGTTAGTCCCGAGGAAGTTCTGAATATTCTGTCTAACTTGGATGAGAATAAGGGAGCTGGTCCTGACGGTATATCTACTTTTTTCATTAAAAAATGTGCTAACTCACTATATGTGCCTCTTACTTTATTATTTAACAAATATTTTATAGAATGTGACTTTCTCCAATTATGGAAGAACGCTTATGTGGTTCCTGTTTTCAAGTCTGGCGAGAAAAATTTAGTAAAAAAATTATCGCCCCATAAGTAAGCTAAATATATTTAGCAAAGTTCTGGAGAGGGTGGGTTATAATCACTTATTTAATGCCGTTAAATCTTCTATAATTTTTGAACAACATGGTTTTTAACCAAAAAGATCTATAGAATCTAATTTGGTACATTATACTAATTATATCAACAACTGCATGGATTGTCAGATTCAGGTGGACTCTGTGTACACCGATTTCAGCAAAGCTTTCGATAAAATTAATCACAATATACTTATAGGCGAAATTGGCTGAAATCGGTGTGCATGGTAGCTTCCTGAGATGACTTACATCATATATTTATAACAGATCACAACTTGTAACTGTTAGGGGTTATTGTTCTTTGCCTTATGTAGCAACTTCTGGGGTACCCCAAGGTTCACATTTGGGCCCATTGTTATTTTTTATCTATATGAATGATATTCAAAAATGTTTTAAATTTTGTAAATTCTTAATGTATGCTGATGATATCAAAATATTCTCCCACATTAATAACCTAGCTGACTGTTTTTTGTTTCAAAGTGACCTCGATTCGTTTTTCAAATATTGCTTAGCAAATAAACTTATTTTAAACCTCGATAAATGCCATTATATATGCTTTATACGTAACAAAAATACATTTATGTACAACTACAACTTTAATAATGTGGTTTTAAATCAAGTTCAGGAAATAAAAGACTTGGGTGTTATGTTCGATAGAAAACTAACTTTTTCTACGCATATTGATCAAGTTGTGGTAAAGAGTAATAGAATGTTGGGTTTTGTTATTAGAACATGTAGGGATTTTAAAAAATAAACTCTTTAAAATCATTATACTATGCATACGTCCATAGTAGGTTAAACTTTGCATCTGTTGTATGGAATCCTCAGTATATGTTTCATAATTCCCGCTTAGAGGCTGTTCAAAATAGATTCTTGAGATACTTAAATTTTAAAGTGAGTGGTGTTTACACATTTGAGAACTCTGCTTTACTGAGACAAAATTTTCATATTGAATCATTACAAAAGAGGAGAAAGTGTGGCGATGTAATATTTTTGTACAAATTGTTGAACAATTTGATGGACTCGCCTAATTTAGTAGCTCTTATAGATTTTCGTGTACCTCCTCGCAATCTCAGGGATAACACTTTATTTCATGAGTTATTGTCCTACACCAATTCTGGAAAAAACTCTCCTTTGAGCAGAATGCTTAGAACTTATAACTCTTTTTTTTTCTCATATTGATATTTTTTACGTTTCACTTGCTAGTTATAAAATAGCTTTAAGACAAACAACTGTTTAATCTGTAAGTTATATTTTATTACACTCATATCGATGTACTCAATAATTTTATCGCTTTCTTTAGTTTGTTTGTTTGGTTTAGTTTAGTTTAGTTGTTACTTTTAAGATGTAGTGGACTTTGTTTGGGCTTATAGCCTGTTTTGTCCCATTTTCCATAAATGTGCAATGTGCAATAAATAAATAAACAAGCAGCGATCCCATAAGCGCTGTTAAAGAAATAATTTTGTAAAACACCAATTTCTGCCCTATCCTCTTCTCCAGACGTCGTAATCATATCGCCCCTCTTTCCAAACCCATTTATGATCCCAGCAACAGTACTGGTGAACTTGAAAATTCATAATATTGTTTTATAACCCCAATTTCCAGCCCACCGGTGACGATAATGTCCAATTTTAAATACACGTATATTGTACCGAATGCTAGGCAGTTTAAATTTCTTCAGATAGGTTTTTTTAATAAAAAAGACGGTCGATGGAAAAAAAGGAAAGTAGACATAGATCTTCGAGAGACTTCCTCATGGATAGATTGTGAAAAGTGCTAGCCAAGTTTTACCTTTGTGGGGATTTTTAGTGTTTTCACGTTATATTGAAAACTTCCTTGGATAGTTCGTAGGGAACAAGTGGTTCCGGAAGTTACGCCCTTTTGGGATTTTCTTCTCCACGAAGAAGTGACGGCAGAAGACCAAGTCATCTTTTGTGTAAAAAAACCCTCCAGCTTGAGGTATGTGATAGTATCTATTTAATTGTATTTTCTCCTGAATTGTAATCCTATAGTGATGCAATAATTCATTACAGGTTTTTTTTTATGGGACCTTTTGTTGTTGGACCTTTTCTTTAACCAGGAGTTCCATTTTCTCGTCCGTGAAGATCTGGTCATACTGGGGGTTCGTCTGCTTCCTTGGTTAAATCCAGGAAACTCTACTTGTATACAGGGCGTCTTCCTGAAAGAAACCAGTCCTACTGGAAGGACCGACGTATATTCTCACTGCGAACCTTGCCGAACCGATAATCAACCCTCCCTATTTCTTCACCATCAGCTTGGGGAAACAGATAAGTTCAATGTAGTGCCGTTGTGTTTTTTTATATCATCCACGCCATAATAATACCATCAAGAAGCAGGACTATTTTTTGCTGATTGCTAATAAGTATTTTTTTATATAAGACCAGTTTATATATTTATCAGAACTTTTATAATATAACTGATTAGGGATATCCAGGGCTAATATACCTACTTAATAACAATATAAATAACAACCTATTTATTATCTACGTAAATTCTGTGAACCCGGCCCATAGATCTATGAACAGGGGGCTTCGCTTTATTGCTATTTACTTACTTTAATTTATTATTAGTACTAGGTATAAAGAACTAATATTGTCAAGATAATTATGGCCATTTTGTTTCCTGTATCAATAATCAGATATTAGATGTACAGCAAAATATTAATAATCCCACCTGGTAGGCCACATCATATTTTATTAGTTATCCCTTTTTGAAAATATTATATTATTAGCTTAATACAGAATTACCACTATCATTCATTGTATTGTTTGTTAAAAAAAAAAAAAAAGAAAAGAAAAGGAAAAAAAGAGAACCTTATTTACATACGACCCTGAGATGGATTAAAATCCCTTACGTAAGATTTTGGAATAAAATTCGTTACAATCATCAACTGAAAATTTACCTCCCCTTCGACAAGTACTACAGAAATTATTAATGTTAATACCAAACCGTTTGTGAATAATTATCATAATTGTATTTTCCACATTTATACAAAAAATAAGTAATTCTATCTAACATGTTCTGTTCAATATGCATTTAAAGCGCTTAATTGAGACACAAAGTACAGGCCCTTAATCTTTATGTCAGTAGAAAAAATTACATTTCAAACTCGAGATGAAATACAGTTTTTTTCGTTCGATGAGATTGCCCCACTTGCTTCGCTCGTGGCCAACTTCTCATCTTATGAAAAAAACTGTATTTTCATCTCTTATTGAAAAATATACTATTTTTTATTAAAATTCGATATAAAAGGTATGCGACAAAAAATAATTATTTTTAATGTAATGTAGATGCTTGTTTAATATTTCATTATTTACAAGATGTAGATAACACTATTAAAAAGAAAAATGTATTAATGACAATCAGTTAAGGTTATATGAAGATATGCCGTAATTCAATGTTAGAGGGTGCATATTGTACACAAAGTAGTTGTTTTCGACAGATCCATAGTATTTGATAATTTCAATTATAATTTATCTCTTAGTTAACTTTTTGGTTTAATTCCTATATAATGAAAGATATAAATAGTTATAATTAAATAAATAATTAATATTAATTATCCAATAAATAATATTCAAAATTATACTATTAAAAAATATATCATATGTTTGTTTTGCATAATTGCAGTATATTTTCATTCAATTAATTCAGAGAAATATGAAATGCGCTTATTTAACAATGTCTCTCTCTTGTCGAACACGTATACTGTATACTGTTATTTAAAAATAACTTTTTACATTCTATTTCAAAAGGCCTTTTGGGTATAATAATTTGTAGCTAGTTCATTTCCAGAAATTTTATGTGGGACGGCATGATAAAGAGAAATATCCTTTACATTATAAAAAGTATGTATGAGTCACTTCTTGGTTTCTCACAGATGTCTACAGAAAAGTTGTTTCGAAGCTATATTTTGCAGATGCTATCACGTGATTGGTCTACTCTAGTCACGTGATCAGTACCTAACAATAATATATGACAAATAAATATGATTGGTATAAATTATAATTAAAAACAAATTCTCTGATGTACACCTAAAGAGTTACAGGGTGTTATTTTGGAGAAAAAAAAGCAATTTTCAACAAAAACCGTTTCACATGTTCATCTACTAAAAGTCATAAAAACTACATGGTGTTTGTTCAACTATGACACCTGTGGTGGCACCATTAGTAGTGGGGAAATGAGAATTTAGTAACAGAGGAGAGAGGAATGTGCAGGAGCAGGCCATATGTAAGAAATTAAATGCGTCATCTGGTCGATGAGTCATGCACATCTGGTCTACATCCGGGTCATTGACCTCGATCTAAAAATAGAATTGCCCATCTGGGGTCCGGTCGCACATCTGGCATACATCCGGGTCATTGAGCTCGATCTAAAAATAGAATTGCCCATCTGTTGTCTGGTCGCACATCTGGTACACATCCGGCTGATCTAAAAAATGTACATCTGGCCGCATCCGGTCGATGAGTCATACGCATCTGGTAAAAATAGACTTTTTGCACACCATAAGTGGGGGTAATCACTATTAAGTACCTAACGCAGCAATTTACATTCAGAATTATGGAAGAGTTTCAAGTTGAAACATCTGGGAAGTGGAAGTTGAAGAACGTATTATTTTGGAAGACATAGAATTTGAAATTGTAAAAGATTTGTCTGGTGAAGTAGAAGTTGTCACCTGTTTAGAGTGCCATAGCATTGTAAAAGTATGCTATTTATCCAAAAATAAGAGGTGGTTAGATAAAGAGCAACGCGACGGAAGTTTTGCTTGCGCAACTGTAAAATAATAACAGATGTGCATAGTGAACTAGTTTGGAATTTTGATCCTCTACGTATATTATTCGTAGACGTATGATGTACACAGTGGAAGTAAAAAAGTGTTATGTGTGCCGAAAAATTATTGGTGTACGCTATTCGTCCGGCTATTATTGGTTACAAAAATTTAAGCCTAGAATAGCTTATTGTGCCGGCGACTGCAAACAAATGAGGCCTATTGAAACTGTTCGATCTTACAAATCTTAATAAGAATAATGGTGGAAGTCGGAGGCCCAACAAAATGTTTTTGTTATTAACAAGAATAGGTTGTATCAATAGTTTAATAAAATAGATTAAAAAAAAAACTTTTATTACCCCCCTCCCGCTCTTACTGATGAAAAAGATCCATTTGTCTACGCCGGGTGTTGGATGGAAACAGAGAAGTTTTATTGAGATCTAGAACAATCGATGTAAAGCCTCTGATTGATCAACTTTTAAACTGTATACAGGGTTATTCACGCAAAGCGGGTATTAGACGTTTTTAGGGTTCTGTTTTAGACGTTTTTAGGGTTCTGTTAATGATAAAAATCTGATTTTTTATGGGGGAGGTTTTCCATTATTTCCGATTTAATGAAAATATTTTAAGCTTTGCATCACTTCCGGTTATACCGGAAGTAGACCACAACTTCAATAATAACATAAAATCTGATTTTTTATGGGGGAGGTTTTCCATTATTTCCGATTCAATGAAAATATTTTCAGGTTTGCATCACTTCCGGTTATACCGGAAGTAGACCACAACTTCGTTATTTCAAATGGAACACCCTGTATATTATCGCAATTTTGAATTCTACGTGATATTCTAAACACATTTCATGTAGGATGTCCTATACCTATCTTCAACTGTTTTTGAAATATTGACAGGTGAATATTGACATTTTTCAACTTTGACACCCTGTAAAATCTAAACGGTTAAAGATCAAGCAAAACGGTTTGTACATTCCTATCTTAACTTTTCAAAAGCTATCGTTTGATACTAATTTCAGATTTATCCAGAAATAAAAAAATTTCGATTAAATTTAATCTCTTGGTTAATAAAATAATAATAAAATTATTTGGAGAGTTCCACATGTTTCGGTGGACATTCCGCAACAGCTAGCACTGACAAAAATTATAGAAAAAAATACTGATATTATGCTTAGTTTTCGGTCTTGGGAACTGATTGAATAACCATCTTTAAGTGAGACGACTCAACATTCATGGTCTGTAAAAACAATAAGCTTGAAACACCCAGACATGTAATAGTGGCATTTCAGCATGATAAGAAACAAAAAATTACAAGTGATATGAGTTGGTTTGACACGATTAACTTGACCAACATTCGAGTATTTTTAAACAGTGAAAGATATCCATATCAAGATCTTTATTTAAATCTTAAGGCTAAGAAATTTGCTTCTTTGTATGAAGTGTTTTCAAATTTTCGCGGATCTTACTATGAAACAACGAAAGAACCTGTTTACACCCCTGAAGAATTTTTAACTATTTGTCCGATCGTGCACATTGATTGTTCTCGGCAGAAGGAGTCAGTTCAAAGTGGGTCTGTTGTTATGCGGATTGAATTTGAGACAAGCGAAAACGTGCTCAAGGACACTACAGTATACTGTTTAATTTTACATGATAAATTGTTTAGCTACAATCCTCTAACTAAAATTGTTCATCAACTATAAAGTGCGCAAGCTCCTATATACACTATAAACATTAATAAATATAAAAAATTCATAACCAACTACGCAGTATGGTCAATACACTTTAACGACTAATCACAAAGCATCAGAGAAAACTTAAGGAATTAAAATACTTAATAAAACTTTATTGCCAAAAGCAAAGAATGGTGAGACATTTTGCCTATCTCCATCTATGAAAATGGCCTTGGTGTTAGATGTGCAAGGATTTTATCTTGAAAACAACAAATTTCTTCCTAAAGAGCTTGCTTCTTTCGACGGATCGAAGATTTCCCATTTTGTGTTTAAGCCACCGTTCGGTATGGAACTACTGCCACCAGAAGCACATCGTCAAAATATATGGTTAATGCATAATCATCACTGTATTAAATGGAGTGAAGGATTTACACCTGTACATACTATGGGAAAATTTTTAACAGATTTAACTAGTAAATATGAAATAATTTACGAGTAGTGTGTTTATGGTGAAGCTGGATCCTCCTCCTCAGGTCAATGACCGGTCATGACCTAATTTCAATGACCTGCTATGACCTAAGGTGAATGACCTTAAATGACCTAAGATGAATGACCTTAAATGACCTAAGGTGAATGACCTACCATGACCTACTATGACCTACCATGACCTAAGGTGAATGACCTTAAATGACCTAATGTGAATGACCGGTCATGACCTAATTTCAATGACCTGCTATGACCTAAGGTGAATGACCTTAAATGACCTAAGATGAATGACCTTAAATGACCTAAGGTGAATGACCTACTATGACCTACCATGACCTAAGGTGAATGACCTTAAATGACTTAATGTGAATGACCGGTCATGACCTAATGTGAATGACCTGTCATGACCTACAATGACCTACCATGACCTAACGTGAATGATCTAAGAGGGAATTATTTTAATATAAAGGTGGGGGAACTAAGTATAAATCAGATAATTTCTCAAATGTTTTCAGTACACTTGCTGCTGCGAAATGAATTCAAATAATAATTTTTTTTCATTACCTTGCTATAATCTTATGTCAGAATCTAGTCCAAGTAATTATGAAGATAAATATTCAGCTAGTAAAGCAGTTGTGATTGGTGAAAGAAGTTATCCTCTAAATAAATCTAAGTGTAAGTTTGTATCTGTGGGATTAGCTTATGAATATAATTATCAACCATTTATTAAGCTGAGTGGTTTGAAGAGTGATGCAGTTATTTTTAATGAAAACGAATGGAATCAATTTTTAACTTATCAAGGAATTATAACAAATTATTTATACTCTGTCGATAAAACTGAAACTGTTAACGCTGGAAAGTTTTCCATATTTTTTGAACAATTCTCCAATGTAAGAGTAATAAAAATTGTAAAAGAAAATGCATGCATCTATTTGGGTTATGAGACTGTTTCCAAGCTGTGGGAAATTTCAAATCTCATCAAATATCGAATTGATATACTCAAAAAACAACAATTTCCCTCATATTTCACAGTGCTTCAGAGAGGATTGCAGAATCAATCTGGAAATGTCTTTGTCAACGCTTTAAATATTCTTCGCCCTCAGGAAAACCCTAATAGTGAAAATGTTAGTTTGATTATGGAACTTCTTTATTTCCATCCAGAACTATTTGAAGAACAATGCAGTGCCACAGTATAAAGAAGCATGTTCGGTTTCGAGAAGAAAATAATAATATTCTTTGATAGTATGGAAATTTGCATATAATTCATGTAGGAAAAAATATTGGGAATTTTTAGCTCTTAACCGATACCGTTTTCACCAACGAATTGAATCAACATCTAATATTCTTGCACCTATTTTAGAAAATAAACATAGATCTAAAATTTATAATTCAAGATTTTTGTAATTATTAAGTTATTAGAAATAAAAAAATCTTTTTTTAAACTAAAGAATGTTTTATTTATTATCAAATAATAACAAATAATTAATAAATACACTAAGTAGTAAAATATAAATGATGGAAAGGATATATTTATTTTTTTCTATTAAATTCATAAGAGAATTTTGCTTCATATTTCTTAAGATAATTTCAACTCCATTGTCGGTAAGAATCTTTATGATTTTGCAGCATTGACATTTTATTTCTAAATTTGTACAGAAAAAGTTGCATTCACAGAACTGCTGCTCACAATATTTTGATTGTATAAATTTCGTAGTCGAATTACTTGTAAACTTATTCAAAATTCTTTTAACAATTAATATTGGAAATATAATAATTGCAGTAAACCATATCAATACTTGGTAAGGTTTGTAACGTTCCATTTGACAGTCACATTGTTTTAATAAAATTTTAAAAATTCTTTCTTCGTTATAGACATGTTCTAATATTTAGAATAGTTTTTTCAAGAAAGGAAGTTCAGTTTATACATGTACTATCCTCAATTTCTTCAAACAAACAACATTCAAATCTTAATGTAGAGAGCTTAAATATATCAAATAATTTTATTTTAAAATAGTAGTGTAAATAAAATTCATTTTTGGAATATATTATTTTATTTTAAAAATCATTATAAATTATTATAATAGCTTAGTACAAAATAAATATGTTACAAATAAAACAATCATTATTAGCAAGAGAATACATAATATTACAATTGATACACTGTACACAAATTCATTATATTCACAATATTTTTCACAATTACTTAAGCTGTTGACGATCCAAGATGTATCGAAGTATGTTGAATTCGGGTAATAATATCTTATTTTGAAATTTGTAAAATTAATGTTTGATAGAGAGATTTTGAAAACAGTATAATCTCCATTGATTCTACTAATCTCTAATTGTTTGTAGTTGCTTGGCCAAGAATCGTTTCTTATATTATTTGTATCAAAACATATAAAAGCTTGGTGTACGTGTGGTGGATACTGAATATATAAATTATTTCCAACAAATGAAAAAAGTAATATGAAACTGCTCAGTGTGACAAACATTTTGCAAATGTTTGTTTATATTACAATACATTACTTTTATGAATCCAAGAATTATGCGATTTCTGAAGGCCAAGCCATTTAACAAAAACTAAATTTCCCTTTCTTTTCAACACTTTTTCAACCAAATATACATCTTTATCCTTAACTTTTTGTAATTCTTCTGTATAAAACGCTCCTTGAATATCTTCTTTATTTTGATGTTCTAGTAAATAAGTGGTCGGATTCGTTCTATTAACTTTTTTATTTTAAAAATTTCTGTAGACCAGTTTGGGGTGTACCCCTTGCTGAATGCTTCTCTATATTTACTGATTCGAACAAAGTCTCCAACTTTAAATTTAGCACTTTTTAAATCAATGGTTTTTATGTGGTTATAAGATACCTGCATAATTTTGTTTTCATTTTTCTTATTTACCTGATTAGGCTTTAAGTTAATTGTAGTATGTTTAGTATTATTATATTTGGTTACAAGATCCTTTAATATATTTAACCATTTATAACTTCCTTGCAAACTAAACTGTTTCCACATTAAATTTTTTAATGTCCGATTTACTCTTTCTACTACGCTAGCTTTTAAACTAGAATAAGTACTGTAATGATTAATTTTGAAATTATTCATCAATTCTTGGAATTCTTTATTATAAAATTCTTTACCCAAATCGGTTTGACAATTTTTAGGTGTAGGTTTAATTTTTATGAGAATTTTACGCATTGCATTAGTTACATCTTTTGCAGTTTTTCGTTTGATTGGTTCAACCCATAAAAATTTGCTAAATACATTAATAACAACTAAAATATATCTGTGACCTCCATTTAATTTTGCATACGGAATCATTTCTACTAAATCAGCCTGAATTAGATCATTTAACCCTTTAACTATTACATGCCTTCTTCGAAAATGTCTTCTTGCAGGTCTATGTAATTCTAAGACTACTTGTTCTTTACTCATCCCGAAGAATGGGACACTTTACAACAAGTTTTACAAAAAGTTCTTGAAAGGTAGATGAGGGTAATAAGAACATCAACTGAGAACCTTTGCGTAATTGAGTTCCTATAAATTCATCTCTTTTCATCGCTTTCTTATTATAATCCAAAAAAATTAAAGTGTTTCTAGGAAATATATCTAGATCTGCTACCACACTCGAATTGAGCGGAAAATAATAAATATTACCTGTATGCTCCTTTAGATTATAGTAATAACCTAATCTAGTATTATCAATAGAAAAAATATTTTCTGATTTGTTTCCGTTTATAGTTAACAAACAGTAATAATTAAGAGTAGGGTTTAGAAAATGTCTACCAAATTTATTTATAGGCATGATGTTAGAGCAAAGGTTGAAAACATACTACTTCTTAGATGATTAGTTTTGTTTTATTTAATAATTTTAGCCTCACGTAATTCTTCAATTATTGAAATGATTTCATTGTTATGACCATTATTTCCAGCATTTTGTGATGCTATTAACAAACGTAATCTATTAATCAATTCATTAGGATTATCAAAGTAAATATAATCAATTGAATTATTCGATAAGTTTAATAATCCACCTTGAGAAGTTTGTTTAAATGATTGCGTCCGACGTACGGGTCTAGTTGGTGGAGGTGGTTTAGAAAATGGTTTTGTGAGGCTTGCAGCCGAAAATTTCAATATTCCTTTTTTTATTAAATAAGGTTTAATTATTGATTTATATTTTTCATTCTGTGAACCTTGAATTTGTTCATCAGGATTGAAATGTCTGCGATAAGCATGAGATCTTTTCAAAATATCCATATAGTTATCTAAATCTGTCTGCTTATAACTTACTGGTTGTTTTTTAAATAATAATTCATATAGTCCAGGCGTTCCTATATATTTCACACCATTAACTTTCACATCTTTACCAATAATTTCCAAATCCGAACCCCCTATCTTCAACTTTTCTGTAGTCACATCATGTTTGACACCATATTGTCGATCATTTTCGTTCTCATCCCCCCTAATAGAGATATCTATATACGTTCTTGGTAGGGGATCGTAGGCCTCCAAGAAATCTTGATAAGCTTGATTGGATGTAAGCTTTTCAATATAAGCACGACTCTTCTCTACTTCATCATCAATTGTCTTATCGCTGTTTTGCTCAGCAACGGTTGAATCATCCGCTGCGGCGGTATATTGAAACGTATCTTCTAAAAAGCTTGGCATAGCTGAAGGCAAATATTTATTATATACATTAATTGGAGATTTCTTCCATGCAGGGGTTTCATATTTTATTGAGGTAGGTTCATTTTTAATAGCAACATCGGTTTTTATGGTGGAAATCAGTTTTTGAAGCGGTTCAGTAAGAGGTTTGTAATCTTTCTCTAACTGTGATTTAGACTGAGCTATATCAGACTTCAAACTTTGATATTTTTTCCTTACTGATTTTCTGGTTTTTACCAATTGTTTTGCTAGTTCTTTATTCATTGCTTTTGTGTTGAATAATGATGATTAATGATAATAGGAAGGTAATATATTATGAAATTAATTGATTTTTCAATTATTAAGTAGAATGTATGCATCAAACCCTTTTCTATATCTGCCAGATCGTAACGGACTATCCTTATCAATTACTAGAAACCCATATTTACATTTCCAACATTCAGCACATATATCCTTAAATTGTGAAAAGCTCATGTCGACATTTACGTGTTCATCATAAATATGTTTTAAATTTGTTACATCTTGTTTAAAAATAACTATTAAATTCGCATTATCTCGAATAAGTTGTTTGGGTATCTTAGAATAGGTTTGAGTTAAATAAAAACAATCTGTTTCATTGTGACGGCCAAAACAAAAATAATCTCTCATTACACTCTGATTGCAACAAACTACATCATCAAATATTATTATGGAGTTTGGTTTTATTTTCTGAGTAGAAATTACTTCGGAACTATCATTATATTCAAAATAGCCGATTTCTTTTATTGGTTTTAACAACCGTCTCAACCGTTCATATTTAGATTGATTTAAAGATTTAGAGTAGACGTAAACATTTTCGAATCTCAACCCATTCGGATGCTCTAACAAATTAATCATTACATTCGTTTTTCCACAACCAGATGGACCAACCAATAGTCCACGCTTCGAAGATCCTCCGAACAATGGACCGTGTTTTTTATAAAGATTCTCTGATGAAACTTCATCATGATTTATTATAGGTAGTAAAATTTTTTGTTGTTGAATCTCCATAGTTTAAAGAATCTTAAATACTGAACACATTCTCAACTATAAAACTATTTATAGGTTGTAATGATTAAAATTAAGGTTAGTGTTGAAGTACTCACAAAACAGTATAAATGTTGATTTATAATTCATCTATCATTAATCGTAAACAGAAGCTTGCGAAGAAAGGTTCGGGAATTATTAATACATTAATAAACAAGTTACCATTCGAATTGCATATACCAGGTTATAACTATTGTGGTCCTGGAACTAAGCTTGCAAAGAGACTTAATAGAGGTGATAGAGGTGTTAACCTATTAGATCATGCGTGTTTAGAACACGATATACAATACGATCGTAATCAAGATATTTCCAATAGAAATAAAGCGGATAAGGTGTTAGCAGAAAAGGCACTTCAACGTTTTAAAGCTAGTGACTCTTCATTTGGCGAAAAAGTTGCTGCTTTGAGTATTGTTGGTGCTATGAAAGCTAAATCAAAATTAGGCATGGGGTTGCGTCGAAAAAAAAAAAATTCAAACGGAAAAGAGGAGGAGCTTTGCCTAAAAACAATATAAGTTTTACTGAGGCAATGCAAAGAGCTCGACGGGCTATAAAAAATAAACCATCCAACAATCTTATGAAAATGGCAACCCAAGCTCTTTCATCACTAGGAAAAAAGAAAGTACTACCTCCAAGAAAAAGAATTATTCCAATCCCAAAAGTTGGCGGGTTTCTTCCGCTTATACCCTTGTTTGCAGCATTAGGTGCATTAGGAAGTCTAGGAGGCGGAGCTGCCGGAATTGCTAAAGCGGTCAACGATGCAAAGGCTGCTAAAGAAAAACTCGCCGAAGATAAAAGACATAACTTAGCAATGGAACAGGTTGCGGTTGGAAAAGGTTTATATTTACGTCCGTATCAAAGTGGAATGGGTTTATATTTAGCACCATATAAAAAAAACTTTTAATGAGGCTACCTCGTCAAGCATTAACTAACATTCAATTATCGAAATATGCAAAAAAGTTGAAGACACCAAACTTTCGAGGTGTTTTCATGAAAGATAATTTACCCTTGAAAATAAGAAAAAATGAGTGTGGAATAGTTAATTTAGATAATTCATCTGGATCCGGAACTCACTGGACAGCATACGTAAAGAAAAGTAATAATGTAGTATATTTTGATAGCTATGGAAATTTAAGACCTCCAAAATCATTAGTTAACTATTTTTTGAGCGATGGTAGCTTTAATATAATCAATTACAATCATGATAAATTCCAAAAAGATAAAGCAGTAAATTGTGGACAACTCTGTTTAATTTTTTTATATAATATGTATAATTGAAAAAAAATATTCATTATCTATTCACTTTGGAAATGGAGAACATATCATTTACTTTTTCACTTTCGGGAAATACATCTATTTTAAGTGCGAATTTTAACCCTCCCATTTTTTTAGATGATAATTCGAGCTATGCTATCGGTTTGGTGAATTTTGAGACCTTTAATGTTATACCAAATATTGATGAAACTAACAATCATTTTATTTATAATAATATGATACTGACAATTCCAGAAGGAGCATACGAAATTAATGATCTTATTAATTATATAAGGAACAATGTTTCAAGCGATGTTGATATTTTTATTACACCTAACGCCAGTACCTCAACAGTTCAGATTAATAGTAATGTAACGATAGATTTTTCGTCCGAAAAAACAATAGGAACACTCTTAGGGTTTAATAAGAGAGTTTTAGAAGCTGGTTTGCTACATACTTCAGATTTTCCAATACAAATTCTTAAGATTAATGCTATATGTATAGACTGCAATATAGCGACAGGATCATATTCAAACGGTCAACCGGTACATATAATTCATCATTTTTTTTCCAACAGTTGCTCCGGGCTATAAAATAGTGGAATCACCATTAAATATTTTATATTTTCCCGTAAGCGTGAAGACCATTAATTCCATTACAGTTAAAATACTTGATCAAGACGGAAACCTTATTAATTTTCGCGGAGAAACCATTACGATTAGATTACATCTAAAAAAGTTGTAAAAGATGGTGGTTCGTTACAACATAATATGTCGAGAGGTTACTAAATCACATTATAAAAGACTCTCTAAGAAAATATCATCATTTAGTGTTAAGCAGAACGTTAATAAGATAACACGAAAAAATAAACTCTTTCTTCAATCTCTTGGTTTCAAACTATTAGTAAAATGAATGTTTTAAATGTTATGCAAAAACCATTAGTTGATGATTCAATTGTTGATTTAGAGTATCATAATTATCAACCGTTTATATCCAGTAAATTTGATTATAATGATGAAATTAGAATTCCAATTCAAGACATGGATTCATATACTTTGCCTTGCGAAAGTGTCTTATATCTAGAAGGAAAATTAACTAAAGATGATGGAACCCCCTGTACAGATTTACAATTTATCAATAACGCTTTCGCTTTTATTTTTAGGGAAATTCGATATGAGTTGAATGGTGTGGTGATAGATTCAAATCGCAACGTTGGTCTTACAAGTACACTTAAGGGTTATTTATCTTTCACCGAAAGTGAAAGTGTCAAACTTCAAAATGCTGGATGGTTTCCAAAACATGACGTAATAACCAACGAAAAATTCAATGTTTGCATTCGATTAAGTATGTTAATGGGCTTTTTTGAGGATTATAAAAAAATTATATTGAATATGAAGCAAGAATTAGTCTTAATTAGAAATAGCAATGATAATGATTGTGTAACTCTTAAAAAAACCGTTAAATCATCTACTGAAAAACCTAAAATTGTCATTGAAAAAATTTATTGGAGAATGCCTCATGTTTCGGTGGCAATACCTCAACAATTGGCTTTAACTAAAATTTTAGACAAAGAAGTTGAAGTACAGATTCCATTCAGAAGTTGGGAAATTGTCGAAGACTCTTCCCTAACCCAAACTACTAGACATACTTGGCCAATAAAGACTACTACTAAGCTCGAAACCCCGAGACATGTAATTATCGCTTTTCAAACTAAAAGAAAAGATAATGCATATTCCGACAATAGTAAATTTGATAATTGTAATATTACAAATATTAGAATATTTTTAAATTCTGAACGATATCCTTATAATGATTTATTTCTTGATTTTGAAGATAATAAGTATGCAACACTTTATGAAATGTTCTCAAAATTTCAAGCGTCATATTATGAAACAAAAAATGAACCAATCTTTACACCTAAAGAATTTAACAACATTGCACCAATCACTCATATCGATTGTTCTCGTCAAAAGGAAAGTATGCAATCTGGCAGTGTAGTTTTACGAGCGGAATTTGAAACTAAAACAGCCCTTCCTGCAGAGACTACAGCATACTGTCTCATTTTATACGATCGAGTTTTTCGATATACTCCCTCCAATAAAATTGTTCGACAAGTCTAAATTGCGCAGGTCACAATTAGTTTATTAAAATGAAAGCAGTTGACTCAGTTACGTTAGTTTGAAAATGAACTTAAAATATAACACAGCTTTATTAAAATATCGAAGGAAATTAAGAAAACTAAGGAAAGATTTAGATTTGTATTGTGCTAAAGTGATTGTGTTAAAAAAACTTTCAAGTTTGCGAATATGAATTTAGTTTTGGATGTGCAAGGATTTAAATTAGAAGGGAATAAATTTATAGTTAAAGAATTGGCAGCCTGGAATGGTGAAAAAATTTGCCATTATTTGTTTAAACCTCCATTTCCATTTAGAATGTTGACTCCCGAGCATCAAAAACAGGCAATTTGGTTATCAAAAAATCATCATTTTATGGAATGGAGCCAGGGTTTTACACCGCTTTATGAAGCTGGCAATATAATTAGAGATTTGTGTGCTTCTGCAGAAAATATTTATGTAAAAGTTCAAGAAAAAGCAGATTACATTCAACGGTTTACTGACAAGATGATAATTTTATTTGAAGATCAGCCAGCTTTAGAAAAGTCTACACCAAAATGTTTTTATCATACAAAAAATTCTGATGTTATGTGTGCCTTAAGTAATGTATTTTATTTATATGAAAACTTTATTATGTCCTAATTTTATGAAATAAAAGATATTTACAATACAATTAGTTTTATTTTTATAATTATTCTATTCAACAATATTAATTAAGATTAAGTTTCCGAATTCTCATCAGTTTGATTTTCTTCCTCACATTCACTAACAGCAAAACCCAAGGACTCCACAATATAGTCAGGTAAGTATTCTTTTATGGGATGTAAGAACCAAGTCAATTCCAATTCTTGAATCATTTCAATCAAACATTCCAAACAAATTTCATTCTCTAAATACAAATCACAAAAATCTTCGGCTTCTTTATAGCTTCTGGCTAATTCCATGCATTCTTTTTCATATTCAGGACCAGCTGGGCAGTATACAGCTTCATGACTGGCATCAAATTCACACCGGTTAAATTGTTGTTTTAAATATTCAACACCACTTTGTAAATCGACAATTTCAATATCTTTGCAATATGCCATCCACATTTTAACTAAATGAAATTTATTTAGTGGAGTAAAAACAAGGGAAAAAGTCGCTTCCTTCTCGAAAAAAAATTTTTTAAGGTATAACCACATGAAACCTATACAGGATCATTGGTTGGGTCCTTATGCATGTGAAATGACTAATTACGACATCTTTAGGGGGGTCAGACATTTTTTATCCCCAAAAATGTCAATAATTTGTCAAAATGTTATATTTATGTTTTTTTAGATATACCACGCGATAACTTCGAAACTAATTGACTTATAAACATGAGTTTTTTTTTAATCGATAGAGGATATATAGGCGGTCATAACTGTACTAATTTAAGTCCCCTGGTTAGTGGATTTTTTCTTGGAGAATGGAGTAAACTCGAAATTTTACTTTTATTGCTGCATGATTTTCGGTAAGCGAGAAACTTTTTTATTTCAAGGAATTTTGCCATAGTATCTGCGTATGAATTAAAGAAAAAATATTGAAAAAGTTTTTAGAAGAAGAACCAACCTTCTGTGACAAATAGTTTTCGAGTTATCGCCATTTAAAATTAATAACACAGGGGCGCGCTGCGCCGCGCGATGTGGTTTTCGAAGACGCTATCAAATTATCGCACCGTACCGCGCTCTCGATGTGTTTCGAAGGCCCGCTTGGGTGATCTCCTGACCAATATAAAATATCCAAAAAGAATTTTGTATTAAAAAAATAATTTAATGTTCTAGTATAATATATATTTTCTAATTTCATATGATTCGATAAATATTTTCTATCAGGAACACAAATTTGCATTGTATTTACATTCATATTTTTAATATAAAGTTAAAACACGAATTACAAAAAAAAAGGACAGAAATTTTAAAAAATTAGAATTTTCTAGACTCCGAATCTGACGAACTGAGGTCTTCGTTTTGTGGTCTGTTACTATATAATGGGTGGTATGAATAAAAACGAAGTACCTGCTACTACTACAAGTATTAGTATATTCTACATAGTATTTACTTTAAAACGAAGTAGATACTACATTTCAAAGTACTCCCTTCTATTTTTCCGGAAATGCTAAAAATAATAGCATTCTTCTAAACATTATAATTACTTTAATACTTTTTACTGGTAAATACTTCCATTTTAACAACAACTGAAATATTTTCTCCGTCATTAGCGAAGTTGATATCATGGCAGCCTCATCGTGCGTGCTACAAAGTGAGTACTTTAAAAATGGTTCAAATACATAGAAATAAAATTTATACTGCAAGAATACCATATACCGTCAAATATTTAGGTAAACAATTAAGTACCATCAATTTAAAATGTTTTATGTTTATATTTTTCATCTAGGTTTAGTAGGGAAAACGTTACTTTCTCGTTACTCGTTACTCTTCTATCACACTTCTTTCATCCGAAGACATCTTAAAGGACTGTTGATGTTATATAAATACATACAAAACTGAAACTGTCTCCCAAAAACTTTTAAACATGTGTATCTCGTTAGCCAGGGCCTGGCGCACGGCGTATGTGTGACGGAGTAAGTACAAGTACACATTTCAAAGAATGTATTTTAAAGTAGATATTACGTAGAATATACTAATACTTGTAGTAGTAGTAGCAAGTACTTCGTTTTTATCCATACAACAAATTGCATATTTACATTCGTCGCAACATTTTAATCCTTGGGCTAAACACGTGCACCTATTATTGTTGCAATTTTTGTCAATCCGGTGTTCCGACAGAAATTGCCACAATAATAAGTGCACAAGTGCTTAAAGGTTTTTGGGAAACAGTTTCAGTTTTGTATGTATTTATAACATTAACAGTCCTTTAAGATGTCTTCGGATGAAGGAAGTGTGATAGAAGAGTAACGAGTAACGAGAAAGTAACGTTTTCCCTACTAAACCTAGATGAAAAATATAAACATAAAACATTTTAAATTGATGGTACTTAATTGTTTACCTAAATATTTGACGGTATATGGTATTCTTGCAGTATAAATTTTATTTCTATGTATTTGAACCATTTTTAAAGTAATCACTTTGTAGCACGCACGATGAGGCTACCATGATATCAACTTCGCTAATGATAGAGAAAATATTTCAGTTGTTAAAATGGAAGCATTTACCAGTAAAAAGTATTAAAGTAATTATAATGTTTAGAAGAATGCTATTATTTTTAGCAATTCCGAAAAAATAGAAGGGAGTTTTGAAATGTAGTATCTACTTCGTTTTAAAGTAAATACTATGTAGAATATACTAATACTTGTAGTAGTAGCAGGTACTTCGTTTTTATTCATACCACCCATTATATAGTAACAGACCACAAAACGAAGACCTCAGTTCGTCAGATTCGGAGTCTAGAAAATTCTAATTTTTTAAAATTTCTGTCCTTTTTTGTAATTCATGTTTTAACTTTATATTAAAAATATGAATGTAAATACAATGCAAATTTGTGTTCCTGATAGAAAATATTTATCGAATCATATGAAATTAGAAAATATATATTATACTAGAACATTAAATTATTTTTTTAATACAAAATTCTTTTTGGATATTTTATATTGGTCAGGAGATCACCCAAGCGGGCCTTCGAAACACATCGAGAGCGCGGTACGGTGCGATAATTTGATAGCGTCTTCGAAAAGCACGTCGCGCCGCGCAGCGCGCCCCTGTGTTATTAATTTTAAATGGCGATAACTCGAAAACTATTTGTCACAGAAGGTTGGTTCTTCTTCTAAAAACTTTTTCAATATTTTTTCTTTAATTTATACGCAGATACTATGGCAAAATTCCTTGAAATAAAAAAGTTTCTCGCTTACCGAAAATCATGCAGCAATAAAAGTAAAATTTCGAGTTTACCCCATTCTCCAAGAAAAAATACGCTAACCAGGGGACTTAAATTAGTACAGTTATGACCGCCTATAAATCCTCAATCGATTAAAAAAAACCTCATGTTTATAACTCAATTAGTTTCGAAGTTATCGCGTGGTATATCTAAAAAAACATAAATACAACATTTTGACAAATTATTGACATTTTTGGGGATAAAAAATGTCTGACCCCCCTAAAGATGTCGTAATTAGTCATTTCACATGCACAAGGACCCAACCAATGATCCTGTATAGGTTTCATGTGGTTATACCTTCAAAAAATTTTTTGAAACATTTTTCTACCGTTTTTACTCCACTAATTGGAAAACAGAATAATACTATCATTTGCTATTCCCTCATTTAATATATATATAACCAAACTCCCCCCTCCCCAGAATGGTAAGGAGTAGGATTATATGTGAATACTTTGTAGAGCAGCTATCAGTAAAGAAGAGTTTTCAAAAGTATCAAGATGGAAGTATTAATCGGTTCAGTTCCAGAAGATAATATTTTTTCAAGTGTTTCATTTCAACCTTACAATATTCAATATATTATGTATAACAAAATATTTAATTCTTTTCCAAAAACCGAATTTTCTGAAGATTTAGTGAAGAGTTTGGCAGATTGTGGATTTTATTTTCACTATAGTAAGCAGAACATTTCATGTTTCTACTGTAATCTAACCCTGGAGAAGAATTTCGAAGGCTCAGCATTGGAGAATCATAGAAAAAATTCATCACAATGTTTGTTTTTAAATATGTGTTATCGTCAAGATAAAAATTTATGTATGATTTGCGAAAGAAATGAAATAAATATGGTTTTTTACCCGTGCAAGCACAGTATTAGTTGTATGCAGTGTAGTTTTTATTGTAAACAATGTTATTTATGTAAAAGACGTCTTGAAGCTACAATAAGATTAATGGAATAAATTTATGTATAGAAACGGTGAAATATTTAATTTCAATTAAAACTATCAATAAAAGAAACTTCTACATATCTGTTTTTTTAATTCAAGTTAATTGAAAATTTATTTAATTTTTTAGAAATTATATTAAAAAATAAATTTGACGTTCTACTTCACAATTTTAAGATAAGTGAAAATAAAAGTCTACGTTTAGAGGTTAAATTATTTAATTATTGTAAAAACTGAAAAATACGTAAAAGTAAATAAATATATAATATATGTAATAAAAAATAAAATACGGTAATAAAATAATACAATAAAATAATATATAGCAATTAATAAATAAAAAATACGATACAATAAAATAATAGAATAAAATAAAATCGAACGCAACAATTAATAATTACAAAAATCTATTCAATAATTGCTGCATTCGATTTTTATAATTTCGTATATGCCTCTTTTTCTTTTCACTTCTCACTCCAATCAATCGTTCCCTTTCACGTATTCCCCTCTCTAAGTCTACCCACTGTCGCTTCATTTCACTCACCCTATTTATGTCCACACACTGTTCCTTCTCAATTTCACTAAATATATCTATATAATATTTATTAATTTTATTTATTTCTAAAATGCATTGAGTTTCTGAACTAAAATATCTATCCCGAACTTGTCCCAAATTCACACCAATCTCTTCTGATTGTATCGTCGCCTGTACTTCTTCAGTTTCCGGAATCACTGCTGAATCTTCCACCTTTGAAGTGGACGGTACTGCCTGGTCTACTACTATTGATTTAGAGGGATGAGTTGGGTGGATTTTGTTTTTTTTTTACTTTTCCGCGATTATCTTCATTAATAACAATAAATTCTTGCATTTCATGTTTTATCTGCTCTTCTTCAAAATCATCTGCAGCTTTGGTTAATATTTTGTCTTCCAACTCATCCTCTACCAAAATTACTGACGGTGTCGGACTTTCTAAAACTTTTTCAATATCTTCACAATCCGAAACATCCATAAAATTATTTAATTGTATTGGTGATTGGAGACTCTCCAAATAATCATTAATATTTATATCACTGATTATATTTACTAGAGACATGTTAAACACACTGTAGATGGAACTGAATACAGCTGAGAATTGAAGGGATGCTAATATTTATTCAATCAGCTTAGCAATGCAGTATGAAGTGGTGGTAAGTTTATTGAACGGTCATGAACGTGCACTCAACTTACGTTCAAAACCTAATTTTTAAACTAAACGGTCACGAAAAGGTAGTCAACTTATGTGGAAGACAGAGAGACTTCATTATTAAAAACAATATGCCATCATGTGTTGAAAGTCAAATGTGTACACCCTGTAACTGGTAGATAGCCATCGTTTTCTCCTTCCGCGAAACTCTAATTTTATTATCAATACGGGTACCCATTTTTAAACTGAACGGTCACTAAAGTGTAATCAACTTACGTGGAAGAAGAGATCATATATTTAAAAGAATATACCATCATGCATTGAAAGTCAAATGTATACACTCTGTAACTGGTAGACAGTCAACGTTTCTCCTTCCGGATTCCTTAACTCTAATTTTATTATCAATACGGGTACCTATTTTTTAAACTGAACGGTCACGTCAGTGTAGTCAACTTACGTTGAAGGCAGAGACCTCTATTTTTAAAACAATATACAACAATGTATTGAAAGTCAAATGTGTACATCCAATAACTTACAGACAGACAACTCTTTCCGCGTTCCGCGGAACTTTAATTTTATTAGCTATACAGGTGTCCGTTATGAGGTAAGTTGAATGTGGAAGGCAGAGACCCATAGGCGGTTCTAGATGTGAGGCTTGGAGGCTAAGCTCCCCAAATTTACCCAGTCCGTCCCTGAATAAAAAAATTCTAACTACATAATTTCACTAACTTATTAGTTTTATTTATTTAATAAAAAGTTTTCTTTTCTTTGCTACCAAACCGCTACTAACACAACTAAGAAACCCTATATGATTTATGCATAATTTTGCAAGATATATTTAGTTGTACAAGCGTAGCGTCCAGAGCGGCGACTGGCGAGATTGATTGATTTCCAACTGTTTAATCACAAATTTCATTACTATTCACTATTCAATATTCACAATCTACTATATGAGTAATATGCTATATCTGAGAAGAGCTTAAGCCCCCCAAAATAAAAGATTTAGGACCACCTATGTAGGCCTCATTTTAAAATAATAGAATCATGCCTTGAAAGTCGGATATATATAACTTGAAGTCAGTTAACAATGCAGCGTTAATTCCTATTCCGCGGGTCAGTTTTTATGACCGCTCGTAAAACGCTCATAAAACCCTCATAAAAGCTCATGGTGCACATTCCATAGAGAATCTGCGTTATTCATATAGTTTCTTTATAGGTCAATCAGATATACATATTCTTATTACGCTAATTGTAATAAGATTATTAATTCAATAATTGATTAGTTTGTAACAGATATACATATTTTGATTGCAAATAATTTGGGAATGTATACTGAGAAATTGGATAATGTGAATATAATACTTATTATTTTAACAAACTAGACATACACGGTGTTTCCCATTGGAAACCGCCTCGATCTTTATATGGTAAACTATAATAAAAATTGAAAATTGGATAATGTATCAAAGTCATTGGTGGCAAGCGATCTAAACTATTTTCAAGATGGTAGCACTTCCGATTATATCAAAAGTAGATGTCAACTTGCTTATTTCAAATGGAACACTCTATATTATTAGCTTTTTGAATTCTACTCAAAATTTTAAATATATTTCATGTAGGATGTCCTATACCTATATCTTCAATCGCTTCAATATTGATAGGTGAATATTGACATTTTTTTCAACTTTAACACCCTGTAAAATCTAAACGGTTTGAGATCGAACAAAACGGTTTGCACATTCCTATTTTAACTTTTCATAAGCTATCGTTTGAAATTAATATCAAAATCAATTTTCAATTTTTTCCTAATTATACTTTGTCATATATAGATCGAGACGGTTTTCCGGTGGGACACCGTGTATGTCGAGCTACATAATGAACTATTGGGGGAGATTGAATAATGTTAAGACTCCTGAAAGTTTACTGAACTGAAGGTTAAGGTAGAGACTTCATTTTAAAACAATATACTGTCAGGCGCCGGTAGAGCGTTGCAGGTTATTGAATTCAATGTCCAGATGGAAGGGCTCCTTTTTAAACTGAACGGTTCTGGTGGGGAATAATATATAATGTTGACACTTGTGCAATCAGCATCAAATCTTGTGAAAGTAGTTTTGCGTCAACAAAGTAGTGACAAAATTTATTTCGAAATGGCTAATCAAGATATTGATCGTTTACAAGAATTGAACAATTTTGACTTAAATTATTTTTGGGATGAGGATTTTGAGGACATCAAATTAGTAGATAATGAAAATTTATTGGAAGAAGATTCACTGTCTGAAAATTTTGTATTAAAACCTGGCGCTCCAAGGTTGAGGGTTGCAAACCAAGCAGAAGCTGAGTTACTTGGACAAGTTATATTAAATCCAGCACTGGAAGAACGGGACCAGGAAATGGATGAAATATTGGAAGAATATTTGGGATATGATGCAGATAGTGGGTGTGAAGAGGATGCTGCCGGATTGTTCTCTAGTATACCAGTGAGAAAAATTTCGAAAAACATCACCATCGAACAAGTGAATAATCCGGATTTAGTATATTGTGCGAATCTATCGTTTGTTGTAGTGCGTTTGGAAAGAAACGTAATGTATGTCTTTCCTGTTTTTTAAATTATAAGAATCGAATTAATCAAGGTATTTACGAACACGTAAATGAACATTTAAAAACTAAATTAAATCATGATCGGTATAAAAAAAATTGTTATTTATGCAACAGTAAATTATTTCAACTTATTTTGAGCGAAATTTGTATCCAATGCACTACTTCATAGATACGGAATGAAAGGTATGGATGAAAGGTATTTTAAATATTTTAAAATTATATTTCTTTTTATTTATATCATTCAATTTACATTATTTATACATATATATTTCTTCACAAACTGAGTATAATTTTTTTTCATACATATTATGTAATAAACATTCTGAAATATTATTTTATTTCTTCATCAAACTATTCTACTGAAGTTTTTTTCATAAGTTAGCTGCTTTTAGTTGATGAGAAATTATATAAACCAAATATAGTTAAAACTAAATTAAATCAAGATTGATATAAAAAATTGTTATTTTGCGATTATATCAATTACTTTTGAGTGAAAGATATTTTAAAAAATATGTAATATAATATAATATAATTTAATTATTATTTTTTTGAAATTTTTTTTGAAAAAAAATTATTTTTTCCCACAAACTGGATATCACTTTTTCATAAATATTATTTAATAAATGTTCTGAAATATTATAATTTTTTATTTCTTCATCAAGCAAAATATAATATAATATAATATACCTAATATAATATATAATAATTATTTTTTGAAAAATTTTTTTTGAAAAAACTTTTTTTGAAATTTTTTTTTTTTGAAAATTTTTTTTTGAAAAATTTTTTTTTTGAAAAATTATTTTTTTTTCACAAACTGAATATCACTTTTTCATAAATAATAATTAATAAATGTTCTGAAATTTTTTTTAATTTCTTCATCAAGCAAAATATAATATAATGTAATATAATATAATATAATTCTTTTTTAAATTGTTTGATTTTTTTTCCTCACAAACTGGATACACTTTTTCATAAATATTAGTTAATAAATGTTCTGAAATATTATAATTTTTTATTTCTTCATCAAGCAATTCTACTAAAGTTTTTTCGTCAGTTATATAAAAATAGTCGGCTAGATTAATTAAAATTTCCAATTCATTATCTTTATTTTCTAACATATAATGACCTAAAGCTAATGTTTTAGATGATCCATATAAAATATACCTCTTATCATCTTTTGGAGATAATGCCACTTTATTTTTCATTTGAGTATATATCCTATGTAAACTTGATTTAAATATATTCATCTGAACATATAAAATGTTTTCATCATCAATTACATCTTTATAATTTTTTGAATTTATGTCTTGTTGAATAACTGATCTTTTAATACCTTTTGCTTTTTTCGTTAAAGCATCAGTTATTTCAAGAGTTAAAAATTCATTATTACTTTTTAAAATTTTTATGTTTATATTTGAATAAAATTCTTTAGTAAGTTCTAACATTATCAGCTTTTCATTTAAATTATGAAATAGATTTTTATTTAAATTTATTATTAAATAATCATTAGTTGAATGTAAAATTGAAACATTATCATTAAATTTTGGTTTTAAGTAATTGAGATAAAAATCTAATTTTTCACCTAAAACTACACAATAAGCTTTAGCACCAGTTCCATAAAAACATTTTATCAATTTTCCAGCATACTCATCTTTCATTTTACCGATTATAGATTTATTAGGGATTATTCCATGAATATTTTGAGGTGAATAATTAGAAGTGTCAAATTTATCCATATTTTCTTTAATATCTTCATAAAAATTTTTTGTTTCAATTTTTAAAATTAATGAATCAGTATCCGTATATAACATATCAACTTTTTTATATTTATTTAAGATGTAATCATAATAAAATTCATATAAAACAATTTTTGAAACCTCTAAAATTGAAAAACCCACGTAAACGGGTTTGTTATAAACTATTGATGTACGATTCATTTGAATTGCTACAAAGTTTTCATGAAATATTGATGAATTTTTAAAATGTGGTTTGGCTATTAAATTTTCAGCTCCTATTCTTTTACCAATATTTTCCCAATGGGTTAGTAATTTTAAATCTATTCTTTTATCAATATTTTCCAATGTTTTTCCATAGATAACATTAGTTAGGGATTTAAAACAATTTTTTTCCAACTTTGTTTTTGCTTTATTCCTCATCTCAGTATTTATATCGATATAAGGTTTCAACCAAGCGGATTGTTTAAATTTTAACACTCTATAAATATTACTTAACTATAATCCATTTCTTAAAGCCTGTTTTAAATTTCTATAATGTGTTACATATTTTATTTTATTATTTAAATTACAAATTAATTTTTTATTTTTTGAATCAGGAGGACAAATATTTTCTGCAAAAAAAGGTAAATTATTATGAAGGTTGTGTAACTTCTTAGGATAAATAATATCCACTTCCAAAATATATCCATACTCAGCATCATCAGAAATATTTAAAATATTTAAATTTTCAATTTCAGTTTTAGTTAACCAAGTAAAATTATTAATCGGTAAACATTGACTCATACTATGTCCATATAAATTTGTTGCATCAAGGTACATAATATATGAAATCGGTTTTTTCGAATCATAATCAGAAAAAAATGGATTATTTGCTTGTGATTTTCTAACACTACAATGACAAATTCCACCACGTATATTATTTTTTAAGAAATGCAACATTTCAACATCTGTTAATAATTCCAATTTAATACCTGTTATTTTCAACATAGCATCCCAACTTAAACTAGGTGCTGTGTAGTAATGTGCTGGATCTAATTTATATTTTTCCATACACACTAGTCTAAAATTTTCAAAAAAATCAGTTAAAATTAAAACATCAGATATTAAATAAATAGTTGCATAGTCTTGTAAATTTTGACATTTAAATATATTCCATGCTTTTTTAGCTCGTTCATAATCAACATCAGAGATATCCATATTTGTTAATTTATCAAAAAAATCGTTTCGGTCAGGCAACTTCCTTTCTTTCAACTTATTTATATCATCAATATATGAATAAGGAAACACACCTTTTTTCCTAATAATTTCAAATTGAGCATCATCTTTAAAATAATTTTTTATTTCAACGCATTGATTTGAGTAAATTGTTTAGGCTGATAATGAATCCAAACTTTCAGCGATAAATCTATACGAATCTAAGAATTTTATTTTGAAAAAGACATTTTCTTGAATTTTTTTAACATGATTCCATATTGAATCGACAATAATTGATTTTGTAAAATATATGTATTTTTCCTTTTGTGCCAAAACATCTATTTTATCTTCATAACAACACAATTCTTTTATAAAAAGGTGTGCATCATATCCACTTAAGTTATGGAAAAAAACTGGAATAAAATGTGGAATTTTAAAATTTAGATTACAAATATTATGAGCAGCTCCCAATCTTACACGTCCAGTTAAGTGGTCATGATCTCTAACTTTCTGATCACTGTCAGTAAAAGGTTTATTACATATATTGCATTCAGTTGCACTATCGAACGCAAACTGCTCATCTGCTGATAAAGGTAATATTGGTACAATATATTTAAGATGATCATTATAAATTCTTAAAATATCTATTTCTAATTTTTCACAGAATACTTTTGCAGCATCTTCTCCAAAATAATATTCTAGCTTACTAAGGTCTTCATTATATGAACATTTTATAAAATAGGCAAATGCATATGGTTTGTGTTCGGCAATATCAATTGTAAAAGGTTTTTCAGAACTGGGTAAATTATAATGAAAAGGTTTTAACATACATTCAAAATCTGCATAGATGACAAAAGGTAATTTTAATTGTTTTTCAAAATTTTCAAATTGAAGTATATTTTCTGGAATATTTTCCCCATATTTATTTACTTTTAACTCTGTTGTAGGAATTTCTGTATATAAATAATTACAATCATTTCGTTGATGTAATTCTAATTTAACATCAGAGTAAAAGAATTGGAAACATCCATCACAAAAATATTTTTTGGAACCGCTTGAACTTAATTGTTTAAACAATAATTTTGACATATCCTTTATCCAACAATAATGATTTCGACCGTTATCATCACTAATTAAAAGTAAATTTATATGTTCTCGCTGTTTATTTTTTGAATAATAAAGCGGACCAACCACTTCCACAATATTTTTATTTTTTTTAATTATATTTTCTAAACCATACACGTTGACAGAAATATTATTTAATTTTTCAAATTTACTAATGTCTTGTAGTTTCATCGGAAAATCAATACCTTCTAAAGTGAGAAAAGAGAAATGAGGATATGAAGAGGTTCTATTTGTATTATTGGTAACAGGATACAAAGCACTTACAATACTCCACGCAAAACAGTAATCATCATCATTCATAATATTGACAACTGCTTTTTTTGCTGCTATACTTTTTGGAAGAGGAATATATGAAGAAGATCGAATTGGATTAAACTTATTAATATTTAATTCTAAATAAAGGATTTTTATGAGCGTCCATCCTAAAAAATATGATTATTGATTTAATTTTGTTCATTAAGTAAAAAATATTACCTGAATCACGTTCTTGAAAATTTTGACTCTTGGTTATTATTATTGACTTAAACAAATTATAGATCTCTTTAACATCACAAGATATACTACATATTTCATTTTTGGTATTGAAACTTTTAATATCAAGTATTTCACTGGTGGGTTGCATATATGATCCATATACTTCAATATTAAGCTTAATTAAATTATGTTTCGTTACTTCTTCATTAACAATCTTGTAAAAATTTTCTTCAACATCTTTAAAAAAATCGCTGAAATCCACATAACTTTTCTTAGGTACTAAACGATAACTAATAATTCGGCTTTTGAACGCACTTTTAATAATTTCAATTCCTTCTTCCTTTTTTTCCAATAAATTTTGTTTATGTAATAAAGATTTTAAATGTGAATTATAATATTTACTTAAAACTTCAATGTTGCACACATTACACTGTTTAAAATTTTGTAAAAAAGTAGAGTTGATAGAACTCTGACTAGTTGATGCTTCATCTTTCACTACATTTTTTTATTTGAAGAATCATTTTTAATTTTTTTGTTTGGCGGTTCTTGAAACTTACAATTAAATTTCTGATGACGTATTAAATTAACTTTTCGAGAAAAATGCTCATCACATTTATTGCAGTGAAACATAGTTACTAATTAGAATAAACCGCATGGAGATCTCTTATTCCACTAACTGAATCAATATTCATCAATATAGAGTTTAAATAGCAAATGGTGGGGAGGAGTATTAAAATAATTCCCTCTTGAATCATTCATCTTAGGTCATGCTAAGTCATTCACATTCGGTTATGTTGGGTCAGTCACCGTAGGTCATTTAAAGACATTGATATTAGGTCATGACAGATCATTCACCTTAGACATGACAGATCATTGAAATTAGATCATTTAAGGTTATTCATCTTAGGTCATTTAAGGTCATTCACATTAGGTCATGGTAGGTCATTGAAATTAGGTCATGGCAGGTCATGACAGCTCATTCACCTTAGGTCATGGTAGGTCATTGAAATTAGGTCATGGTAGGTCATTCACCTTAGGTCATTTAAGGTCATTCATCTTAGGTCATTTAAGGTCATTCACCTTAGGTCATAGCAGGTCATTGAAATTAGGTCATGACCGGTCATTCACATTAGGTCATTTAAGGTCATTCACCTTAGGTCATGGTAGGTCATAGTAGGTCATGGTAGGTCATTCACCTTCGGTCATTTAAGGTCATTCATCTTAGGTCATTTAAGGTCATTCACCTTAGGTCATAGCAGGTCATTGAAATTAGGTCATGACCGATCATTGACCTGAGGAGGAGGATCCAGCTTCACCATAAACACACTACTTTTACGTAAAAGGGCGGGAAAAGTGCCAATATCTTAAACAATACATATCCAAGCCAGTCATGGAATTAGAAGAGCATCCTGCCTTGCCCACTACAGAGCCAAAGTGCGTGTTTCACAATAAAAATATTTGTTGTTGTGTATTGTCAAACGTATACTTTATTCATGAAAATTTTATAATGTCATAGACTTTTTAATAAAAAATTAAACATTCTTGGTATTTTTATTTATGCTGATAATCAACACATGTTCACACCGGATACAGGTGCCAGATGTACATTTCTTATAAATGACGGTTATTCTATTTTTAGATAGAGTTCAGTGACCGGGATGTTGCCATCTGTTTGCCAGATGTGCATGACTCATTCACCGGATGTATGCCGGATGTGCGACCAGACACCAGATGGGTATTTCTGTTTCTAGATCGAGGTCAATGACCTGGATGTGTGCCAGATGTGCGACCGGACCCCAGATGGGCAATTATATTTTTAGATCGAGGTCAATAACTCAGTCAGTTATAAAACGAAGCAACACACATAGATTCCTCAGTGTTTGCCAGCACAGTTCGGTCGCGATGCAGTGTGAGTATTGCAAGAAAGTTTTAAAAAAAAAGTAATTTAACTCAACATGTTCGCGAGAATTGTTCGGTTTTACACCCCAAACCAATGGATGGTTCATCGTGTAAAAGATCAAAGTTGGACGGTGCTATTTGTGAATATTGTGGAAAAAACTTTTTGACATTATTTTCTTTAAACAGATATATTAAAAATAGCTGCCCCGTTTTAAAAATGGTCAAGATCTACAACCTACCACTAGTGGTGGTGGTAGTTATTCATCGAGTTCTTCAGCCAGTGTCAATGTGGTTAATAGAAAAAGGATCAATCAAGCTGTTATCGAGAGCTTAGAGACGGCGTTAAAAAATTACAGCATGCTTTCAAGAACAGAATAGCTAGTTATCGTTTCAGTAGCCGCAAAACATACATCGACTACCAAATATTTCTGAACGAGGTAAAGCCGAAAATAGTAAATATAATTGTAAAATATTTGAAGGACCACACAACAATCAAGATTAATTTTGAAGTGTTTGGGCTTTACGTGATACCCGAGAAAGCAATGAGTGATATCAAATCATTCAATACAAAAAATAAACTCGTGACGCAATCAACAGATTTGTAAAAAATGTTTGGAGAGTTTTTAGAGGAGATGACCTCTCAAGCTTCTGAATTTCAAGAAAAGGATTCCGGGTGGATTTTAAAGTTTATCTTGTTTGTCAACATCAACAAGTTTGCTCCAATATCGGCCTCATCTTATATTAAATTGCCCAAAAGTATTGAAAGGAAACATGCTGTTTTAAATATTAAAAATAATGACAATGCCTGTTTTGCTTGGTCAATTAATGCAGCCATTTTTCTCGCAAATGGTGAACCTACAAGAACAAGTTCATATCCACACTACGATACTTTACTAAATTTTACTGGCATAGACTTTCCTGTGAAATTAAAAGACATCTCAAAATTTACAGAAATGAACAATATATCGTGAACGTGTTTGGTTTGGAATCAGAATTTAAAGATGGAAAAACTATTACAGAAGTTGCGGGACCCCTACATTTTACTAGGTGTCGTAAACCGACACATGTTAATTTATTGCTTGTATCTGATGACTCGGGCAACAATCACTACTGCCTAATTAATAACCTATCAAGATTAGTTTCGCACCAAAAATCTGAACATAATGGAGCGATACACATTTGTGATGGATGCCTGCAATCGTTTCGTAAAAGAGAACAGTTAAAAGCACACCAAGAAAATGACTGTAACCATGTTTATGTCAAGATACCATCTACCCATCTAAAATTAAACAAGTAGGGAGAATCAGTTCCGGAAAATATACTAAAATTTGTAAATTTTGAAAAGCAGTTGCCGGTTCCTTTTGTCATTTATGCCGATTTTGAAAGCTTGCTGAAACCTATTCACCACAATGAACCCAATGTTGATCAATCGTTTACCGTAAAGGTATCAGAACACCAGCCGTATTCTTTTGCCTTTTACCTAAAGTGTGCATTTGATGATAAATTTTCAAAATTTGAAACATCGAGGACACAACGCTGCTGAAGTGTTTATGAAAAAATTGGATCAAAGAGTCCATGAGGTATACAACAACCATCTCAAACATGTTAAAAAGATGCTGCCTCTCTCTGCCCAAGAAAAAACAGAATTTGAGACTACAACATCCTGTCACATTTGCAGCAAAATTTTTAAACCAGAAGACGTAAAAGTGCGTGACCACTGCCACTTAACAGGACGCTTTCGTAGTGCAATTTAAACTTAAGGTACCAAAGTTTATACCAGTTTTCTTTCATTGTCTGAGTAATTATGATGGTCATTTATTTATCAAGAAATTAGCACTTAAAAAAGAACCTGTGTCAGTCATTGCCCAAACAAATGAAAAATACATCTCCTTCTACAAATCAATACTTGTAGAAAAATCTGAGGAACCCAAAATACAAGATACATACCTGAAATTGAAATTTGTGACTCTTTTCGATTCTTAGCTAAAAGCTTGGATAAATTAAGTAAAACATTAACATCTGAGCAATATGTGGAGACCAGAAAATATTTTGAAAAAGATGAGGAATTTGACTTAATAAGAAGAAAAGGTGTTTTTCCATATAATTATGTGGACAGTTTTGAAAAATTGCAAGATATCAATCTACCACCAATTGATATGTTTTATAATAGTATGACTATGGAAGCCCTTTCTGATGAAGACTACGAACGAGCTAAAAAAGTATGGAATATTTTCAAATGTGAAACGTTGGGACAATATGCAGACATTTACCTGAAATCAGATGTGCTTTTGTTGGCTGATGTCTTTGAAAATTTTAGACAAGTTTGTTTGGAGCAATATAAGTTAGATCCTTGCCAATACCTAACAGCGCCATCTTTAAGTTGGGATACGATGTTGCGCTATATTAGAATAGAGAAGGAGTTGCTAACTGACATAGATTCTATACATTTCTTCAGAAAAGGGATTAGAGGTGGCGTGTCTCAGTGTAGCAAAAGAAAAGCAGTAGCAAATAACAAATTTATTCCAAATTATGATCCTTTGAAACCTACCGCCTATATTATGTACTTGGATGCCACAAACTTGTACGGTGGAGCGATGAAACAGTCTTTACCAACGGGAGGTTGTAGATGGTTGGAGAAACATGAGATTGAGAACTTTAGTGTTTCAGTTATCGACGGCAATGCAGATAAATGTTATGTCCTAGAGGTGGACTTGGAATATCCAACCAGTCTGCATTATGACCACAAGGATCTACCTTTAGGTCCTGAGAGCTTGATACCAGCAGCTAGTAAAACTGCTAAATTAATACCAAATTTAAACGACAAGTACAAGTATGTTATTCACTACAGGAACCTGAAACAGTACTTAAAATACGGATTAAAATTGAAAAAAATTCACAGGTTATTGGAATTTTCACAGTCAACATGGTTAGGATCATATATCGATTTGAACACTAGACTACGTAATGCTTCCAAAAACGAATTTGAAAAGGATTTATTTAAACTGATGGTGAACTCTATTTTTGGTAAAACCATGGAGAATGTGGTCAAAATAGAAAATATTAAACTATGTTCGTGTTGGGAAAATAAAAAGGGTGTTACTGGTGCGGGGGCACTAATAACTCTTCCGCATTTCAAATCGTGTTCAATCTTCGATGAAAACTTAGTAGCGGTTCAATTGCAAAAGTTAAAAGTTATATACGACAAACCACTTTACGTGGGTTTTTCAATCTTGGACATTTCAAAAACTATTTACGATTTTTTGTATGATTACATCAAGCCCAAGTATGGCAACAATGCAACGTTGCTTTATACGGACACAGATTCGCTAATCTTAGAACTGTTTACTGAAAATGTGTACGAAGACATAAGACAGAACATTGACTTTTTCGATACCTACTTCAAATTTTCCAAATCCAAATATTCACAAAATGCCCATCACAAAATCTGTTGTTGGAAAGATGAAGGATGAATATGGTGGACGACCGATAGAAAGTTTCTACGGTACCGGTGCCAAGGCATACTGTGTCAAAGCTCGCGACGTCATGAAAAAGGCAAAAGGTGTCTCTAAAAGTGTAATTAAACATGAATTAGACTTTACTGACTATGCAGAAATTGTTGAAAACGGTGGCACAATATTCCGCAAAATGCAAATATTTACTTCTACTTTGCACACTATCCACACAGAACTTAAAAATAAAGTGTCACTGTCATCCGCCGATGATAAAAGGTATGTTAGAGCTGACGGTATACATACTTTGACCTGGGTGTAACGGTCTCGTTTTGTTTAGCTAATAAGATACCTTTCTTAGTTGATTTAAACTAATAATTCTTATCTTATTCTATGTTTTTACCTGCTTGTTAAACACCAATTCTGTATTTAACGTACTCTAGGTATTCTGGGTATATTAAGTCCGTATAATCCCGACTTCACTTTCTGTGGTTGTATATTACGTCTATCGATTGATAGTCGTAGGTTATATAAACTAACTTCATAACGATATAGTGACGCCATCTCGTGTTAAGAACGGGAAGAAATGGAAGAGAGGGGAGGAAAGCAAAAAAAAATGGCGAATAATGGTAGTACCGATGAGTTGGTGAAAACGTGTAGCTGAATTTTAATATAGAAATAAGGGAAGAATTAAAACAACGTATTACCCAGGTAGCAGACTGCCTTCAAAATGACGTCATATTTAGGGCATTTTTACGCCAGTGACGTCATCTGTTCTGAAGGTGACGTCATAAATGACGTCAGCTTCAGCACCAAATATGTGACGTTATAAAAATGACGTTTATTGTATGTCAGTTAGGAGTGACAAACGTGATAAGATTTAAACCAACTCTAAGTTAAAGTGATCTTTAATAATATATCAGTATTTTCATTGGTGGAGTACCTAAGTTGTAATAATGTTGGATAAATAATTTAGTTTTAGCCATAATCACTGACAACACATAAAAGATTTTTTGTTAGGTTATTAATAAGGTAAGTAATTATTGATATAAATGTATCTATAAAACCATGATACACATAAAACTGTCACAATCTAATTTTTACTAAGTCTATTTCAGCCTATTCATTTTTTTTATGTAACGTCTTCATTTCTTTAAAGTTTTAATCAGTTCTGACAGGTTCACGGATTTTTTAAAATAATCCTAAAATAAATAAATAGATAATTAATAAATAAAAAATGTTAAGAGTTTATTTTAAGAAATCCATAGATTGGTGATAGAAATCTTTTATTAACTTTCACGGTCCTAAATTTTAAATATTCGCGGTAACCGAACGGACACCGAAGAACTCCGAACGGCCAACGCCAGCCGAAGCCGAATAGCCTATCACAGATAAAGAACAACAGCAAGCAGCAAGGCATTCTGGGTAATATTTTTTTGCAAAGAATGTGCATGTGTTGTTGTCTCCATGTTGTCTCTGATATGGATGTGGAATTATTGGCGTCAGCGATCGTTTGGTACTTTATTTTCTTCTAATTTTCTATGGCGATTGGCGTGACCTGGCGGTGACCGCAACAATGGTTCATGGCGGTTTTATTATCTTGTTCTTGCTCATAGCATCATAGAAAAACAGTTCTTGTTCACTCGTGTGTGCTCTGGTGGTGACTTCGGTTTTGGTTTAATTTGTCCAGGCTTCTGTTACTCAAGTATATCCAAGTGTTGGCTGTTGGATTATTATAAGCCCTATATATTTTCTTTGATTATAAGTGCTTTAGAAATTAAAGGTAAGATATCTATAAACTTTCAAATATATAGGTATTAGAAATTTGAGACGTGATTTAGAAAGTTACACCCACATCCACATTAAGAAAATGTAAATGTATGCAATGAAACTATATTCTAATTATCAAAAAATGCCATTCCTTCTAAATCATGCCAAATAGATTTGTTATATGTATTTATAGATTATAAGTAGTAGTACCTAAGTAGGTTTATGAAAACGTATTATGTCTACTCTTACTATAAAGGTATTTCATTACATTGCACAGATGTGTATATTTATAGATGTTTGCAATTGTAGAATTTGCTCAGAAGGATGGTGGTGGTTTATCTCTGATAAATTCGAATTGGTTAACTCCCAGGAAGAAGGAGGTATTTTGGCCAACCAAAAAGGATTCTTTGCAATTCAGTAAAATTGTATGTGATACTGATCAAAGTATTACAGAGGATTGGACATCATACGAAATATGTAGAATTTTTTATCAGTGCGGTAATGATAACTAATTTTATAAATCAATTTATAATTTTAATATAATTATAATTTAATTAGGTACATGTATGAATTTTCTTTTTCATTAAAGGACAAGTATGATTAAACTAATAAGTTCTCAATATTTTCAGATGATTATGAAAAAGCTAGACGGAAGTTAAAACAAGCAGAAGATACAAGTGACCTTAATACAGATCTTGAAAGTCAAAAGAGAAGAAGGGTTCGACCTAAACGAATTTTACAAAGTAGTAGTGAAGAGATAGACTCTAGTGAAGAATTATCTAATTTTGAAAGACCTCCAAAGATAAAACTTACTGTCTCAAAAATTGCAGGTTAGAATTACATAGAATATACCGGGTATAATATTAACCCATTATTTTGCAATCGTAAATTATTATTTTGTGAGACGGCCCGTATGATACCTAATATGTTTTTAAAATGAGCACAAGGCCTTACATTACCTATATCTATAAGTAAAACTCGTCTAATAGTTCACTGGTTGTAAAGTTTTGGAATCAAATCACATGAGATACACTAGATCTACGTAGATTAAACTATAGAAATAGATTAATAGAATAAAAAGGCTAAGGATATTCATTTCCCATTTAACATTTTTTTAGACAAAGTGCATACACGTGAAATATTAGAAACTGAAACCCAGTCGAGTACCGTAAATGCAGTGTATCACACTCCTAAACATTATTCTACACCAATTACTTTAAGATCAGTTGTTGGAAGTGGAAAGGACAAGCAATTGTATTTCTGATCAGCAAGGTAAATTGTATACCAATTGAAAATATAAACTAGTATTTCTGATTTCCTTACTATTAAATAATTTTTCAATACAACAATAAATGTCACATCCTTGATTGCTAAAATACTGTATAAAATGCCTATTTTTTGTACTGTTACTTATGGTGCTTTTATTTGTACAAAGTAATATTTTTTACAGGTTCTTTGTATTTTTATTTTAGTTTTACCAAAAATATTGGAAAAGTTTATTAGAATCGAAGTGCATAATGAGCAAATTTTGAATTTGCTACAAACTAGAAGAGATAATCAGACTGTACATATATCTACATCTTTCTTTACCTGTTACTTTGCCTTTGCGGTCTGTAGATCTAATGGAATAGAAATACACTTAAGTAGTGAAAACGAATTTAAATTAATGGTAGGATATCATAAATATCTGTTATTACTGAAAACTTTTTAGAATTCTTATCTTGCGTCTTTGGGAGGTAACAATATTACAACTCGAGCTAATCGAATCTGAAGAGTATTGCTGGCAGATTCTCTTGCATCATCTTACACTTTTTATGGTCGTAAAAAACGAGCTTTTCATGGTTTACAGTTATCAAAACTTATTATTTGTAAGTACAATTTCACTTTTTTACTTTCTATGTTATTACCTTATGTATCTTATGCTATTAAATTGCATTTTCTAAAAATCCTAAAATTAGGATCAGTAAATTTACCTACTATAATATGAAAAGATATTAAATTTATTTTAATTATTTGATTTTAAGCTTGGTATTTTCATCATTACAGCCCACCTACTTAATTCGGCACTGTAACTAACTGCTGATATTCTTAAAAATCAATGTTGGTCGTATCTTTCCATTGGTTTTTAATTTTTTTTTTATTTGACAATAGTATCGTATTGTATCGAGTAATTTCTTCGAAAATTATTTTGATAACTATAAAATTTGTATAGTATGTAGTGCAGGTATGTATATGTATGCGACCTGACCACACGAAAATATTTTGCAATCATAAATTATTATACTGGGTTGTATAATACTGGTCATTGAAAGCGTTGTAACTATATAATTGGTATATATTATACTGCATGTACTTTATGGTTTAATTAATTAACGATGATTAACTCACCTGTTTCTTGTAGCATCAGTTAAAACTTGTATTCCTCAAGCAACAGACAAAGAAATTGAAGATGTAATTAAAGTATGGTTAAAGCATGTTACAGAAAGGCATAGGAAGAAAAGCATAGAAGTACCTGCGATTTAAAAAGATGTTGCAAAGAAAGCTGTTTATTAAAAAAATGTTTGTTTGAACAGTATTAGTCGAAGTTTATTTCATTTTCAAATTTGAATATCACTTGTATTTCTATTTATACATATCCATATTCGTTTCACAGAAGAATTTCTTTTTGCATAATAAGCATAAATATTTTGTTTCCACAACCAATATTTTTCTGTTGAATGCAAAGTATACTGAAATGTGCTTGATGAATGTATGCGTTTGTTAATAAAATATTATAATATCGATATATTTGTATTTAATTCATTTTTTACTAACCCATCAAAAGAAATACAAGGAACCTTGATTATCTGAACTAATTAAGGTCTAAGTTTCATTAATTGCATAAAAGTAATCAAATATTTTCAGGATTTCAGTAGTGCATAACAGTTTTTTTTTTATGGAAGGGCACTCAAATTAGCGGATATTCAGATTATCCAGGTTCTGACTAAATAATTTCTACCTTTTGGTAAATAGAAGTAACTAAAACTTTTCATGTTTAGAACTTTTTACACCTGTGTTTGCATTAGATTCGTGTATTGTTACATTTTTGGTAGTTTTATTTAAAAAGTATTAAGTACCAAAGTTTTAACTTGCTACTATGACTAATAGTTTTAAGTGTACCAAAATCTATGAAATTCTTCTAAGTTTTTCAGGTGATAGAAAATGTTACGTTTTACCATTTATAGGTTTGTTCCAGCAGGCTGTTTGAAATGTTGGAAAGTGCTATAAATATTACTAACAATGGGCTCTAGCGATTGACATCGAGTAAATCACTAGTGCGCATCCTCAGTAACATTTCAAACAGCCTGCTAGAATAGACCTTTCGGGAACGTACAGTCATAAATGACGTCAAAAGTACGTCACAATAATTGAGTCAGAAGTACGTCAGAATACATACATCAGAAGTACGTCAGAATACGTACGTCAGAAGTACGTCAGAATATGTACGTCATTTTGCCATGCCTTATAAGGTCATAAAGACGTCTTAAGAGCGTCATTTAGAAGGTCAACATGACGACATTGACGTCGTTAGATGACGTTATTTTAACGTTAATTTGACGCCACTTTGCTACCTGGGTACGAGTGTGATACAGCAGAACCCTGAATTTGTTTTCTATAATAAAAAGGCAAGAAGACGATCGTTGATGACTATTTCATGGTGCTTGGACAGCAACGTAGTAAAAACGTTAAGGTCTACCATCCCTGTACATTTGTGAGTACCTCATAATCTACCTATTTTGGAAGTGTTTCTTGAACGCCTTGTGTATACCGTGACTTTCTTTATTAACTTAACGCCTAGGCCGCGTGTGCGCTAGAATTGGGCCCTTACCGTTACCGCGCGAACTGAAATTATCTAAAACTTACCTTTACGTGTTTTTTTTGCAATTGTCTTCACTTAGATAGGACTATACCTTTACTCTGTACCATCAAAAAAAGATCAATTGATGGCGCCCAAGTTTGGCAGCTAATAAAATAACCCTACAGTAGTTCACTCTGCCCACCCCTGGTAGAGAGTTTCAACACAATAGTAAGTATCTTTTAAATTAATAAATTAATGTAACAGAAGTATCGTTATAAAATTGGCGACCAACGTGCCGTTAATTATAAGTATATTTTGTACCTTTTACCTAAATCAAAAAATAACGAGAAATCGTTATATGGGGTCATGTGGATGTGACAGCCGAAATAAATTTGGGTGCATTATTGGAAGCAGCAAACAATTTGATTGGTGAGGAACAGCAGGAACAGACAGCTGATGAGCAGGGACAGGAGTTAGAAAATATGGAATGGGATTTTGATTTAAGTTTATTTGATATGTAATTATAAAAATAAATATTAGCTTATTATCCAATTGTGTAATTAACCTACTAGTTATATATATGTTTTATTATTTCACCATAATTGGGAATAATCATTCTCACATGTGTTTACAAGTTTAATAGTTAACAAAACTACCAGTGAATGGATATTTATTTTATTATTCCATCATAAAATATAATAATTAATATGAAACATATCGACGACATTTTTGTAGTCCCCATTTACATATGTGACAAGTTGCTTGTGATCTCGGCGGACCATCTATATGTGATTGCCATTCTGGTCGGTTGTAGTGCACGAAACAGGGTAGTTGAATTTGAAGCTCAAATTTCAGAGTGTACTCTCGTTGAAGCTTGTGCCATGCATGCAGTAGTTCCACAGCAGTAACGTTTGCAATTAGATATTCCAAGGGAAAGTGTAACATCTCTTCTTGAGTAAAATTGTACAATCTTTCATTGTTTTTGTGTCTATCTATCAGCTCAGTTGTTAGACATTTCGAACAACGTAGTTGTTGAGACATGGTGCTTGAAGACATGCAATAATCACTTTGAGCAACAACAGCGAAGAGCAAACTGCTATATACCAAAGCAAGAGATCATCTGTTGTATACCCCCCATATCACAGTTAATATTTGTTGATGATGTATTGGTGGGGAGACTGCTGTAGATGTCCAGCCAATCAGAGTCTTCCATTATATTATCTCTTTTCCTTAGACGTAGTTTGTACTTGGTGCTGTTGGTAGGTATTGGATAACTCAAAGAAGTAGTGTATTTGCTTGCATATAGCTCCATCCTTCTCCATTTAGAGGGCCAGCTTTCATTTCTCGTTCCATTACTGTCAAAGCATACAAAAACCTCCTTTGTATTATAAGGGTACTGTACAAAAAGCAAGTTCTGAGAAATGGCTTGTAGCACTATAAGCTGTGAAGCGTTCATTATTATAACTGCCTAGCGACTAAGGCTGTCATAGATTATGTCTATGTTTTATATTACATATACAGGGTTATTCACGCAAAAAGGGTATTAGACGTTCTTGGGGTTCGGTTAACGATAAAAATCTGAAATTTTTTTATGAGGGAGGTTTTCAATTATTTCCGATTCAATGAAAATATTTTCAGGTTTGCATCACTTCCGGTTATACCGGAAGTAGACCACAACTTCGTTATTTCAAATGGAACACCCTGTATATTATTGCAATTTTGAACTCTACGTGATATTCTAAACACATTTCATATAGGATGTCCTATACCTATCTTCAACTGTTTTTGAAATATTAACAGGTGAATATTGAAATTTTTCAACTTTAACACCCTGTAAAATCTAAACGGTTAGAGATCAGCAAAACGGTTTGGACATTCCTATCTTAACTTTTCAAAAGCTATCGTTTGATACTAATTTCAGATTTATCCAGAAATAAAAAATTTTCGATTAAATTTAATCTCTTGGTTAAATCTGAAATTAGTATCAAACGATAGCTATTGAAAAGTTAAGATAACAATGAGAATAGTTAAACAAAACTTCTCATTACCAATTTCCAATCATGAGCAGATAGTGCAAGATAGAGAAGCACAACGGTTTATTTAAAGGACATTCAAAAAGATGTTTAATTGTTGGTCCTTCAGGGTGTGGTAAAACAAATGTCATAGTTACATTACTGGAGCATCCCAAAGGTCTGAGATTTGAAAATGTTTATATATATTTCAAGCCTCTTTATCAGCCAAAATATGATTACTTGAGACAAATATTTAAACCCCTTAAAGATGTCGGATATTACGAATTTGGGGAAGAAGAAGCAATTATTCCATCCAATCAAGTGAAACCAAACTCTGTTATAATTTTTGATGATATTGTATGCTGCAATCAAAGTCCCATGAGGGACTACTTTTGCTTCGGTCGACACAAAGATACAGATTGTTTTTATTTAAGCCAAACATATTCTTCCATTCAAAAACAACTCATTCGCGATAATGCAAATCTTCTTGTAATTTTTAAAAAAGATGCCACAAATTTAAAACATATATAACACGATCATGTGACCACAGATATGTCTTTTCAACTCTTCAAAGAGTTATGCGCAAAGTGTTGGCCTGAAAAATATAGATTTGCCGTTATAGATAAGGATTGTGATATGAAGCAAGGACGATATAGAAAAGGTTTCGATTCCTTCATTTTTATATAAATTGGGTACCCCACAATTGCGGCTGACAGTGTTTAATAAGACATCATGAATAAAAGACTAGCCAGGGAGCTGGTTAAAACCAGAGCAGCAGTAAAACAAAAATTTGAAAGTCTAAAATCAGATGTGGCTAAAACACAGGCTCAATTAAAACAAACTTATCAGCCCATTACACAACCCCTGCAGCAGCTGATAACGACAATAAGTAAAACAGAGGATTTTGTTCCAAAGGTGGAACCAAAAGAAGAATTTATCACACCAACGCGTTATGAATCTACACCCAAAAGACCTAAAACAGTGATTATGACCTCAAAAGGACGTCATCCTATTTTTGAAACTAGTTCTGTATAAAAAACCCCAAAACAAAGAACTGGCCAAACTCCTTTGTTACCTACAGAAGATCCCTTTCTAGAAACAGACGTAATATCAGAGAGTAGAATTTCTGACAAAGATACTTCACAAGATTTGATTATTATTATTACTGTATTACTAGTATTACTGAAATATTAGATCAAATTAAGCGAGCAGTTGAACAATATGTAAATACGCCATCCTATCAAGACTACCTAGAGGATTTTCACGAATTACCAAGAAAATATATAGACGAAGGTGTTAGGGATACACAAAATAAGTTTGTATAATTCATGATATAGAAACAAATAAATTTTACCTGGGACTAACACTAAAACCTGTTGAGATTATTGGAAAAGATATCAGAGTGGAAGGGGTTACATATCCTGGAACTCCTGGTATTTACGAACTACTTTTTAAAAAGGAGCCCATAAGTTGTACAAAGGATGATTTAGACAACTATATGGATATTTTGAAACGAACGAATGCATACCGCAGAAATTATTATGTCAACGAGCAAATTATCGGAAATAATTCAACAAAATATATTACTATAATTGGACCATACTTACAAAGAGCAGGAATTACAAAGACCAAAAATTTCGGCTTTTAAGAAACCCTTACCACAGTACAGGCTTACGCGACAAACAAAAAAAAAGGCGAGGGGCTCCTATTAAAATCATTTAAGAAAAATACGGACTGTGTGTATTAGGACAATATCAATGAACTAGTGGATAGATTACGTTTGCTGGTAGCATCACTGATTGCCGGAAACACGGGACATCAAAATGAAATAATCTCCATTATTGAAGGACTTAGAGAAGCCAAAATATTTGTATAAATAATATTTACCGGCACAAATATCAACAGTCTTTTGCAACATGCCGATTAATAAGCTTGGAAAACATTTTTCAAATAAAGCTGTCAATTATTATAGTATTTTACCTCTCTATGGTGCAAATTGTAGAATTATATATACATTCCCCCCGGATACTGGTCCTTTAGGGTCCAGTTATGATATAAATTACGGAGAAGATAGTTATCAATGTCCATTAGCTTCCACAGAAGTTGAAGATGTATATATTCACCCACCTAACACACTAGTTGTTGTTAACGACAGGGTTTTTACAAAATATGATTTAGTTGGATTAACTTTATCGAAACATGATACATTAAAGTTAATTAACCCCTTTATCAAAATCGCGCCAAGAACTCCTATAAAAGAAAGATGTTTTGTTCAATTTGTTTTAAAGTGTGAAGCATAAGCACTGTCAAAGAACTAATTGTAAATGAAATTTATAAACCTGCATGGAAAAATTTCCGTAGGCGACGTGTCATAGTCAAAGGATTAAACGATTTATGGCAAGCTGATTTAGTGGAAATGATACCATATGCCAAAAGTAACAGTGGTTACAAATATATTCTTGTGGTAATAAACGTTTTCTCAAAATTTGTATGGGCAAAACAATTAAAAAGTAAAACCAGAAAAGATGTGACAAATGCAATGAAAAGTATATTAAAAGAGTCAACAGCTCCAGACAGATGGCGGAAAAGAATTTTTTAACAAGGAGTTTCAGGCTATTATGAATGAATATAAAATAAACCACTACGCAACTTATTCAAATTTAAAAGCAAGTGTTGTTGAACGCGTCAATAGAACTCTAAAAAACATGATGTGGCGGCAATTTTCACTACAAGGAAGTTATAAGTGGCTGTCTCTGTTACCTATAATCGTTTCAAAATATAACAACAAAAAACATGAGACTATTGGACTGAAACCGATAGAGGTGGAAAAAAAAATGAAAATTTGTTGCTTTCTACTGCATACAGTCATCTAAAAACTATGGATCCTAGAAAAATAAATTTAAAGTCGGTGACTATGTTAGGATAAGTAAATACCGCGAGGTCTTCGAAAAAAACTACACTCCTAGTTGGAGTACTGAGGTGTTCAAAATTATTAAAGTTCAACCCACAAATCCCACCACTTACCTGTTGGAAGACCAGAATAACGAACAAATTAAAGGTGGCTTTGATGAGTATGAACTTCAAAAAGTCAAGTATCCTGACGCGTATCTCGTTGAAAATCTTGCGACGAAAAGGAAATAAGCTGTACGTTAAGTGGCTCGGCCTTGGAAGCTCTTGCCGTATTGTAAAATATATTTTTTTTAAATAAAGCCAATATAAGATTATATGAACTTTTTATTATGTACTAACCATGTTAACAAAACCTTTCATAATAAACACGTGATCGATGGTTATAATCAAAAACACTACTTATAATACATGAAATATACACTAACTCCAGAATTAAACTTACGTTCTCACTGTTTGGATTTTTTTCGGGTTCCAATATATTTAACAAGTTTCCGAATATGTCACCTTGTCTTTTTTTGTAAACCTATCTTCAAAATTTTAAAGTATTCCAAAAACTGTTGATTTTTCACTGCTTCTATTCTGTATTGCAATAGAAGTAATATTTTCCATAAATTGCACACACCTTCATATCCCAAATAAATATAGTTGTCACCCGCAGATATCAAAATTACTGGATTATTTCCAAAGTTTTCAAACTTGATAGAAAAACTCTCTTCTACAATTCTATCAGACTGGCTGTTATAAAACAAGTGATTTGTCAGGACTTCCTGATGAGACAGAAACTTTTGCCATTCACTTTCACTAAAAATAACTTGTTGGTCCTTATTTCCGAACAGCTTTACACACGGTGTAAACACTAAATTATATGACGCACCAACCGACACGGATTTACTTCCGGACTTGTTTAACGTAAAGCTTCGTTCACCAATCACAATGGTTTTTGGTATTGTCACTTCTGGTAAAGCTGCCGGTTTGTCTATTTGAGAAATATACTGAGCGAAATTGGCTAGAGACATCTTTACAAACTAATATTTTCTAGGCGATGAATGGTTGGCACCAGAGTACCAATCCTATGAGGCTCTCCGCTTTATAGCGCTTGCCCCGGGGTGAAGTGGCTTCTGTGATGTCTGGACATCTTTCGCTTTGTTGTAGAGTAGTGCTGGGATAAGGTGGGTGGGTTTCAGGGTAGTGGACAGTGGATTTTTTATTATTTATGAAGGGATATTGTGGCTGGGATTTGTGTTGTGGTATTTAAGGGTGGTTTATGAGGGTTGGTATGGCGGATTTTTTATTATTTGGGGTAGGATGGTTTGGGGTTGATTTAGGAAGTTTTGAGAATTAAGGGTGGTTTTTGGTTAGGGGTGGTTTTTTGGATTTTTTATTATTTCGGGTAGGATGATATTTGGGTGAGTTTGGGGAAAAATTTTTAGGGGATGATTTATTTAGGGGTGGGTTTTTTTCGGATTTTTTATTGTTTCGTGACAGGATTTGAATTTTGGGTTTTGGAATTTTAGGGGTTGTAATGGAAGTTAAGGGATGGATGTTTAGGACGGGTAGCAAATTTGACGGTTAGGGGATCAGTTAGGGAAGGATTTGTGTGCTGTCTAATCGTTTGTGTAAATTTAGGGATGAGTCGGTGGTTTATGTGTTCGTCGATTGTCGGGGTGCCTGATATGTTGTGTAGAACGGGGATGGGTGTGGCAAGTGGGAGGTTATTCGCAAGTCGAAGGGATTTATTTTGGATTACCTGAAGGGTGGACTTATGGGTTTGACTAATTAAGGGATACCAAACTGGAGAGGCGTATGTAAGGATGGCTAATATTTTCTAGACGTGGGTCGTTCTTTATATATGTTCCCCCCACTGCATATTTTCTAGTCATGCGCTGATCACAGACTCACAGGATGACTCATCGACCGGATGCCGGTGCCAGATGTACATTTTTTTTTAGATCGAGATCAATAACCCTCGATGTTGCCATCTGTTTGCCAAATGTGTATGACTCATCGACCGGATGCCATATGGGTATTTCTATTTTTAGTTAGTGACCTAGCAACATATGTCTATCATTAATTTTAATTAGAGGATGGCCACGCCCATAGGACACTGTATATATAGTCATGTAAGGACACAAAACTTTAAACAATCTGACAATGGATATACCAACATATTCTGAGAGTGCAGAGTCAGATTACGAGTTTGACATATGGGAAATACGAAATGAAAAAAAGTGTAGTGAACAATTTTGTGAAAAGTTGGGTTCACGATCGTCTTTGCATTATACTGCATTACTTTGAACTAAACAGTGCAAAGGGCAAATTTTGCCTAAGTTGCTATTTCTAAATAGTTTGTGTCTTTTCTGAAGACGTACCTACCGTGCAAGTATCCAGACATTTTACTGATTTTGCCGAAGAAGCAATTCAACACTGTTAACTTATATGCACACTGTCTAAGTCGATTTTGTTTGCAGTGTAACACTAAATAAACTTTGCCATTATATTGTATTAAAAATATTCTGCAATAATGTTGCATAATTTTGTGTGTGATTGTTTATTTGTACATTTTTTGCTCATGTTTTCACTAGAAAAATATGTAATAGTGTTTTCCATAATAAATTGTATTTTGCTTGAAATTATTTTTTTGGTCACCAATTTTAGAAATACAGAAAAATAGATTCTTTATAATTGTAAAATAGGAATATTTTATTTGAAACATTTTTTAATTTATTACATTTGTAAAATGTATATTATAAAATATTGTTAAGTCCGGACCTGTTCCCCAGCCTGCATTCTGCATTTAGTTGACAAAACATCTGGTGTGGCTAGAAATCTACATGAAATATTATTGCAAAGTGCGTCCTGCAGCTTTATTCACTTTTAACAACATATATGGCAGAACCATGCATTTACGTGAATTATTCAAACCGAAAATTCCTTTTTTTATTCGCCAGATGTTTAAAAATTTTAATGCCTTGGTAGCGTGTATTCACAGCGTCTATTAAGAAAATTGTCTCCGCGTCTCATTGTGATGTGAAATTTTTGGTGTAGTGATTGTTTTTGTTACACGGTGGTTAAACATTACTTGTAGAAGTGTACTAATTTTCCATAATTTAAATTGTGTTATAAATCTGTTTGTTAGCAATTAATGTGCTATAAATTTTGTGTCATGTTTTTCTGTTAGGGTATATCTTTTGCAAGGTGAGCCAAATAATGATAAAAAAATAAATAAGATATACCTGCGTGTTATGAAAAACTAAATTTTCGCAATTATTTTGAAGTAATTTTAGAATATCGGGTATTGAACCTTAATTTACCATCTAAAACCAATTTTAGCAAAATATGGTAATAATTTTTATAGATGACATACAATAATTATTATGCCACATTATTTAAAATAAATGTTCGAGGGACCTACAGAGAGACCTTATTATACAAAATTCTGGAATTCATTGACACTATAAAAACATTGAGTTAAAAGAGAATCTTTGGCCTCCTTATAAAATGGTCCATAATGTGCAATATAAAACAATTTGTTTTAAATCCAAATTTTTTTATTTCATTTTTACCATTATTATTATAACATCTTTCAACATGAAAGAAAACATGTGACAATCCTTTTCCTATATTATTAACTTTTTTACAATAGTTTCTCTTTTCACAACAAATCAAAAGTTTTGAAAAAACACTAACTTTTTACACTAACACTGAACTACTAAAACCTCTAGAAGTCCTGACCAGTCTTAATTCTGAAAAAATGATCCACTTTTCTACGTTTTTTGAAATGTTGAAAGTTTTGATTTATATGGTCCGTTGAGCACTCAAAAGGTCCCATTTGTTTGCACTTGCTAAGCTATTGCAGGATTAACTTTTTGTCACACAACATCTACTGGGGGCACCTGGATGTGACAGCAGTAAAAAATTTGGTTGTTTAAAGCACTTTTACAAACATAAGAAAGAAAATTAATTATAATCAATAGAAGAAATTTTTTCTGCCTCAGTCATAGTCTTATTCAGTTTTTCCAACTTTATTTCCAGTCTGTTGACTTTTAATCTGTATTTTGCCAGTTTTCTATATAGATTGTCTCTTCGGATCTGTTTGTGCCGTAGCGTTTCCTTTTTGTTATAAACTTTTTGGCTTCATCAAAATACATATTTTCTGAGTCATCATCGCTATAAACACTTTCCGTTGCACTTTGCTTGTCCAAAACGGCGTCGGCCTGTTGTTCATCACCATCTGAAATATCTTCGTATATTGGTGTTGAAATACTTTTCGGCTTAAAGTCTTCGGGCAGTTTTGAAGCGTTAATCGGCCTTGCCTCAGAAATTGACCCGTCCAGAATCTCGAAACTACTATCTAAAGCACTCGGTGTCTCCACGGTTTGATATTTTGAGTTGCCAGGCAGGCGTCTTAAATGCTGAAAAATTTTGATTGATGGAGTGGAACTACTAGGAATAGCACACCTAACTTTCATATTGAAAGATGTTATAGAAATAATTGTATAAACTGAAAATTTGTAATCGCACTCGAATATTTAAACCTCCCCTCTTTACATGTCCTAGCTTCTCCCGTCTTATTAATTTTTAAAAATGTTGGTTCCACCAATAAACTCCCACCAATCAAAATGTTTTCGATATAGGCCGCGCCCTATATACATTTTGTCTTCTTGTATTCTCATGTATTCCATTTTTCTTATTGTCTTCCCAGGCCTGAAAATGTCTGCTATAAACAAATTTTCTCATGCGCAAAAACACGGTTTCCCATTGCATTTAAAACGTAGAGTTCCCATCATATGTTATTTTGCAGATGCAAAAGTCACTGTTCCCATAGGCTATTTTTAGAATGTCAGCTGTATCTTTACTGCATTTGCAATTGAATTATGTACGTAATATTAAAAGTTCACGGATCCTACATATTTTATATTAACTTATTATTCGGATTCATATGGGTTTCCTTCATTAGAAGTATATATTTTTTATATTAAATTAAATCTTCACTTATAGAGGGCCTTAGTTATTATTTTATAATTTTTTTATTCGAACTATATTTACTGTGTCATCATACAGGATGTATGAACATGTCCATACATTTTTTTTATTGTCCATTTTTACATTTAGTTACATTTTTTTAAATCTTGTACCGGATCTATGACCGGATGACCGGACGCATCGACCAGATTATGCTTTTAATTTCTTATATATGGCCTGCTCCTGCTCATTCCTCTCTCCTCTGTTACTAAATTCACATTTCCCAACTACTTAAGCCTAGTCTTCCTTATGATTTTGTCTTCTTAACTCCTGCATATCCTACTTTTTAGTGGATTAACTAAGTTTTCCTTAATCGGCTATCAATTCTGAACAAAAAAAGGTGCTCTTGTTACATAGCTCTAAAATCAACCATTTTCGAGTAAATTGAGTGTAAAGTACCGACTACATTCTTTATGCAGAAAAATACATGCAAAGGAAGTCAAAAGGAAGAGTAGGCTTAGGCCACCACAGGTGTCAGAGTTAAACAAACACCATGTTTAGATGGACACGTCCCATCTAAACGTGGACATAGAATTTTGTATAAAACTGAAAAACCACTGATGAAATTAATTTAATATATCAAATATTATTTTATCACACATTATACAGTGTTTTTTTGTCACTGTTTTTTGTCACTTTTTTTTCACTGTAAGTGAATAAGTAAAGTAAAGTATAAGTAAAGTATAATGATGCACACCATATTTTTTTAATAATATCCTAAAGTCCTTATTTAAATATTCAGTGCCCATGTCGGTGTGTAAACGGGTAGGCCTTTGGATTTTCAATACTTTTTCCATAGCCTTACTAACTTCAACACCAGTTTTTAAACGAAAAGCCCATACAAATTTTGAAAAACAATTAATAACAACTAGTATGTATCTATATATAGCCTTTATTCTCTTTTGAAAATTATTGCATTTCCACCAAATCGGCTTGAAACAAATCATTAAGGGATTTTATTATTACTTTTCGTCTTTTAAAGTTAGTTCTAGCAGGTTTGTGTAGTCCTTCAACGACTTTTTGTATCGGTTACAAACTTGGAGGGCATTCTATTTGATAATACTAGCGTCTCGTAGTTCTTCTATTATTGAGTATATTTAATTGATATGTCCTGTGTCTCCGGCACCTTGAGAGGCAATTAGTAAACGTAATCTGTCAATAAGTTCGTTTGGATCGTCCCAATGTACAGGGTTTTCCAACGAAATGACTCACCCCCTATATCTTTTTTATTTGTGGTGTTATTAAAAAAAGGTTTATACAAAAGTTTTATCATTTTTTGCGAGCTTTCCAGATATGTAGTTGAATAGCCAAAATGAGTGCAGCTTAAAGAAATATGAACCTAGATCCAATTTTTTAAATGGAATACCCTGTATATTTTTTGATTACTGCATTCTACGGCTTTTTCTGATTTCAAAAATATATATATATGCTATAATTGCTGCAACGGTTGTCATTTTATGGAACTTTTTTATAACACGTTTTGGAAGCAATTACTCCTATTTGAGGCCTTGTTTCTATCCAAGGCGAATTTGATAAATGAACAATTAGTCTAAGGCAGCTGCAGCTTCTATGTTATAAAAAAAGCTCCATAAAATGACAACTGTTGCATCGATTATAGCACATATATATATATATTTTTGAAATCAGAAAAACCCGTAGAATGCAATAATCAAAAAATATACAGGGTATTCCATTTAAAAAAATTGAACCAGGGCTCATATTTCTTTAAGCTGCACTTATTTTGGGTGTTCAACTACATATCTGGAAAGCTCGTAAAAAATGATAAAACTTTTTTTATTAGCACCACAAATAAAAAAGATATAGGGGGTGAGTCATTTCGTTGGAAAACCCGGTACATAATCTATTGGATTATTATTAACTTCCATAAACATACCATGACCAACTGCCACACGTGCAATAATTTGTTTATATTTCGGTAATTTACTACCATCAACTTGTTTCAATGGTTGATAATAACGTTTGTGAGCATTTGTTTTAAGAACAATATCTTTATACGTTTGTTCGTCTCTTTGGAAAAAATGTTTAGGTTATTTTTTAAAAAGTAATTCATACAATCCTTGAGTACCTTTATATTTTTTATTTTTAAGAGAATACTATATCAGAACCGTCTATTGCTAATTGTGAATCGACAATATACAATTTTTTTAAAGTTGGATCGTGTCTAACTCCATATATATGATCAAATTCATGGTTCTCATCTGACATCATGTTACGTATTGAGGTCGGTCGGTGAATTCCTGTAGTAGTTGTTGTTGTTTTTATTTCATTAAATATTGGTGTTGATGCATTAGCATCAGCATAGAAATTCTTTGTTTCAGATAAAGGTGATGGAACTCGTATGTCATCAATTTTTTTCTTTTTCATAGTAGTCACAAAATGTGTTGCATCAATTTTTCTCTCAATATCTTCTAAATGTTTGGTTATGGGAAAAATATTTGATTATGTGCAAGTTCCCCCTGTTTTAATAAATTTAGTATGCTTTTAATGATTTTCCGTTTAGCTATAAGTTTCTTTTTATATTTTTATCAATTTTTAATCAGGTTTTGAACAGGTTTTAACAGGTCTGAAACAGGTCTTGATCAGGTCTTGAACAGGTTTTAGACAGGTTTGAACAGGTTAGAACAGCTTTTAATCAGGCCTGATTGTCATCTGATGATTTTTTATTAGTTTAAGGTATTTATACTGTATTTCCATCATTGTCATCATTAAGGGATATAAAATTGTGAAAACCTCTTCTATAACCACCTTCGCTAATTTTATTATCTTTGAAAATAGCTAGAAATCCATAAGGATTTCTCCAACACGAAGAAAAATAGATTTAAATTTCTCAAAATTCATATCGGCACCCACGTGATCTTCATAGACATGTTTTAAGTTTAAATCGTCTTGCTTAAAAAGAATTATAATATTTGCGTTGTCTCTAATTAAGTGTTTTCCAATTTTAGCATAAGACTGATGTAGATAAAAACAATCTATATTATTATGTCGCCCCCATACTGAAATATTCTCGAATTACGTTTTGCTGAGCACAAGCGAAGTCATCAAATATAAAAATTGAGTTAGGTTTTTGAAGAATTCAATTAGAATTGCTTGTGAAGGTTCCAATATATTACTGCTATTGGGGAATGGGTAATATCCTATACCTTTTATGGGTACTAACAAATCCTTCAGATATTGATATTTGTCTTGATCTACAGACTTTGAGTACACATACACATTTTCAAATTTCAGTCCATTTTCATGTTCTATTAAACTAATCATTACGTTTGTTTTACCACAATTTGAAGGACCAGTAATTATACATCTTATTGTATTTGGAAGTAGTATACAATGCTTATTTTTCTTCTTTAACACCAAATCATGATTATCTACGTCTAAAGTTACCTTTTGTCTTTTTAATTTCATAACTGAACTAACTATTATTACTTCTACCATAGTTAAATGAAAAATAAGTATATAATCAAAATGCGTATATATTTATAGTCATTTCTCAAAAGGTAGTGTTAAAGTTAATAAGAGAAAAAAATGAAATACTATTATGTGAGCTGAGGTGTATCCTGGTGAGGGTCTTTTAAACTGTAATAAATAAATTACCATTTGAGTTACATATTCCTACTTATAATTACTGCGGTTTAGGTGATTATTACACACATGTTTTAATAATGTGATGATTTTTAATAAAATGTTTGTTTAGGCACCAAATTGAAAGGAAGATTAGCTCGAGGTGATAAGGGAGTAAATGGCCTTGATGATACATGTAGGAATCATGATATTTTTTACAGTGAAGAAAAGGATGTAAGACGTCGTCACGAGGCAGATAGAATTTTAGCTATAAAGGCCTTGGTAGATATTTTTCTCGTGATGCTTCATTAGGTGAAAAACTAGCCTCACTTGGAGTTCACGAGGCTATGAAAGCCAAAGTAAAACTTGGTATGGCATATAATTCCCATGAAAAAGCCCAAATCTGCTCAAAAGTTATGAAGGATTGCTTAAAGTCGTTGAAGAAGCTTAAAACAACCACTGAAAGTTCCTTATCAAATATTAATACTTGTTTAGGGAAAATAAATCAATGTAAATTTAATCACAAATTTAATAAACCCAAAACGAGACAAATTAAAGTTAAAAAAAATAAAAAAATATTATTGATTTAGATGAACCAAAGGTACCACAACCACCTCCAATACAGTTAATTGAAAGAAATAATACAGATAGCAATAACACGGTAAAATTGCGTAAAAAGAAAATTTATACTTGATGTCGATGATGATGATGATGAACCTTCTAAAAAAACAAAATTTAATACTGATGTAAATTCAATAATAAGACCTAAATTTGTTACTTGCAAAAGAAAAATCAATTTTACTTATGAAATGGAAAACTCCTCGTTGAAAAACTTGATACATCGGCCTTTAAACGCAAATTAAATGATTATGATTATAATCATAACAATGATAATTTACATAGAGAACCGTCTCATAAAAAACAAAAATTGTTTTAAATATTTATGTATGATTGTAATATATTTAGTTGTAAATATACACTTGAAGAGCAAACATTTGAATTCAAGTTTTTAGAACAAAAAATGGTTTCTAATAGAAAACACAAAAATGTAAAAAGGAAACTCCAGAATGGAAAACGAAAAAAAGACCTACTACAAATAAGAAGAAACAACGCGTTGGAAATTCTATTGCTCTTAAAAATATAATTACACATGTTAAAAAGAATGTCAGGCAAAATAAACCGAAAACTTTGAACGATACAATCTTAATAGCATTAAAGACTGCAAATAAAGTGAAAACTAAAATAAGACCAACGAGAGTGGTAAAAATACCAAAAACAGGAGGATTTCTACCTCTAATACCTATATTTGCTGCTTTAAGCTATATAGGTGCTGCAGGAATAGCAAAGGCAGTTAATGATGCAAAAGCAGCAAAACAGCAATTAGAAGAATCTCAACGACATAATAAAACAATGCTATAGCTATATAGCTATAGCTTGTTAAAAATTTCAAACTTTAGAGGTGTTTTTATAAGAAATTATTTACCAAAGAAACTATATATGAATGCAAGTGGAGTTATCAATTTGGATGATGAAAATGGTTCAGGCACTCATTGGACAGCATACAAGAAATACAACAATCAAATAGTTTATTTTGACAGTTATGGAAACCTTCGAGCTCCCATAGAGGCCATTAAATATTTTAATTCAAATGGACTTTGTAATATTTTATACAATCATGAGATATATCAAACTTATAATAGTTTTAATTGTGGACAGTTATGCTTATTGTTTCTATTCAATAAATAGTTTAAAACATAGTTATTTATTTTATTTATATTGCAAACCTTTGAGTGGGTAACATGTCTTATATATTTACTTTATCTGCAAGAGAATCTATGATATCTGGAAGAATTTATCCTCCTATAACTTTAAATGTAAACGATGTATCGCTTATTGAATGCAGAACTAGCTTATGTCCATTTTTTGTTAATTTGGGTTTACAAGCCTATCTTTGAGATCCGCGCAAGCCGAATTTTGCTACAGAACTAGCCTAACTTCAATCCACGGCATCCCCTCTAACCTAATTTCTGACCAACTAGCCTAGCTCAAAAGTGTCGCGTCAATTCAGTGCAGAACTATGCTTTGTCGGTGGCACATCGCAAGTCCGCATGAGTTGTGGACATAGATTAGTTCTGCATCATAATTATTAAAATAAAATATCCCAAGTTTAAATTAGTTGTGGACTTAGGTTTGTTCTGCATTGTGTGGTATAAGGACATATGGACATAGATTATTTCCGACAATGATAAAGTATCCTAAGTCCATAAATATTAATTTTAATAAATGTATCTTAAAAACCTTAAAAGAATCAAAGAGGGGCTTGAAATCCTAGGTTATAAAAAAAAATCTTTTTAAACTTGGTTTTAATTTCAGAGTAAATAAAAAAAATGCTCTCCTGTAAAATTATCATTTTGTGACATAGAATAGTTCTGCATTCAATAAGCGGTATACGCTTTAATTCTTATTGACTTTGTTAGTTACAATTCAATTCCAAATGTAGATTCTTCAAATAATATGTTTTATTATAATGAGTTCGATGAACTTGAAATACAACTCTACCTAGTAATACAATACTAATACAACAATAACCAAGAGAAAACTAATACAGAGATAAAACCGTCAGACCCGTAGGTATTTCAATAATAGCTACCTCTATTAATTATTACATTATGCTAAATGTTTGAAATGTTGCCTATTTTGAGCAACGCATAAACGAAGACGTTTTATTAGAGACTTGCACGTTCCTGAGTATATCTGGGGTCACTTTGTGAAAAACTAATAAAATGCGATGTTGCATATCTTGCAAAGTTGTTGGTGTTGTGTTATATATTTTGCTTTTTATGAATCTCTTCAAAAAAACAATCACAGCCGGTGAGGTCTAACCATCTATGAGACCACCTGTTAGGTCCACCACATCCAATCCATCTGTACGGAAAATTTTCGTCCAAAAATTGACGAACTTCAGCTGCATTATGTGGTGGGGCACCATCATGTTGAAGCCACATGTGCCGTAAGGTACGTAAAAGTATATACTCCAACAATTGATGTAAATTACTTTGAAGAAAATTTAAATAAATTCTTCCTGTTAAATATTGATTTAAAAAAACGATCCCATAATATGTGTCCCTAAAAACCCTGCCCACATATTCAAATACCACCTAGACTGGCTATTAGTTCTTCTAAATTGGTAAGAATTGGCAGTATTATGATAATAACAATTGTGACAGGCTGGTCGATGTGCTCTACAGGCTTCGCGGAACTTACTTAATTATTCAGTTATCTCGAAAGGGAGTCTAAAGTTTTACTACTGAATCGATTTCTCTGTCGCGGGGTTCGAGATATGCTGTGATTGACGTATAAAAAGAGTATTGACTTACCGTGGGTTATCTTATCCTGAATCTCGATGTAGGGACGTATTCCTGGGACACTTCTTATATGCTAACACTGAGAGGGTAGTTGGGCGGATTTGCACGAAAACACAGCACTTTTAGGCAAGGGTTTTTAATAACAAATAAATAGAATTTAGAAACGTAAACAAAATAGAAATGCAAAATACTGAAATAATATTTGACCTAACAAAACGACTGAATACAAAACTAATGAACTCTAAACTGAATGACTCTATATAAAACAACTAACGGCGTCTACTTCGAGCCCGAGAAACGTACTTTACCCTGCCTGGGTGGTGTGCCCTCATACTATGGGGAGAAGCCCCAAATAATTACAAACTGGTGGCGAAGTCGTACCGCGGGAGACTAACTGGTCTTCAGTCGAAACTTTCCAAGTAAAGTTTCTTTGCTATGAAATTTACATACACTAATCCCATTGGTTGTTAAAGTACGTTTCTTCTCTCTGTCTAGTACCGCGAACCATGACCTATTTCTGTCACGGTGGCCAATCAAAATATTGTTTACTAGCTAGTGACCTAAAACCCTTAGATATTATCCTCGTCTCAAAGTGAGATGGGGTTACGACTTACTCTACTGTTATTATTCCTGGAAAACCCCATGAAAAACCAGGATGACCTATGCCTTTGCACTATTGTCTATATGAACATACAAAAGATCTTACTTCGAAGAACTTCCAAGTACTACCATAATTCATTACAATTTACTGGCTTTAATTAGTTACGCCCAATTGGCGCTTTGTGTCCTCAACATTTTTCCGTTTCCAGGGATGCACGGAATTAGACATCTATAAAATGTTTTACTAACTCTGTTAAGCCCGAACAATTCTCAATACTATTTATGACCCAAAATGACATCTTTGCTACAGGACCAGAGATGGTTCTACAAAATCTATCTATTTGAGCCAGATGTTGCCTTCGAAATATATTTAACTTACAGACAAAAGGACCACTTGACGTTTATCGTGGGCTTTTGTTACACAATTATGACGATTTACAAAGCTATTTTTATGAAAAGTGATTTCATCTGAAAACATTACTTTGCCGAAGAAATCCCCTACCTGGTTAATTTTTTCAAGAGCAAACTGGTAATAAACCAATCTGTTTTCAAAATCTTCTTCTAAAATTTCCTGATGTAACTAAATGGAATAGGGATAATACTTATGTCTTTTTTTTAAATTCTACGTACTGACGATTTAGGCGTCATTCTACTTATTTGGCGCACACTGATTTGCAAATTTTCCTGGTTGCACCCCAATACCAAAAATTGATTTTTATCCGTAAGTACAATATTATTACGATTCCTTTGAAATCAACTCAATTAAATATTGCAAATATTTGCGATTCTTTGGAGTACCGAATCAAATACTCTTATCTGGATGTTTCGGATTGGGGTAACGCTGATGGGTTGTTCATAATCCATCGATGCCATTAATGGTTTCCTGTCACAGTCTGGAACCAAAACCATATTTTCTAATCCCTCTCGTGTAAGTGGTATTTTTGTCTTTATTTTAACACTACATTATATTTTAAATGTAAACACCAACTTTAAAACGCGATTTGACATTTAGATAGTTTGTAACTGAAACTATAAACAATAATTTAAACTATGCTAAAATAATATTTTCATAACCTGCCCAATTTTGAAATCAATGTTTAATAAACGTTCTTGCTAATTATTGTAAACTGGAGAAAATCGCGATATAGCAAAAAATTTTAATATAAACCCGAGGGGTAAACCGCAGACATGAATTTTGTACACCAATTGCATTATTGCTCAGTATTACAGCAAAATTAAGCATTGCTTCAATATTCACTCAATTTTGCACATATTGCTCATATTTTTACTGGTGTGCCATGTATTGCTCATATTTTCTTAGTATTGCATAGCATTGCTCTCATTTTTATAGAATATTTGCATTGCTTCGTATTGCTTTTGAATTGTTTCGTATTGCTTTAGTATTGCTTCGTATTACTTTGAAAGTGCATGGTAACTCTATTGGTGAAACAAACCTACATTTTCTTAGTACCTACATTGCATCGCATTGCTCGTATTTTTATAAGTTGCTCACATTGCTTTTAAAATATAGTATTGTTACGCCTTCCGGAGTTCTAAAGACAAGTGAGAATTTTATAGAACAGTACAAATCTTTATTTAGCACTTCAGACACAATACCAACACTTAATGTACAATATCTAAATAATTACACACCGAAAACACTTCAAAAATCGCCCTTATTTCACTTAAGTAGTGCTTCTTCTCTTGATCGCTGTTCTATTGGGACTGACTGACTAGCCGGCACGCCGCGGGCTTTACATAGGTAAACTAGGCATCCAGGAAATGTGGGCAAAAGGGCCTATCTCCCTTATTTGAAGGCCTAGAGGGTTGAGACTTCGCCCTTGGGGGGTTGTCTCTAGGGACCCAGAGGCGGTGTTGCCATATTGTGCACAATTTCCATAGGGCTGGGGGAAGCGTAGATTTGGCAACGCTGCACTCGAGCACTGTATCGGTGATTTTGTAACAGTATAACACTAAATTAACTTGCTACTTAAATTTAGTGTTCATTATTAAAGATGCGGATTAAAGGCTCATGATTTCTTATTGCTTTTGCTAAGTACAAGGCAACTCATGCTATTAGAAATTAAGGGCTCCTTAGTAATCACAGTCTGACATCATCATTTCCAGTTGTTCTGAATTATAGGCTCATGATTTTTCATTGTTTTTGCTAAGGACAAGGCAACTCATGCTATTAGGAATTAGGGGCTGCTTAGTAAACGCAATCTGACATCATTTCTAGTTGTTCTGAATTAAGTGCTCATGATTTTTTTATTATTTTGAACTTAGTACAAGGCAACTAAAGCTGTTAGGAATTAAGGGCTCCTGATTTTTATTATTTTGGTTAAGTATAGTCTATATAATGTCAATTGAAACTAAAAAAAAAATCCGACAAAAGAAACACCTGCACCTCGACGGCGGCCTCTTTGTTTACGCACGTATGTCGTTTGTCGGAATTTTTTATGCAGTTTCAATTGAGCAGATTCAATTGATTTTTTATGCAGAAATTTTTCGTTGGCAGGAACTTTGTAACAAGGTTTATCTGATACTTTGTTCCATTCTAAACAATTTTTATCAAATCACTATTTTTCAAAAACTTAATAATATCGGGCTCTTCATTTGGTGAGGCCCAAACTCAAGCGTATTTTAGAGTCTCGAATTATTGAACAAATATACAATGAAATATATATGAATATAAATATACAATGAAACAATAATTATCCAAGTCAATTTAATAGCTCTTTTTAAGGGTCCATACTCTGTAGATTTGACAGGCATAAATGTTTGGTCGGATTGAGAGGATGGGTGGCCGATGGGTGGAGACTTATATATTCCAACTATCAAATTATTAAGATTTCGGAGGTGCACGTAAAGCCGAAGTAAAAAGGCACATGGAAACAAAGTTAGCCCTCATTGCAAGGGTATCGGATTTGTCTTATAATTGCAACAAAATTTCTTTTTAATGTTATAAATTATATTTCGTTGGAAAGATCAAAAGATAAACTAGATCCCTATAGCAGCAAATTTTTGTTTAATACATGTATTTTAGAGAAAATAATTTTTGTAAATGCGTTATTTTAGTACAAGTTTGTTTGCCTGAAATTTTAAAAATAAAAAGAAATACCAAAAATTACTACTATAGGGACTTAGATTAAAGTCTTATCTTTCAATACTTTTTACTAAAAGTCGCTATCTTTTATAGTTTTCTTATAATTAGACACGAGACGAATGCCGATTTAGGGCTTATTTCGACCTAGTGAATGGACTCTTAAGGAATAGTGAAATAATATGTATTTCTGTTAAATATGGCAAGGGTTTTTTAAATACCTAATTCATTTTGTATAACAATTTATAATTATTTGTACGCTTGTCCTAAAATAAATCCTGAATATATGCATGTACAAAATAAATTAGGTACCTACCTATTTAATAAACTTTTGCCATATTTCACAGAAATACATATTCTTTCACTATTCCTTAAAAGGAGCTATTAAATTGACTTGAATAATTATTGTTTCATTGTATAAAGTAATTCGAAACTCTAAAATAGACTTGAATTGGGGCTTCACCAAATGAAGAGCCCGATATCTCTGAAACTATTAAGTTTTTGAAAAATATTCACTTTATAAAAATTGTTTAGAATTGAACAAAGTATCGGATAAACCTTGTTACAAAGTTCCTGCCAACGAAAAATTTCTTTCGACTTTAGCGCCATTTCCAATTTGCTCTGAAAAAAATCAAGTTGAACTCCGTGACGAAGCCATAGATGAGCTCTATTATCTGTTTTTTTCAAAATCAAAATATGTCTTTCCGTTGCCGAGATACGAGGCTGAGGACTTTTATGTGGAACACCCGGTATAGACTACAACGACAATGAGTATTGCTCTCGGTATTGCTTTATTGCTTTTATTATTTCGCATTGCTTCATATTTTCTATGCCTTTTTTACATTGCTCCTAAATTTTCTTGCATTGCTTGAGTATTGCTAACATTTTCGACTCATTACTCGAATTTTCATAGTATTGCTCGCATTGCTTTTACATTTTCTCATGCTTGTACACCACATTGCTTCAGCGGTTTACCCCTCGTATAAACCCCTACAATGCCTATATAAGACAAAAGATAATTTAATTTTACACTATCTGGTGTAAAAATTACGGGGTGTTCCATTTGAACACCCCGTTAAATAAAAATTAAAAAAGTTTTTCTCGTTTAAAATTGTCAGAATGTAACTTGAAAAAAGAAATACTTGGTATAATATTTTTTAATTTATTTTAAATGTAGAAGGTAGCACAGTTTGTGTTTTTTGTGTGTTGTCAAAGGCAAATAAGGATCTACTATACGAAAAAAATTATGAAGATTATTACAAACCCTTGAAACTGTAAAATTTTTTATAGTTTTCAAATATCTGCGAAAGGCTGAATTTAGGTATAGGGTATGCTACATGTTTTTAATTCAAATTGCATGCTGTTCCCGAAAATGTAAAAAAATACAGGGTGTTCCATTTAAAAAACCAAAGTTGTATATGGCCCAGGATAAACTAACCACCCGGTATAATGAAAAATTTTAATAAGATGACCTACATAATTTGGTGAAACTTTTAAATTTAACATTTTTTTATATAATTTTAGATAAAAGAGCTATGAAACAATGAATCTTAGGTGGAACACCCTGTATAGAGTTGTTTACAAGACGTTTGTTTACTTAAACATTATAGGCTCAGATTGTAAGTAGGTATGTACTTAATTTCATTTAAAACATATTTTATTCACCTTACATATTAGGCCTATTCAATTACCAATTCTAAAATTCATATAAAAAGAATATAAGTATACCTACTTTAAAGCTTAATAATTCCTTTATAATAAGAACAGTGTAGATCGGTACCTGACAGGTGTCAGCCCGGGCTAGAAGTTTGGCTACGTCGTCCCATGTATTTGCGGTCACAAGCTACATTAGTTTTATCTAGCTGCAATCACTCTGAACTTTCGCTCGTAGTCCACGAATAAATTCCGTTCTCCGTACATTACCTATACCCTTATGATTATTTGGAAAGTATTGGCTACCTAGTTTGAACATAACAAGAATCAATGCGGTATAGCTTATAATTGATATTGTTAATTATTGGAATTTGAAGTACCTAAATTTCGCAAGTAGGTAGATCCGATAATTTTCGTATAGACGATGAATTTTATTTCTTATTATTTGTTCATTTAATATCAAATTGCTCATGGTATTGGTAACTAACTGTATTATTGCTTCTTTTGCTAATGTTGTTTGCAGTTTTAATGCCTCGGTTTGGAAATTATTATTATTTTCTAGAATTCTAGTCTTGTTTCAATTCGCTTTAAATCTTCGTTACCCAAATTTATTTACAGTTATGAATTTTATTAAACTTTCTAATCTAGATAAATCTAGATGTCCAAGTTGTGTTAGGAGAAATTAGCGATACGTTGTAGTTGTAACGAAGTCACTATTTTCCGATGATAATATTAGCCGGCTTTAGGTTAATTTGTTTATTTTTATTATGTGACCGTTACCAGCCAAGAGAACCATAATGATAAGTTATTTTATTGTTATAAGCCGTCTATTTAGTTTAGAATAATTTCAGTCGAATTTAATTATTGCAGTGTCATGTATTTATTTTGAGGTTCACCCTGTATATAAAAATAGATTTAAGTTCTCCGGTAAAGTTTAAATATTTCATTGTTGCAGTTAGCAATAAACAATACATATATTCATTTATTAAATAAGCCTATCTACCGAAATTCCAGACCGCTGCTTTTATAGTTTCACCGACTTTTTGTCACCGCCGCTAAATGTGTAAAACGCCGAGTTCTAGGTACCTTAAAATTATGTTTAATGTATTGGGGATTTAAAATATTTTATTTAAATAGCAATTATAAAACTTATAGATAGATAGATAGATAGATAGATAGATAGATAGATAGATAGATATAGATAGCACTTTATTTCCTACAGGTACAAACACCCAATTACAGGAAATGCTACGATAGATAAGATAAAAAGATAATAACAATAAATACTAAACTAAAAAACTAATATAAGAATGTATATATTAAATTAAAATAACATAAACATAATTTTAACTAGCTTATGAGAAAAACGAAAATATCCCACTCATATATCCATTACAAAAACGTTCACATATTCTGGGTCAAATTGAGCAAACATTGCCGAATAAGACCCATCGAGGAGTGATTAATATCACAATACCTTTCCACAAGATCAAAATTTGTACACATCACAGTAATTGGCGACTTTCGCGAGATATTTGTGCGAGATGCTTCGCAGTAAAATGTTCTTGAAGACCTTGCGTTGACACGAGGAACATGAAAATTTATTTTGCTCAACAAATATTCACAAATTACCTTATTATGCAACAAATTATAGAGGAAAGATATTGTAATAATAATTCGCCTGGTGTTCAGGGATATGTAATTACAATCGTTCAATAGTATTGAATAATCAGCTCCTCTAGGTGGATACACTCCTGACGACTTGAATGACAGCAATTTTAAAAACCTACGTTGAACGCGTTCAACTGAGCTTATGTGTGTAGCGTAAATGGGATACCATATTAATGCATTGGTTTCAAGTTTTGAACGAACATAAGACGTATACAGAACCTTCAACGCATCCATATTAGGGAAATCCCTGCAATTTCTAACAATAAACCCCAACATCCTGTTAGCAGACGACACAACTTCGTTAATATGTGGAGAAAAAGACAGTTTACTATCGAAAAGAACACCTAGGTCCTTAATTTCACTACACCTTCCCAATGCGACAGAGTTGATTTCGTATGCAAATTCGATAAATTCTTTTTTCCTACAATATGTAACAGCAAAGCATTTTTGTATATTTAATCTTAAATGATTTTCAGTGCACCAGTTCTCGACAATTCTTATGTTATTTTGCAAGTCAATGCAGTCATTCAAAGAGCTTATATTTAAGAATACTTTCAAGTCATCTGCATAAAGTAGTTTTTGGCAAGTAATCGATGACGCGATCATTAATATAAAGAAGGAACAATAATGGCACCAAATTTGATCCCTGAGGGATCCCAGATGAGGGGGTGAAAAAATCCGACCGATATCCCTCATACTCAACAAACTGCTTTCTATTAAACAGAAAGGAATTAAAAAGCTGCAACAGTGATGATGAGAAGCCAAAATGCTTTAATTTCCTTATAAGGACATACAAATCAATTTGATCGAATGCTTTCTGCATGTCCATATAGATAACATCAGTTTGTCCCCCAGAGTCCATATTATCACTAATGCACTGAGATATGGTCGCCAGATTGGTTGTACAAGATTTTTTCTCTTGAAACCCGTGTTGCTCATCCACTATCAGACTTCTAGTGGCTGCATAAATTACCTCATATAAAATTATTTCAAACAGTTTAGCAAAATTTGGCAATATGCAAACTGGACGATAGTTGTTAATTAGCGCTGTGTCACCCTTTTTAAAATAGGAGAGATTCTAGATAGTTTCCATCTAGTTGGAAAAATGCATGTAGTTATTATAAGATTAAATACATGAAGCAAAGGCTGCAGTAGGACATAGATGCAATCTTTAACAACAAAGCTGGGTATCTGATCAGGGCCAACAATCAATTTATTTTTTAATTTTTTTGATGCATTTAAAATGTTATTTGCAGTTATTTCACCAATATTTATATTAAGCGGTAGACTATAGTTTAGATTCTGGTTTCGGCCTAAGTTAATATCTGGTACCGTATAAACACTAGAAAAATAACAACCGAATGCATCTACGATTTCCTGCGAGTTAGAGTAAATCAATTCTCCATATTTCATTATTCCAGGGATCCTGGAATTGCCTTTTTTGTTACGTATAAAATTCCAAAATTGTGATGGATCGCTTGAAATATTATTCGCCGCATCTGAGATGAATTTGCGATATTGACTATTTATTTGGGTTTTTATTTCAGTTCTTAGCAAAGTAAATTGAGAGTAATAAAAAAGGGTTCCGAACTTTTTATAATTTTATCTTATGCAGTCCTTATGCAATCGATATGTACTATTGGCTGTACTTTTGAGATAGCACCTTTAATGATGAATGATATGGTAAAGTTTGAGCTAGCTAACTCTTCCCGAAACTGCACAAAGTGCACTTATTTGATTCACCGCCTGTTAGGCGTTTGTAGCGTTAAATATTTATTTCCACTAAAGGAAATATGTTTACAAAAGGTTATTATTTTATTTTTGATCCGTGTTAACCAGTATTGGTGATATTTATGTTATGTATAGAATTGCATTTATCAGAATAACAATAGGATGCAACTAGACTTAAGTTATTGAATTGTTTTTGATAGTTGGGTATTAGAAACTACCCTGTATATGGTTTTATGTTCATATAGTAAATTAATTAATGAATTATTATATTAATTTTTACTGTTTTTGAGAAAATATATTAAGCAGATGACTTAAATCCGCCACTGTGATTGGCTAAGCCAGGCTCGATCAGGACATAAAAGCCATGGGTATCACTAGTTTAGTTCTCTTTTGTGCTCCGATTTTCCTGGCCGCCGGGATAAATAAATTTAGTGAATTATTGTGAAAGTGGGCGATACCTACAGCAGGAGTAAGTTACATTGTTTTACCGCATTGCTTATTGCCTATTGTTGCTATTAACCGTTAGTATTAACTGCTTGGTAATATTAGCTACCGAATATAATTACATTGATTAATTAGATTGATAATTTATTCATCAACCGTTTTGTTATTACCTTTTTAGTAATAATAGCTACCGAATCTAATTGATTATTGTTTAAGTTTGTGGTTAGTTGACTGGTTCACTGTTAGTTGCTTAATAATAATTTGATTGCCTGCATATCTACCGCTGCATTATTACCTGCTCACAATAATTCATAGTACCTATTTGTATTTCTGCCTGTATATTAATATTTAATTGTTTGACTATTTACCTCTGCTGCCTCCCCTGCTTAACAAATATATGGCTATTGATATTTTATACTGGTTTATTTTTTATGCTGTGTTATTTACCGACCGATTTATTTAAAGTACAAATAAATAGTTTAGGCCTTGAAAGTGTGCGACTTTTATTACTTAGGTTAGGAAACATTGACCCTCTGGCACGTGCAGGTATGCACCTTCTCCATTGAAGCTACCCCGCCTTTACATTAAAGCGAGTAGAGTCCGTGTGGACCTTCCATCACACAAAACCAGTGGACGGTGGCGCCCGAAGGCAGAAACCCGAGAATAAAAACCGAAACCGAATTGAGAGCGTCACAAATGCGCTATTTTCCTGGAAATCACGCGCCTTATATAATAAAACTTTACCGGAGAACTTAAATCTATTTTTATATACAGGGTGAACCTCAAAATAAATACATGACACTGCAATAGTTAAATTCGACTGAAATTATTCTAAACTAAATAGACGGCTTATAACAATAAAATAACTTATCATTATGGTTCTCTTGGCTGGTAACGGTCACATAATAAAAATAAACAAATTAACCTAAAGCCGGCTAATATTATCATCGGAAAATAGTGACTTCGTTACACCCTCCCCTTACTTCGGTAAAAAAAAAAAAATAAAAGCATTTTATTTTTTTTCTTATACAACCCATAACAAAAAATTTTATTATAAACCTACCAAGGCGCGTACTCCCACTGTTGAACAGCATTTTATTGCAGAGCACGTATGCCTTTTACAAAATAAAGAAAATAAAACATCTTACTCATTAATGTCTTCATCGGGTTTCTACTTTTCCAGTGACTTGCCTGAGTGGTAGACGGCGACTCATGGGGACTTCTGTTGTCGTGGATCGGTGACTAATTATCGGTCGGTACTGGTTTGAGATCTTTAACGTGAACTCTTTTTAACTTTCGCCCTGTGTCAGATTTTAATTCGTATACAACAGGCGAAATTACTTTGACTACGGTAAACGGTCCGGAATATTTCGGTGCTAGTTTAGCCGCAAATCCCTGGGCGGCAGATGATAACGGATGGTCTCGTTTCATCACTCGGTCTCCTACATGACATCTCCAGTTACGTCGGCGTAAATTATAGTAATGACTTTGGGTGGTGAATGCACGGGACAGATTCACCCTTACCAAGTCAAAAATTTCGCGTAACTGAGCAAGGCGGTCGGTGTGATCGGTGTTAGGGGTAGGTGTCTTGTCCGGTACAGCACCATCTGCTGTTTCATTGTCATCTCGGTAAATGGCGGCAGGTATTTCCAGCTCTCTTCCAAAGTTCAGGAAGGCTGGAGAAAATCCGGTGGACTCCTGTCGAGCAGTGTTGATAGCAAACTGAAAATCCGGTAGGTGGTCATCCCACAGACGGTGGTCCTGGTTACAATATTGTGCTATCATAGTTTTAATTGTGCGGTTAGCTCTCTCCACAGGATTAGCTTGGGGAGTATAAGGCGGTGTAAAACGGTGTTGAATCCCAAAGTTCTGTAAGAGTGTCCGGAACAAACGGCTGTCATATTGTGTACCATTGTCACTTATGATTTCCCTGGGACAACCAAAGCGACATATAATCTCTTCATACAGAGCTTGGGTAACATTTCTGGCTGTTGCACTGCGGAGAGGACGGAATTGTACCCACTTTGTGAATCGATCCTGAAAAACTACCAGGAAGCGATTTCCTTTACGGGATCTTGGGAGCGGTCCTACTAGGTCGGTACTAACGGTATGCCAAGGGTGACGGTTAACGGAGGGTTGCATTTTACCAGCAGTTTGCTGTTGTGCCGGTTTATATTGTTGGCATTGCAGGCATTTCCTTACATAATTTGCAATATCCCGAAACATGCCTGGCCAATAATATCTGTGCGATATACGAGCTATTGTCTTAGAGATACCCATATGTCCTGCAGTAGGAGCATCATGGTTCTCCGTCAAGACGGCAGGTCGCATCTGTGCTGGAACACACAGCTTCCATGGATCACTCATGTCGGGTTCGGTAAGGTCATTTGAGTCCCAGAAGTGACGGTAGAGGCGGTCATTTCGGATACAGTAATCCGGAAATGTTTCGGGCTTTGCTTCGACTTCTCTCTTCTTGCGCTGATACCAAGAACATGCTGGTGCTTCGTCCAAAGCACATAGTTCTTGCGTATCGTCCTCAGCGGAAGGGCCTGGTAACTGCTGTCGAGATAAAGCATCAGCCACACGGTTCAATGCTCCTCTACGGTACTTTATTTCGAAGTCATATTGTTGCAAAAATATGCTCCATCGAGCTAAACGGCCAGCGGGACTTTTTATAGAGTGTAACCAACGGAGAGATTGATGATCGGTAATAACGGTAAAACGGTATCCCTCCAGGTACGGTATCATTTTTTCTATTCCCCATACAATGGCTAAACTTCTTTTTCGCCGGCTGCGAAGTTTTTTCTGAGGGAGAAAGCGTGTGACTAGCCTAAGCTATCATGTTCGGCTCCATCAATATCTTGCGTCAATGCCACACCAAAACCTACATCGAAGGCATCAGTCTGCAAGACGAAGGGCTTTTCAAAGTCCGGACAGGTTAATACCGGAGCTTCGATGAGACATTTCTTTAAGGCAGAAAATGCCTTTTCTTGTTCCTCGGTCCAACGCCAGCGGTAATTTTTCTTAAGCAGCCTGGTTAGCGGTGCGACAACCTCAGAAAAGGAAGGCACAAAGCGACGGTACCAAGATGCAGTGCCTAAGAAACAGCGTACCTCTCTAACATTTCTAGGTGTTGGGAAATGTTGAATGGCTGTCACTTTATCGGGGTCGGTAAAGATACCCTCGGCGGTGACCAACTGTCCTAAGTACTTTAGGGATTTTCTACAGAACTGACACTTATCAGCATTTAACTTGAAGTTTGATCACATACTTAAATAACAGATCACATACTTATACACCCTGTATAACCAGATGTTTACATTTGACCCACCCATGCTGTCATCTGTCTTTGTTTATCAGTCCTGACTGACTGTAAGGCATGACTAATTCAGTTGTGACCTACTTTTTGTCCACACTCTATAATGTGTCACAATAAACTCAGATAAGCTAGGGATGTGCAATTCCACTAGCTTAAGTTCATTGACATTAGCTCCGGTAGCTCAGGGAGATTTATGATACTAGGGCGTAGTATTCGTAGGACTGCTTTGAATGTTGACAAGTTATTTGGGCACCAGGATAATTTTTAGATATAAGATAAAAGAAAACTATATAAAAGTTAGTTGAATACACTATAATTAAATAAGCAAATTGAATTGAAATTACAATTGAATAATAAAGTGACTATTTAACAATAATTCAAAAATGATTTAATATTGACTAAAATATGAAAAAAAAAAAAGGTGACAAATGAAATTTTAAAATTGGCTAACTTTACAAAATTTTACGAGGTTCGGGGTCACTCTGACAATCTCGTTCCTTCTTTATGAGGTCAGTACTCTCACCCTTAACCTGTGCTGATGATTGGATCCAGGTGGACTTGCCGTGACAAAGTGGGGAAGCTAGAGCTCTAGTCCAGATGACGGTCACGTACTGGCTAAGTCTAATCCTCTTATCTAGGGATCTGCAGGTGGTAAGCGTCCAGAGTTCTTCAGCAGGTTATAGATCTTGCAGTCAGGTTACAGCAGCCTCGTCTCAGAAGAGTACATACAAAGAATTGTTTGTGTTAAGAGTGCCCCAAAATTTACAAATATATAGATGAACGTTGACGGCTAGTGTAGCCAAGATTAAAAATTATAAATAAGTTCCTGAAGGGAATGTACCAGCAAATCTGGTTTGGTAAAATCCTCTGTGAATTTCACAGGGAAAGTAATTAACAAATGAAAACAAAACCTGGAAGGTGTCAACCTTTAGTGACCCTACCCAGAATGAAGCAAATAAAATTACCCAAAAAATTGCATTCAAAAGAACTGATTACAGTTCAGTCACTCGACATTAAAATGTACGTTACAAATGGCTAGAAGAAATCGACCATCCCATGTAACTCAAAATACTTTACAGAGGATGTGTAATATAATTGCAGACATCTTATTAAAAGATTTTTTAAATTAAATTCACAATAACAAATATTAAGAATCCACCTTACGTGAAACGTCTACTGGTATACTAGACTAGGTTTCGATGTGAGTAGGTAAAGAAGTCTGACCATCTACTCAACCCATAATTGTGGATGTGGTCTGTTGTGGCTCACTCCTAGTTATATTTCACCTAGCAAGGAATGGTGATAAAGGCATAATATATATTTTTTTATTTTAGAAGCTGCGATAAAACAATTCCATACATCAGAAAATGAAGCAGAAAAGTTACTAAGGGAGTATCTAAGAAGAGCGAAAGAGAGAAGTGAAGTAAAAAAGAGAAACGAGGAAAAACAAATTGTAGTTTGAAGAGTGACACGTTGCAATATAATGTTTTTATATAAATTGCTTAATTTCTAAACCCACTTCGACACCTCTATCCCTTGGGGCCAATACCTTAAATGAACTTGATTTAGTCCACATTTTGTTAACTAAATATTTGGAATGTAATCATTTATATTTTGCGATTATATTCTGAATGTTTAGTTAGTTTAATGTTGGTTAAATTAAGTTACGTAAGGTATGAATAAGTAGCCCCTGCCCCTACGTAGTCCCTATTGGTACCTATTGGGACCATGAAGTACTTCATAGGGATGTACTATGTATGCACCCTATTGGGACCTTTGAGGATGTTTCAGTCCATTATTTCTACATTCATAGTACAGCCTTGAATTGAAAATATTTTTTGTATTTACAAAGTATAATGAATGGATGTCTTATATAAATACGTGCGTCGTCCCAGGATGTTCTAGTAGAAGCCTGGAAAAGTACGTATTTTGGTATTTCAAAGGTAATGCTTACGGACGTCTATTTTAAATACTTATGATGTCCTGGGATATCCCAAAGGGAAACAAAGACATCCCAGTATGTACGAACGTCAAGCCAATGTACATTTTCAAGGATGTCTGATGTACAGTTAATTTACCATCCTGAAGTGAGACATTGGGAGCTCTATAGGACGGCCTTTCTTCGTAATTTAAAGGATATTGGGACATGCATAGTACAGCCCAAATACTAAATGGGATGGCCAGTGGTCATCCATTGGTAATAAATGTGTTGTGTGGGTACCTGCACGTGCCAGAGGGTCAATGTTTCCTAACCTAAGTAATAAAAGTCGCACACTTTCAAGGCCTAAACTATTTATTTGTACTTTAAATAAATCGGTCGGTAAATAACACAGCATAAAAAATAAACCAGTATAAAATATCAATAGCCATATATTTGTTAAGCAGGGGAGGCAGCAGAGGTAAATAGTCAAACAATTAAATATTAATATACAGGCGGAAATACAAGTAGGTACTAATAATTATTGTGAGCAGGTAATAATGCAGCGGTAGAAATACAGGCAATCAAATTATTATTAAGCAACTAACAGTGAACCAGTCAACTATAACCACAAACTTAAACAATAATCAATTAGATTCGGTAGCTATTATTACTAAAAAGGTAATAACAAAACGGTTGATGAATAAATTATCAATCTAATTAATCAAAGTAATTATATTCGGTATCAAATATTACTAATAAAACGGTTGGTGAATAAATTATCAATCTAATTAATCAAAGTAATTATATTCGGTATCAAATATTACGAATAGAACGGGTGGTGAATAATTTATCAATCTAATTAATCAAAGTAATTATAGTCGGTATCAAATATTACTAATAAAACTGTTAATGAATAAATTATCAATCTAATTAATCAAAGTAATTATATTCGGTAGCTAATATTACCAAGCAGTTAATACTAACGGTTAATAGCAACAATAGGCAATAAGCAATGCGGTAAAACAATGTAACTTACTCCTGCTGTAGGTATCGCCCACTTTCACAATAATTCACTAAATTTATTTATCCCGGCGGCCAGGAAAATCGGAGCACAAAAGAGAACTAAATTAGTGATACCCATGGCTTTTATGTCCTGATCGAGCCTGGCTTAGCCAATCACAGTGGCGGATTTAAGTCATCTGCTTAATATATTTTCTCGAAAACAGTAAAAATCAATATAATAATTCATTAATTAATTTACAATATGAACATAAAACCATATACAGGGTAGTTTCTAATACCCAACTATCAAATAACAATTCAATAACTTAAATTTAGTTGCATCCTATTGTTATTCTCATAAATGCAATTCTATACATAACATAAATATCACCAATACTGGTTAACACGGATCAAAAATAAAATAATAACCTTTTGTAAACATATTTCCTTTAGTGAAAATAAATATTTAACGCTACAAACGCCTAACAGGCGGTGAATCAAATAAGTGCACTTTGTGCAGTTTCGGGAAGAGTTAGCTAGCTCAAACTTTACCATATCATTCATCATTAAAGGTGCTATCTCAAAAGTACAGTCAATAGTACATATCGATTGCATAAGTATTTATAATTGCTATTTAAATAAAATATTTTAAATCTCCAATACATTAAACATAATTTTAAGGTACCTAGAACTCAGCGTTTTACACATTTAGCGGCGGTGACAAAAAGTCGGTGAAACTATAAAAACAGCGGTCTGGAATTTCGGTAGATTCGGTAAGGCTTATTATTAAATAAGCCTTATTTAATAAATGAATATATGTATTGTTTATTGCTAACTGCAACAATGAAATATTTAAACTTTACCGGAGAACTTAAATCTATTTTTATATACAAGGTGAACCTCAAAATAAATACATGACACTACAATAGTTAAATTCGACTGAAATTATTCTAAACTAAATAGACGGCTTATAACAATAAAATAACTTATCATTATGGTTCTCTTGGCTGGTAACGGTCGCATAATAAAAATAAACAAATTAACCTAAAGCCGGCTAATATTATCATCGGAAAATAGTGACTTCGTTACATAGTTAATGAATTTGGCCACCATTTTTTCGACTGTTTTATAAGAGAATATGAATGATAATTTTATGCAGGGTGTCCCAAATGGGAACTTAATCGCTCGATTATGGGAAAACTATAATTAGGAGAAATCTAAAAATAGACAGATATACCAACGTCAAAGATGGCCTTTCGGCTAAAATATTTTCAAGCTGGTGGCACTTCCTGTTAAGTGGATGTCAACTTGCTTATTATAAATAAGTTACCCTATAAGTTACTCTAATAATTTTATGTAAACAATGACGTTTGCAGAACGAAAAATAATTACCGATTTGCAATTTTGTAATTTTGCATATTGTTGTCTATTTTTTCTGTTGCAAAAACGTTACGGCTTTTAGGTTCAGTTATTCTTAGTTGGCCATGACAGCCTTAGAAAGTGCTGAATAAATTAGTGTTACTGTACCTATTTGCTAAAAATGATAAACAATCATGACAGGAATTATTATTAACTTGCCAATATTTTTAAGACTTCAAATTTTTGTAATAGATAATCTTATGCAAAGTTGATCTTATTTTTAATTCTGAATAACATAAAATTATAAAAACAGGGAGCTTCTATTTGAAAAAATGTACTTTTAGCAGTTTTTTCAATTTCATTTGTATTCATGTTTTTAATCACTCTGTGTTACCTAATGATTATATCAAAATATTGTACGGCGGGTGCAAAAGTAGGTCCCTTTCTACTTAGAAGGCAACCTAGGTTAAATAATGAAGGGTTCCGTACATTTGTAATTATTTTTCGGTCTGCAAACATCGTTTTTTACATAAAATTTTAAATATTATATCAAAAACGGCTAGCCTTAGGTATAAGAGAGTATATATTTAATATGTTTAGAATTTCGAGAAGAATCTAAAAATGAAATAATATATAGAGCGCCCTATTTAAAATAAGCAAGTTGGCATCTGCTCCCGGTATAACCGAAAGTGCCACCACCTTGAAAATATTTTAGCCGAATGGCCCCTTTCGACGTTTGTATGCTAACAAATTTTCAGATTTCTCTAAATTATAGTTTTCTCATAATCGATCGATGGAGTTCTTGGTGGGACACCCTGTATATAAATATATTATGATGTCACATAATATTTTTTTGCAGAACGAAGTTTTGGAGCTAGCAATGGATAGTATAATATTACAGGAAGCCAAACTAAATCCACAGAAGTATCGCTGCTTGTGAGTATTCTAATTATACTGTTTACTTATAATCCAGACGAAAATAGGTTTTTGTTCCAATAACTAACAATATTAGCAAATATCTCGCTTCCTATGTGCCGCATGTCATTAGAGGTTATTGCAAAGTAGATTTTATATAATAAAAATATTATTATTATTATTATTATTATTATTATTATTATTATTATTATTATTATTATTATTGTTATTATTAATAATTTAAAAAAATTGTTTTTTATAAAAAATATTTATAAATAAGAAATTTCCAAGATAATATAAAGTAAAATTATATAAATTGTAAGTTATTGAAATTAAACTAAAGAAAATTCTCAAGAAAGAATCTCAAGATTCCTCGACATCGTCGTCAGTTTTTGTCATCCTCGAGTCACATTTAAGTCTAAAAATAAAAGTAGGTATGGGGACGATTGCGCCAGACAGTGTGACGTCACACTGGCGCCAACTTCAGGGTGGTCGGTAAGTATACGATCTGCATTACCGGCCGGGTGTCAACTTCAGACCATGGAACCACAGAATAGTATGAGACCATTGAACCACAGAACGATACCATGGAACCACAGAACAGTAGATCAAGTGATCTGAAGTGATCCGAAGTGAACTGAACTGATCCGGAGTGATCTGAACTGATCCGAAGTGAACTGAACTGATCCGAAGTGAACTGAACTGATCCGAAGTGAACTGAAGTGATCCGAAGTGAACTGAACTGATCCGAGGTGAACTGAACTGATCCGAAACCATGGAACCACAGAATAGTATGAGACCATGGAACCACAGAATGAGACCATTGAACCACAGAACAGAATGAGACCATTGAACCACAGAACAGAATGAGACCCCCCACAACGACACCCCAGAAATTTAGGAAAGGACCCCCGAAATTAAAATTCATAGTATACAGGGTGTCCGAAAAATGTTAGTTATAGGGTGAGCCAAAATAAGAATAACCTGCCTATTTAAAGAAAAACATGCGCAGTAAATCCTCTACGATAACAGAAAAACATGCGCAGTAAATTATAACAAAAAAAAACATGGCGGACAGTAAAATAAAAGAGGGAAATTCAATTGGTGTGATTCACGACGTAGAATAATAATGATAAGATATTAAAAAAGAACTTACAACCATTTGAGGTTATGTAACTGAGGTGGAGCACACATGTCTGACCACTATTACACAATCACTACACTGATACTACTCTATCATATAGTAAGTAACACGTAATTTATCATAAAGCTCTGACATCTGTTTTTCTAGTTCATTGACGTATTGTGATCATCGTTTATGGCTATTCAGCGATTATATATAGTAACACCTGCTAGCTACTTGATAAAATACTGAGGCTTTATGCATACGTAGATAATAGACAGGAAGTTAGCAAGGTCGCGACATTATACTTTTACAGAAATTCAAATTATTAGTATACAAGATGTATCAAAAAGATACACAATAAAGTAATCTGACAAATAAAGAAAAATCATGCGCAGTAAATTCCAACAGGAAAAAAACATGGCTGTCAGTAAAATAAAAGAGGTAAATTCAAATATTAGTATACAAAGTGTATCAAATTAAAAGCAGGGTGAACCAAAATAAGAAAAGAAGAAGTTTATGTAAAAAATCATGCGCAGTAAATTCCAACAGAAAAAACATAGTGGCCAGTAAAATAAAATAGTACAAAATATTAGTATACAGGGTGAATAAAAAATAAAACTATATAGGGTGAGCCAGACAAGAAAGTAACCTACCTATTAAAGAAAAATTATGAACAGTAGATCGTTTTATTTATAGAAAAAATGTATGATGAAATAATAGAAAAAAAACATGCGCAGTAAATTTCAATATTTAAACAGAAAAAAACATGGCGGTTACTAAAATAAAAATAGCAGGAAATTCAAATTATTAGTATACAGGGTGTATAAAGAATAAAGCTATATAGGATGACCCTAACAAGAAAGTAACCTAACGGGTAAAGAAAAGTCTTGCACAGTAGATTCTAATATTTACACTGACCAAGAGAATACTTTATTACAAATATCACACGTACACATGTTTATTCTTCTCTGGTACAATATCAAATGAATTTTATAGCAATGAGTAACTACATATATGTGATTAAATGTGGCTAACTGTGAACAACCGGCACGTAAAAATACGTCACGCGTACCCACAAAAACGTGACGTGTACCCGCAAGACACGTAACGTGTACCCGCAAAACACGTCACGCGTACCCTCAAAACACGTAACGTGTACCCGCAAAACATGTCACGCGTACCCGCAAAACACGTAACGTGTACCCGCAATTTAGTAACGGCTAATTTACAAAAATGATATGATAAATATGCTAAGCAATGATAACTGCACGCCTTAGACCATGTCTGACGTCGCCGTACATACAAAAATATTCTCGAGCTATTTAAAGTTCATCATCAAGTTATCATGTCGAGCCAACCCCACCTCTTTCACACATCTTATAGGTGTAGCGCCATCATCAGTTGTTTCATTTACGTTCAGATGCTTGAGGTGCTTAGACGCAATGACGGGAGTTATCAAATTCTTTTTTAAATCAAAAGCCCTGAGAGAAATAAAGAAGCTGAAACTATGCGATATATTCGTTGACCAGTGGTATGTAGATAATCAACCATCATGTTACATAATCTACGTGAATTGCAAACCTGTGTCGTTTGCACTGCTGTCAAAGATGGACTATGACCCTTTCAACCAACATTCGAGACCAAAGACGTTCAACTACATCTATACACTACCACAACATCGTAGAAAAGGATATGCGGCACAGCTGGTGAAACATATCAAGGAACGCGAGGAGTTTTCGGCATTTACCTCGAACGAAGCATCAGAAAATTTATTTAAAAAGTGCAAATGTATAGAGTATGATGAAATGTTCAGATATCCTTAATAAATCTTTAATGTTGTTTTTCTGTTTTATTTCTTATCATAGACAATCACCGGTAAAATCAGATTATCAAAAAACGAAGGGTAAATTAATAATGGCTCAATAATTATTTACTATGACGTAGATAACACCGTATTATAAGTTGTTGTATTTCAATAGTGAAACATACGGTAGTTTTACTCTTTGCATGCCTAGGTAAATACTAAAAATAAAAACTTAGGAACAAAATAATTAGTCAACTTTTTAACTTCAATAGATTAAGTCTAAATAATTTTTAATATTATATTTCCAATATAATTTAGAACTGTGTAACCTTTCCTTATTAGGAATTAAGCCACAGTAAATTGACTAGGAGATAAACTATCAATGAGACTATCAAATATCATGGCTCAATAAAGTTTTTTATTCCCTTGTTTTACCAGATTCCCTACTAAATAAAAAAGCAGTATAGTTTACGTTTTATTTAAAATATTTTACATTATCAGGAAATAAGTATAATATAAGGTTATAGATATAAATAATACATATTTTACATCATGTTATAATTATAATATAAGGGTTTAAATATACAAATAATATTACAAGAATGTAAAACAATAACAGTAACAACAAAATATATATACAACTTATTGGAGAGGCTCATATCTCGGCCTTTTGAACCCATAGGGTAGAGAGCTATAATCTTCAAAAAACCTCCTCTTGGTGGAGTGAGGCTTATATTTTTTAGTTTCCTCTCTTGTAATCACCTCATGTTCTTTTGTCCTCCGAATATAGTTTGCGGTGATATATACAGGGTCTGAGGGAGTTATAACCATATCCTTTATAGTCTCAAAGTTTATTAGCTGAGAGGCGGCGTAATTCAGTGAGATGCCCTTTACCTTGCATGTAATTTCTTCTCGTTGGTTCTTAGTGGAGAAAACCTTGTATGCGTAGTTCTTGGGGCCTCCGCTGACGAACTCAGTAATGTAACTGCCAGGACCATAACATTCTAACTCGTCGGTCATGTCCCCGATGAACTCCCCCGTAGGTACATCATACTCCCCCTCTCTCGACACGTAGATGACAGAATCTGTATCGTAGTATAGCACCCTATAGCCTAACTGTTCAAGGTAGCTGTACAGCTTGAGCCTTGCTTGGGTGGTTACGTAAGCTGCGAGTGCTACATTAACGGTGGTTAGAGGATCATATGCCTCCTCCCTGTGCTCCCAGCTGACGACGAGGGTGCCTTCGTTTATGGGCAGTGCACTATTGACGTAAATCGAGGGATTTGTTAGCATTGAGAAGAACTCTTCGGGGGCTCTGACGATCCTCGTCTTTGGGTGATTTTCTCTCTGACCCAATTTACCCCAAAAGCTGTTTAATATCAGTTTGGCCAAAGATCTGAGTCCAGGGTTTTCCACAATCTCCGAAAACTTCAACTTCACATCCTCTCTCTCCAGGAACTGCTCGATATAGGCATCTTTTTGTTCTTGTGTGATGCAGTGGGAAGGCCAGCCTGTTGCCTGCTGCTTGACCTTAATGAATTTATTCATCATTGCTGTAAAGAGGCCCCCTGTCTTTGTGATCTTATCAAACCTGTCGATCTGATAAGACCACACCTCGAAAACCTCTTCTAGGCAATATCCTTTATTAATGGCTTTCACAACCTCGTCCACCACCCACGTCCCGGTAAGAGATCTCTCTTCCTCGTCGTGATGACATTCACCCTGGTTCATCTGTTCGCCACAGGTGCGGCAGAGCACAAACATAAGTTTGTTATTCATCTTGGTAGGAAGGATGGGGTGTTGTAAATCTTGTGGCGGCAGAATCTTGCATTTGATTACCCCGTCAACACCTGTCAAGTCTTTGGGGCAATCGTTACCCACGTGCACTTTGGGGTGACCAATGGGAAACTTGCCATATTTACAAACCCAGGGGTACAGGCTACACACGTCCACATACTTGATCTTCTCCCCAGGCTCACATCTGTAGTACTCAACGGTGTTTCCAGTGCGGCCGCCATAGAAAGCGTCTCGGGGGTTGAGAGGGATGTTGGAGAGTAGCGGGTGCTCGCGGGTGTATATTCTGAGCTCCTCGTTCTGCTGGAGCTGTCGCCTAAACTGGCACTCCCACATTTCGGTGACGTCATACCCAAATGTTCTCAACCTCTCTGTCTTGGATGTGGTGGCCTCGTATCTGGTATCTAGTGTTTGGGTGGGGTCATCGTGCATGGGCTCGTCACGCCCGTATTTAAAACATGAGGGGCATCCGTGATAGTAGCAGCCGTGAAACTCAAATATCTGATTGGTTTCCTCGCAATAACCATCAACTTTGACGCCATGTACTATGGCCTCCTGCTGTATTGCGGCATGCCTGATATTTATGCTTCTGGCTTGCTCCTCCCATACCAGCCATTGGGTGGCTATTTTGGACTGATTGTCCCGCCACCTGTACCCTCCCTTGGGTATGATACCTATGGTGTTTGGTTGAAGGAAATTACGCCTAAACACCTTGTTACAGGCCGAGGCAATTGTGCAACCATTCGTAAACGGACACACATTTCCATTTAGTATAAGCTGGTGTCGAAATTTCAAACATGCTGCTGTCAGAATTTGAACGTCCGATACACAGTACTCTATCAGGTCCCTCTGCATATCAAAAACATCATTTTGGTGCTGCTCGTGCCAGGCGAAAAAGGTCTCTCTGTCGGCCACCTTCATTGAGTCGGGGCTGTAGTACTCGGCGGCAGGAAGTGGTCCAACATAGTTTGCGTTTGCTATGGTATTAAAAAGGTGAGGGAAGTAACCTTTCTTAAACCCATCTCCAAGACCGAATGCTTTGGACAGTTTGGACAGGGCCATGGGAAAATAGTTCAGGGAGTCCAGGAACTTGATATTACCGATACCCATCATAATAATTTTGGTTCCTCGCATGATGAGTTCGGGGCTTAGGTCCGTCTTGGTGAGGATGTAATTCAGGCAGAGCTGGTGGTCAAAGGCCTGACCGTTATGTGCTATGACAACAACTTGTTTAAATATCTTTCTCTGGTTCATAATAAACTCCATGAATCTAGGAATTGGTTCTGCTTTTAATACTTGGAGCCTTATTCCACATTTTTGGCAAACCCTAACTTCGGTCTCCAAACACATATCACAACATTGTTTGAACACACAGAGGTTGGGTTCGTGAAGGTGGGATCCGTCTTCGAGCTCCTTCTCCTGTCTCGTCTCCAGATCGTAAAAGACGAAGAGTAAGTCTCTTGTTTTCGGCTTACCGGTGTCAGGTTGCACGTAGCAAAGGTGATCGGCGGGCACGTGGGCGTTGCAAATTTTGCAATACACCTCGCCACACGTATGTTGTCGGCCCACTTTTACGGTACTGTAGCACTGCTCGCATCTTCTAATGGTCTCACAAACAGTGGTTTTTCCGAGAGATCCGGGTTTAAGGTGATTATCATAACACCCCTGCCCCTTGAACGACCTCTTGCATTCGTCACATATAATTTTCACTGTCTGTGTACAGACCGGAGATTGCTGACAGGCGGGACAGGCTCCTCCACACCTATGTTTATTTTTAACATTGTAGGGTATGTTACAACTCTGACAAAAGTACCCACAGCAGAAGGCGGCCGTTAGGGAGGTGATGACATTATAGTGTCCCTCGTGATACAGCAAGTTGAGGTTGGGACCTTCTGTAGCGCCCTTGAATATGGTGTCACGACCTTTACTACCATACCTGTACACCACAATCTTAAAATGTTGCAAGTATTGCTGGAACTGTTGTAGTTCGGGGATGCCACAGCCTTCTTCGGGTATAACCACTCCTGAATCCACCAATAACTGACTAGCTCTTTGAGTTTGTATTTTGACGGTATCCTTACGTACTTTCACCTGTTCAGGATCCATAGTAACACAGGCAATAGCAACAACGAGGGCTCGAGGAAGACACATATTGTCTTTGTTCTTTATAACTATAATACCTCGTCTCATTCCGCACTCCTCATTGAAAGTGTTATAGTGGTTCACCCTCTTTCCTTTTCCTACGGGCATTCTTACAGATGTCATACCAAAACAAAAAGTTGCAGTGTCGAGCCCCGTAGAGTTTGACTGATAGATGCTTGAAATAAGATTCCAAACGTCATCGAATGTCACCTCTCCTACGGGTCGGAAGCGCACCCATCCATCCCCTCGGGCAAAATCCTTGGAGCAGAAGGAGAAACTGACTTGATCGCCGTTGGTGAGGCCCTCCGTACCCTTCGCGATGACCTGATTGACAGCGTCTTTAATCCAGCTCACTGGTTCTTCACCTACCGGAACAGGCTTCAAATTAAACTCCAACGTACGACCCTGAAGATTGAAGCGTCGAACCTTCCTCACAATATCTTTAGCTATAATGAATTTTTCCATTTGAGATGCCGCTGCTTTAGATACAAAATAATATCTGAAGAATAATACTCGCACACGCCCTTTTATATCAACTGATATAATCTCGAAACCAACGCGTAGCCTCGAACCCAATCACATAAAAAGATTACGCCAGGCAAAACGTGGTAACAGATAGATGATTTTTTTTTTTTTTATTTTAAACTGGGGAAAGGTCTATTTAATAACCTTCCGTCACCTTGTATCGATGAGATGTATCGGTGAGATGTAATCTGAAACAATCGAGAAACGTGATATAAAACATTATTAAAAATGTCTGATAAGACAATACATTTACATATGGTATTATTATATTGAATGCCAATTATAAATTTACTTTAACATTTAAACCGTCTGTATGCAATATTGAAAATCTAATAAAAAGAGGTATAATCTCGAAACCTGTACATAACCTCAATCTTTTAATGTTTATGTCATACCTAATCTCGAAACCTGTACATAACCTCAATCTTTCAATGATTATGTCATATGTAAATGTATTGTCTTATCAGACATTTTTAATAATGTTTTATATCACGTTTCTCGATTGTTTCAGATTACATCTCACCGATACATCTCATCGATACAAGGTGACGGAAGGTTATTAAATAGACCTTTCCCCAGTTTAAAATAAAAAAAAAAAAAATCATCTATCTGTTACCACGTTTTGCCTGGCGTAATCTTTTTATGTGATTGGGTTCGAGGCTACGCGTTGGTTTCGAGATTATATCAGTTGATATAAAAGGGCGTGTGCGAGTATTATTCTTCAGATATTATTTTGTATCTAAAGCAGCGGCATCTCAAATGGAAAAATTCATTATAGCTAAAGATATTGTGAGGAAGGTTCGACGCTTCAATCTTCAGGGTCGTACGTTGGAGTTTAATTTGAAGCCTGTTCCGGTAGGTGAAGAACCAGTGAGCTGGATTAAAGACGCTGTCAATCAGGTCATCGCGAAGGGTACGGAGGGCCTCACCAACGGCGATCAAGTCAGTTTCTCCTTCTGCTCCAAGGATTTTGCCCGAGGGGATGGATGGGTGCGCTTCCGACCCGTAGGAGAGGTGACATTCGATGACGTTTGGAATCTTATTTCAAGCATCTATCAGTCAAACTCTACGGGGCTCGACACTGCAACTTTTTGTTTTGGTATGACATCTGTAAGAATGCCCGTAGGAAAAGGAAAGAGGGTGAACCACTATAACACTTTCAATGAGGAGTGCGGAATGAGACGAGGTATTATAGTTATAAAGAACAAAGACAATATGTGTCTTCCTCGAGCCCTCGTTGTTGCTATTGCCTGTGTTACTATGGATCCTGAACAGGTGAAAGTACGTAAGGATACCGTCAAAATACAAACTCAAAGAGCTAGTCAGTTATTGGTGGATTCAGGAGTGGTTATACCCGAAGAAGGCTGTGGCATCCCCGAACTACAACAGTTCCAGCAATACTTGCAACATTTTAAGATTGTGGTGTACAGGTATGGTAGTAAAGGTCGTGACACCATATTCAAGGGCGCTACAGAAGGTCCCAACCTCAACTTGCTGTATCACGAGGGACACTATAATGTCATCACCTCCCTAACGGCCGCCTTCTGCTGTGGGTACTTTTGTCAGAGTTGTAACATACCCTACAATGTTAAAAATAAACATAGGTGTGGAGGAGCCTGTCCCGCCTGTCAGCAATCTCCGGTCTGTACACAGACAGTGAAAATTATATGTGACGAATGCAAGAGGTCGTTCAAGGGGCAGGGGTGTTATGATAATCACCTTAAACCCGGATCTCTCGGAAAAACCACTGTTTGTGAGACCATTAGAAGATGCGAGCAGTGCTACAGTACCGTAAAAGTGGGCCGACAACATACGTGTGGCGAGGTGTATTGCAAAATTTGCAACGCCCACGTGCCCGCCGATCACCTTTGCTACGTGCAACCTGACACCGGTAAGCCGAAAACAAGAGACTTACTCTTCGTCTTTTACGATCTGGAGACGAGACAGGAGAAGGAGCTCGAAGACGGATCCCACCTTCACGAACCCAACCTCTGTGTGTTCAAACAATGTTGTGATATGTGTTTGGAGACCGAAGTTAGGGTTTGCCAAAAATGTGGAATAAGGCTCCAAGTATTAAAAGCAGAACCAATTCCTAGATTCATGGAGTTTATTATGAACCAGAGAAAGATATTTAAACAAGTTGTTGTCATAGCACATAACGGTCAGGCCTTTGACCACCAGCTCTGCCTGAATTACATCCTCACCAAGACGGACCTAAGCCCCGAACTCATCATGCGAGGAACCAAAATTATTATGATGGGTATCGGTAATATCAAGTTCCTGGACTCCCTGAACTATTTTCCCATGGCCCTGTCCAAACTGTCCAAAGCATTCGGTCTTGGAGATGGGTTTAAGAAAGGTTACTTCCCTCACCTTTTTAATACCATAGCAAACGCAAACTATGTTGGACCACTTCCTGCCGCCGAGTACTACAGCCCCGACTCAATGAAGGTGGCCGACAGAGAGACCTTTTTCGCCTGGCACGAGCAGCACCAAAATGATGTTTTTGATATGCAGAGGGACCTGATAGAGTACTGTGTATCGGACGTTCAAATTCTGACAGCAGCATGTTTGAAATTTCGACACCAGCTTATACTAAATGGAAATGTGTGTCCGTTTACGAATGGTTGCACAATTGCCTCGGCCTGTAACAAGGTGTTTAGGCGTAATTTCCTTCAACCAAACACCATAGGTATCATACCCAAGGGAGGGTACAGGTGGCGGGACAATCAGTCCAAAATAGCCACCCAATGGCTGGTATGGGAGGAGCAAGCCAGAAGCATAAATATCAGGCATGCCGCAATACAGCAGGAGGCCATAGTACATGGCGTCAAAGTTGATGGTTATTGCGAGGAAACCAATCAGATATTTGAGTTTCACGGCTGCTACTATCACGGATGCCCCTCATGTTTTAAATACGGGCGTGACGAGCCCATGCACGATGACCCCACCCAAACACTAGATACCAGATACGAGGCCACCACATCCAAGACAGAGAGGTTGAGAACATTTGGGTATGACGTCACCGAAATGTGGGAGTGCCAGTTTAGGCGACAGCTCCAGCAGAACGAGGAGCTCAGAATATACACCCGCGAGCACCCGCTACTCTCCAACATCCCTCTCAACCCCCGAGACGCTTTCTATGGCGGCCGCACTGGAAACACCGTTGAGTACTACAGATGTGAGCCTGGGGAGAAGATCAAGTATGTGGACGTGTGTAGCCTGTACCCCTGGGTTTGTAAATATGGCAAGTTTCCCATTGGTCACCCCAAAGTGCACGTGGGTAACGATTGCCCCAAAGACTTGACAGGTGTTGACGGGGTAATCAAATGCAAGATTCTGCCGCCACAAGATTTACAACACCCCATCCTTCCTACCAAGATGAATAACAAACTTATGTTTGTGCTCTGCCGCACCTGTGGCGAACAGATGAACCAGGGTGAATGTCATCACGACGAGGAAGAGAGATCTCTTACCGGGACGTGGGTGGTGGACGAGGTTGTGAAAGCCATTAATAAAGGATATTGCCTAGAAGAGGTTTTCGAGGTGTGGTCTTATCAGATCGACAGGTTTGATAAGATCACAAAGACAGGGGGCCTCTTTACAGCAATGATGAATAAATTCATTAAGGTCAAGCAGCAGGCAACAGGCTGGCCTTCCCACTGCATCACACAAGAACAAAAAGATGCCTATATCGAGCAGTTCCTGGAGAGAGAGGATGTGAAGTTGAAGTTTTCGGAGATTGTGGAAAACCCTGGACTCAGATCTTTGGCCAAACTGATATTAAACAGCTTTTGGGGTAAATTGGGTCAGAGAGAAAATCACCCAAAGACGAGGATCGTCAGAGCCCCCGAAGAGTTCTTCTCAATGCTAACAAATCCCTCGATTTACGTCAATAGTGCACTGCCCATAAACGAAGGCACCCTCGTCGTCAGCTGGGAGCACAGGGAGGAGGCATATGATCCTCTAACCACCGTTAATGTAGCACTCGCAGCTTACGTAACCACCCAAGCAAGGCTCAAGCTGTACAGCTACCTTGAACAGTTAGGCCATAGGGTGCTATACTACGATACAGATTCTGTCATCTACGTGTCGAGAGAGGGGGAGTATGATGTACCTACGGGGGAGTTCATCGGGGACATGACCGACGAGTTAGAATGTTATGGTCCTGGCAGTTACATTACTGAGTTCGTCAGCGGAGGCCCCAAGAACTACGCATACAAGGTTTTCTCCACTAAGAACCAACGAGAAGAAATTACATGCAAGGTAAAGGGCATCTCACTGAATTACGCCGCCTCTCAGCTAATAAACTTTGAGACTATAAAGGATATGGTTATAACTCCCTCAGACCCTGTATATATCACCGCAAACTATATTCGGAGGACAAAAGAACATGAGGTGATTACAAGAGAGGAAACTAAAAAATATAAGCCTCACTCCACCAAGAGGAGGTTTTTTGAAGATTATAGCTCTCTACCCTATGGGTTCAAAAGGCCGAGATATGAGCCTCTCCAATAAGTTGTATATATATTTTGTTGTTACTGTTATTGTTTTACATTCTTGTAATATTATTTGTATATTTAAACCCTTATATTATAATTATAACATGATGTAAAATATGTATTATTTATATCTATAACCTTATATTATACTTATTTCCTGATAATGTAAAATATTTTAAATAAAACGTAAACTATACTGCTTTTTTATTTAGTAGGGAATCTGGTAAAACAAGGGAATAAAAAACTTTATTGAGCCATGATATTTGATAGTCTCATTGATAGTTTATCTCCTAGTCAATTTACTGTGGCTTAATTCCTAATAAGGAAAGGTTACACAGTTCTAAATTATATTGGAAATATAATATTAAAAATTATTTAGACTTAATCTATTGAAGTTAAAAAGTTGACAAATTATTTTGTTCCTAAGTTTTTATTTTTAGTATTTACCTAGGCATGCAAAGAGTAAAACTACCGTATGTTTCACTATTGAAATACAACAACTTATAATACGGTGTTATCTACGTCATAGTAAATAATTATTGAGCCATTATTAATTTACCCTTCGTTTTTTGATAATCTGATTTTACCGGTGATTGTCTATGATAAGAAATAAATAAGAAAAACAACATTAAAGATTTATTAAGGATATCTGAACATTTCATCATACTCTATACATTTGCACTTTTTAAATAAATTTTCTGATGCTTCGTTCGAGGTAAATGCCGAAAACTCCTCGCGTTCCTTGATATGTTTCACCAGCTGTGCCGCATATCCTTTTCTACGATGTTGTGGTAGTGTATAGATGTAGTTGAACGTCTTTGGTCTCGAATGTTGGGTGAAAGGGTCATAGTCCATCTTTGACAGCAGTGCAAACGACACAGGTTTGCAATTCACGTAGATTATGTAACATGATGGTTGATTATCTACATACCACTGGTCAACGAATATATCGCATAGTTTCAGCTTCTTTATTTCTCTCAGAGCTTTTGATTTAAAAAAGAATTTGATAACTCCCGTCATTGCGTCTAAGCACCTCAAGCATCTGAACGTAAATGAAACAACTGATGATGGCGCTACACCTATAAGATGTGTGAAAGAGGTGGGGTTGGCTCGACATGATAACTTGATGATGAACTTTAAATAGCTCGAGAATATTTTTGTATGTACGGCGACGTCAGACATGGTCTAAGGCGTGCAGTTATCATTGCTTAGCATATTTATCATATCATTTTTGTAAATTAGCCGTTACTAAATTGCGGGTACACGTTACGTGTTTTGCGGGTACGCGTGACATGTTTTGCGGGTACACGTTACGTGTTTTGAGGGTACGCGTGACGTGTTTTGCGGGTACACGTTACGTGTCTTGCGGGTACACGTCACGTTTTTGTGGGTACGCGTGACGTATTTTTACGTGCCGGTTGTTCACAGTTAGCCACATTTAATCACATATATGTAGTTACTCATTGCTATAAGATTCATTTGATATTGTACCAGAGAAGAATAAACATGTGTACGTGTGATATTTGTAATAAAGTATTCTCTTGGTCAGTGTAAATATTAGAATCTACTGTGCAAGACTTTTCTTTACCCGTTAGGTTACTTTTTTGTTAGGGTCATCCTATATAGCTTTATTCTTTATACACCCTGTATACTAATAATTTGAATTTCCTGCTATTTTTATTTTAGTAACCGCCATGTTTTTTTCTGTTTAAATATTGAAATTTACTGCGCATGTTTTTTTTCTATTATTTCATCATACATTTTTTCTATAAATAAAACGATCTACTGTTCATAATTTTTCTTTAATAGGTAGGTTACTTTCTTGTCTGGCTCACCCTATAAAGTTTTATTTTTTATTCACCCTGTATACTAATATTTTGTACTATTTTATTTTACTGGCCACTATGTTTTTTCTGTTGGAATTTACTGCGCATGATTTTTTACATAAACTTCTTCTTTTCTTATTTTGGTTCACCCTGCTTTTAATTTGATACACTTTGTGTACTAATATTTGAATTTACCTCTTTTATTTTACTGACAGCCATGTTTTTTTCCTGTTGGAATTTACTGCGCATGATTTTTCTTTATTTGTCAGATTACTTTATTGTGTATCTTTTTGATACATCTTGTATACTAATAATTTGAATTTCTGTAAAAGTATAATGTCGCGACCTTGCTAACTTCCTGTCTATTATCTACGTATGCATAAAGCCTCGGTATTTTATCAAGTAGCTAGCAGGTGTTACTATATATAATCGCTGAATAGCCATAAACGATGATCACAATACGTCAATGAACTAGAAAAACAGATGTCAGAGCTTTATGATAAATTACGTGTTACTTACTATATGATAGAGTAGTATCAGTGTAGTGATGGTGCAATAGTGGTCAGACATGTGTGCTCCACCTCAGTTACATAACCTCAAATGGTTGTAAGTTCTTTTTTAATATCTTATCATTATTATTCTACGTCGTGAATCACACCAATTGAATTTCCCTCTTTTATTTTACTGTCCGCCATGTTTTTTTTTGTTAGAATTTACTGCGCATGTTTTTCTGTTATCGTAGAGGATTTACTGCGCATGTTTTTCTTTAAATAGGCAGGTTATTCTTATTTTGGCTCACCCTATAACTAACATTTTTCGGACACCCTGTATACTATGAATTTTAATTTCGGGGGTCCTTTCCTAAATTTCTGGGGTGTCGTTGTGGGGGGTCTCATTCTGTTCTGTGGTTCAATGGTCTCATTCTGTTCTGTGGTTCAATGGTCTCATTCTGTGGTTCCATGGTCTCATACTATTCTGTGGTTCCATGGTTTCGGATCAGTTCAGTTCACCTCGGATCAGTTCAGTTCACTTCGGATCACTTCAGTTCACTTCGGATCAGTTCAGTTCACTTCGGATCAGTTCAGTTCACTTCGGATCAGTTCAGATCACTCCGGATCAGTTCAGTTCACTTCGGATCACTTCAGATCACTTGATCTACTGTTCTGTGGTTCCATGGTATCGTTCTGTGGTTCAATGGTCTCATACTATTCTGTGGTTCCATGGTCTGAAGTTGACACCCGGCCGGTAATGCAGATCGTATACTTACCGACCACCCTGAAGTTGGCGCCAGTGTGACGTCACACTGTCTGGCGCAATCGTCCCCATACCTACTAATAAATACACTTTCTCCATCAAAATTATTTGATATCGACGAAGCGTTGAGGCACGCTTGACCGTATAATGAAGTTAATTTTCTTGGTACTAAATTTGAACCGTTATTCTTTATTTTCAAATAGTATTTGAGTACGATTATGATTTAATGTGTATTGATTTAGTTTCCGCCGCAAAACAATGTAGATGAGCACCGTTGCGCTTTAGAAAGAGTGGCAAGTTACCAGCCGAACGGCTCGAGTTCGATCCCCCGGTCGAATAAGGTTGTTTATATCACTGTCGTTATTTATAACACTTAATTAATATCGTAGTTCATTATTAAAATAGTAAAATGACAATTTAGAGTTTTTAACAAAGTAACTTAACAGTATTCTGTCTCCTCCATTTTTATTAATATACCTATAAGATTATTATATATTTTAGTTTATATATTCAGGTCCCTATATTGTTTTGCAGAGCTTAGAGTACTTTGTATTTTCCGAAACAAATTAAATGAATTGATATTATTTATTTATTATTGTTTCACATGGTAAAATCGATTTAACAAATTTGAGATATTTTAAAATGTGAGTTTAGTTATTTGTTTGACTTTAAAAAACGTTATTTTTGGTAATTCTATTTCAAATAAGTGTAGAAGCCTGCTAGCATGTCCAAATGTTATTTTGTAATTTGTTTATATTATTCAATGTTGCGACTAAGTCAGCAATAATTAATTAACAATGTTGGTACCGTGCACCACTAAGCTGATCGGACTTGAATCAACAATTAAAAAGGGGCATCGTGAATGTTAATAGATGAGAAATACACCGCAGTGCCCTTTACTACCCGTCTGACAATTATTGTCAAATTGACAGACCTATAGTAGCAAAGACCCAAAGAGGGTTTTATATTATTTCTTGTATTTATGTATTTGTTGAGGGAGAATAAATCAGTGGTATCTTATTTAGTTGTATATGTATATTCCAGTTAAGATAGAAATTTAGATTCTTTAGTGAATCTCGAGGCCACGTGGTTGGCGTTCTCTTTTTAGTTAGCGTTTGATTAAAGATTTAATGATTCGTTAATTGAAGTAAGTACTAGTAATGATTTATTAAATTCTCAACAACGAGGTAAACATTTTTGTATTACATAATAGGGAGTTTTTGAACCCCTTAAAATTTACGTTATCGTTATGGTTATGGTTATTCTGAGCATGCGCAGTGCCGAAAATGATACTATTTTTGGCACTGCGCATGCGCAGAATAACGATAACGATAACGACGTGCTAAAATTTAAGGGGTTCAAAAACTCTCTATTTTTTTTTAGCTGCAGAATTTATCTCTGATTAAGTTTGATCACACAAAGCCTTTTATAATTATTTCTAGTAGGTATATACATTATTAAATTTGACTTATATATATTTTGTTTTTGAACTATTCACTCTTGCACTTTGATAATCATTAATATTGTGTCTTCTATACTTAGTACACTGAATTATATTTAAACAATTGGAACGATTGCGTCAATGCAGCGTAGTGTCAAAAAGCGAGCCGCAGTGCGGTTGCAAATCGTGTATTCCTTTCTCTGTTTAGCACGTCTGTGTTTATGAGAGTTGATGGTGATTAGTTTCATTTGAAACAGATAATAAAATTACGTTTACGTGCGATTTTCCCATTACCATCAATAAGTGCAACAAAGACAGGTAACCACGATTAGCATCTTGCCCGCTCGGACCGATTTTTGTACATTGTGCAGTTGTTCCAGTTGTTTACGTATAGGTAATTCAGTGACTTAGTATGACGTTAATATTTACAGCTTAATTGTATAGTGCAATGAACGTTATATAAGCTAGGGATGTGCAATTCCACTAGCTTAAGTTCATTGACATTACTCCGGTAGCTCAGGGAGATTTTTGATACTAGGGCGTAGTATTCGTAGCACTGCTTTGAGTGTTGACAATTTATTTGGGCACCAGGATAATTTTTAGATATACAACACAAAAAGTAACAACTATATAAAATTTAGTTGAATACAATATAATCAATGAAGCAAAGATGATTACAACTGAATAATATGAAGTTACCAGTAAACAATAATAATTTAAAATTGATGGAATAGTTACTAGAAAATTGAAAAAAAAAAAATGTGAAAAATGAAATTTTAAGCTGGGCTAATCTCGTCCTTCTGTATGACGTCAGTACTCTTACCCTTAACCTGTTGCTGATGATTGGATCCAGGGGGACTTGCCGTGGCCAAGTGGGGAAGCGTTTTTTGAATGCCCAAGATGGGCAGAGAAGAGGAGGGCTGTAAGCTCCACGATGACTGAGGAACTGGCGAAGGGCAATATGGTGGATCAGATGCTTAGGAGCCAAGAGACATGGGACAAAATACAGGCGTACGTGAAGGAGATAATGCAAACCAAGGAGGAGGAGGAAAGACGGGGGTGAAAGGAGATAGCATCCCTGCCGAAGTAATGTTCGTATACAGTTCCGGCATGGGTGCAGGAGTGCAGGAGGAGGGGTTTTAGTGGGTGCAAGTCCCACACTACTGGGGTAACGCCAGTGCCCGACAGGGATTTCCCCTCCTCATAAAAAAAAAGTGGGGAAGCTAGAGTTCTTTTATTAAAGGATCTGTAGATGGTAGGCGTCCAGAGTTCTTTAGCAGGGTATAGATCTTGCAGCATAGATCTTGCAGTCTGTTACAACAGGCTCGTCTCAAAAGAGTACAGGGAGGTGCATTTTCGATGGGATTCGAGGGTATCTCGGTTGCTATGAGCGACAGAAAAAAATGGATGGAAAACGTTGGCTAATTTTTTGAGACAAATTCAACTGTCAAAACAGAAATCCGGTAAGTCGATTTATTTTCGAGTAGTAGTTTCGAGTAGTTTTATAAGCCGTTTGTCACTTTTTTGTAACTTTGGGTGGACTCTATATTTCGCTTATTTGAAGAGATACAGAAAAAATGTAAAGGCAACTTTTGTCGACGTTTGATAGCATAATTCAACGGTGATATTACTTTTTTTATATACCGAGTGGTTACTGATTTACGAACCAAACTTATGATTTTTTAAATGGAAACCATAGTTGGCTTGAGTCGCGATGGAAAGCTTAGTGTCATGTCAGATTTTCAAAAATATATTGGTTATATATATATATATATATATTGAAAAACACTTTGAAGTAGCCGCTGCTGATATTGATAATATCAGAGTCATGACTATTTATAGATCACCAACTGGCGATTTCGATTTATTCTTAGAAGTACTAAATCAAGCCTTAAGTTATTTCACAAATTGTAATAAAATAATGTTTATTTCTGGGGACTTTAATGTATACTTTCATGAGTCTAACAACAAACGATCGATACAAGTAATAAATATGTTCACTTCTTTTGGGTTTTCTCAGTCTTTCTATGGTTTCTCAAGACATACTCACTGTCTTGATAATATCTTCACAAATGTTGCATTAAACAGGATTAATTCAAAAGCATTAGACACAAACATGTCTGACCATTTTGCTATCTATCTGCAAGCTCAGATAGACTTCAATTTTCTACCAATAAAAATCTCTTATAGGTCTTTGTCTTCTTCTAATTTGTTGCAGCTATGTAAATATTTGGATACTGCAAACTGGGATTTTATTCACGACTGTGAAATTCACATAAGTAAACGGTTCGAAATGTTTATAAACTTCATAACCGAAGGTATAGAATTACACCTTCCCATGAAATCACGCATAATAAACAAACTCAACAAGTCAAATACAAGTTGGTTCAATGATAATTTGCGCCAAATGCGTAACCACTTGCACTTCCTTCTTGAATTTTATAAACAAAATCCAACTGAAGGTAACACGGATATCTGTGGGAGATTTAGATCGAGGTACCGTCAAGAAATCGTCAATGCTAAGAAACTGTCAAATGACAACTATATACAAAATCATACTAATCCAGTAAAAGCTGCCTGGAACCTGGTCAATAATTTGAATAAAGTACTTAAACATAATTCTCAGAGTCCATCAAATATATCATCCGACGAATTTAATAATTATTTTATAAATTCTGCTGACATCATAATAAAGGGATTACCATCTAAAAATAGTGACTTTCAGAAATATCTACAACAATTTGTCGTCTTAAAAGCTTTTCTTTTTCGAGTGTCTCGCCCTGGGAGGTTGCTAATGTTGTTAGTAACCTTAAAAATAAAACATCAGTGGATACTTATAGCTGGTCAACTAAAATTCTGAAAAGCATAATTAACAGTGTGTTAAGCCCTATCACTTTTCTGATTAATGATTCTATTAAGGATAATATATTTCCTCAGTGCCTTAAAATAGCTAAGGTTGTTCCTATATATAAAAAAAATGATATCAATGACCCATCAAATTATAGGCCCATTTCCGTAGTGCCGGTCTTGGCAAAAACTTATGAGAATTTATTAAATAATCAAATAGCAACTTATTTTGAGTCTAACAAGCTTTTCAGCTGTCATCAATATGGTTTCCGTAATAACCTATCAACTACATTGGCTATTGACTATCTAACAACAATGATTAATATTGGTTTTGAGAATGGTGAGTACGTAGACTCCCAATTTTTGGATTTAACAAAAGCATTCGATTGTGTTTCGCACTCTATCCTGATAAAGAAATTATATTATTATGGCTTTTCAAGTGATAGTTCAAATTTGGTGAAATCTTATTTAAGTGATAGAGCTCAATATGTTCAATACAATCAAGTCAAATCCAATATTAAAATACCTTTACATGGGGTGCCTCAGGGTTCAGTATTAGGCCCTCTTCTTTTTTTGGTATATATAAACGACTTCCCAAATTCGTTAGATAAAGATAATATAAATAGTGTACTTTTTGCTGATGATACTAATATAATAACTAGAAATAGTAATTTCACATTACTGACAGAAAAAAGGCATAAAACACTATCACATGTTAATAACTGGTTTTCATCTAATAACTTAAGGCTCAACACGACAAAAACCGAAACTATGATTTTCACGTTACGAAATTCAGAACATATAAGTAATCCTGATTCTGTTAAATTTCTGGGGGTACACCTGGATTCTAAATTATTATGGAACCAGCATGTCAACTACGTTTGCTCTAAAATGTCTAAGTATATCCACTTGCTTCGAAGTCTAGCACGTGTAGTGTCCAGGAATACATTATTAATGGTGTATCATAGTTTTATGCACTCTGTTTTATCCTACGCGATACTTGTTTGGGGTCACGCACCCTCTAGCAATTAAGTATTTTCGCAGCAAAGAAAGGCTATAAGGGTTATAGCGGGTTTAAAATACAGAGATGATTGTAGAGATCAGTTTGTTAAGTTGAATGTACTCACGTTTCCTTGTACTTATATATTCCATTGCCTTGTTCATGTTAAGAAAAATATAGAGTCATTCCATTGCAACCATGAAAGTCACTCATATAGCACCCGTAATAGAAATTATTCCTCAGATAAATACCTAAGGTTAACAAGAACAAGAAATGGTACTGGTTATTTGGGTGTAAAATTTTTTAATGTTCTACCTGACCATTTAAAGACTCTACACTTGAATAAATTTAAAAAAAAAAATTAAGAATTATTTACTGATGAACGCGTTTTATGATTTTAATCAATTTTTATCAAGCGACTTTCGCGAGATCTAGTGACTATTTTAAATTTGTTTGTTCGTAGTATTTTTTTCTTTTAATTTATTGTTTGTAATATGTATGTATCTATAATTCTACTTGTTATTTATTGATCTTAATCTTTTTATAATAGGCACTTTAATATGATTATTTGTACTCTAGCTAGTAAGTAAGTAATATCCGTATTCTGGTTTTTGTGACGAGTGTAAACACCCTGGTGTATATTAACACGAATTTTAAATAAATAAATAAATAAATAAATAAATATATATATATATATATATATATATATATATATATATATATATATATATATGGTTATTTTCAAAATTTAATCATTTACGGCATTTTTTGTAGAAGAATTTTAACAAAATTTTATATACAATATGGGCAAGTAAATTATAATAGCATCTATTTATACAGATTAACTAAAAAATATTTAGCCGAAATCTAAAGAGGGACGAAGCGATGTAGGTAACAATGTGATAAACAGAGAGTCCTCAGCGAATGGGTGAAAGGCATGCATGTTGCGGTAGACGTAGAGTCACCGCCCAGCTAAGTTGAAGGGTACGCTCGCTTTCTTGACAGGAACGGTTTGCGCCGATCCACGCGCGCCATTTCTTAGGCCCGCCTTTGAGAAGAAAACAGCACAGTGGCGAGAGTTTCGAACCGAAATAGGGAAATCACTTCGTGTTGATTATCGATTAAGCCAGCGACGTAGTTATTCTTGCGAATTTATTTTGAGTGTAATGTTTTGTGTTTATTTATTGTGCTTTTTTATGGTTTTGTTTTCTATAGTGTTCCTTTTTTCATTAGTGATAATGACTAATAGAAAAACAGGAAACGTATGTGCAACTAAAAACTGCAATAATAAAAGCTATAATTGTAATAAGAGCTTTTTTACCTTTCCTAAACAACCCCATCGGTAAGTAGATAAAAATGTGTTATACATAAATGTAATTTAGTATCTAAGTTAACTTAATTTATGAAATTCATTCATAGACAGCCAATAATATGGTTTATACAATCACTTAATTTAAGATTTAATGAATTTCGTTTAAAAGTTGGCCAGCTGTTATATTTTAGTTTTAGGAAAAACAAAATTATAGAACAGTACTGCGCAAGTAGTCGAGTGTAAATTTTTTTTGCTAATGTTTTGCGGTGTGTTTAAAAATAATTTTAACTAATTTTTAAAAATATTAATTTTTTTTAAGGGCAAGGATATGGCTAATGAAAGCCAATAGGGAATACCTTTTGGACAAATTGGATACACTTCATAAAAGCCAAGCCAAGCTTCAATTTTGAAAATTTATATAGGTGAAATGGAAGAACGGCAACGCCGAATTCTTACCGTTTGTGTTTCTTGTTTCGTTAAGAACACAATAAAGATTTTTTATTATTATTTATCATATGTACCTCATTGTAAAGTATTGTCTATTTTTATTTTTGTAAATAATGAATGTATAATAAACATATGTCTCAAATTTCTTTTCTAAAACTTTCCCAAATAGGTAGATCTGAATCCCATTATTATACTTATTTTTAAATTAGGCATCACTGTATTGAAGTATTGTCTATTTTTATTTTTGTAAATAATTAATGTGTAATAAACATATGTACCAAATTACTATCGCAAATTTCTTTTTTAAAACTTTGCCAAATAGGTAGACCTGAATCCCATTAATACTTATTTCTAAATTAGGCATCACCGTTTTATTCATGTCTATTTCAAAAGTTATTTATAAAATGTTTCAAGAGTTTTTAATACGGCACTGTTATCGCTCATTTACGATAACTACAAATATTATATGTCCAACTCCGACTTCTCTTCTCAGTGCGAGAGCGATAGCGAATGTCGGTCAAGCTGTGGTTGTACTAGCTGCCGGCTGACCACCGCGCCCTCCGGAGGCAACAGAAGACAAAGGCGTGGCCTGGGCCGACCGTACTTTGCCCACCACCGTCGCTGTGCTTGTTTACATCGCTTCGTCTTTCTTTAGATTTGGGCTAAAGATTTTCTAGTTAATGTGTATATGATAGCATAACATCTATCATTAAGGCAACCCACAAAATTACACAATAAGTAACAACAATGATACTAACAAATTTACAAATATTACAAAATTTATATAATATGACAGAAAAGGTTAACTATAGATACTGTTCAAACTGTTCTCCATTGAAGTTCACACAAAGTCTACATCTTTTTTTTACACTATCTATACTTTTTAAAATATACAGGGGCTTTTGATTTAGTCTCTGAAATGCGACTTCTATACTGTTTCTTAATTCCTCCACAGAGTTATGCGGCATGTGATATATTATATTTTTTATAAAGCCCCAAAGGAAAAATCGGCAGGAGACAGATCCGGCGAGCGTGCTGGCCACAATATAGGACCATGAGTTCCTATCCACTTGTTTGGAAAAGTTTCGTTTAGATAATTAGAAGCAACTCGAGCATTATGTGACGGCGTACCGTCTTGTTGGAACTATATGTTTCTCAAATCTGCAAGTGGTAGATTATTTAAGAATTCTGTTAATTGCTGGTGTAAAATGTGCACATAGATTTCCGCATTTAATGTTCCTGATATTTATCAGGAAACATTTAATGCGGAAATGCGGAAATGGGGTCCAATTAATCGGCCTCTAAACATACCGCACCATACATTCAATCCAAACCGCCCTTGACGTCTCACATCAATAGTCGCATGGGGATTTTCGTCTGCCCACATATGGCTATTGTGTCTATTGAATATACCGTCACTGGTGATTCTGGCCTCATCCGTCCAAATAATATTACGCGGAAAATTCTCATCTTCTTCACATTTTCCTAGGTATCATCTACAAAAATTAAGGCGTCTCTGACTGTCGTCTGGATAGATATGATGAATTTTTCGGAATTTAAAACATTTAAAACTCCCACTGATTCTACAATAGAATTTGTAGATATTTCTGGTATTAAACTATATAATAGTTCGGAAGGAACAAAAAATATAAATAAAAAACCCTCTATCATCTGACCCAAAATTACAAAAATAACTGTTTCAGAACCGGTTAAGCAAAGATATATTATTACACTAATTACAAGGGAAAAAAATTATTCTATTAATCTATGTAAAACAAAGTGACAAGTTTTAAAAATTCTTATTGATTTATTGTAAAAATTTGTTGCCAACGAACAATAATCAATGAATTTCTGCAATTATTAGGAGCCAGGTTCTAGTCTCCCAATCGGCATGTTGTGAGCTATTTATTAAAATATCTACTCAGGTAGGCAAAGATATTGTAGATAAATGCAAAGGAAACAAATTGAAGTAGTGAAGAAATTACGATAATAGTAACTTTCTGTAGCTTACAATCATATATGCTTTAACGCTAAGATAAGAGAAGATAAGATAAAGATAAGATAAATGAATTTAATTCCCAAAGGGCGCATACACGCGGTATTGAATAGTCGCAATCCGATTTAGAACAAAATGGAGGCAAGAAAACTCAAATTTATTGGTTATGGTTACCAGAACCTATATTTTATATAAAGCCCCTGAATAGAACACAGCTTCCCAAATTTATAAAAGAATATTGAAACTGTAATCTACTGTTCTAGATCGTATTGCTGCTGACAAAAAAATTGCTCAACTGACCATGCCTAGATAATTTACCTAACAGATCCAGGTAAATCCTGATACTAATTATACATGAAATATAATTATTTAATAATACCAACAAATCGCTATTACGTTATTATCGTAGTTCCGTACTAATAATCTCAAACAATAAAGAAAGCTAATAAGTTACATACATATATATACAAAGTTATTCAGAACCTATCCATAATAAAATTTGGGGATGTTCAACATACATTTAGAAATGTGGTAGTGCAAAAAAAATTTTTTTTGGCGGGGTCTGAAAACTATTTAAAAATTTTTCATTGCACGCCGCTGGATACTGGTCCACTGTAATGGAGTGACCTTGGAACTGACAATGCAAACTAGCTAGCACGAAAAAAACCGGCTCACCCAGCGCAAAAAAGATTTGCAGCGTTTTTACTTTAAAATAAACTTAAAGATAGATAGGCGTTCCAGGTACAAAATACTTGTTTACTGTTTTTTGTCGGAATGTGGTATATCCGATGTCGTTGAAGTACAGTTGCCCATCTACGTAATCCTTTATAATGGTATAACTTTAAACATTGTTTACGGGAAATCCTAATTACTTTTATTAAAATTTTTTGGTGATATCGATTTCTTATTTAAGGATGGACATATCCTCAAAGTTTTAGAGATGAGTTCTGAATAACCCTGTATACATATATATATTAAGACATTCTATATATACCAAAAGAGTTATAGGGATAAATATATGATTGATACATATGAAAAATGATGTAGACATTACAATATTTAGGACAGTACATTAGAAAAATAAAATTTAAAATAAGAGCTATTAATATATTTTCAATTACAAAAGTTTAAAGATTATCTGAATAAAAATTGGAAAAGCTTTATCAAACATTAAATTAGTTATCACCATGTAAAGATGAATATTAAATGTTAAAATGAGAAATTAAATTTGGAATGAAGTACAAGTGACAGATACCTAGCTACTAGATACAGAAATGAGATGTGAACAGGACATGAATGTTTAATTAAGAAAATTAAAAATATTTATATAGAAGATAAATTGTTTAAAATTAGATAATAAGAGAGTAAAGACTTTAAATATTGTAAGTAGATATAAGGACAGTGCATTAAGTGATCATGAATAAACTATAAAGTGCTACAAAGTTACTGAAAGACAATATCAAAGGAAGTTACTGAGAAAAACGAATGTCTTCGGTTACCAAGAAAACGAAAAGGTTGTTGAGAAAAATTTCCTGAAAGAAGCGTCGTTTTGAGAAGAGAAAATAATTTAAAAAGTGAAAAATCCAGTTTAAAAGAAAAGAGAATTAATAAAATTGTGTCCAGAATCTAGATGAGAGCTGAAAAGATAACCTCAAATGTAAGTCACATTTAAAATTCTGTTTTAACCAGAAATAAAAGTCAAACAACGAGAGTAGCAGATTCCAGGAGGCAGAATAATTTTAAATTTAATATTTCATGCAGATATAACAGATCAGAGACAAATTTAATAGCAAATTGCATTGATACGAAAATATTTCTTAAATAAAACATAGTACGTGTAAAATTCCATATAAGCTAGCCAACGCAGGAGGAAGAGTATTCAGTAATTCCAGAGAAGAAAAGCACTTATTTCACAGAAAATTTCACTTCAGTTTTAAATAGTTTAGTTAGATATAAGTTTGTAACGTTCATTTCCCGATTTGAAACTGGACAAGTCCATTATAGTGATATCATACAAATATTTTTAATTAACGCCACGAAAACATTAAGATAGGCAACTTACATTACATCTATGTGTTGAAATTATAATATTACAAGATTCACGAACATGTAATCTTTGATAAGATATATTTAATAATTATTGTTTTTCTATTTCATAATAAACAAAATTTGTTAAAAACTAAATTAATTGATCATTTATTTAAAAAAAAGTTTTATAAAGAAAATTCACTAAATTAAAATAAAACGACCTGTTGAGATCCCCACCTGGGAAGAGTTTCTCATATGCTCTAAAAGAAACATTTCAAAATAAGTTTTCATTTTAATATTTTCTAATCAAAAGATAATCTTATATAAAAAAAAAATTATAATCAATCAGTAAAATAAAATTGAATGGAATAAATAAAAGCAAGTAGTGAAAATATATAAATTGCTGAGCAAAGCAGATAAGCAAATTAAGGTAAGCATAATATTTTGTTATTGAAATCTAAAATTGGAAATTTTATAAATTGACATTAAATCAACGTAGAATTTTATAAATTTAAAAGATTGGCGCCCAACATTAAAACTCATTTTATATTTAAAATTAAAATTAATTACAAAAGTCAACATTTATTAAAATTTATTAAAAAGTCGAGGCATTTAAAACTTATAATTATTTCTCCTTGACTCAACAAAATAAGGGTAATTAAAAAGTTAAATAAAAATTAAAAATTAATTAAATAACAAAAGGATAAATTAATTATAATATATATATTAGTATATATTAGATGAGTATATATATATATATATATATTGGTATATATTAGTTATGTAATATTACAACTAGAATCGTGTTACGTCAAGTTGTTTTCTTTTTGAGAAAACCTTTACTTTACTTGTTGGCAGTACGGAAGAAGCATTAGAGGCAATGGTTATGACATTATCGTTCCACCGACAAATTACTAATTCATTATCCACCAATGCGTATTCGAAATCACCCCTGGATTTCTTTTGGAAAGCTTTTGTATCAGTCAATGGGTACTTTGGTAGCCTATTCGCTCTGATTGTTCCAGTAGCTCTTATTTTTCGGAAAGTGAGTTCTTTCAGTAGTGACAATGATGTAAAGAAATTGTCGAAGAATATGTGAAAGTTGTTAAACCCTGTCGATTGCAATACGTCTGTGTACTGTAAAACTACAGATCCACCGAGACCCAAGTCTTTGTATTCCTCAGACAAGTTGGTAGTCGAGCTCTGATAAAGTTCAAAATATACTATATACCCCAAACGAGTAGTTCCAACCGAGAACTTATATCCCCATAGTATCGGCTTTCCTTTGATTAATTGTTTGCAGCCATGGCGCCCAAAATAAGCCACCATGGCTTCATCAACGGGGTGGTTTTCTTCTATTGGAGCAAATTCCAAAAATGTTTTATTTAGTGCTCGAAAAATCAGTCTTACTTTGGCAAACCGGTCATCTTTTTCCAAATTATTGTTATCAACACAGTGAAAATTGCTCATCAAATATTGAAAACGGTGTCTCGAAATAGAAGAAGAAATAAGAGCGTTGTTACTATCTGAGGAATTTTGCCAATACATTTTTTTCCTAGACACAGAACAGTAGCCACTCAAAAGTAGGACACCAATAAAGCAATATATGTCAGCAACGGTTGCATCAGCCGGTCGGTTTTTTTGAGAAGCATATAGATTTGTATGCAAATATATTTCTAATTGAAATACTCCTTTCGCCATCTATGTTCAAAAAGCTAAAACTCATGCAAGTGCAACTCACATAGATTATTTTACGTGAATATTTATATTATTATAAAGATGATGTAATATTTGATTTAAATAATATTGCATAAACATTTTTAAGCAAGCTGTTTCTTTTATTTTAATCACTCTTTCACATAATATCTGGGGTGATGCAGCAGCAGAGCTGTGATGAGAAAACAATAAGCTGTTTCTGGTGTAAAAGTAAAATTATGATCTTACTTCATCAATTATCTAGTAGTAGTCTGAAAATCTAAAAGTCCTTGGTTCGATTTCAAGTTTCAACATATTCTGCTTTTCTTATTTGAAACATCAACAAGTATAATTAAAGTAAGTTCTTCAATTTACCTTTATTTTCAATTTATCTTTTTTTTTTTTTTTAGTTTTTAGTACAGAAATATTTATTGTTGAGTTTAAAGCTTAGTTGCGATTCGATCAAAGGTTATCGAACTGTAGATCAAAGATCAACTATTGCAGTCAAGGTTTTGTAGCACAGAAGATTCTGTAGAATATGCCTGTTCCAATGAAATATAAATGCCTCAAATGTATTCCATGTGAAAGTGAAGATTTTTTTGTGGATATGGATAAATCAAAGCATATCCCAAGCTCTTATTTAAAAAAAATGATTTCAAATAAAGCTATTAAAATGTTTTGACCTGTAGAATATATCTTGTAGAAGAAGATTAATAAATACAATTTTAAATTTCCGCTATAGTTTTATTATTATTACTATTACTATTTGAGATACTGTGTACGTTCCACGTGTTTGGATGTCGATTAAAACAAAATGTCGCTACCTTGGTGATTTCCAGTCTATGAACTACGTATGCATAAAGCCTGGGTATTTTATCAAGGTAATACCTTATAATTATTATTTTACGTCGTAAATCACGCCAAACCATTATTTATTATTAAATTTCCCGCTATTTTTTAAATTTACTGATCACCTTGTTTTTTTCTGGGTAAATATTGGAATCTACTGCGCATGATTTTTCCTTACCCGTTAGGTTACTTTCTTGTTTGGTTCATCATATATAGCTTTATTTTTTATACACCCTGTATACTAATAATTTAAATTTCGTGCCGTTTTGATACTAAGCTGATTGGGTAGGAGACATACTCTGAATGCTGTAATCTGGTTGGCTGGGAAGCGTGGTCCTAAAGCTGTAATCTGATTGGTTGGGTCGGGAGTTTCAAAGCTGAATCTGATTGGCTGTTATCTGAATACTGTAATGGCCGTGGGGAACGTTATAATGGTTGTGGGAGTGGTGTCTGAAGGCTGATTGGCTGTGATAAGGATGTTATAATGGCTGAGGGCGGGGTTTGAAAGCTGATTGGCTATGATATGGATCTGCTTGGTTGGGTGGAGAGGAAAAGCTACATCTGATGGAGGATGAGTGGAATATTATTACTATACATATTGCTTCTTATAGAAAATAGGAGGATTAGATTTAGATTTAAAACAGAAGCATATCATTCATATGTGTACCTAAGAAATGTTTTATTACTGACGCGGTTGGTTGAGTAAAATAAATATAAGTATATTAGTCTTGATTTCAACATGTGTTGTATGTTTTACATGCTCTATACCTTATACTGTATCCATTAATAATCAATAGCCAATAATCAATAAACTCGATAATCGATAATCAATAATCATTAAAATCAATAAACAATAAATCAATAATTAATAAAATCATTTACACACTACTTGTATCGTGTATGACTATTGAAATTAATATCTCATTTTTTTTTTAGTATTTACACATTTTTATGCACTAGGTACTTATCTGGTTCACTGTAAAATTTTATTTCTCGTTTCTGATTCTGTCTTCACCCACATTCAATTCTATCGTATCCAATATCGGTATCCAATTACTATTACCATTATTATTTTAGTAATGTTTGTTATACCCTTTAATTTCTATTTCAGAAGCCTAATTCCAAGGAACGTTAACCACATCTCTCATTATGCATATTTGGAAGACCTGTTTGATCTATTAAAAGTAGAAGCAGGTAAGATGATGTCACAGTTCGATTTGTAATAGTTATTTTCCTTAATAATGTATATTATTATTATTATTATTATTATTATTATTATTATTATTATTATTATTATTATTATTATTATTATTATTATTATTATTATTATTATTATTATTATTATTATTATTATTATTTACACCTAATAATCAATGTTCAGCAAACATTTTCACTTAGGTTTGATTTTTCAGTGTTCAGTTAATGTAGTTTAGGCACTAGTTAATGTAGTAGTAGTAGTAGTAGTTAATGTAGTTTAGTTTCTAGGCACTAGTTTATAGGTTAATAATTTGCATGGAAGAATTCTATAAGCGTTAAAAGTACGAAGCATACACTAATCTGTAACAATACGCCTGAGATTGAAACGAGTGGAATAGGGATGGTAAAAACCAATATTTTTTGGTAACAGGTATGTCCTATACCTGTTCCAATTGCATACCTGTTCCAAAGACCTGTTACTAAATACCTGTTACTGTTATACATCCAAGTCACGATATACACACCCAAGTCATCCATACTACGAGCTAATTGAAACCCATCGCATATTTGCCAGGCCGGCGCACACGCGTATCAAGACTGTTACCCTTGTGTTACTATGATGGCTAAGTTTCCATCCATGTGTACAATAAATACCGCTATAGTAACAATCGCAACCGTGCCTTGTATATGACGGAGTGGGAAACTCAAATACTAGATTTGGATGCAGGAACAGGTATTTTATGAATTAGATACCAGTTATGGGCTGTTCCTCAACAATACCTGTTCCACAATACCTGTTACGAGTATTTTCTACCATCCCTAGAGTGGAAGATGTATTTGATAATAACGGCTATAATGTTGTAGTGGTGAGTCGGTAGCACAGAGGACACAGGTCCTCTGTGTCGGTAGTGACACGACCGATGAAACCGTATCCGTAACTCAGGTCACTATATATATATATATATATATATATATATATACCTATTGCGATATATACTTCGTATTATCTTATCATGATTGTTAACTAGAATGTTGTTATCTCAATATAAAGTAATTGTAAATCTTTTTATTGTATAACTTTTATACAGTGAAATATCACTTAGTATTAACTTAAATCAGCGAAAGTATAACCTTCGTTATTTCAGACAACTGGCAAATTAATTCCACATAATTTTTGAGTTGGTTCAGTCATTTATATTTTTGGTTTTTTAAATTTTTGAGTGACTTTGCCTTTTAAGTTCATAATAAATTTTAAATTATCCGTAAACCAAAGGGATTTCTTTTTCGTAATTTTTATAGTTTTAATTAGCGCATGAAAATCAAATAAGGTAGTCAACAGATTGTTAAAATATTTACTTTCCCTTGTATACTGTTTGTAGATAAAATTAAATGAAAAGGCAAATTACACAAGTCATAAAATTGACGGTTATTAAAATTTTGAAATATCGGCCAGTATAAAGGAATGGTTTAGTGGCGGGTAAATTAGCGGGTAAATTCAAACGCGCAAAAGCCACACCCAAGTCACAAGAGCATATTAGAAATGAAATATTTCAAGTATACAGTGTTATTCAGAACCTATCCAAAATAAAATTTGGGGAAGTTCAACATACATGTAGAAATGTGGTAGTGCAAAAAAACTTTTTTTTGGCGGGGTCTGAAAACTATTTAAAAATGTTTCATTGCACGCCGCTGGATACTGGTCCACTGTAATGGAGTGACCTTGGGACTGACAATGCAAACTAGCTAGCACGAAAGAAACCGGCGCGCCAGGCGCAAAAAAGATTTGCAGCGTTTTTACTTTAAAATAAACTTAAAGATAGATAGGCGTTCCAGGTACAAAAAACTTGTTTACTGTTTTTTGTCGGAATGTGGTATATCCGATCTCGTTGAAGTACAGTTGCCCATCTACGTAGTCCTTTATAATGGTATAACTTTAAACATTGTTTACGGGAAATCCTAATTACTTTTATTACAATTTTTTTGGTGATATCGATTTCTTATTTAAGGATGCACATATCCTCAAAGTTTTTCAGATGAGTTCTGAATAACCCTGTATAATAAGCTCAGATCATACGTTACGTCCCTGAAGTTATCTTCAGATTTAGATTTACTTTCAAACGAGATTCATTTCTTTACAGTCGACCAAACAAATACTGTCGGAAAATAATATATAATAAAATAAGAATAATAAGAAATAGAAAAATTCTTAGCAATAACTAGATATATTGAGATTGAAACTTATTTTAGGCCCTAAACAACAGTTAAGCTGAATTTTTTCAAACTACATGTTAAAAAACCTTAGATTATCCAGTAATACATCCATCACATAATATTTAATAGAGGTGAAAGAAAATATGCCTGATGTACACAGTTCCCGATGTGGCGTGTCCATTATACAGTGTGTTAGAAATATGTTGTTTGTATGAAATATTCGAAAGACCCTTGAGCCCAATTTATGACCGATAAACCGAACCTGAGCACCTAAGCCCTGAGCCATCGGGCGAGCCGGTGGCTTAGGGATTAGCGTCTTGATCGCTCAACCCAGAGGTCGTGGGTTCTAATTCCCATTCCACCAAACAACTTTTAATTAAATTGTTTACTCGTAGATCAAGGCTTATTTGCAGGGATGGCTTGGCAACCATCCTGGCGATGGCCTAGGACGGGAAGAATGTCAACTTGGTGTTAATGTGAGAGATTAAAATCAGTTGATGTTTGACTTGTCCCCCTAACTAATGTGGTTTTCCAGGTTTCCCTCATTCTAGCACTGAATGGTGGTTAGGGTCTACCAACGTAAGTCGTTCCCGAGGCGCAAATGCGGCCCGCGTACTAATAATATGCCGCCCCCTCTCCCACATAAGTCTCAGACTTTCGGGCTAATCCTTGTGATTAGAATGAGGGGTAGAGATATTATTATTATATTATTATTATTATTTATTTATTTATTTATTTATTTATTTAGGGTACAGCTGCCCAGACAGATCAAAATCCAATTACAGGGCAGGAAAACATTAAAAAAAATATAAAAATACTACAATATACATATACAATAAATTAGCAAAAACATAAATATAGGTAAATAATATGAACACATCTATAAAACAGTAATAAATAAAACATTTACAAATAAATTAAAACATCAGATAAAAAAAATAAGTAACAAGTAGCATAGAGCACGAAATTATCAAAAATATCAAATGAACATACAAATGTGATACCAACAATAATAACAATAACAATTTAAAACATAAGTTTTGTGCCTATCTTAAAATACATTGCCTGATATTACGTACCGAACAGTTAAAAATGTCTAAATTTAAGTGAAAATTCTTATAATTGCAAAATGACTTGCATTTCTCATAATAAAACCTAAACTCTTGTAAGCGCTTGATATAATATGACTAATGTGAGGAGCAAAACTCAGCCTGCTATCAAAAATGACGCCCAAGTCTTTAAATTGAGTAGATCTATTCAAGTGAGTATCTTCTATTTTATAAAAAAATTCTATCGGAACATTTCTCCTGGTAAAACTGATTGTGTTACATTTTTCTATATTTAATGGCAAACTGTTATTTTGACACCATACATTAATTTTTGCGAGATCACTTTGCAAACGATAACAATCCGTAACGGAGTCTATAGATGCGAATAGCTTTAAGTCGTCGGCATAAAGGAGAACATTTGTTTCAAGGTTGCTACATATGTCGTTAATAAACAATACAAATAGAAGAGGCCCGAGTACCGAGCCTTGTGGAACCCCTGACGTTGCATTTACATCAACCGATTCATAACCGCGGTATTGAACGCTTAAGACACGATTACTCAAATAAGAACTAAAAAACTTGAGTAAGTCGAGTGTCAGCCCAAAATTTGATAATTTATATAATAAAAGACCATGATCTAATTTATCAAAAGCTTTCGATAGGTCTGTGTATATAACGTCTGCCTGGCCACCCTTGTCCAATGTAGAAGCAAGAAAGTGTGTAATACTCAAGAGATTAGTAGTTGTAGATCTTCCAGAAATAAAACCATGTTGAGAGTAAGAAATCAGTGACTTTGTATGAAAACACAGTATATTGTATAAAACTACCTCAAATAACTTACTAAAATTGTATACAAAGTATAACTATAGGCCTATAATTCTCGATAGTGGCTTTACTTCCTTTTTTGAAGATAGGACATATTTTTGATCTCCTCCAAACCTCAGGAAATGTTGCTAATTTAAGGGATAAATTAAAGATGATAGAAAGAGGTGAAGCAAATACAGGCGCACAGTCCTTCAGCAAAAAAGCTGGAATTCCATCAGGGCCAGATGTTAATTTATTTTTACATTGTTTTAGAGCATTATATACGTCATGTTCAGACACAGTGGGTATATTAAGCTGTGGTACGTTGGGCGTTAAATCTACGGTCAAAAAATCATAAACTGACGACTGAATAAATGCTGACTGAAAGAAATGGGCAAAAGCATCGACTATATCCTGTGGGTCATTAAGGGGGTGATCTTGATAACTCATGGAACTTGGAATACTAGATGTGTTTCTCATGTTGTTTAAGAAAGACCAAAAATTACTAGGATTAGTTTTAATATGCGACTCTGCATTTTTTATGTAAATCTTATGTGCTATATCAATATCCTGCTTAACTTGAGAACGCACCGATCTGAATTGATTCAGATAGGAAATATCTCCAGTTTTCTTGAATTGACGCCACAGACGAGATTTTAACTTAATATTATTTATTATTGGTTTATTGAACCAAGGAGGATAAACCGTACTACTCCTAAACGTCTGCGGAACATTTTTAAGAAATACTATATTTAATTTATCATAAAAACGAGAACAGGCTTCATTGACATCAGTACAAGTAGATAAACAAGACCAATCTGCATCACACAAATCGTTATATAAGGTACAGAAATTTGCTTTCTTGAAATTAAAGTAAGACGTCGCTCGTCGAGTAAATAATTTTTGGTTGGATTTAACATTGAGGGAAAATTCTAAGTATGGGTGGTGAGCATCCTCTGTAAGTAGATAATTCTCAGATTTGTTAACGATAACAGGTGACCTACATAATACCAGATCTAACAATCTGTTGTTCAAGTTGACTACGAAATTATACTGAGTAAGACCGAACCAGCTACAAAGATTAAGGAGAGAGCTTAAATAGTTATTACAAACCTCACCAGTTGCTAAATAATTGGTATAGGACGGAATATTAAAATCGCCAAGTATAATCAAAACATCATCATTAAGGAGGCAGAAAATTGAAGAAATTGCGTCAAAGAAAGATTCATATGTTTCAGCATTAATATGGGGGGGAATATATAACAACAGAACGTAAACTGAAGAAGAAATTAAATTTATTTTAATCCCTAAGATATCTATATTATAAAATACATTAGAAATGGCATCAAGGTCAAGTACTGTTACATAATATGATTTTCTGATAGCAATTAAAACTCCCCCTCCTCTACTCGTACTTGTCAGGTCAAAAACTTCAGAATCAAATACTCCGGAGTCAAGCCACGTTTCAGTTAAAGCAATTAAATCAAAGGAACTAGCTGATGACATATTAAACAATTTATGTGTTTTAGTATTTAACCCGCGAACATTTTGGTAATATAAATGAAGGACGTTAGGTGGTTTAAGGTCACTGTGAATTGATTGCTATTTACTACCAAACAAAGACTCTTTATGATGTAATAACTTCTTTTTATAAACAGCACATTTGTCAGAATCCCACACAAAGTGATTACAATCTGATAGCTTAGCATTAACACAATTGATGCATCTAGGAACAGCATCATTAGGACAATCTCTAATGGTGTGTTCAAGCGAACATTTGGGGCAAACTAACTTAAGGTTAGTTAACTTAAGGTTAGGGTTTAAGCTCACTGTGAATTGATTGCTATTTACTACCAAACAAAGACTCTTTATGATGTAATAACTTCTTTTTATAAACAGCACATTTGTCAGAATCCCACACAAAGTGATTACAAACTGATAGCTTAGCATTAACACAATTGATGCATCTAGGAACAGCATCATCAGGACAATCTCTAATGGTGTGTTCAAGCGAACATTTGGGGCAAATTAACTTTGTATTGACACAAGTTTTTCCGACATGATTGAACCCACTGCATTTATAGCAAATTCTCAAGTCAGTAGCATCATACACTGTGCACACATAATATTTGACAAACAAGTTACCCTGTTTCATAAGTAGGCAGTATGTTTCTGCATCTAAATCCAGAATTACTTGGTATAAATTATTATTTCTTTATAGCAGAATTTTTCAAAAAGGCGACATAAAAAATAAATCAGACGTTGTACACTATTCTCTCCTGTGTGTACCTCTTCTAAAATGTATTTAAAGTGTCCCTAATAGATGGAATTATCTCAAATAACCGTTGGGCTCGATTTATGGGCCTATACAGAATTTTTTAAAAAGGCGTAAATGCGGGCCGCGAAATAATAATATGCCGCCCCCTCTCCCACACAAAGCTCAGACTTTCGGGCTAATCCTTGTGATTGGAATGAGGGGTAGAGATATTATTATTATATTATTATTATTATTATTATTATAGCAGAATTTTTCAAAAAGACGACATAAAAAATAAATCCGACGTTGTACACTATTCTCTCATGTGTGTACCTCTTCTAAAATGTATTTGAAGTAACCCTAATAGATAGAATTATTCCAAATAACCGTTGGGCTCGATTTACGGGCCTAAACAGGATTTTTTAAAAAATCGACATAAAAAATAAATCCGACTTTGTACACTATTCTCTCCTGTGTCTGCCTCTTATAAAATATGTTTGAAGTACCCCTAGTAGGCTGGATTATTTGAAATAACCGTTGGGCTCGATTTATGGCCCTAAACAGGATTTTTCAAAAATGCTGAATAGAAAATAAGTCCAACGTTGTACACTATTTTGTATTGGGTCTGCCTCTTATACAATGTGTTTAAAGTACCCTTGGTAGATAGAATTATCCCAAATAACCATTGCGCCCGATTTATGGGCCTAAACAGAATTTTTCAAAAAGGCGACATAAAAAATAAATCCGACGTTGTACACTATTCTCTCCTATGTGTACCTCTTCTAAAATGTGTTTAAAGTGCCCCTAATAGATGGAATTATCTCAAATAACTGTTGGGCCCGATTTATGGGCCTAAACAGAATTTTTCAAAAAGGCGACATAAAAAATAAATCCGACGTTGTACACTATTCTCTCCTATGTGTACCTCTTCTAAAATGTGTTTAAAGTGCCCCTAATAGATGGAATTATCCCAAATAACCGTTGGGCCCGACTTATGGGCCTAAACAGGATTTTTCAAAAGGCGACATAAAAAATAAATCCGACTTTGTACACTATTCTCTCCTGTGTCTGCCTCTTATAAAATGTGTTTGAAGTACCCCTAGTAGGCTGAATTATTCCAAATAACCGTTGGGCCAGATTTATGGGCCTAAACAGGATTTTTCAAAAATGCTAAATATAAAATAAGTCCGACGTTGTATACTATTTTGTATTGGGTCTGCCTCTTATACAATGTGTTTAAAGTACCTTTGTTAGATAGAATTATCCCAAATAACCATTGGGCCCGATTTTTGCGCCTAAACAGAATTTTTCAAAAAAGGGACATAAAAAATAAATCCGACGTTGTAAACTATTATCTCATATGTGTCCCTCTTATAAAATGTGTTTAAAGTGCCCCTAATAGATGGAATTATCCCAAATAGTTGGGGCCGATTTATGGGCCTAAACAGAATTTTTCAAAAAGGCGGCATAAAAAATAAATCCGACGTTGTACACTATTCTCTCCTGTGTGTGCCTCTTCTAAAATGTGTTTAAAGTGCCCCTAATGGATGGAATTGTCTCAAATAATCGTGGGGCTCGATTTATGGGCCTAAACAGAATTTTTCAAAAAGGCGACATAAAAAATAAATCCGACGTTGTACACTATTCTCTCCTGTGTGTACCTCTTTTAAAATGTGTTTAAAGTGCCCCTAATAGATGGAATTATCCCAAATAACTATTGGGCCCGATTTATGTGCCTAAACGGAATTTTTCAAAAGAGCGACATAAAAAATAGATCCGACGTTGTACACTATTCTCTCATGTGTGTGCCTCTTCTAAAATGTGTTTGAAGTAACCGTAATAGATAGAATTATCCCAAATAACCGTTGGGCCCGTTTTATGGGCCTAAACATCATTTTTCGAAAAAGCGACATACAAAATAAATCTGATGTACACTATACTCTGTGTGTCTCTTATACAATATGTTGGAATTACCGAGGTTTGAGGTATTACCCCAAGAATTCGCTGACAGCGATTTATAGACACTAACAGGATTCTCCAATAAATAATAATTATAATTAAGAATACTTCCAACGTTGTAACTTATTCTGTACTAGGTGTGCTCAAGTGTGAAGTAAACTGGTTAAGTGAAGTTATGGAGTGTTCAAAAAAACGTGCACCATCGCCAGTGGGAAAGTTCCTTTCCCAAAAATAAAAGAACGTTACAATGCACATGGGTCACAGGTTGTTGATGTTATGTTCTTCATAAATATATAAAACAAGAGGTTTTCTATGTCGGATGGGCTTTTATTGTCTAGATATTACAAGATTAACTTTATACAAGAGTACGAGCTTAGTTCTACTTTACAAGTCTAGCCACGTGTGTGTTCTGTGTGTGTATGTCCTGCGTGTACAATACAATGGCATGGAACAGCATTCACAGTATTCACAGATAGCGAATACACAACATACATAATATATAACATGCTCTTTCTTTTTTTTTTTTTTTTTTTTTTTTTTTACAATCAAATAGTTATAAACTTAAACAATATAATCTTTCAGATATTTCGGTACTTTACGCTTTCGACCACTTACAGTAGTTGCGTCTGAAAAAAGGTTATTTAAACAAACAGATATATCACTGTCGCTTTCAGATAACTCTTTGTCACTATTAACAGAACTATTACTATTACATACATTTAAATCAACATTAGAATTAGAACTATTACTATTACATACATTCAAATCAACATTAGAATTAGAACTATTCAAGTCATTATTTGGTAGAATAGTATTATTACAGTTAGTAGCATATAAAATATCAAAATCATATACTATGTCATCATCTATATTAACATCAACATTTGTCTTATTAATAAATTTCCTATTCCTTCTAAATTCGTTACCATGAACATCTTTAATATAATATGACCTATTATTGCATTTCCCCACTATTTTTCCCTTTTCCCATTTATTATTCTTCTGAAATAATATATTACTATTATCCTCTAATTCAGGTAAGTCTTTTGCATGTTTATCATAATAATATTTTTGATTTTCAGTTTTTTTAATCAATTTTTCAGATATTGTATCTGGATTAATTATTTTAGGTTCTAAATTTATTACAGAAATAGGTGTTTTTGTTTTTAATATCCTATTAAGCAACAACTGGGCTGGAGAATAACCTAAATGTGGTAATGGTGAATTGCGGTATTCTAACAAACACAAATTTAAATTACTACTTCCATTCTTTTTTAACATAGTTTTAACAATACCAACTGATCTTTCAGCCAAACCATTAGATTGATGATGGTGCGGACTTGAGAATATTATTTCAAAATTCCATTCACTAGCAAATTTTTTAAAATTTTTACTATTATAGGGTACATTGTCGGCATAAAAAATATCAGGTACACCAAATCTACAAAACAGATTTTTGCATGAGTCAATAACAGTTTCTATATTTTTATTTTTTGTTTCAAAAACCTCTATCCAGTTCGAGTATGCATCAACAAAAAGTAAATAATTTTTATTATTAAATTCAAAAAAATCAGAACTTAGAAATTGCCATGACCTATTTGGTAATGGGTGAGGTACTAAAGTTTCTTTTTGATTTGCAGGTTTATTTATTTGACATACTTCACAATTTGAAACATATTTTTCTATATCGGAATTAATTCTCGGCCAATACATTACTTGCCTTGCTCTCAATTTACATTTCTCTATACCAAAGTGTGCTTGATGAATTAATTTTAGCATTTCTTTTCTTAGACTTGTAGGTACTATTATTTTCGCATTTAAGAACAGAAGATCATTACATAAGAATATATCGTTTTTTAAATTATAATAGAACATTAGTTCACTTGTCATTGTTTTTATATTTTTTGGCCATTCTGTAAGACAAAATTCTTTAATTTTAGACAAAATGTGATCATTATCAATTGCAGTTTTAAATATAATTTTTTTCTCACTTGACATTGGTATATTGTTATAAACTGTATGTACAGTATATTCTACATCGAGATCACCTAATGTCTCTGAATTGTTAACAAATCTGGATAAGACATCAGCCACATACATTTGCGAACCTGGTAAATATTTTATTGTAATATCATATCTCAACAATTTCAGTAACATTCTCTGTAATCTGACACTGATTTTATTTAAATCTTTATTAATAATAGACACAAGGGGTTTGTGGTCTGTTTGTACAATTATGGGTCTACCATATGCGAAATAATGAAATTTTTCACAAGCGAAAACTATTGCAAGCAATTCTTTTTCTATTTGCACGTACTTCTTCTCTGTGGTACTTAGTGATCTTGATGCAAAAGAGATAGGCTTATCCTGCAATAAAACACAACCTAAACCTTGGCTAGAAGCATCACACTGTATCACAGTTTCTTTATTTTCATTAAAAATAGCTAAAACTGGTTTATTACAAATTATATTCTTTAAATTTCTAAATTCCATTTCATGTTCATTAGTCCAATTAAAAGTTACATTGTTATGTGTTAACTGCCTCATATTACAGGTTAAATGTGACAAATTTGGAATAAATTTAGAAAAAAACTTGAACATTCCTAAAATTTTTAATACTTCTTTTTTATTTCGAGGACTCTGTAGAGCTTCAATGCTTTTTATATTGCGTGACTGTGGTTCAATACCATCTTTAGAAATTTGTTGTCCCATATAATTAACTTTATCTAGTTTATATTGAAATTTATCTAAATTAAACCTTACATTAAATTCCCTAGCTCTTTCAAAAACTTTTATTAAAATATTATCATGTTCAGTTTCACTATTTGCAGAAATAATTAGGTCATCAAAGTAAATGTTAACGCCATGAATGTCACCAAAAATTTGAATACACTTTTTTTGGAAAATTTCAGGAGCAGAACAAATTCCAAAGGGTACTCTGTTAAATTTAAATCGTCCAAATGGAGTATTGAAAGTACAATAATCTGAGCATTGCTTATTTAATTGTAACTGCCAAAATCCATTTTTCATATCTATTACTGAAAATATTTTTTTACCCGATAAACCATTCAAAATATCCTCACATCTTGGAATCATATAATGTTCACGACAAATAAACTTATTCAAGGGTTTTGGGTCTAAACACAGTCTAAGATTTCCATTATGTTTCTCTACAATAATCAAGCTATTTACCCAATCGGTAGGATAATCGACTTTACTAATTATATTTTGTTTTTCTAAATCATTTTGTACAGTTTTAAGTTTAACATGCAATGATAAAGGAACTTTTCTTTCACACTGTATAACAGGAATGGCATTTTCTCTTAATTTAATATTAATTTCACCTGGAATACAACCTAAGCCTTGAAAAATATCAGCATAATTTGCTAGTAAATCGTTTTTGTGCTTTGGCAAATCCCGAATTGAAATTTCTGACACTACATTATCAATTCGTTTGATCAATTCAAATTTTAAACAATCATGCAATCCCAAAATTGGTTCAGACTCAAAATTAACAACAATAAAATCGATACTACACCACATATTTTTATAATTACAGTTAAAAGTTACCTGACCTAGAGGTTTCGATTTAAAATTTCCATATGATACTATCGTAACAGAGGTAGGATTAATTCTATAACTATTTTTATCAAATTTTTGTAAATACCTCCTAGGTAATATACTTGATTCAGCACCTGTATCCAATTTAAAATTTATGAATGAATTGTTTACTTGCAACTTTTGGTACCAACATCTTCCAATATTTACAGCTTCTATTGTGTCAATAACGATTGAATCACAAACCTCATTTTCGTCATTAATTCTTACTTCTTTGACTTGAGCTTCTTTCTTCCTATTTTCTTGGTTATTTTGACTCGTATTTCCATGTTTTGCCATTCTAGTTTCTCGGTTATTTCTGAAATTATTTCGTTGACTATTGCCATCACTACTCCTGGGATTTTCTTCGGAATCCAAAGGATCGTTCATTCTCAGTTTATTGCTTTTACATGCTTTGGCAAAATGGTTTCTTCCTTGGCATTTGGCACATGTTTTATTAAATGCAGGGCATTTTCTCGGCAAATGTTCATAATTACATCTGGTACACATTATTTTTCTAGTTTCTGTAGCATTTATTTCAGTTGTAATTTGTGTTTCATTAGGCTTTAACAGTTTGATTTGCTCTCTACTGTATTCTATAGATTTACAATAATTCACAATCGCATTAAAATCCTTATCAGTTTCTCTTATCAATCTTTGTTGTATTATTTTGTCTGTAATCCCCAAAATGAGACGGTCTCGAATCATTCTTTCGGCATAAGATTTCTTACACGTTTCATTAGTACAATAGAAGTCACATAATGCGCTGGTTGTTTTTAATTCAGTAACAAATGGTTCAATGCTCTGTTCAGGTTTTTGTACACAGTTATTAAACTTAAAAGTTTCCATAGTAACATTTTTCTTGGGTACATAATAATCATCAAATGCGGCTAATAATGATTTCAAATCTTTTTTCTGGTCATCTGACAATGTATTGTATATTTCTAGACCTGTATCGCCTATAACATTTAGAAATATTGCTATTTTCACTTCTTCTGCTGCCGTATTTTTCTGACTCGCCAACAAGTAAATATTAAATTTCTGTTTCCATGAACTCCATTTTGAAGCATCGTTTGATTCTAGAGAACTTGGCACTCTATATTCCATTTTCTTCGTTATACGTAAAACGTGGTTTCACTAAACTTAGGTTAGGTTTCAAATTGCACCTATTTTTCAAGTTTCAAATTTTATAATTTTGCTATTACTTCTGACACCATGTTATGTTCTTCATAAATATATAAAACAAGAGGTTTTCTATGTCGGATGGGCTTTTATTGTCTAGATATTACAAGATTAACTTTATACAAGAGTACGAGCTTAGTTCTACTTTACAAGTCTAGCCACGTGTGTGTTCTGTGTGTGTATGTCCTGCGTGTACAATACAATGGCATGGAACAGCATTCACAGTATTCACAGATAGCGAATACACAACATACATAATATATAACAGTTGATATTTTAATTTTTTAAATACAATATACATATGATTAAAATGTAAATAGGAGAACAAGTAACTTCTAAATAAAGCCCCAAAAAATACCAAGAGGGAACTGTTGTAGCTGGAGTAATAAGCTTTTCTATTTTTCGGTAAGGAACTTCTACCAGGCAAGTATTTAAAAATTTACCTATATTAACGTTCTGTTCGGCTAAAAAGAACCCGATAATGTGTAAGGAGAGGGATATTCAAAATTAAAATCTTTGCCGTGTGAGTGCCTGTATTTTTCAACCATATTTATATCGCCACCCTCTATTATGCCGTAATATTTAAAGACGAGCTTATTATTAATACAGCCCAATAGAACGAAGCATATGAACTCGTCGACAACTTTTAAATGGCCTCTGATATATTTGCAAATTTTTAGCGATGTTTGTATGTTAATAAATGATGTGGAGTAGGTAATCCCATTTTAACTGATTTATATGGTCAGGAATTTCTCTATATCGGTGGCACTCTTTATTTGTTTCTCTTTCGTAATGTATCTGCATTAAGTAATCTTTATAATGCCGGATGCAATAGTCTAAATTCAAATCATTCAAACATATTTCATTCTTATCTTGAACGGAGTGAAAAGGCGAGCGACCATAAAATTTGCATAAATGACAGTGGTATATGTAATTTATATTTTTTATGTCTTCAAACGTAACAGATTTGTGTGCAGGTAAAGTAAATTTTAGGCAAGGGTTGAAATGTGCCAATCTGCTACAATTGGAACACTTAACATAGTCTGCGTTATCGTTAATTCCGCAAACCAGGCACGCTTCTGACATGTTTCAGAACATAGGAGGAGTACAGATTGTAGGGATAGTCGATAAGTCTAAAGATTAAACTGTTCTACCAGTTCTGTTTCTGTTAAGGCCTCTATTTTATGATATTTTGATATCACCATTATATAGTATAAAATATATATGCCGCAGTTGATGGAATCGTTTTGCTTTGGGTATCCATCTAGGCCTATTCCTTTTCACTTCCTAATATTTAATTTGTTAGTTTTGTTGAACCTATCTCTCGTGGTAAAATATTTTTTAACTTTATTGAAAACAAATAATTCAGTTATGCCGGAATAACCGAGATCTAGGAAATATGTAGTTTGATCTTCTATATCTAAAACAACTAATGCCCAATGGTTGCCGTTGACAAATAGGGGTATTAGTATACATTTAGTGTCTTCTAAAGGTACTGTATATGGTTTAAATTTATTGTAAACATTGTCAGAAAATAAAACTTGACACGATGTGGTGTCAATATAAAAAACATCAGTGCAAGATTTTAAGAAAGATAATGCTACGGCATCTATGCAGTGATCGGTAAGCCATCTACCTTTTACAGTACTATACGATGCTAATTGAATATCAGAATTTTGTTTAGACGTAAATAAAAGGTAATCCTGGCTATGTAGCTGTATGGTTATTTCCCTATATTCGTAAATATCCACAATAAACGACATTGAAACTGATCACCTTAAATAGTAATCGCTATTGAAGAATAAACCATTCTCAAGCGCCCTCTTATCAGGAAATTCAGATTCGACGGAATTTAAGGATAAGTTGTCAGAATTTAAGGGAGATGGCAAGTTATTTAAATCTTCTGTTGCCATTACTTCCAGAACTGGTGGTGAATTTTCATCCTCTGGCTCACAAATCATTTCTTTTCCACATTTTCGCTGGTATACATGTCGATATCAAATTGGTAATTTTTATTATTCGTGATTTCGCTTTTTCTCATACTCTAATTCTCTCTTCATCTTTAGTAAAGAAAAGTATCTGTTCGCCTTAAATTTGGGCTTCCAGGTTTCTTCAGCCAGAGGCTGGTCTATTTCATCTAGCTTTTCTTCAGCTTTACGGAAAAGATTCTTATGTGTTTTTCGTTTGGGAGTGGGTCCAATGTCAAATTCTATTATTTTTAAGTCGGTTTTTATACGGCACCGAAAAGCTTCAACAAACCTTCCGATTTTCACGTATGTACTATTCTTTAATATCGACTTCTTTAGCTCTTTAAACCAGCATTCAACATTGGCGTTACTGTATCTTTCTTTTTGATCTTCAGATAAGTTGCTTAATATATTACTCCATAGCGGTGAGTAAGTAAGCAAAGCCGCTATCACGCCACTTTCAAGGTCATCAAGCTCCGGATGGCATGTGTCCATCAGCAGAGACCATCAGCGGCTAACTTCAGGATAGAATTTCTGGTTAACCTCACTATAGGGGGATGTTGGCGCGGTCTTCGGCTAAAGAGGGTGACCTTCAGCATGGGGGACAGTGACCAGAGGCTGTAGTTCGGAGTTCTGTTGGCAGGATATTCTAGGGGGCGCTGTTTAGGGGGAGGTGGGGTGCAAGGGGTTGTGGTACGTGGGGATGATCTTCAGCGACCAGAAGGTGTAGTTCGGAGTTCTGCCGCCCGGAAATTATAGGCGGCGCTGGTGTGCGGATATAAATCATCCGCACCGAGAGTTGGTGGAATTCCAGGAAATGAGTCTAATAAATCTGTCAATTAAATGTTGACAACGAGTGATTTATTGATGTCGGAGATTTTTCTTAGAACCCTGGCCATAAACATAAGCTGAGTCAGCAAGTTGAGATATGTCGGTATAACTCATCGAGAGAGTCACGTAATTCACAGCTCGAGGTTAGATTACATCATCACAATAGCAGTATTTTGTTTTTAAAAGTGGAATTCGATGTCTGGATTTGATTATAATGTTTTATAAGTATATAAAGATGCACGGGGTGTGTATTTATATATTGTAACTAAGAAATATGTATTTAACTATATTATTTCCTATGCTTTATCACACACAGTCACCTACCGACGTATTTTAACAGGCTTATTCCCGCATTGGAACAAATATGTAGTACGGTATTACTCATTTAAAACATATTCTGTTGGATTTTTAACTTGGGTATCATAATATTGGTTTGAATCAGATTCTAAAAATTAATACATAAATATGGGCATATTAAATTACATATTGAAGTCGGAAATGATAAAATACCATATTTGTTTTATAAATAAATATACTAATTTCTGCCGATTATGCATTATCCTCATTCAATACCTGTTTTCTGTTCCATACCAGCTCATGGTTGTAAGTGTCTGGCTCATGCCGCATCTACCGAAAGACCTCCATAAACACTGCTAGTTTTTTTCCTTAAAAATTTATGTTAATTTAAGTAACTCCTTTGAAACAAATTTTCATTTAACTACACGTTAATATAGACTAAGACTCACATGATAATATATTTAAAATCTATAGTAACCGCAAGTTTCTTTTTCAGAACCCAAGATACTATTGTTACCTATAGACTTCCTATTTATGGAGTTACAAATATAATTAACACCATGTTTTTCTGTTTCAATATAGGAACTTACTGCGCATGATTTTTCCTCTTATTGTATCCTACATTTTTTCTATAAATAAAACGATCTACCGCGCATGATTTTTCTTTAATAGGTAAGTTACTTTCTTGTCTGGTTCACCCTGCATAGCTTTTAATTTGATACACTCTGTATACTAATATTTGAATTTCGCGCAGTTTGATGATGTACTCTGATTGGTTAGGTACATACTCTGAATAATATAAGCTATGGATCACGTGACTACTCCCCAGAACCCGAAACTAGCAGCGTCTTAGATTTGTTTAATTATAATTTATATCAATTATATTTATTTATCATAATTACTGCCACTGTGGTGATGCCATTTAACCTCGAACTGAGATTAAATATTATATAAACAATATTTCTTTTGCACTATGCCGTCTTATACAAAATTCCCGGAATCAAAATATCTAAAGATTACGATACCTAAAACTGAGGAACCGAGAAATGTAAACAATAATTTATCATGTCTGCTCACATTAAATTCCTGGAATCCAACTAAATCAATGTAAATTGTTTATTTCTTTGCTAGGTGGCTACATTTTCCATATAAAACACAAATAATAATACCTACTTATGAAATACTGCCTACGTAAATTAAATCACTCTATATGTAATAAGTTATTTTTACTACACTAAATTCATATGTGCAAAACGTACGTTTATCTCGGCGGATAACAGCATTGAATGAGAATAATGTATAATCGGCAGAAATTATGTTTATTTATAAAACAAACATGGTATTTTATCATTTCCGACTTCAATATGTAATTTAATATTCCGATATTTATGTATTAACTTTTGGAATCTGATTCAAACCAATATTATTATACCCAAGTTAAAAATTCAACAGAATATGTTTTAAATGAGTAATACGGTACTACATATTTGTTCCAATGCGGAAATAAGCCTGTTCAAACAAGTCGGTTGGTGCCTATGCTAAACATTTATTTCCTCGCACGTAAAATATATCAAGTGAGCAATTTTTTTACCATGAATCAGGGTGCACCATCTTCCCTTCCGCTCCCGAAGACCGCCATTTATTTTTTTATCAATTCCATCAATCAGCGTTCAGCTTTATTTTTTACATACTTTTCCAATATTAGATTACACCAATCATATTAATTCAGATATATTAATGTCATATCATAAATCACATTCCGAAATCAACCCTCGAGAAGCATGTACATACCTATCATTCTTAACTATTAATTACTACATTCGATTATTTGCTGACTCAGCTTAACCAGCGTTCATGGCCAGGATTCTAAGAAAAATCTTTGACATCGATATCAATAAATCACTCGTTAACATTTAATTGACAGATTTATTGGACTCATTTCCTGGAATTCCACCAACTCTCGGATAAGGTAATAAATCATCCGCACACCAGCTAAATTTTCTTCGAAGTGTTATTGTAACAAATCTTTTGAGATACACAAAAAACCCAGTTAATGCTGCCGAATGATGACGAGAACTTATTTGCAAATGGGAACTATCTTGTTGTTTCTATTTACCACTAGCGCGTAATAATAAACCATCCCCGAAGAAATTGGAGCTACAACTGTTCCAGTGGCATCAAAATATCCAATAGCTTTTTGACCTCTAGGCACCAAAATGTCGACTTGTTGTTTGCTGTATAAATATACTAAAGTATCTCCATTAGGCATTTGGATGTATTCCGTTGTCTCGGGATCGTTCATACTCCGCAGTACAAGGTCTAGATACGGGTTCTTGTCGAAATCTAAATCAGATTTTGCCTCCGATCGTGCTTTTTAGTATACTGACACTGATCGTATGCCCTGCCAATTCCCTTCCCTTAGTAGTAAGGGATCACTTTTTTTACATCATTGTTAGGCATACAATTTGGAAGAGTGTTTAATAATTCCATTTTCGCGTTCTTCCTCTCTTGGCCTCTTAGCTGATATGAATATTCTTCACCTAAATGGCTGTACCATTGTTTGTCATAATTTATAATGCTATGCATATTTTGTCCTTTTTTGCTGAATTGGAATCTAAATCGTCTACAATCTGTAAGCTTACATTTAGTGTATTCCACGAGAGCTGGTCCTTTTGCTTTCTTTCCCAATTGATAGCCTTTAAATACTACCACACACGAAATTCCTACAGATGAAAGATTTCTTCTTAAGTACGTGTGTCTGTTATCTGCGTCATATTTAGTATCAACAGGACAATCCAAAATTTGGGTTTGATATCTGAAATTATTGGTTCGCGATCTTGATGAAACGACAGTAGCTTCTTTACAGTTATTTAGGTCTAAGCCGATATTATCATTGACAGCGATATCTTCCTCGTCTGAGATATTTAACAATTTGTTGATATTTTCTGTACTGTCGGATTTATATTCCTGCCCTTCGGATGTAACAGGAAATGTATCATCGGCGTCCGTCTTTCTGACATTTGTACTGTGAATAGTATTACATACTTTATTTTGATCCGCTGCCATTTTACCCATAGCAAAATTCTGTTTTTGTGGTTATTCTTCAGATAAAATTTTTTGCAGATTGATGCATAATCTGAACATTTCGCATTTAACTGCTCTAGAGATACTGATCAATTTTCTAAGAGTTTTACGTACATTTGTACATCTATCTTAATATGCTTTGTCTTTGGGATATTGGACCAAATTCTTTTTATAATCTTGTAGCCCAATAAATATCAGAAAAGTATTAAAATAAAAAATCGTACAAAAACCTAAAATAAAACTGTAACTCGCTAATAACTTAAAGATATCCAACAAGCAATACGGAAAGATCTTTTCCAATAATTAAACTAAGAATTAATCAATACAAAAATTGAAAAATACCTGATACAATAGATATCGGAAAAAATATTAACGTAGGTAGGTATACTTACTTAATAAAAAGTCTTCAAAAATCTTAAAATAAAAATGAAACTCTATAACTTGAAAATAACCAAATAGCAACTAAAATATTACGGAAGAATCTTGTCCAATGATACAATTAAGAAATAAGAAAAGCAAAATAGTAATTTATATTAACTAAATTATTATTGAATTATTTCGTCCAATTATGAAAAGAAAAACAAAAATTGCAACTCTATAATAATTTATGTAAACGCAAACACAAAATATAAAATAATGTATTATATAATCGAATATTTTATAATACTGTAAACAGTGTAAATAATGTTACACACACTTATGGTGGATGACCAACCGGAAGCCCAAGTTCTAAAAATTAGAAAAATTTGCGGTGAGCAAAATAGTGACTCTACATCCATAAATAAATCTGTTTCAGTTAATTATCTTGGTGTAGTGATTGATCACCACCTGAGGTGGAATGAGCATGTTGGCTCTATCATAAAAGAAAAGAGATTTCTAATATATAAATTCTACCAACTGGGAGATGTTCTTCCAAGGAATAATTTACTTACTGTCTATAATGTAATGGTAGAATCTATTTTGAGATACTGTGTTGTCATTCGGGGTGGTGTTTACAACAATGTATTTAGGAATCTACAAGTGACCCAAAATTTTATTTTAAAAGTAATACTAAAAAAATCTACATTATTCTCAACAAGGGTATTGTACGCTGAGGCTAATCTGCTTGATATAAGGGGCTTGTATTCATATGGTTGCTTAGTTTGGATATACCATAATAAAGATTATCTGCCTGTTGAAAATGTCTACAACACCAGGTCAATGGCTAACAAAAACATTGTTTTACCTTTATATAACAGAGCGTATCTGCAGAGATTTGTCTTCTATCGGGCACCTCAACTTTACAATATCATTCCAATGCATCTAAAAAATTTCATTAACAAAAATAAATATAAAAAAGAATTAAAATTATACTTACTTCAAAATCCTGTGGTATTTCATCAGTTCTTCTGACTTCTGGTTTATGAAAATTTTTCCATTTTATTGTGTTATTGTCTTTTTTCTAATATGCCCATCCTGCTACTTCTACTTGTATTAGTGTTAATTGAAATTGTGTTAAAATGTTTTTGTATTGGATATATTCTTTGCTATTTGGCCTTAATCTGTGGCACGGACACAAACAGGGAGCCATGTCTAGGTGTTGTGCAGCAGGCGAAGGGTTAGTTTGAATCTTAGAATCTTAGTGTATCCGTTATTGGAATTGTTACTATACATCTGATATACCTACTTATACTTACTATTGTAGAATGTGTTGTATATTTTGATGGTGACTGAATAAACTAAACTAAACTATTAAACTTAGAAAACGTAATTTACGAACTATAAATATACCGTATATGAGGAACGAAATTAGGAACTACCTAGAAAATTCCAAAAAAATTTCGAAATCCAAAAAGTAAAAAAACTTCTTTTTTTTTCAAGTTAGCTCATTTCTGGCCACGAATTCTGAAAGAGCACCATCGAAAACATCAAAATCCACATTTTCACATTTTCGACATTTCTAAGTAAATAACTAACATTTTAAATTTTTTTTCAATCGTTTCTTAAACGAAGCGAACAATTTTTTTATCATAATATCTTCTGTGTATGTAAAGTTTTCCACCAAGATCTGTTCCATAATGCATAATGTTTCACAAATTGATAATTCTCCTACTATAATTATTAGAACCGCTGATATACTACAATTTGAAAAGTATATAAGCCATGTCTTACCGTTTGTAACCATATTGCACTATTGTTAGTATCTTAAATAAACCATTATTTTTTACAATTATACTTTGAAAATATGGCTTTTGCGAACATGGTTGTTTCCCAGTACTTGGTTGACATTCAATGTTTTAAAATTAGTAATAATAGAGAGTATCAAATTCAAGATCGGTGGGCTGTGAAGGAACTGGGAATATATAACGGAAGAATTTCATAGCATTACTTATTTAAACCACCTTTTCAATTCCACCATTTATCAGAGGCCCTACAAAAGGAGGCAAATTGGATGATGGAACGTCATCATGGTCTTCCATGGAACGAAGGTTTGGAATCTTTGAAAGATCTACCAATTATTCTGTAGGGTGCAGCAAGATCAGAAGACATTATTTATGTCAAAGGGCGGGAGAAAGCCATGTTCCTGAGAAACTACATGAATAAACCGGTCGTGAGTTTCTGGAACACCCCAAATTACGCCGGCAAATCCTGAATATTGGCAGCATCGACTGGATTATTGCGCACGTGCGTTTGCAAATGTATATAGCCTGTATGATTTTTATTTAAGAATAAAATAAAGAATAATATATTTTTGAATTTTATTATTTTAGCACATAATCTGTATAATTGTTATTTATAATCAAAATGAAAAATTAATTAATATATTTTTGGGTTTTATTAATTTCTCTGTAATATAGTGTTGCAAGGCTATAGTTAAAAACATGTCTTGTAGTAAACAAAAAGCAAGACAATACCTACTTCAAAATGAATCACGTTTCACTGTATCTGCGCAAGTTTCTAGCAACATTGTGCATATAAATGACTCAAGTTCTTTAATAAACCACATAGTTTATTTTACACCTCGCATACTAATCTGGTTTACTTGCTCTTGTAGTTTTTCTTGACTCAGTGCTACAGTATAGTGATAAAAGAAAATATGAATCCCGAAACCATTTTCTCTATTAGTTCCACAATTTTGAGTTCCACTACTTGTGATGCCGTAAAATTAGTAAAAAGAACAGAAGAGATAATCAGTCAAATAAAATTAGTAAAAGGTAATGTAAAATTATTGGAAACTGTGATAAAAAATAGAATTAACAAACAAGAGGAAGCCGAAAATCCGTTCAAATTGGAAGCAAACTTAGCATTATTGAAATACTATTTAGCTAAATTGCAACACTTAAAACAGTCTTCTGGTAAAGTTGGAGCAGGCTTGGAGGACAATACTAAAAAGAAGCGTAATCGACAATTAGTTTGGCACTCGATCGAGTCTTGTTTCGATGGACGACCGTGTACAGGACTAATTGCAAATTTAAGTATTAAAGATCCATTATATTTCTTCGATAATTTTCAAAGAAAAATTAAAACACATCGTCAGAATTGAAGTTAATGTTGTATTAGTATGCAATTTTATTAAACCTCAAAGTGGCGATGCAGATATAAAAACGTTTTCTACAAAAAATCGCATAATCGATATAAATACTAATATAAAAAAACTTGGTACAGAGATAACGTAATCCATGTTTTAACAAACAAATTGGAAGAATTTAGCGAAAAAGATTCAGGTGAGCTCTTTCAGAGGTTCTGCATTTAAAAGTTAAAGTTAACAAATTTTCACCTTTAAAAGGAGGAACATCAACTTATGTGAATTTACCCGGTTTCGTATCACGGAAAAGAGCTGTTGTCAATGTAGAAAATAACGATTCTTTTTATTTTTTGTGGGCTGTAGTTTTCGCTCTATATCCTGCTAACAACGAACATCCTGAAAGGGTAACAAGTTATCCGCATTTTAAAGATGTTCGAAAATATGATTCTATTGAGTTTCCAATAAAACTTGATGACATAAAGAAGTTGGAAAAATTGAATAACATCTATTAATTTGTTTTGTATAGAAAAAAAGAACGTGCTCCCTCTATTTTTAAGTGATAATAGAAATAGTAACAGAACCCATTAATTTACTGGTGTTGTCAACAGACAAAAATAATAATTTTACAGGATTTTCAAACGATAAGGTTTTTTCCACTTCGCATGGATAAAGAGAATGTCTGCACTACTTTCAAAACAACTGTCTTCTCATGGACATAAAACTTTCATATTCTACAGATGCTTAAATCATTTTAGTTCTGACGATTTACTTAAAGTTATTTAGTTTACTGCTATAATATGAATAAGTGCGCCCTCAAATTTCCAAAGGAGTCGGACAAGATTTTACACTTCAAGCATTTCAGTTACAAAGAAAGAGTACCTTTTGTAATATATGCCGATTGAAAGTATTCTTGAACCGTGTGAAACCTTAGTGGAAAATAATTCAGTTAATTATCAAAAGCATACACCATTCAGTGTGGCATATTATTTGAAATGTTCATATGATAATAATTTATCAAGGTTTAAATTATACCGAGGCGATGATTGCATAAAATAGTTTATTTCAGAACTGCAACATATTTTTGTGAACGTTAATAGTATCCTCGAAAATTGGACAGAAATGGAAACTTTATCGTCCGACCAAGAAATAAATTATGCTAACGCGACTCACTGTCACATATGCACCAAGCCATTTACATTGAAAGATATCAAAGTTCGTGATCATTGTCACCTTACCTCAAAATACAGAGGTGCTGCTCATCAAGATTGTAATCTAAATTATAAAAAATCATTTAATATACCAATTGTCTTTCATAATTTAAGCGGCTATAATGCAAATTTTATAATGAAACAATTGGCTATCGGTTTTGCAGGTCCAATTCGGTTACTGCCAGTTAATAAAGAAAAATATATTTCATTTACAAAAACAGTTGAAGGTACTAATGTACATTTACGATTCATCGACTCATTCCGCTTTATGGCTAGCAGTCTTGATAAATTATCTTCATATTTAGAAAATGAAAATAAAACTATTGTTAGAGCTTACTGTAAAGGCCGTTTGTAACTTCACGATATTTATCAGATAATTTCACAGAAAATTTCTTGGTGCATTTTTAAAAACATTATTTTGAATATTGTAAATTGCCTGTTTGCAATGTTAACTAAATTATTTTCCATTTTTCATTTATACGCAATCGCAGTAAGCTTCTTGTTTCAGCACCATCTGTTGTTATTTTTCATAAGTTTAAAAATATAGGTCACGATCCTGAGATTTTTTGATCCTGAGATCAGAATAATAAAGTACATTACAAACAAAACACATGCACGCACATAGATAAAGTTAATTTAAGTTGAGGTTTGAGGTTATTTCCTATTCGTTATCGTTAATCGCCAAGTCAAACTCAAACAGCTTACTATAATTGAAAGTCGTGCAATGCGCAGATATCCGAGTCGATTTCGGCGAGAAAATAGAACATGTTGAAAATAATTTCTTAAAAAATTTCTTGAAAAATTTATACATAAATTTACTGTTTGCAATTGATGGATATTCATTATGAAATTTTTTTAGTAATTATTTTAAGAATTATTGGAAAAATATCATAAAGTAACAAACGGCCTTAAGACTGATCAAGAATTTAATTTATTAACAAGAAAGGGTGTTTTTCCTTACGATTATATAGATTCGAAATCTTATAAAAGATTTCGACAAACTTTTATAGTCAATTGCATGATGAAGGTATTAAAGATGGAAGATTATCAGCATGCTCTTATGTTTGGAAAACATTTGACATAAAAGCTTTGGGTGACTATTCTGATTTATATTTGAAAAGTGATGTTGTTCTTGCTGACATATTGAAAATTTTCGAAAAACTTGTTTATTAACATATGAATTGGACCCATTGCATTTTTATACTGCTCCAGGTTTAACGTTTGATGTTATGCTTAAAACAACTGGAGTACACTTAGAACTTTTAACAGACATTGCAAAGCTCATGTTTATCGAGAGAGGTATCCGTGGTGGAGTGTCTCAGTGTTCTAATCTCATTACCTGCCTTTTACTTCATATTCCAGCTATCTTCCTAATTTTGGTGAATTAAAGGTTGATATTGATTTTAAAATACCAGAAGTTATATCGGTAAAATACCTGGGAATTATAATCAATAGACATCTAAAATGGGATCTACACATAAACTATGTTACACAGAAAATTCGACGTCATCATTCAAATACCTAAGGAATATATTAGAACAAAAACAGTTATATATTTTATATTATGCTCTAATACAGTCACAATTGTCCTATGGTATAAGGGGTTGGGGGAGGAGTGAATGATACTAATCTAAGTAATCTAATTATTATTCAAAAATGGATCCTAAAAATAATACACAACAAAAAAATAACGTATCCATCCAACCTCCTGTATCAAGGGCCAAAGTGCTTGACATAAGGCAATTGTTTTGTCAAAATATTCTAATGGCGATTTTCACTAATAAAATTAATCTAGTAGATAAAAGTCACATTTATAGCACCAGGCAAAAACAAAATCATTATTCCCAAACTTCACGATGCAATAAAACAATAGGACAAAGATGCTTTACCTACCTTGCTCCAAGAGCTTATAATATTTTACCACCATATATCAAGACTAAAGAAAATAACATTAAAAAAATTAAAAACAAAATTAAAATCTGGCTTTTGGACGTTCCAAGAGACATTATTCATGATATTGTAACTCAAAATATTCCAGTATAAATAAAGGCTTATTTTACTCGAAAAAGACAATAACATGATTCGGCATTTTTATTATTAATTATTAGTTGTTAGTTATTGTTGTGATTATAAGGGTGAATCAATATAATATTTGTAAACCTACAGGTCACGTACAAGAAGGATTTTCTTCTTCTGTGATTCTTGAGTTTATTTATAAGTTTGCCTAAAGAAATGATCAAGACTACATATATGTAAGAATGTGTATAAGTAAGAATGTGTGTAAGTAATGTGTTTTTCAATATAGGTCCGCATCTTATATACATGTCTCGTGTAGTATTTTATGTATTCCATTGTTATTCTAAATATTTATATGTTAATATGTTAATAATTATTATACTTTCAATTATTATTGCGAATAGATTAGAGGAGAGTGATGTATCACATGTGTCATAAATTGTGGTTTTTTTGTTTCCATTATTATAAAGTCGGCTTAATTCCCCAACCAAGGCAAATTACCGACGCCACAAGTTTTTCTTCAATATGTTGATTGTGTCGAACCCCTACTTTGACGTGGATAGGACCTTTACATATAATTGATTTCTTATTTTAGATATCAATGAAGCTGAATTCTTTGATAGATTAGGTCAGAAATTAGTGGCAACATGTACAGGAAGATTAGAACGTGCATTTATGTGCCTTGGAAGCAATTTGAGAGAATTTCTTACTACTTTGGATGGAGTTCACGACGTACTCAAAAGTAAAGAAATCGATCATGAAGATCAGCAGTTTGAAGCATTCATATGTACCTATACAAGCGAAAAATACTTGCAATTGGATTTCACAACAGACAGAGTTTCTATGTCTTACCTAATGGTTGGAATTTTAAAAGCTGTTGCCAAAATTTTATACTCCACAGAGGTAAATGTGACTGTAACACCAAGTAAAAGAGATGATCGGAGTTTTAGGTAAGTTCATAAGTAATTTTCGGTTGTATTTTAATGTTATAGTTAGCAAATAAATTACTGATCATATCCCTACCTTTTTGCTAAAACAATGTAAGCGCCGATGTGTAATTTTTACAGAGATTTACAAAAATATTTTATGAGCGCGGGCATTTTTTCTTCTTTGTTCGTTTTTCTTCGTTTATTTTAATCCTTTTTGTTACTAAAACAAATATATCTCATTAAAATTAAATAAACATGTAAATATTATTAAAACAATCTTTTCGACGCTAGAACAAACATTTCATTAAAATTAATTGCTGATAAATAAAATTACAGGTTACAGGACATAGGTACCATCCATGTGCTGAGTGGGGCAATGAAACGGGAATATTTCAAGGCGCTGAAAAAAATCGATACAATTTATTTTTAATTATTTAATAGTAAAAAAATAAAAACTACATTCTTAGCCATGTTCTTTTATGTGAAATGAAAAAAATATTTCTTGAAAATAACGCTGCTGAGATGGTGTCCAGTTAAACGCATACATTCCTCAAGTAGGGACCTAAAACTTTTGATAATGTCTGTAAGGTTACTACCCATGTACTGAAGTAAAGTAAAGTAAAGTAAAGTAATTTATTAGTCACTGAGCAATTTTAGAATTGATGTGAACGTCAGTAAGTAGTAAACGTAGTAAACTACGAAACATTTATATACGTACCCAGTAAACAATCGTGTGATTTCTATATCTCCTGGATATACTTTATAGAGCACATAATTACGTACTTATACTTATTTACCATAGACAGCCTAGATATATATTTTTTTAACATATCGTGCGCAATATACCAGGTATATAAAAATCTTTTTATTTTCGGTACCTACGACTAATTATATACAAGGTATGTATGTAACTATATACATGGTATTATAACAAAATGCTGTTCCTTGGATGTAGCTGATTTAACATTAGTATTAATCATGTACAATGTATATAAAATGTTTCACATGTCAGATACATTTGCAAGCTATCATTAATGGTATGTACCACAAAAAGACTTGCTGGTAAGTATATCGAATTGTACATCGCCATTTTGGTCTTGACATTATCTAAATTCAATGCGTGATCTCCATTTACAACGATTTTCCACTTTCCAGCGGTTCAACGTTTAAAAATTTGTCAGTTTTGGCATTTATTTTGGGTGAAATAAGTAAGGTAAGAAAGATTATGCGAATACTTCTTATATTTTACGTAAATTAATACAATACTGTATACTGTAGGTACCTACCATTTAGGAGATATTACTGGTTTATTCATATGACTAACTTATTTAGTTACTCATATGGGTTAGTGGAGGTTTCAAATGTCTGAAAACTATTTATAATCTAGAGGATTTATGTTCTTTTTATATAACATTATTATTATTAGTAATATCCAAAATATTAATTATTTGATTATGGAATTTAGAGGGAAACATATTCTTAAATTACTGCATGGTCGGATCCTAATAACTAATAAATTCGTCAAACGAAGGTGAGGAAAATGTTTACAAGCTTTTGAGGTTATGAAGGTTCATTTTATTTTTTATTGTAGATTTGAAATATGGGTTTACTGCAAATAAAAATATATGGACGGCTGCCAGCTACCTAGGTATAAAACCTATCAAAACTGTACAGTGTTCAGCAAGATAGAGCAAGTCAAGATAGTACAAAGTGATCTATTGCAAATAGAAACAGTAACATAAAAATCAACCATTGTGATAATGTAAAATTCGCAAATGATGTGTGGCGTAATTTTCTCTGTAAGTAAGATTAAAATCTCAGTTTTCAATTTAGAAACGTTGTTTTGTCAGATCAAAAATTAAGAATTAATAATAAGTATAGTAGCAATAATAAGTGCTAAACGTTTTATATAGTAAACATATTTATGTTATATTGTTAACAAGTTAACAATATTAACAAGTTAGTCTAAAAATAAATTGACCCGTCAGAAATTTCACGAAGAACTGTATTTTACAGTGGATTGTTTTTGTTGAAACTTCTCATAAGCATGCATGTATAGAAGTTTAAGTGTATATACGTATTATGGGATATCATCAAGTGAATTATATAAAAAGTATTTATGGTGAAGTTAAAAAGATTATTTACATTAACATAAATAAAGTATTTGCTGTGAAGTTATAAACATATTTATTGTAAATTTAAAAAAATTCTTATCATATCTCATACTCTATACTACATTTCATCCATGAGTTGGACATCTGGAATATATATTTAAGAACATGTTTGTTGCTGACATTCATAATTACCACAGATATTAAGAATTGTCCCATAAGAAGTATATTTCTACAAAAAAATCTCTTCAAGAATTCCTATACTAGTTTTGTTTATTGGGAATTAATCGGCTAGATCAGGTTGCCTGCTCCTAAACACCTATGCATCTCCTAAAGTTAAGTGGGGTAATAGGTATGTTATACATTAGAACTTTTTCCATAATTTTTCATGTAGGATGGACTTAAACGATACACAATAAATTATATTTTTCCTGACTCAATTGTTAGTCACTGATCCATGTATATCACTCTAGTAGGTATGTTAGATATAAAAAATTACAAGATTTATAAAAACTTTCTAAAGAGCCGCTCTTCAAAAAGAGTAAAAGTAATTGGTAGAGCACAATAAAGTTCTAATGTTCCGTAGAAAGTTCCGCTTAGTATATTTGATAAACAGTACGAAATATTCTATGGAAGACATACGACGTTTCAATTACATACTATCCTAGCATCTTTTACCTACATAACGGATCATGTTCATCAGACATTTAATTACCTTGTCTACTGAATGTGGGAAGTACAGATAAGTATAGGTACCTACTGCAAATAAAAAATCTAGTAAATCGTTGATGTCAATAAGAAAGCCATGTATAGGTAAGTATTTTTTATAGTATATTTTTAATATTATTTATTGGCTTATTTAACTGTTTACATCTTTCTTTTATAGGAATTAAACCAAAAAGTTAACCAAGAGATAAATTATTAATGAAATTATCAATCTAACTGATAATTTCATTAATAATTTATCTCTTAGTTAACTTTTTGGCTTAATTCCTATACAGGGTGCCCCAGTGTGAGCGTACAAAAATTTACCAGGAGGTGGACCAAACCAAAATAAGAATAAAATTCTTATAAAAAAATTTCTCTGATGCACGCCTAACGAGTTACAGGGTGTTATATTGGAAAAAAAATCCGCAATAACTTAAAAACCGTCTATATAAAATCGTTTATATATATATATATATTTATATTTATTCTAAAATAGAATTAGATCTCGAAGTGTGCCATTCGAGAAAAAAATGTATTACTTAGTATTTATATTTATCAGCTATATTCCATATAGAAAATATTTTGTAATTAAATTTATTATTTAAGGTATTTAGCCAGATTCCCGATTGGTCTTGGTTTTTGTTTATAATTCTTTCGAATAGCGTGAACGGCCGAACTACACTAATTCTATAATATATACTATTTCTGTGCTAATGTGGCCGAGCGGTTAAAGACGTCAGGTTTTTAATCATTCTCCGCGGTTGACGACGGTTCGAATCTCGCAGTGGTCAACTTTTTCTAATTGCTCCAATATTAAATCTGCATGCATAAGGCTGGTGGCGTTCTTGATATGCAACTAGTACTGCAATATCATTGTATAAATGGTTAACAACCTACTGTACACTTTAATTAATAAGGTTTTCCAGATTTCCGTTATTTGTACTAAATGGTAATTAAAGTTATAACATCGTAAGTCGTTTCTGGGCGCGCTCGCGGCCCGCAAAATAATAATATGCCGCTCCCTCTCCCATACAAGTCTTTGACTTCCGGGATCATCATTAAGATTGTGACGCTCTTTTTCTCTTCACTCTTTTGAGACGTCTAATTATGACTCTCTCTTACTTTAATATCGGTTATTACTCTCAAATGATCGCTCAGTCTATTTTTGTTTTGCCTCGAGCGTCACGCATCCATTGGTTTTATGCGGTGAATGGTCCACACGAACTCTACTCGCTTATGAGTAGAGGGTGGGTAGCTACAGTGAAGAAGGTGTACAAGTACACATGCCAGAGGGTCAAATGATTCTCAAATCTAGGTAATAAAAGTCGGTTTAACGGAAGTTACTACCAGGTTTATTAACATAAAATTAAATAGGCAAGCAGCAACATAATAGGCAGACAGCAAAATATACAATTAGCAAAAGTAGACAGTCAACAAAATAAACAAGCGGTATTAAGCAACAAAATTATATATAATATGGGAATCTATTAAACCCAGGTTATTAGCAGTAATGCATTTCCTTCAAGTATTAATTCGGCAGTGTCAAACTAAAGCTTTAATCACAGTTTAAGAAAAGAAGCGGTGAAGCGGTGCAGGTACTAAGCAAAGTATTAAAATTGATTTACACGGTTTTGTGTGGATAGGGAACAACGAGAGACGGATAAAAGGGATATAGACGTCGAAGTCTTCCTGGAGGTGTACGCACGTCACAGGTTATTCATTAGCATGTACCCAAAGGATTCGGGAGAGGTATGGCTTGTAGAAGTCTTCCTTGAGGCCTACGCACGTCACAAGTTATTCATCAGAATTTACCAAAGGGAATCAGACAGGTATAGCTTGTAGAAGCCTTCGTGGAGGCCTACGCACGTCAAAGGTTATTCATCAGCATCCACCAAAGGGATAGGGTTAGGGAAGGAAGCCTACCCATCGTAACTTACTCAAGCTGCTGGTTCGAATATCGGTGGAATACTGTCTCTTCGGGGACCGGTGAAATACTGCCCTTTGAACGAAAATCGGCTGTCGTAGTATCGTATATTCAAGGTAACAAAAGCGTGTTAGCAGACGAACAAAATCAAGGAAACCACCTACAAGGCAATGCATCGGACGAACAGCCAGGGGGCCTTTTAGAACATCGCTGCACGCTCCGCACGGCGACCAGTCTCCCGTCCGACCGCAAAGGTACCTTAGGTCGCGCGGCCAGAGCGATCGACACTTCAAGTCTCCGGTCCAACTTCGAAACTACCTTTTAACTTCACTACGAGTCTCCGTTCTAAGTTCTTCGCTTCGACAACGCTACTACGCTTCGAATATACGTTACGATACTACCTCATATTTACCGAGTCGCGTTCATACCCAACCTGCTTACTTTGGGGTTTGTTAGTTCTTCAAGCTGTGCATTATTATTCCTCGACCTTCCACCTTTCAGGGAAAGGTACTCATACCTAGTGAACAAATCATCGACAGTGCTCCTGGCTTAGAAAAAAAAAAAAAAAAAAAAAAAAAAAAAAAAAAAAAAAAAAATAAAATAAAATAAAACAAAAGAAAACAAAATAAAATAAAAAAAAAAAAAAAAAAAAAAAAAAAATAAAATAAAATAAAACAAAAGAAAAAAGAAAAAATAAACCAAAAATAAAACAAAAGAAATAAAACAAAACAGAACTAAGCAATACCGAAAGCCGTCCCGTCACTAAGCACTAGTCAAGGTCATTATCAAAAAACAGAACGAGGGTAATTCAAGAAAATTAAACAACCCCCTTGTCATGGCGCCCAACAACGTGGGGCTCGAGTGATACCGGATAGTGCCACGGACCCACAGCAACAAGTGACCGCGAACTAGTAGCAACAAGTGACTGCAAACCTGTGACCGCGAACCTGTGACAGCGAACCTGTGACAACGAACCAGTGACAGCGAACCTGTGACAAAGAACCAGTGACAACGAACCTGTGACAGCGAACCTGTGACAACGAACCGGTGACAGCGAACCTGTGACAAAGAACCAGTGACAGCGAACCTGTGACAACGAACCAGTGACAACGAACCAGTGACAGCGAACCTGTGACAGCGAACCTGTGACAACAAACCAGTGACAGCGAACCTGTGACAGAGAACCAGTGACAGCGAACCTGTGATAGCGAACCTGTGACAACGACCCAGTGACAGCGAACCTGTGACCGCGAACCAGTGACCGCGAACCTGTGACAACGAACCAGTGACCGCGAACCGGTGACAGCGAACAAGTGACAACGAACCTGTGACAACGAACCAGTGACCGCGAACCAGTGACCGCGAACCGGTGACAGTGAATCAGTGGTCACGAATCGATAATCGCGAATCAGTGACAATCCGTGATTTACGAATCAGTGACAATGAGTGAATCAACTGAACCTACGGCACCACCCCTACCGGAAAAGGACGACGATATGGACAGCGAAGTATCATTTCGCAGCACAGTGCTGCGACATATCCCAAAGACGTCTGAGCCTAAACCAGGACCCAGCAGTGCAGTGCCTGAGGACATAGGCGCACAAATAGCCCGAGCCATAGCAGATGGGCTAAAGATAGCAATCAAACCACCATCAAAGCCAAGCCAAACATTCAGCGGCTTTGACATGGAGGATCCAGTCCTATTCCTGAACCGTATGGAACACCACTTCAAAAAGACTGATGTGACTGATCCGGATGAACAAGTGGCCCAAGTAGCTGACCTTCTCCGAGGTGATGCCGCAAAATGGTATCGACAGTTTCAAGGGCTCTACCTTAGTTACCAAGAGCTAAGGGATCGCTTACTACAGCGCTACGACTCTACCCAAGTTCGATCTAGCCTCCGAGCCAAGCTATATGGAGAGAAACAGACCGAGGGGGAACCAACGGCCAGCTTCATAGCCCAAAAGCGAAGCCTATCACAGAGATTAGAGCCCTACCTTAACGAAGAGGATCGAGCCGGAAATATCTTGGAGCTCCTACGACCTGATATCTGCAGCTACTTACGAACCACCCGGTTCTATAATCTGGATGAGCTGTCCCGCCTAGCAGAGCAAATTGAGGGTGACCTAGCTAGAGCCAAGAAGTCACAACGTCCCTCCACCTACAGGACGTCTCCACCGGCAGACCCCAGGCCGCCCCCAGCTCCCAGGCAGCCAGCTAATACCAATGCCGTAGCCGCCAGACCGAATCCAGCCGCTAATGGTGATGATCGACTACCCCCCTATCCATGCCGATGGTGCCAGGAGTGGCACTTCCAAAATCGTTGCCCAGTGAACCCATATCGCCAGGGAAACGACTCCGGGGCCCGAGTAGAACACAGGACCGCTACTCAACCAGCCCAAGCCCCCCAACGACAGTAAGAAACTATCCAGAGCCATCATCCGTAGGACCGACGGATGTGGTTCACCATCCACTAGCTCCAGAAGCTACCCAATACCAAGACACCACCAGCCTATCCCAGGGGAACCCCAACCCATTCCATGCCATGGATGTGGAATCACTGATCAAAGAAGCCTTCACCAGTCTCGCCACCTGTCATATAGGAGCCCAGCTGCCCAGGGTACCAGTTACAATCCAAAACCGCCGCTGTACAGCCCTCCTCGATTCCGGTGCAGCTATTAACGCAATCAAAGCCAGCCTGGTAGATGGACTACTAGGATCATCCACAATCCAGCCCCTCCAACTAGCCTGTGGAACCAAATCAGTAACCACTCGAGGCCAGATTCAGGTGGACGTCTTTCTCAATAACCAATCATACTCAACTACCTTCGAGGCCATAGACGGGCTACAGGAAGATCTATTGCTAGGCCTACCCTTCCTGCAAGGTCACGACGCATCCATGGACTTTACCAGACGATGTATCCATTTGGGCACTAATCAGAGGCAAACCATCTACTGGGACCTTCCCCCAATAGTCACTGGGGAAACCGAGGAGGACGCCATTCTGGTCCAAGTTCCCGATAAGTACACCAATGAGCTCCAGCCTCTCTTACACGAATTCAAGGATCTTTTCCGTCCTTGGAGAAGACAGCCTACTACGATGACTACCAAACACACTATTGCCCTGAAGGCGAATAAACTGGTCAACCTAAAGCCATATCCAATGACTCCACGACGTAAGAGTATCCTGTACCAACAAGTTGAAGAGCTCCTACAAGCTGGAGTGATAGAACCGTCCCAATCTAATTATTCATCCCCTCCAGTCATAGTGGAACGCACCGGAAAAAATCCCAGGTTCTGCGTAGACTATCGGCAGATCAACGATATCACAGAAGACGAGCCATCTACCTTGCCGAAAATTCACGAGAACCTTCGAGACTTAGGCGATGCCCGAGTCTTTTCACTACTAGATCTTAAGAGTGGGTACTGGCAGGTACCAATGGAGCCTGCATCGAAACAATACACTGCTTTTTCCACACCAGACGGGGCCCTCTACCACTTCAATGTTATGCCCTTCGGCCTTAAGGGAGCTCCTGCTACATTTCAAAGACTAATGACCCACGAAGTGCTGCCTGGATACCTGCACAAGTTTGTGAAGGTTTATCTTGATGATATCTTAATATATAGCCGCAACATTCAGGAGCACACTACCCATTTGCGACTGGTCTTCGAGCGTCTACGTCTCCATAACCTCCGAGCTTCCCCAGAAAAGTGCGTCCTAGCAGTCACCAGCCTTGACTACCTAGGGCACAGAATCAACCAAGACGTGGTTACCCCACAACCCAAACATATAACAGGACTCCGAAACTTCCCCGAGCCAAGGACGAAGAAGCAGCTCCAGAGCTTCTTAGGAACCCTGAATTGGATCAGGGAATATATACCAGATGCAGCCCGACTTACACAGCCCCTTACCAAACTACTGGGCAAGGACGTTCGATTTCGCTGGACCCAGGAGTGTCGAGAGGCCTTTGAAAAAATTAAAGAAGTCGCAGCCCAGCCTCTCCAGCTACACCGACCTGACCCTAGCTTGCCATTCATACTACAAACCGACGCTAGCACTGAAGGAATGGGCGCCGTCCTGTACCAAGAGCCCACTGAAGGAGGAAAGAACATTATTGCCTATGCTAGTGCTACACTCTCAGCCACAGAGAGGAAATACCATATTAATGAAATTGAAGCCTTGGCCGTGGTCTGGGCCATTAAGAGATACGCCAATATCATTGCCGATGTCCACTTCAAACTCCGAACAGACAGTAGGGCCCTACTCTGGCTCAACAAAAATCGAGATGCAAAGACCAAACTTACCCGCTGGTCCCTTCTGTTACAAGAATATTCCTTCGACATTGAGCATTGCCCAGGACATACCAACCAGCTGCCTGACCTCCTGAGTAGAAACCCGGACGACCAAGAACCTCGCCCCGATCTGACCGAAGACCGAATGTTACCCCCCGACTACCTGGCCATTAACCAATTAGACCACGATCAACTTTACCAACAAGTCCTCGCTGCCCAGAGGGAATCCCGACAGTGCCGACACGCTATTCGTAAATGGCAAGTCATTCACGACAATGGAGCTCAAGACGCCCCCGAAGCACGGTTCCACTGTCATGTGGTCCAAGAAGAGGCTCTCTATCGAGTAGATGGGGAGAAGAAGTTGCTGATCGTACCCAGAAGAATGTCCCAACGAGTCATCTACAATCACCATGACTCACCTGCTCATGCACACCCCGGTCGGGATGAAACTCTTCGTCAGATAAAACAAACCTATCATTGGAAGAAGATGGCCCATCAAGTCTCTCAGTACTTGAAGCGATGTGTAGTCTGTATGGCTGCCAAACCACGCCAGATCCAGGAAAAGGCCCCACTGCGAGCCCAAGAATCAGAAGGACCTTTCCAGGTCATTAGCGCCGACATCTTGGGCCCGTACCCGGAAACGAAGCGAAAAAATCGTTTTATCATCGCCGTAGAAGACGTATTTAGCAAATGGGTAGAAGCCTTCCCCGTTCCAAATGCTACAGCCGAAGTAGTGATCCATATCCTGGAAAATGACATTATAGCCAGGTATGGAAGGCCCCATACAATAATCAGTGACAATGGCTCTATCTTCAAGAGTAATCAGTACAAAAAGTTCCTTCGACGAAACCAAATCACTGCCAAACCAACTGCCGTGATACATCAGAGGGCGAACCCGGTCGAACGGAGGGTACAAGAGCTTAAGAAAACACTGAGGACCCTCATGCATGAAAAAAGTGAAACCACGTGGGATCTTCACCTCGGGCAGGCCCTCTTTATCTTACGAAGCCGTCAGAACGCGGCCACTCAGGAAACACCAGCCCGCATCGTACTGGGGTATGAACTTCCCAGACCCGGACAGTGGAAGGTACCTACATATCAGGAGCATAGACAGCAACCAAGAAGGCCCAACTTAGACGAAGTTAGAGTCAGACAACTAAATTTCCAAAACAACTACAGTCAGCCAAATCAAGCCCCACCTGTAGAATTCCATATCGGAGATAGGGTGATGGCAAAAAAGCTACCAGGACCCAAGGACGGGCCCTTCGTTCCTGCCTGGACAGGCCCGTTCATCATACTGAGACGAGTTGGCGATGTTCTGTACGAAGTAGACCGACCCGGTCAGAGAGACGCCACCTACCATGTCGACCACCTCCGACTTGCTCCTCCTGGAAACGAGGACGAGGAATTGTCCTCAGATGACGACGACGACCCTGAACCTGACAACCAACCAGCACCTCCCGGAGGCCAAGACCAGAGAGGTCCAATGCTCCCGGATCAAGCTGAATCCTCTGATGACGACCAATCCAGCACCTCCCGGATGCCAGGGCCAGAGAGGTCCAATGCTCCAGGACCAAGCTGGATCCCCGATGACGACCAACCCAGCGCCTCCCGGATGCCAGGGCCAGAGAGGTCCAATGCTCCAGGACCAAGCTGGATCCCCGATGACGACCAACCCAGCGCCTCCCGGATGCCAGGGCCAGAGAGGTCCGATGCTCCTGGACTAAGCTGAATCCCCGATGACGACCAATTCAGCACCTCCCGGAAGCCAGGGCCAGAGAGTTCCCAATGCTCCAGGACCAAGCTGATCTACCCAAATCGAGATGTCACGGTCCGACATCACCCCCCAGGTCCTTCCCCATTGACTCGGCACCGGAGCCGAGACCCACACCGAAGAAAATTGTTTAAATTTTTTACCTTTTAAAATATTCATATTTTTTACTTACTACATATATATGTTAGGTATTGTATATAAGTTGTATTTCAGCATACGTTATGTTAATAAAAAAAAGACATAACCCCAAAGACGCGCAGGTTGGATTTTCAAAACAGGAGGGGTGTCGTAGTATCGTATATTCAAGGTAACAAAAGCGTGTTAGCAGACGAACAAAATCAAGGAAACCACCTACAAGGCAATGCATCGGACGAACAGCCAGGGGGCCTTTTAGAACATCGCTGCACGCTCCGCACGGCGACCAGTCTCCCGTCCGACCGCAAAGGTACCTTAGGTCGCGCGGCCAGAGCGATCGACACTTCAAGTCTCCGGTCCAACTTCGAAACTACCTTTTAACTTCACTACGAGTCTCCGTTCTAAGTTCTTCGCTTCGACAACGCTACTACGCTTCGAATATACGTTACGATACTACCTCATATTTACCGAGTCGCGTTCATACCCAACCTGCTTACTTTGGGGTTTGTTAGTTCTTCAAGCTGTGCATTATTATTCCTCGACCTTCCACCTTTCAGGGAAAGGTACTCATACCTAGTGAACAAATCATCGACAGTGCTCCTGGCTTAGAAAAAAAAAAAAAAAAAAAAAAAAAAAAAAAAAAAAAAAAAAATAAATAAAATAAAACAAAAGAAAACAAAATAAAATAAAAAAAAAAAAAAATAAAAAAAAAATAAAATAAAATAAAATAAAACAAAAGAAAAAAGAAAAAATAAACCAAAAATAAAACAAAAGAAATAAAACCAAACAGAACTAAGCAATACCGAAAGCCGTCCCGTCACTAAGCACTAGTCAAGGTCATTATCAAAAAACAGAACGAGGGTAATTCAAGAAAATTAAACAACCCCCTTGTCACGGCACGTCTTTTATAGTGCTCGGCCGCTGGCTTGACCAATCAGAACTGCGGATTTCGCTTCATGGCCAAATATGCTCTTAAATTTTACAAAATTAGCGGAATAGTTACTGGAAATGAATTTAAAATATCGGCAAATGACTAATATGAATCTACTGTGTAATTAGAACATATTTTAATCAGATTTAGTAAGTATTTTGACTTTTATGCCTTACTGCATCAACCTGCATTTAAATATCGGTTTCTAACAAAATAACATATTTAAATACTTATCATTAACAAAACTATATCCAGGGTATAATGGAAATAATATAATTAATAATTAAACAATATTAAATTCAACACAACTTAATTTAATTTAAGTTAATTTGGTAACAATTGGCAAATACGGTTTATTAATAAATCAAACATGTCTCAGATATATTCCCCTTAGTAAATTAAATAAGTCCGGTAAATATTTATTGCTGGAAAATGCATTAAACATTAATAAACTAATTAATGGTCATAACATGCTTTTCCGGAGAGCTATGTATTCCAAACTTTGTCATAAAATACTTTAATAGATATATTACATTATGACTTTATTAAATTTCAAGTAGTGGTTGCATAAGTATTTTTTAAATAGCAAATGAATCAAATATTATTCATTTCCAATTCATTAAATTAATATTTTATGGTACCTACAACTCGAAAATATTCATGTATTTCGTTGGAAACAAAAACTGCGGAGCGGCGTAAAAGCAGCGTTAACTGTATATTGTTTATAATCTTATCTATTAACAAATGCACTATAATAGTAAAACTATACCGGAAATATTTATATACTTATATACGGTGTGTTAAAATAAAACGGGTCATATATGATTCTTGTTTAAATTACTACTGAACAAAAAAGTAACTTCGTTACAAGATGAGAATGAGCGATCCAGATATTATTATTATTATTATTATTATTATTATTATTATTATTATTATTATTTTCTTTTTTTGTTGTTGAAATGCAGTCAACCCGAGGGGTTGACTGCAATGTGGAGTACAAGCATGAGAAAATGTAAAAGCAATGCGAGCAATACTAAGAAAATTCGAGCAATATATCGAAAATGTTAGCAATACTCAAGCAATGCAAGAAAATTGACGAGCAATGTAAAAAGAGGCGTAGAAAATATGAAGCAATGCGAAATAATAAAAGCAATAAAGCAATACCGAGAGCAATACTCATTGTCGTTGTAGTCTATATAATGTCAATTGAAACTATAAAAAAAAATCCGACAAAAGAAACACCTGCACCTCGACGGCGGCCTCTTTGTTTACGCATGTGTGTCGTTTGTCGTAATTTTCTATGCAGTTTCAATTGAGATTATAAAGACTTATACCAGCACAAAGTGTTTCTGTTAGCTGTGACAACGTCGGAAATTCTGTTCGATCTTAGGCTAATCGCCAAATTATGTGTGTGTGTGTATCGTGATATTCCTAAGTTATGTTGTTTCCATTATTTTTGTTTTTAATATGTTTGCTAGAAATTATGTCAGATTGTGTTTACTAAGGAGGCCTTAATTCCTAACAGCTTCAGTTAACTTGTACTAAGTTAAAACAAAAAAAAATCATTAGCCCTTAATTCGGAACAGCTGTAAATGATGTTAGAGTTGTTTTACTGAGGAGCCTTTAATTCCTAATAGCATGAGTTGCCTTGTATAGTCTTTATAACCTCAACTGAAACTGCATAAAAAATTCCAACAAACGACACACGTGCGTAAACAAAGAGGCCGCCGTCGAGGTGCAGGTGTTTCTTTTGTCGGATTTTTTTTAGTTTCAATTGACATTATATAGAGTATACTTAGCCAAAATAATAAAAAATCAGGAATCCTTCAGCTTCAGTTGCCTTGTACTAAGTTCAAAACAATAAAAAAAATCATAAGCCCTTAACTCAGAACAACTAGAAATTATGTCAGATTGTGTTTACTAAGGAGCCCCTAATTCCTAATAGCATGAGTTGTCTTGTCCTTAGCAAAACAATAAAAAATCATGAGCCTTTAATTCAGAACAACTGGAAATGATGTCAGATTGCCAGATGAGCCTTTAATCCGCATCTTTAATAATGAACACCCAATTTAAGTTGCAAGTTAATTTAGTGTTATACTGTTACAAAATCACCGATACAGTGCTCGAGTGCGGCGTTGCCAAATCTACGTTTTCCCCAGCCCTAGGGAATTTGTACACAATCTGGCAACACCGCCTTTGGGGGTGCCAGGGACAACCCCCCAAGGGCGAAGTGTCAACTCTCTAGGCCTTCAGCTTCAGATAAGGGAGATAGGCCCTTTTGCCCACATTTCCTGGATGCCTAGTTTACCTATGATGTAAAGTCCGCGGCGTGCCGGCTAGTCAGTCAGTCCCAATAGAACAGCGATCAAGAGAAGAAGCAATACCTAAGTGAAATAAGGGCGATTTTTTAAGTGTTTTCGGTATTTAATTATTTAGATATTATACAAAAAGTGTTGTATTGTGTCTGAAGTGTTAAATAGAGATTTATACTGTTGTATAAAAGTCTCAATTATATTTAGAACCCGGGAAGGCGTAACAATACTATACTTTAGAAGCAATGTGAGCAACTTATAAAAATACGAGCAATGCGATGGAATATACTAAGAAAATGTAGGTTTGTTTTACCAATACAGTTACCATGCACTTTCAAAGTAATACGAAGCATTATAAAAGCAATGCGAAACAATTCAAAAGCAATACGAAGCAATGCTAATATTTTATAAAAATGAGAGCAATGCTGTGCAATACTAAGAAAATATGAGCAATACATGGCACACCAGAAAAAATATGAGCAATATGTGCAAAATTGAGTGAATATTGAAGCAATGCAGTTAATTTTGTTGTAATACTGAGCAATGATACACTTGGTGTACAAAATTCATGTCTGCGGTTTACCCCTCGAGTCAACCGGTTCCCTGGCTCCGATTATCAGAGTCGGCCGTTGGTGGTTATCAGTAGCTACTCCCCACGTCCGTGGGGTGAATAATTACTGAGTTCGGGAGTCGTGTGCCCTGAGTAGACATAATGAGCCGAGATGTGCCGATTTCGGCAGATTTCGGCATGCCGGTGTGATCTTCAGTTCCAAAAGTAGTGTACCTCTTGCTCCACCGAGGGCTCCTATTATCAGTACCACAAGCTTCACAGTATGTTCTGGATGGAGTCTGCGGAGTTCGAAGAGAAGGTCTCGATATTTCGTGCGTTTCTCCTCCTCTTTCAAGATAATGTTGGTCTCGGCAGGAGCCGAGAACTCGATGACAAACATTGTCTTGAGCTGGTGGTCGAGGAGGACTACATCAGGCTTATTGGCTCGAATCTGCCTGAGCGTGGGAAATGAGTAGTTCCAATAAATTCGGCACTTCTCATTCCCCATAACGGACTCAATATTCCCAGGAGCGTATGGCAGCACTGGGGTTTCGTTTATCTCGTACGAGTGCCGTAGAAAGCAGTCAAGCACTCGTAGAGTCGCATTATGTCTATAGATATAGGCCGAGACTATATAGGCCGAGACTGCATATGCCGGATAAGCGGAGAGCAGATGCATGATTGTCTCCGGGCCCTATGGCAGGCCCTGCAGTTGACATTAGACACCTCCATACCCATGACACGGCTTCGATAGACGATGGTGTTAAATATACATTCCTGGGAAGCCATTATGCACTCGGCCTCGGTCTCTGACTTAAGACCCGCTGACCTTAAAAAAGCAAAGGTCAGCCTTTCGAATAAGCCATGGTCTTTATTTTCAATTGTAGACGGTGACGATAAGATACCAAACGAATTAAAGAAAGGAAAAAAATTAGGGGTGAGTTAAAAAGTAAATATTTAGGTAAAGAAAATTACCTCTATAGAATTACTAATACATCGAAAGTCATATTTCGTATCACGATTTGAAGGTGGCGATGCCCTTCAAAGAAGCAAGGTACTTAGGCTACAAAGTAGTTTCCTATCTTATTTAGAAATAAATATTTACCCCAAGTACCGTAAATCCTGAGAAGGCATTGCCACCTGTAAATTGTGATATTTTCTTGTAATATTCCCATAAGGCTTGCGTTCTAGTGGTTTTCTATGGTAAGACTAAGAAATACTGAACCGATTTACCTTCTTTAGCTCATACTTTTACATAAATTGGACTGTAATTATTGTTTCATTTTATTTAAAAAATAAATGCACTAATATTGATTTTTGTATTTTATTATAGGTCAACTCTACCCCCGTCCAAAGAAAGAAAAAAAACAGTAACTTCACTCAAGGCGAATTCAAGAAAAGCAGTAAGACATTCTATAAGTATACATATAATAATATTTTTATAACTAAAAAGAAGTCAATTGTAAATCAAATTGAAACAGTGAACTGTAATATTATTATAAATTCTTTTATTTAAGCAAATTTATAATAAAATTTTCATTAAAATTTAATATTTGTGTTATTTAATTCTCATTCTATAAATAAATAAAAAAATATTCAGACAATTTAGTAAATTGATTATTCTCATACTAAAATTTGTTACTTAAAAGTAGTATTAAATTTAAAAGTATTTTAAAATTAATATAGGGATGTTTTCTACTATTCTTAAACTATTTTTAAAGAATAGTCCCCGAATAACACTGGTTACTTATTCTAAACCTATAATTAATATAACAAAAATATTTGTAATTTATTTTAAGAATAATCTTGGAAGAAAAAAAAGTGTCCCATTTGCTACTTTGAATATTTTTAAAAGAAGAAATATATTTACAGGACATTTTAAAAATAAATTTTTATTCTGTGAAGTTATTTTAAGAACAATTATAGAACAATTTTGTGCTATCTGAGAGAGGAATGGTTCTTTACAAAATTTGGTATTTTGAAAGAATTTGGTTACCAAATTATTACTCAGGATGTTTTAAAATTAGGGTTATACAACAACCTTTTAGTTATTAAGCCTGTATAATGACTAAAACGTCAGCATTTTACAAAATACTAGATATGCAAGTTGAAATTAGTCATTTTATCTACAGTTTGGTACAAAAATTATGAATATTGAAGCAAAAACAAAAAAATTATGACACCTCAAATTTTACCAAATATTAAATTGTTGCCTTTTTTGCATGTGAGTGTAGTATTAGGGTGTTGTAACTGGATATAACTTTTTTATTTACCTGTCGATTTCAGAAAACGACGAATCGACACGATCAGAAACTTAATTTCATCAACATTCATCATCATTCATCAACATCAGCATTTTCCATTAAAAAATCAATAAGATTACATTTTCTCAAAGGGGTGTTCAATTATTTTTCCAGACCAGGTTTAAATTTCATAAAAACAAATATTTACACAGTATGATTTGACTACTTTGTAGGATCAAAAATAAAAACAACTTTTGGTCGCATTATATGTGAATTCACTGCCTATTTCTTGTAAATTTAATTTTCATCAACGAACACAAAAGCATAGGGCAGGGTGCCACGTAATTTACTTTTATCTTTTATGAGCGTCAGTTCTCCGGTGGCTCTAACAAGTAATATAACATATGAACTGTACATAAAATATAGATCATTTAAATGTTATAAATGTATATGTTATTGATACTTTTAAATTAAATAAATGAGGGTAGCAGGTAACATGAATATGGCTACGAGAGAAATAGATATTATAATTAACATTCGTGTGTTAGTAACTTAATGAGGAAGTCAAAAAAGTGATAAAACCTATTTTGTTTACATATATAATATTAGCAAATATCCTCTTTTATAAAATATATCTAAATATAAAACATAAAATATATGCAGTACATGGCTTATTAAGAAAAAGAGGTACATCAAAACATTCAGTGATGTCAGCTCTTAAATATACCGAACTTCCTAATGTGATAACAAAGCAGAAGTCAATAAAAGGAAAGCGGATTTGTTTTCATTGCAAGTCACAAGAATCAGTCACAGTTTTCTCCTCGAGGTAATATAAATAGAAAAACGTATTCAAATTAATATCTTGAAACTATGAGTATTTACCTAACGGCGATTTCTGAACTATTTTCGAAAGATATTTTTTTAAGACATTAGTTGTCTCTACATACCTATCTATACCTACAGTTCAAGAATCGTGACACTCATTACCAATATCATAATTGTGTATTTTTGCAGGTCACTTCAGGAAAATTTAAATGTTTACGCTTACTCTCTATAAATGCTGACTTTTTTATTTTTGGTACTACAAAATAGTTCAAATTACACTTCTTTCATAATATTTTCTCAAGAATCTAAATTTGGTCCCCACAAAACAACCGAACATTGTATTTGAGCGATATTCAGTAGTTTCTGAATTTTTTAAATAGAACACTCAGTATTTTCTTATTTTACTCTAAATAATTGATGTTTCTGATTGGATCGATGCGTCGTTTTCTGAAATCGAAGTAAATAAAAGAGACATATCCAGTCACAACATCCTAATGCTATTTAATCTAATCATAGGCAGTCAATAAGAAATCATATCTACATTTTTTGTAACTTTCTACTGAAGTAAATTTTTTATTTACCTGCGAATTTTGGAAAAGACATATTAGTTGTAATCAGAATAATAATGGTGTGTTTACGTTAACCAATTTCTATAAGTGTGGCGGTATTAACTTCAGAAGGAAGCGCCTCCATAAACTAACCCTTTTGGAGGTGAGCGGAAAAAATTATAATAGGGTACCAAAAGAGCATAAAAATAGCTGTTAATTCTCCATGAATGTATGTATATTTCTGGAGGGAATGGGCTGATTCAGTTGTATTTTAAGGCTTATCCTGCACCCTTTAAATATACATTAAATCTGATGCATAAAAATATCCGAATAATTTACGCGAACTATGTTTTCACGTGTGGTGGAGCTAACTTCAGGCGAAAGTTAGCACCTCCACAAACTAACCCTTTTGAAGGCGAGCGGAAAAATTTATAATAGGGTACCAAAAGAGCCTTAAAATAGTAGTTAAATCTCCATCAAGTCCCATCTCAAACTTTGAATTTTGTGAAGTCCTATAAATTGTACCCTATGAGGGGGTCTTCCAATCTATGGGTGGAGCGCCCCGATTCAGTTGTAATATAGTACGTTCTAGAGCCTTTAAATAGATGTTAAATCTGGTGCATAAAAATATGCGAACAGTTTACGCGAACCATGTCTTACAAGTGTCGCAGAGCTAACTTCAAGCGGAAGCTGGCACCTTCACAAACTAACCCATTTGGAGACGAGCGGAAAAATGTATAATAGGGTATCAAAATAGCCTAAAAATAGCCGTGAAATCTCTATAAAGTCCCATCCCAAAATTCGCTTGTGGTGGAGCTAGCTACCGCGACGTTATTATTATTATTATTTATTTGAAGGAGATGCCGAATACAACTACTCCACGGGAAATGTGCCCTAACTGGGATTGCATTACATTGAAAGATGTGGCGGATGTGGATGTGGCGACTCCTATGGAGAAGCCGATGTAATGGAATGCCAGTCGCGGGACATTGGTCGTGGAGTAGTTGTTTTCGGCATCTCCTTCAAATAAATAAGTAGGACTGTTTTCCTATAGAAAATATATTTCACTGCTATAATTGTGCATGCGGTAAAGCAGGTCGTTATCTGTCTGTCAATTTGACTATAATTGTCAGACAGATAGTAGCAAAGCCCCAGAGAGAGCACCACGATGTGTTTCTCACCCCTACTAACATTATTATTATTATTAATATTATTGCTATGATTATTAATTATTATTATTATTATTATTATTATTATTATTATTATTATTATTATTAATTATTATTATTATTGCAATAAACGCGATATTTTGTTTCATTTTCCACGGTTATCCTGGCGGATACAAAGCGCATACGTTTGATTAATCCAACAGAAGTAAGGACCCGAAATATAAGTCCATCGACTGATAAAAACTGTTATTAGGGGTTCTTCTGGAGCTGGGGATAAAAAAAATTGCTGTTATTCCTTTTCTATTATTTCAAAAACCATAAATACATATTTATTTATTCGATTTAAAACGTTTATTTTTTATTTCAGGTATATAATTGAAGAGATTGCATATATGGAGGAGTGTAAAACTTACAGATACAAAACAATAGCTACTCCAATGACCAGCAAACTTGAAATGAACGTTCCAACATTTTGTAAAGCGTTTCCATGGCATTTCGTATTAGGTAACAATAAAATTATTGTTATTAATATATTATCATACAGGGATTTTGTTCAATAAATTTGAAAATTAATTAATATTTCGAAAACGGCTTGATATAGGTATACGGAAATATTAACAAAAGTTACTCAGAAATTGATGTAGAATCCAAAAATGAAAAAATATGCAGGGTATTCCATTTCAATTAACCTTCGTTAATTGAAATGGAATATTCTACGTTGCCAGTTTTACGTACAACTGGCAACACCGCACTCTCGAAAATATTTTAGGCCGATAGAGCATGTCTGATTACCTTGGTAACGAAATTTTCAAAACGATTGGTTGACCCGTTCTTCATATACTTCTAATACTTCATCCACCGTGAATCACCCTATACCTATGTATTTTCATTGCATACCTATTATTATACAGTGTTTTTTTGAAGCACACTTTAAAACTTTCCCTTGATAACTACATTCTCGATATTTATTTTGAATATTTGTGGTTTTCTGTTTTTTTATTATATTATAGGAGGTGTAATTACAAAATATTAATAATAATACTATATTATTATACGAGCATATAACAGCTCATTGTATGTGAGTAGAATACTATACTTTGTCCACGACTACTATTGACTTTGATTCCATTAATTTATTTTAAACAACTTTATTTATCATAACTTATTTGACATCAACAGAACTGAAAATTAAAGATACCTGTGATAGTAATTATTTCTTAAACTATTGAGCCTATTTATTTATGTTAATTGTAATATTTGTATTTGAGCAATGACTAATATTGAAAGAAGGTAGGGAGTTTATATCTAAATCAATATTTTGTTTGCTTATAGAACTAATCTGATTGAGATCTTCAGTTTAGTAGGTAGTAGTCTCTTGTATCGAGCTTGATGTTTTATGAGTTGTATCCATTTTATTTTTAATTGACTCGACAATGAGCCTTCCGTGACCGATGTGGATTTCCAACCCACGTGTCTCTTTAGTGTTGTTATGTCTTCACCTGCATCGACAAGTAAGGTTGCAGATGATCTGCGGAAACTATGTCTGTCTCTACTATACGGAAATCTCTACAAAATCAAATTACTTTAGTAGGTTGTAAGTGTTTCAGATTTTTAAGCCACCACTATTAATACAACTGTGTATTTAATAAAAACTCGGATGTTACTAAAATTTGCTCAAAATACGGTAGGTACTCTTTTATTTTTTTTTAAGAGTAATCGGTCGGAGTTATTTTTTATTATTTGGGCAAATGTCTAGTACACATATATTGAAATACAATACTAAATAAAAAATTCGCTAGAAACTTCACAGGCTAAAAGAATCACAATATCTCAAGCACAACTACCTACACCTAAGACCTCCACGGCGTCTACGGTACCTATGCTGAAAACAAAATATATCCTACCACACAATTATCACACTAGATTCGAGAAAACTGTACCTGCTCGGGCGCCAATTTTTGACGCTCTTTTTCCCTTCACCCTTTGAGACGTCAAATTATGACTCTCCCTTACTTTAATATCGGTTTTTACCCTTAAGCGGTCGGTCGGTCTATTTTTTTAACTCGAGCGCTACCATCCACTGGTTTTATGTGGTGAATAGTTCACGCGGACTCTACTCGCTTATGAGTAAAGGCTGGGTAGCTACAGTGAAGAAAATGTAAAATTACAAATACCAGAGGGTCAAATGTTTCTCAAATCTATGTAATAAAAGTCAGTTTAACGGAAGTTACTACAAGGTTTATTAAAATAAAATTAAATAAACAAGCAGCAACATAATAGGCAGACACCAAAATAATTAATTAGCAAAAGTAGAAAATCAGCACAATAAACAAACGGTAATAAGCAACATTATATATATGTAATATATTAAACCCAGGTTATTAGCAGAATTGAATTTCATTCAATTATTAATTCGGCAGTGTCAAACTAAAGCTTTAATTAAGCACAGTTTAAGAAAAGAAGCGGTGCAGGTACTAAGCAAATTATTAACATTGATTTAAACGGCTTTGTGTGGATACGGAACAACGAGAGACGGATAAAAGGGATAAAGACGTCGAAGTCTTCCTGGAGGCCTACGCACGTCACAGGTTATTCGTCATGCATGTAGTGATGTAAATCGTAAGATTACAAATTGTAAGTTACATAAATTACGGTAAAGTAACGGAAATATTTCATGACCCTTATAAATTACAGAAATTTATGAAATTTATGAAACTTTGTAATAGTAGTCAGCCCGAAGATTGAGACCATCCCCTCCACTTTCCCTTTTGCCCATTAGACCAGCCAATCACAGCGCTGGTAGTAGTCATGGTGACGATTGAACCACAGAACAGAATGAGACCATTGAACCACAGAACATAATGAGACCCCACGACGACACCCCCGAAATTTAGACCTCCGAAATTTAGAAAAGGACTACCCAAATTTAGAAGATGACCCGGAAATTTAGAAAAGGACCCCCGAAATTCAAATTCATAGTATACAGGGTGTCCGAAAAATGTTAGTTATAGGGGGAGCCAAAATAAGAAGTAACCTGCCTATTTAAAGAAAAATCATGCGCAGTAAATCCTCTACTATAACAGAAAAACATGCGCAGTAAATTCTAACAAAAAAAAAACATGGCGGACAGTAAAATAAAAGAGGGAAATTCAATTGGTGTGATTCACGACGTAGAATAATAATGATAAGATATTAAAAAAGAACTTACAGCCATTTGAGGTTATGTAACTGAGGTGGAGCACACATGTCTGACCACTATTGCACCATCACTACACTGATACTACTATATCATATGGTAAGTAACACGTAATTTTATCATAAAGCTCTGACATCTGTTTTTCTAGTTCATTGACTTATTGTGATCATCGTTTATGACTATTCAGCGATTATATATATAGTAACACCTGCTAGCTACTTGATAAAATACCGAGGCTTTATGCATACGTAGATAATAGACAGGAAGTTAGCAAAGTCGCGACATTTTACTTTTACAGAAATTCAAATATGTAGCATACAGAGTGTCTCAAAAATTAATGATATAGGGTGAGGCAAATAAGAAAGTGGTCTAAAAAATCATGCGCGGTAGGTAACCCTTTGTTTATAGAAAATATGAATGATGTAATAAGAAGAAAAATCATGCGCGTATGACTAACACTACTACTACTACTGAACAATAAAATACTAAGAGCTAAGTAGTATTGAATAATATTAATAATAATAATAATAAAACTAGGATGGAAATTTAATATTGTATTTATTAATCTGCTTCTACAAGATTGAATTTATTGATATATTGTACAGGCAGAAACATTTTAATAGTTTTATTTTTTCGACAAAATATTTTCCTGGTAGTTCCGTACCTTCCGGTACGTTTTCTATATGGGCCACCCTGTATATCCTAATCTCATAAACGTGGCCACAAGTCTGGGTAAAGTCTTTGAAAAGTAATAATTTTCAGTATATTTACTGACTATTAAGACCATATTACACTAGAGTATGATTATTAACATATTATTGACAATACACATGAACATGATTAGTTATATTTTCGTTTTCAACATTCTCCTTGACTTGAAACTGCAATTAACGAATATATTAATGAAATTCATAAGTTTCCTAAAATTACGTGTAAATCTGTAAATTACGTGTAAAATTACATGTAATTTAACATCACTACATGCATGTATCGAAGGGTTCGGGACAGGGATAGGTATGGCCTGTAGAAATATTCCTGGAGGTCTACGCAGTCACAGGTTATTTATCAGCATTTACCAAAGGGTCCTAACGATGGGTGGACTGGCGTGAGTGCCAGTACCACGAGGCTCTCCACCTTCTGGTGCTTGCCTCAGGATGTATAGGGTTAGGGAAGGAAGCCTACACATAGTAACTTACTCAAGCTGCTGCTTCGGAGGTCGGTGAAATTCTGTCCTTTGAACGAAAATCAGCACGTCTTTTATAGTGCTCGGCCGCTGACTTGAACCAATCAGGACAGCGGATTTCGTTCCATGACCAAATATGTTCTTAAATTTTCTAAAACTAGCGAAATAGTTACTTGGAATAAATTTAAAATTTCGGCAAATAGCTAATATGAATCTAATGTGTAATTAAAACATATTTTAATCAGATTTAGTAAAGCAATTTGACTTTTATGCCTTACTGCATAAATAACATATTTAAATCCTTTTTCTTAACAAAACTATTTACAGGGTATAACGGAAATAATATATTTAATAATAAACAATATTAAATTCAACATAACTTAATTTAATTTAAATTAATTCGGTAACAATAGGCAAATTCAATAGGTATATTAATAAATCAAACATTTGTCAGGTATATTCCCTTTAGTAAATTAAACAAGTTGGGTAAGCATTTATTACCGGAAAGTGCATTAAACATTAATAAATAAATTAATTGTCATAATATGATTGTACGGTGAGCTATTAATTCTAAACTTTAATAGCTATATTACATTATGACTTTATCAAATTTCAAGTAGCGGTTGCATAAGTATTTTTAAATAGCAAATGAATCAAATATTATCCAGTTCCAATGCATTAAATTCATATCATAGGGTACCTACAACTCGAAAATATTCATGTATTTCGTTAGAAACAAAAATTTCGGAGCGGCGTAAAAACAGTGTTTGGAATTTCTTGGATCTCGTCCGGTTTTAATAAAATAAATGTACATTATCCATATATATTAAAAGGCGTCGATTCTGTCTCCCTCTAAATTCCGTCGCCGAATCCGCAAAGTTTCAAAGCTATCTCCTCTGTGGGGCGATCTCGGAACGATCTCCGCGGACCACCGGAGGACGCCCCTGGCCTTTCTCCAATGCGTAGGAGTATTTTCGTCCCGTTTCCTACGCGTTTTCCCAATTTAAACGCCTTTTCAAAAAACCTCTGTAAAATTTTCGTCGATCGCCGTTCGGCGAGAGAGATGCGGCTAGACCACCGGCGTTTGTCCTCGCGCCTAATGGTCCCGTCACGCCCGCCGAAATACCGACTTTTCGCGGGACCCCCTCGGCCCTCTTCTAATTTTTACGGCTTCAAGAAGTGCTTCACACGAATGTTCAGTCCTTTTTCTAATACTTTGAGATTTTTTTTCGAGACCGTACGTGGACTCCATCTACGTCTATTTCGTCTTCGAAAATCTCGAGTCGCATCCGTCTCAACTTCTTTCTCATTTTATCTTCCGATGTGAGATTGCACTAACGAGACAAGCACCTCCCACGCAAACTGTCAAATTAATTAAACTTCAGATAGGTTATTTTCATTATTTTCCTATGAGAAATATTGCTAACGGAATCGATAGTACTGACTGCCAAACACTTCTGATTACCAAAATACTGAAGCGAAATGCCTTTCCAATTATAATATCGGTAAAAATTAATTTTTCAGGTTGATACGTAAAGTTTACGTACTTAAACGTGTCAGGGTAAACTTTTGTCAACAGGCGGGATAGCGCAATATGAAAGTCGTAAGGGTTCAAAACGTGATAAAGCTGATTTCGCGAGTTCGAGTCCCGCTGGTGGCAATTTCTTTTTTCACTTTTTAATTCCAATTATTTATTAGTATTAGTTTGGAATTAATTCCTTCATTTTGGCAGTCTGTAAAATTCATCAGTTTAGCTTACAAAAGTAAATATCTACAATATTAATTTGCTGGTACAATTGTGACAGCAATATATTTTTCGTCCTATTGATAAAATTGATAAAAATGTTTACTGAAAAATAAATTCTACTTTCACCACTTAAAAAATTATGATGTTTTACCATCAAGAATAGAGTACCCTTACAATTCATCAAAATATTGAGAAAACTTTAGTATAATTACATCATCATTCCAGATACAAAATTTCTTAATATGTATTTTCTTAAAAATAATATTATTATATGCTTTTTGACTCCAGGCCGCAGGCGTGGACCCCCGGTAGGGCTAGAAATGGGATCGAAAATCGCAACAGCTTTTTTCTCTCGTTTCTAGTTTATATTATTATGTATTAACAAATGTCCTATAACAGTAACACTATACTGGAAAACATTAATGTATTACTTGGATATGAGTTGTTCATAAAATATTCATATACTTATATACGGTGTGTTAAAATAAAACGGGTCATATATGATTCTTGTTTAAATTACTACGGACCAAAAAGTAATTTTGGTGCGTAGTAAGTAATTAATATTAAATGTTAGATATAATACAGAATTAATCAAAATTAAGTCATCATCGTGCACGTCACGTATAAAGTTACGTACGTCGTCACACATAACGTAATGATAATAATCAACTATAGTTGTAGTTTTTAATTAGATAATAGTAGTATAATATCACCCTAGCACTGGCATGAAGAATGATTGTGATATTATCAAAAGTTGAAGATCTCTTAACAAGAACAGACGTTACCAATTGAAAATATAGATTTAATTAAATATAATAAAACATTGTAAAACATAGTAAACTCTTCCAAATCCTTTTAGAACTGTAATATGTGTGCCATGTGGTTGTGGTAAGGTCAAATGTCATGTTATCACTCTTGTGTCATCATAACAGCATAAAATTTGATAATTTATTTATTTTTGTACAACCAGCAGACCAACGGTCCATTTACAGGTGTACATAATATAGCAATATATAACAAAAAAATATAGTAAGTTGACTACAATAATTTAATAATTACAATGATAAAATTGACAATCAAATAGTGTCAGGCAATAAATTGGAGATCTTTCGTTTGAATTGGGAAATAGTTAAAAAAAATATGTCAGCTGAAGGTAATTGATTATATCTCCTGCACATTGACGAAATTGGAGAGTGAAAATGATGTTGAGTGCTCGGCGTTGCTATTCTAAAAGTTATGCCGGAACGAGAAGTAAAACGTGGCAGATTAAAGTCTAATAATGAAAGCAGCATGGGCGAATCAATGTAGTTGTGTATTATCTTATAAATAAATAGAAGATCTTTAATTTCACGCCGTTTTCTTAAAGATTGTATGTACGTTAAATTCGTTTAACAAAATATTATAATCAAAACCGCGATGGGAATAAAAACCATGTTTTTTCCAGTATGCAAATTTGAAAAATTTTCTCTGGACTGACTCAAGTTCGGTGGCATATGTAGAATAACATGGATTCCAAACCACACTGCAATACTCCAATTTACTTCTGACAATTGCACAGTATATAGAATTAATAGCATCAAATGAATTGAAGTCTCTACAGGTTCGAATCAAAAATCCCAGATTTCGCATTGATTGATCAACTATAGTTCTAATGTGAGAAGAAAAAGTTAACTTCTGAAGAAATACCAACTCTAAATCTTTTATTTCGGCAATTCGCAATAAATTGTTATCGCTAAGACTATAATTATATATGATAGGATGAAACTTTCTAGTAAATGTCATTACTTTACATTTACTATAATTAAGAGCTAATTTATTTTATTCACACCAATTATCTAGGTTTATTAAGTCTCTTTGCAAACAAAAGCAGTCAGACATACTATCAACCCTATCTTTAAATCATCAGCAAATAACAACTTTCCCGAATTAATGCTGTCACATATATCATTCACAAAAATAACAAAAAGTAAGGGTCCCAAATTGGAGCCCTGCGGAACACCCGATGTAGCCAAAAAACTGTATGACTTAACCCCTTCATATTATACAAATAATTTTCTATCTCTCAAGTAAGTACCTACTTAAAAGTTTTATAATATTTTTTTAATAGTTTTATAATATAATCTATATGTCTACTCAAAATCATTATATCGTTATGGAATAAAGTTCTAAATAAAGTGAAAGGTGTTGGATATTTCCCATATAAAGAGAAAGATGAAATTATTAGTACAATGGACGACAAACCAAAGCCCATATTTATATATGATGATCTCGCATGTAGCAGGATAAGATTCGTGAATATTATTTCATATGTCGACACAAAAAGATATATGCTATATATCTCGGTCAAACTTATTCAAAAATGTCTAAACAATTGACAAGGAAAAACTATAATAGATCGCCTTCTGCATCCTTCCAACTAGAAGATCTGCCAAATTTCGGCATGCCGCATGATCTTCAGTTCCAAAAGTAGTGTATATCTTGCTCCAGCGAGGGCTGCTATTGTCAGTATCATAAGCTTCACAGTATGTTCTTGATGGAGTCTGCGGCGTTCGAAGAGAAGATCTCGATATTTCGTCCGTTTTTCCTTTTCTTTCAAGATAATGTTGGTCTCGGCAGGAGCCGAGAACTCGATGACAAATATTGTCTTTTGAATTTGAACTTTTCTTTGCTAACATAGAACTGACCAGTGAAAATTGTGGCCTTTCATGTAGATTAAGCTGGCCTCATATTTAAAGCTCAAGATATTAAAAACACTTACATTCCTTTAGATAAAAAAATGTTTAATACCTTAAAAATCTATGATTTGAGTTGCATTTATTTGGTTGTTTGGTATAAATGATGTAACACGTACGTAGCAAAAACCCTTTAGGTTTACATACCAGTAACATCACACAATTATTGTAAAAAATGTAACACTAAGATCAAACCGTTTGCTTCATCACCTTGTAACGCAATTCTATGTTCTTTTGTGACATACTGCGTAACACAGCGGATGGGAGCTATTCGCCTGTTTAAAGCATGGGTCTCAGGTTCAGTTTTCTCAGTCTTCAGTCGCGTACTTATTATAAGAAACAACAAATCTTTTACTGCCGGGCGCCGCTTCACCTTTGTTGAATTGGTAGAGAGATTGAGTGATTAAGTTTACAAAACTTGGTCACGCAACGGTAGAGGTACCTACTTGATGATACTAAACCAAATAGAAAATAGTGCTAGCTAGCTGAAAAAATATATAGTAACTGTTTCGACAAATAAAACAACAAATTATATGGTCTATTTAATGATCACTGTTAGTAATGACAATATGAATTTACCAACAGATGGCTTGACCTGTGTATCAGGTTACAATGTGTCTATCTAAGGAAATCAAGAATCGAGATACTTTTACAAGGTTTTATAAAATTTAAACAAATGGATCTCTGAATATTTATAATTATTAGATAATTAATAACCAAATAATATCTAATGCTTATCTGATCATCCGGTGACATAAAGCATAAGCAATTCATTCAGGTACAATCTTCAGTGGCAGAAGAGGCAACTAGTAGTCATAGAATCCCAGGAAAATATCTAAATCATATTAATATGCCATTTCCAAATTAGATATCCATGTTAATGATGTGTAACAAAAAACCTATGCATCACTCAGTACTTCACTTGTAAATCATATGTATATGTATAGCTCCAAAAAGATCCTCTTCGGATAGAGATCGGTTAGAAACTAAGTACTAAATATAAACATGTTCAGCAACATACTAAATTTATAAAAAAAACCATCGGTATGGAGTAACCATAAAACTATTACTCAAACCTAAAACCTTGGAATTGAAATTCGTTTAAATTAATTTAAAATAACAAAAAGTTTACTTTAACTTATCTCTTGCATAAAGAGGGTTTTATTTAAATAAGTATGATATACGAGAAGCGGGACATCACAAATAGTAATGCGGCAGCTGAAATAAAAAAATTAAATTTAGAACCACGAATATGGTGAATGGAGAATATATATTTTTTATATAGACGTACCTAGCAGAAATTTAAATAGATAAATACGGAGATGAAATTTTGTAAATCATAGTAGACAAGTTATATATTTTTCAAAAATCCAATTAAGGGTATAAAGTCTAACTCTTAGCTGATAGAAATATGCTCTTACAATTTAAATTGCTACTTGCCCATTTGAATTAAAAAGAAAGGAAAACCTTTTCTTATGAAATCAATCGAATAACAGAACTACCAATTCACGCAATTCACGGAAAATAAAAAATGAGCATGGAACCATCATCACATACCCAAGAACCACACTATGAAGTACCTACAAAACTACTATCCATATCCATATATATTAAAACGCGTCGATTCTGTCTCGCTCTAAATTCTGTCGTCGAATGCACAAAGTTTCAAAGCTATCTCTGCCGAGAGGGGATCGCTTAGCGATCCCCGCGGGCCACCGAAGGCCCGCGAAGGCCCTCGGCCTTTCTGCAATGCGTCGGGGTATTTTTCTTCCCGTTTCCTACGCGTTTTCCCAATTTAAACGCCTTTTCAAAAAACCTCTGTAAAATTTTCGTCGATCGCCGTTCGGCGAGAGAGATACAGCTAGCACCGGCGTTTGTTCTCGCGCCTAATGATCCCGTCACGCCCGCCGAAATCCCAACTTTTCGCGGAATCCCCAAGACCTTTTTCTAGTAGATAGGCAATACCACTATGGAGCCAAAAACCAATGTATTTTTAAAGGGGCCTAAATTTTGCAAAAAAGTGAGTAATTTTACCCCCTCCACTTTCCTTTTGGAGACATGCCATGCCTCCCAACCCATCACGCAACCCTTGCGCTTGCGCAGACGCTCTGCAGTTAACTGTGCACCCTCACAGCCATCGCCCAGGAGGTCGCACTCATAGCTTCTGCAACCGTCCTCCGGGTACCTACCGCGTTCTCCACGGACTTATTTTTAGCGGGGAAATTCGACCACTGGGTATCATCCGCCACACGCGGTTATTCAGGTATCCACTCAGTTATCTGCGGGTCTCTCTCCCTTCACTTAAGAACGGAGGAACTCGTATTCAAGCCGTACAGGAAAATGTAATATATAAAACATCATGAACGGGATTTACTCAGGCGTAATTTTTAAATCTCCAAGTCATTCATAAATTCTTTATTGTAGCGCTTTGAGTCGGTATACTTTCACTCATATAAATCTGACGGAAATATCATATATTTTATTTATTTATAATTGTAGGTGTTTCGACGCATCGAGACTCAACTGCACAATCTAGCATTGTTCGCGCAATACGACATCCCCACCTTGCTCGTTTACGTTCTTCGGTAGCGTCTATAAGCTAGCCCCTATTATTAATTTTTAATGGTCATATTTTAGAAAAAACTAGTACGTTTAATTAATATCATACCGAGCGCGTTCGCGCAAATTTTTTACAATCGACAAACCCACAGCCGCATTTTTAACATTAATGAGATGTTATTATTGGTATAGTGGATTTATTCATTTCAGAGATTTTACAGTTCCAATTATATATTATATGGAGTTAAAATACTAAGATAGCTGTCTAGAATGAAAATAGATAGGTAGTTATTTCAAGTTATATGATATAAGTTTATCTCAATATCCTCGTCATCACAAAGGATAAAAAATTATCAATTGGTAACCCAGTACAAATTGGCATCGGATATTTATTTTTAGATTTAATATGTACAGTGTGTGTACTTAAATATTGGTGGAGTAAGAAAGGTTTCTTTGTAGGTATTTAGTGTTGCATGTACAATTAAAGTGATATTTTCTTCAATGTAAGAAGGAGTACGGCATACCCGAGTATCTAGGTAAGTACCTACTTTACATTATTATTTTTCTAGATCAAAAAGTTCCCTATTATTGCCTATAAGTTTTATTTTCCTAACCAACAAGTTATAAATCCACACAACAAAAAATATCAATAGTTGTAATATTTTATTAGTTTGAGCATCTGTAAGTACATAGTTAGATGTAAATAATAGTTTTCTAAAAAGTATGAACCTTTCAATTTTTATAGACTTTTTAAAATAGATAGCTATTAAGTTTGATGTAGGTGCAATATACAGGATATATCATAATTATCTTGCTATTATTATTATTACAATTTATTCAAAATAGATCTAACATTCAAATGCTTTAAGGAATTAAAAAAATACTCTTTGTTGTGTCAATAGGCTTTAATGTGTACAAGGTAGCATAGCTGAAAATTGTAGGAACATTTTAGTATATCATACTTATGTTTTCAGCCGCTGCGTACTATAAATTTTTGATTTATTTCTGTGGTAGCCAAATATTTTAACAAGGTATTTTTTAACAAAAATTTTTCATAATACATACAAGATTGGAGCAACATTCAGCCATTTAACTTTACATAAAGCTTTACATAGTTTACACTAGTTGTTAGTGTTTTATAATTGATTTTAGCCCAAGCTCATTTTCTATGGAGAGAGAGAGAGACATTCAATGCTATTAAAATTAAAATATCGAGTTTTAAATTTTCCTACATAACCATAATTTGCAGATAAATAGTTTTATATAACAAAAACTAAGTCAAGCTTAGTTATTATGTAAAACGTTTCAACATTAACCCGAAAATATTTCCAAAGCCAAAAAGACGCAATGTCGTTTAACAAACGATTGGAAACGCCTGCGTTCTCGCGATACAGGGTATTAAAAAGAAACGGATTTTATTTGTCTTATTAGACTAGATATTGTTACTTACCTATTAATTGCTTACAATTTTTCATGTTTAATTTTCATTCATACTGAAACACTATGAACACTTCAGAAAGCTTTTTATTCTGAATATATAGACCAGAGCCTAAGTTATTTATTTTTTATATACAGAGTATGACATAAGTAGACAGAGGGATATAACACTTTGAGTATACATTGCATAGACCAGAGTTTAAGATTTTTATTTGATATATTATATATTCCGCACTTAAAGTACGTAGTAAATCGAAAGGGAATAATACAGGGTGTACCATTAAAGTAAGATTGATTTTAGGTTGTATGATATTTACTAAAAAACCAAGGATTGGAAAATACATAGGCTTCAAACATACAAATCTGAACAGGTTACAGTTGGCTGACATCAAAGAAGTGCGTACGTGACTTTTGAGCATTTAACATATCTGTTAACATTTAATTAACAGATTTATTAGATTTCTTATCTTCAAACGACACAATCAATTCATTTAACCTTGGGACTTTTTGCTTGTCGAGACTCATCTATATAGTGTTTTCTTATATAAGTAAGTATTACTTTAACTAAGTTTTCATTGTAAGTGTGAAAAAAAAGATATTTGAGTCTCAATATTTGAATTTAAAGTTTATAGGTATATTCTCTGACTGGAGATGCTAGAATCCATCATAAAGCATCCGATTTCTACTTCCGGTCTCCCGAAATATGTGATATGGAGTATTAAACAATTCATCTCAACGTCTAGAATACTAATTTAACTAAATTTTATTTAGAGATGACGTCACAAAGATAGTTAAGTTACAGTTAATTCACCTCTAGTTCTTTTATAGAGACAATTTTTTCAAGAATTTTAGTTTTACATAAGAAATTATATTTAAAAACAATCTTTATGTTAAATAAAAAACAGGTGTTAAACAAATTGGTTATTTTTGCTAGAGTTTCACAAGATCGAGGTACTATGGAGATTGTCTCCTAGTTCTTAATCAACGTAGGTTTCCATAACTATCTTGTAAGTTTCCAGTTAAATCCTTATATGTTTGAAATATACAGGGTGTAATAATAGGGTAATAATAAAGTAACAATAAGTGTAATCTGTATAACAATAAGGGTAATAAGGGTAACAATAAGGGTAATAATAAGGGTATATAAGGGCAATAAGGATAACAATAAGGGTAACAAGGGTAGTAATATAGGGGTGTATACTAAGGGCATATAAGGATGTATAATATGATAACTTACTGATTCAACATTTGTCGTTCAAACAGTAGACATGTATGCTTGCAACACTTGTGACAGAAATTTTTCCTGGCCTAGTGCTCTAAGCCGCCACCGAAACAAACACAAGACTGTATTCTTTGTTTGCAGCATATGCAACCAGAAATTTACGCGTAAGGATAACTTGAGTGTTCACATAGAAAATAAACACCCAAATGAACATAGTCACCACAATATGAAAGACCATGCTCTGACAGATAGTACCAAGAACCATCCACTACCTAGAACTTGTCACGGGTCCTATCTGAAACCGTTACTTTTGTCCTATTTTATTTCCCGAGATTACTATGGGTTCAACAAATAAATTAATGGTGACCTAATACTTGGGTCGCAGAAAGAACCGTTACAAGGTGTGCTTACGACTAACTCAGCTACAGTCGGAGAGTAGGGTGGTTCGCGAATCACTCAAAAGAATCGACACCTAAACATTAAAACGGAATATTTACTTATTTATTTATACGGGCGCCACTAACAAATATGCTCTACACTCTTGTTAGCAGAGTCCCTAAATTGTCAACAAGGGTACCCAAATATTCTACAATTATCTGCTTTTCAAAGTAACCAAGATAAACTGTATCTGTACCATCAAAACTCACTTGAGATTTAGTAATTAATATTATATTTAGTAATTAATATTCCAGATATATGTGCATAATCAAATAATACAATCATAAAACGATAATAATCTAACTCGTTAACTTTTGATTATTCCTTATATGAACCTGTGAAATGTAACTTTATCATCCGCGTATCTGAGGTAGAGGTAAATTAACAAGCAAAATTTGTATCCTGAGAGCAAATAGTTTATTGATACAATAACACACTAATAAGCTATATGCAATTCGGGGTAGAGTGGATATAAATAAAACAAAATATACAACCCCAAGAGATAAGAACATTCGCTGGTTACTGTCTGTTATGGCAGCTTATCAACAATGAACCTAGGTTAGTTCAGCATATTATAACATATATGACTAGGTAATAAATTTATACAGTAAATACTGGTGTATAGCTATGTAAAATTGCACACATGAGTATGGTTATTATAGGGCAAAATTGGACCATTCGTGATATCACGGAGGGCTTACATACAATAATAATACCAATCGGTAGGTTACCTGTAAAACAATAAAATTATACCTGGCTATAATTGTTGCTAAGACAGGAGAAATATGGCAAATTGGCCAATAATTATAAAACCACTGAATATTCTCCCTACTTGACTATTAAAATCCCTTATGATTACATTACCCCACTAATGGATATAACCCCAAATTTTCCCATTGATTTTTAATATACTAAAATCATCTGATACTAAATTTAAAATCCCACCATGTATATTATTAATTATCCCTAAACTCAATATTTATCTAAATCCCGAAATCCAATATTTATTTAAATCCCAACATTGATCCGCAAATAGATATTTCTATACATAAGAAAATGGTTGAAGTTCCCGATTTATTAAGCGTTCGGTAAAATGAGTGGTATGACTACAAGAAAAACCTGTGATTCCAACGAAGGTAGTTCCTTAATATTCCAATATCGTGTCCAGAGTGTCGCCAAGTTGTCTTAAAAATCTGTCCGCAGCCCATAAAGGGGTACATGAACTCAATGGTTCAGCACAATTAAGGTGTTTGGCTTCAAGGTCACACCCTGTCCAGTGAAATGAGGATCAGGTTCGCATCCAACTATCCACCCATAAGTGGAAAAAAGGAGTTAACTATTCTTGTAACTGGGAATCACGTAGAGAACGATTACTTATAGAACGGTGAAAAGGAACCATTCCATCCAAGCGATGACATCAAAAAAACAAGTCGACAAGTACCAAAAAAAGTACGAAGGGTTACGAAAGTAAAAGAAAAGAACAGAAAATAAAAGAAGCCCTGAAAAGAAATATCTACAATTACTATCTATGTCCCAAAGATATTAATTAAGAAAACAATCGAATACGTTAGGTACTTACTTGGTTGAAATGCGGCTTCAACAGTAGGGTTTGGCGGCGTGTTTAGTGAAATATATATCCATTTAACCAACAGTAAGAGTTGCGTTACAAACAATTCAACATCCAACCATACTTCAAAGTAACCTCAACTCAGTGGAAATCCTCAAAACCCATCTAATACGGAAAGCACACAGTACTTTATTCTTAAGGGAAAAACCACCTTCAAATTTCACTAACACATAAGTGTACCTCGACGACCAAACCAAAAGTGTCCGTTTTTCGACAGAGAATCTGCGAAAGCTAGCTAAAGAAAACATCGGCCAATCAGAAATGACCTGCCAACAAAACTATTCGCCCGCCAAATACTTATTATTCAAACCAATTACACTGAAAATTCACACTAATGTTCAAGGATGAAACTTTGCGCATTATACAAAATATCTTAATAAACAATTAATTTCGTAATATTACCAACTACGATAATCTATATTATAAAATCCCCCTTTTAATTATTAAAATAAACAAGTACTGAAATTTTCGCAAATAGGCAAACCCATATACGCGCGTGAAATTCAGATAGTCTAAGCTCAACTGCAAATAACTATATTACTTTACCGCGTAATGACAAAAATGAATTGGGTCGAAAAATATAACGTTACAAATCCCCCCTTCACCTCAATAGATTTTCGTAGAAAATCTTTAAAGTTATAAGTCCTCTCTGGTAACAGCAGACTTAAGGTCTTTAACATTCCATACACCTCTGGAATTACCATGGTGATCCTTCAACTCATAAGTCCAAGGAGACAATCTTTTAGAAATTATAAAGGGACCAGTATATTTCGGTGCTAATTTGGCGTTGTAATATTTACTTGCGTCCGACAACACATAATTTTTCTTATAGACTTCCTGACCCACTACATAAGTTATGTCACGTCGTCTCAAGTTATACTGAGATGTCATTTTCACCGAAGCTTTAGCCAAACGTTTCGCAATATCCACATGAAGTGATTGAAAGCCTTTACGTCGTCTTTCGATTTCCGTAACGTCCCGATTGACTCTAACTTCCGGATCTAAAGGATCAATAAATTTACCATCATTACCGTCTAGTATCATCTCTCGACCAAAATTGACAAAATATGGGGAATTATCAGTAACTTCGTGTTTAGCAGAACGTATAGCGCAACCTACTTTTGCTAACAACGTATCCCACGAACGGTGATTATCTTCTACAAAGCAAGAAAGCATAGTCTTCAAGACTCGATTAACCCTCTCAGTCGGATTCGCCTGAGCGTGGTAATTTGCCGTATACCTAATTTTTACATTATACGTTTTCATTAAATTTCGGTACTCACGTGATCTGAACTGTACACCATTATCAGAGATTATTGACGAGGGAATTCCAAAGATCATAAAAACATTATCTTCAATTATATTTACAATAGGCGCAGCGGTTGCCTTTCGAAGCGGAAAAAATAAAGGAAATTTTGAAAAATAATCAACTACCACCAAAATATATGAATAACCCCTACTAGATCGAGGCAAAGGACCCACTAGATCCACAGATATTAATTCCCAAGGTTTATTCACAAAAGGTCTACCTACCATAAATCCTGCAGGAGATTTTTGTTCCGGCTTATGACATGTACATATCTTACACTGACGAATATATTTGGCTACGTCACAGCGCATTTTAGGCCAATAATATAAGTTACTTAATTTATTGAAAGTTTTGAATACCCCCAAATGACCAGAAGTTGGAATGTCATGAGCCAACGAAATTACATTCTTGCGTTCAGATTTCGGTACAACTTTACGCCACGAATCTATTCCTTGTTCGGATAAATCCTTATACTTACAACCTACATGTTTATACAACTGACCATCGGTAACTCTCCAACTAGGATATTTTTCAGGTTTTGACTGAACCCGTTTACACTGGTTAACGTACCATTTATCAGTACCATCTTCAGAAAGATTCAAAGAATGAATCATCGGAACTGACCGTGAAAGACAGTCAGGTACCACATGATCTTTACCTTTACGATGGATTATTTCGAATTCGTATTGTTGCATAGCCACTGCCCATCGACTTAAACGTCCTCGCGGATCTTTTAAGTTAGAAAGCCACAATAAACTGTAGTGATCCGTGATAAGGGTAAATTTTACCCCTTCTATATAAGGGCGAAACTTAGAAATTGACCAAAGGGCGCTTAAACATTCTAATTCGCTGGTTGTGAACCGTTGTTCATTTTTACTTAAGGAGCGACTTATATATGCGACGACTCGTTCACCATCTGGACAAGGTTGTGAAAGAACTGCACCTAAACCGTATCCCGAAGCATCACACTGAATAACAAAAGGGTAATCATAATTCGGACAACTCAATATAGGGGCTGAGACTAAAGCTTCCTTAATCTGACGTAGTGCCTCATCACATTCGCTCGACCATTTAAATTTTACATTTTTCCTCGTTAAATTGGTCAAAGGAGAAATTAAGCTAGAAAAATTCGGTATGAAGCGTCGATACCAACTAGTCATTCCAACAATTCGACGAACTTCTGTTACTTTAGTAGGCGGTGGTATATTTAAAATAGCCGCGACTTTATCATTATCTACGTGCAACCCGTTTCGATCAATCACATACCCGAGATATTTCAGTTCGGATTTACAGAAGATACATTTCTCTTTACTAACCGTCAGACCTGCTAGCCTGATTCTAGAAAATACCTCCTTTAATATCGATATATGTTTATCAAAATCCTGGGTGACAATAACTATATCGTCTAGATACACAAAAACGTTTGGTTCCAAGTCATGGGAAATAATTTTATCGATACACCGTTGCCAAGTTGCAGGAGAATTTGAAAGACCGAAAGGAAGGCGTTTGAATTGGAAAAGTCCTCTATTAGGAACTGTGAAAGCGGTATACTGTTTAGAGTCTTCATGTAGAAGAATTTGATGAAAAGCGGATTTAATATCCAAAGTTGACAAATATCTGGCATCTCGTAATTTGTCCAGCGTAGAGGAAATCATTGGCAAAGGATAAGCATCTTTGACAGTCACTTTATTTAATTTACGGTAGTCGACACAAAATCTATAAGTATTGTCTTTCTTTTTAACTAAAATAATTGGTGAAGCCCACGGACTATCGGAAGGTTCGATGATATCATCCTCTAATAGCTTAGCTAACTCCCTATCTATAGAGGCTTGCACGACAGGAGAAACTGGGTAATATCTTTGTTTTATAGGTTCGGCATCTGTAATAATTCGATGACAGACTACGTTCGTACACCCAATTTTCTCAGGCATATCCGAAAATATATCTTTAATAAAATTCCCTAAAATCATACTTTGTTCCACCGTCAACCCTTCACGAGGTAAAAGAGAAGTAGCTTTAGAATCTATTTCATCGAGAGCAAATTTCCATATATTTTGACTAAGATTTGGTACAATTTCCATTAGCTTCCAAAAATCTGCACCCAACACCAAGGTGTGCGGTAAACTAGGAATGATTAGAATATCTAAGACTTTAACTTTATTTCTCAGTTGTATGGGTACTGAAACAAGACCTAAGACGTTGCAGCAATCACCATTAGCAACAGTAACGTAATCGACAGAAGAAGAGTGCACAGACAAATTTAAATGTTTTAATTTTTCCCAACCTAGCTTGCCTAAAATCGTGCGTGACGCGCCAGAATCTAATAGTCCTAACATATCTACTCCAAAAATTGAAACTGTGAGATAAGGTCTCTCATCACCTTTCGCATGAGATAAAATATAATCTAGAATTGGTTTTGTGTTATCCTGAAAGTTGGTCGAAGTTAAACTCGATTTGGAAACAGCTACACGACCTCCTAGCGTCTCCCCGATTCGTTTCCCGATTGGTTACAATTCGGACAAGTGCGGACTGTAAAGTTCGGTTTGTTACATTTGAAACACCTTCGACGTGGTTGTTGATCACAATTTCTCGCAATGTGCCCTGTCTGATTACAATTATAACATTTTACCAAAGGTCTATCATTAATTAAATTTACTCCCTGCGAAGATGTACCAGGCGCATATAAATAAGCTAAGTCCCTTTCCAGAGTATGTTTTGATTTTTGAGGAGGAGGAATGTACTCCTCGACAGAATTCCTATTCGCTTCTAATTCGCGTCCAAGTTCTAGCAGCATATCTATAGATTTTATTTCTCTAATTTTGAGCGCTAATCCGATTTTGTAAAATGGTGCAATATTTTCGAGTAAAATTTTGAGACGAGACTGTTCCGGAATTCTAATAGTAAGCCGTTCAAAAAGATTAGTCATGTAAGCGATATAAATACCCATTGATTCGTTAGGATGTTGAGTACGTTTCTTAATTTCCCTAAACAAATGATCATTATAATTCCTAGGCTGAAATTGTTCTCTGAGCAAACAAGTTAAAGACGACCAGTTGCGTGCTTTTTTCCTAATACCACGATACCAAATAAGAGCATCTCCTGTGAATAAATCATTAGCAGAATCACATAAATCCTGTTCTGTAACATGTCTTGAAATACGCATTTCTTCCACCCTTTCAAGGAAAGCACTTAACGATAAGTCAGAATCGTTACCCGAAAACTTTAAATTCCACTGTGATACCGGTACAGGTTTAAATCTGAAAGCATGGTTAACACGCGTACTTTCAAAATTTGGCCTTACATGAGATTCATCCCCTGATGAAGCATCACTATCCTCATCGTGTAAAGTAATTAAGTCAATATCTAAAGCTCCCTGCGTTTGATTAGCTACAGTGCGTTCGTGTTCTTTAACTTTATTCTCTAGATCCGATTTTAAGTTCACAATATCCACCAGTAGTTTGGACTTCGCGGTTCTAGACTCGGCATCGAATGTAACACAATGATTTAATCTACCCAAGGCAAAAGCATACTTAGAAAAAATTTTCTTATATTCACTTTGGCAAGAACCATCAAAATTTCCTATCAGTTCACTAATTTCGATTACTTTATTTGTTAACGCAATTTTGTCTTGTTCGAATTCAAAAGGGTAATCAGGATAATCTATTGTTGTACCTTCGCGTTCTAATTTCAACAAATTTCGTAAGGTTTTCCTCATATTTTGTACAGTGTCAATACTGGTAACACCCCGTATAGTTAATTCATAAGTTAATTCTTCAGCGGCAAGCCGATTAACTTCATACATTGGAGGCGCCATACTTAAAAAATTCAATTAGGTACTAATTTAATCCTAAAACTCGTAAGATTCCAATAATCCAAAAAAAAAAAATATAAAATATTTTGCCCCACTATGAGTCTGATTCTAGGTTAATTCTTACTAGTACATAAAGTTTTAATCCTTAAACATTATTTAATCTTACATACAAATACCTACTTATACCTACTAACATACAATGCAGACACAATAAATTTTATTTGTCCACCCTGTAACTACAATACCATAACGTTCCCCAGATACCTTCGATGTACTTGTGTTAACCTATTGGGAGATAAAAGATAAAAACCGGAATAATATACTACCTATCGCAAATACCTTTACTATAATACGACAAAAAAAGAAAATCGATAAAACTGTACCTCAGATTTCAAATTCATCAAAAGTTAACTCTCTTCAATTTCAAAATTCTACAACCAAGTTCCATAAAAAGAATTCAAGAATTCGTGTTAAAAACAGTTTATCAGGGTTATGACAAAAAAGATTAAAGAACTTTTAATAATTTCCAACCTATCTTTGTTATTGTAGAGTCTGTACTTTATTTTTACGGTTTTATTTTCGTCGGGCCCAACACGTTGGGTGCCAATCTGTCACGGGTCCTATCTGAAACCGTTACTTTTGTCCTATTTTATTTCCCGAGATTACTATGGGTTCAACAAATAAATTAATGGTGACCTAATACTTGGGTCGCAGAAAGAACCGTTACAAGGTGTGCTTACGACTAACTCAGCTACAGTCGGAGAGTAGGGTGGTTCGCGAATCACTCAAAAGAATCGACACCTAAACATTAAAACGGAATATTTACTTATTTATTTATACGGGCGCCACTAACAAATATGCTCTACACTCTTGTTAGCAGAGTCCCTAAATTGTCAACAAGGGTACCCAAATATTCTACAATTATCTGCTTTTCAAAGTAACCAAGATAAACTGTATCTGTACCATCAAAACTCACTTGAGATTTAGTAATTAATATTATATTTAGTAATTAATATTCCAGATATATGTGCATAATCAAATAATACAATCATAAAACGATAATAATCTAACTCGTTAACTTTTGATTATTCCTTATATGAACCTGTGAAATGTAACTTTATCATCCGCGTATCTGAGGTAGAGGTAAATTAACAAGCAAAATTTGTATCCTGAGAGCAAATAGTTTATTGATACAATAACACACTAATAAGCTATATGCAATTCGGGGTAGAGTGGATATAAATAAAACAAAATATACAACCCCAAGAGATAAGAACATTCGCTGGTTACTGTCTGTTATGGCAGCTTATCAACAATGAACCTAGGTTAGTTCAGCATATTATAACATATATGACTAGGTAATAAATTTATACAGTAAATACTGGTGTATAGCTATGTAAAATTGCACACATGAGTATGGTTATTATAGGGCAAAATTGGACCATTCGTGATATCACGGAGGGCTTACATACAATAATAATACCAATCGGTAGGTTACCTGTAAAACAATAAAATTATACCTGGCTATAATTGTTGCTAAGACAGGAGAAATATGGCAAATTGGCCAATAATTATAAAACCACTGAATATTCTCCCTACTTGACTATTAAAATCCCTTATGATTACATTACCCCACTAATGGATATAACCCCAAATTTTCCCATTGATTTTTAATATACTAAAATCATCTGATACTAAATTTAAAATCCCACCATGTATATTATTAATTATCCCTAAACTCAATATTTATCTAAATCCCGAAATCCAATATTTATTTAAATCCCAACATTGATCCGCAAATAGATATTTCTATACATAAGAAAATGGTTGAAGTTCCCGATTTATTAAGCGTTCGGTAAAATGAGTGGTATGACTACAAGAAAAACCTGTGATTCCAACGAAGGTAGTTCCTTAATATTCCAATATCGTGTCCAGAGTGTCGCCAAGTTGTCTTAAAAATCTGTCCGCAGCCCATAAAGGGGTACATGAACTCAATGGTTCAGCACAATTAAGGTGTTTGGCTTCAAGGTCACACCCTGTCCAGTGAAATGAGGATCAGGTTCGCATCCAACTATCCACCCATAAGTGGAAAAAAGGAGTTAACTATTCTTGTAACTGGGAATCACGTAGAGAACGATTACTTATAGAACGGTGAAAAGGAACCATTCCATCCAAGCGATGACATCAAAAAAACAAGTCGACAAGTACCAAAAAAAGTACGAAGGGTTACGAAAGTAAAAGAAAAGAACAGAAAATAAAAGAAGCCCTGAAAAGAAATATCTACAATTACTATCTATGTCCCAAAGATATTAATTAAGAAAACAATCGAATACGTTAGGTACTTACTTGGTTGAAATGCGGCTTCAACAGTAGGGTTTGGCGGCGTGTTTAGTGAAATATATATCCATTTAACCAACAGTAAGAGTTGCGTTACAAACAATTCAACATCCAACCATACTTCAAAGTAACCTCAACTCAGTGGAAATCCTCAAAACCCATCTAATACGGAAAGCACACAGTACTTTATTCTTAAGGGAAAAACCACCTTCAAATTTCACTAACACATAAGTGTACCTCGACGACCAAACCAAAAGTGTCCGTTTTTCGACAGAGAATCTGCGAAAGCTAGCTAAAGAAAACATCGGCCAATCAGAAATGACCTGCCAACAAAACTATTCGCCCGCCAAATACTTATTATTCAAACCAATTACACTGAAAATTCACACTAATGTTCAAGGATGAAACTTTGCGCATTATACAAAATATCTTAATAAACAATTAATTTCGTAATATTACCAACTACGATAATCTATATTATAAAATCCCCCTTTTAATTATTAAAATAAACAAGTACTGAAATTTTCGCAAATAGGCAAACCCATATACGCGCGTGAAATTCAGATAGTCTAAGCTCAACTGCAAATAACTATATTACTTTACCGCGTAATGACAAAAATGAATTGGGTCGAAAAATATAACGTTACAAACTTACCCATCTAAAAGTATAGCTCAGGATAATGATGATAAATTTGAACATGACAAACCTATCAGAAAATACATTTATAAATCAAAAAACTCTGAGGAGGAGGAACCCCCGAATGACCCTAATAAACTTGTTGATAAATTAAAGGATTGCCTTATCAATAAGAAATTGAATATGCAGCATCCTCTTTGTAAAAACATAATCGATGAGCTACGAGAAATGAATATAATTTATTAGTTATTAAAATTCTATAATCCCCACCCCTCTAAAGGTTATATTGTAAAATTTGTTCTTCTCTTTGTATTGGTAAAATAATATCACAGTATGAATATGTAGATAAAGTTTTGTTCTAACCCAATACCTTAAGAAAAATTACTAGATTGCAAATTACTTGTGACAAGCCTCTAATTATACTGAGAAGAGAGGGCTTGAATATATTATGTACTATATTCAAGCCCTCTCTTCTCAGTATAATTAGAGGCTTGTTACAAGTAATTTGCAATCTAGTAATTTTTCTTAAGGTATTGGGTTAGAACAAAACTTTTTCTACATATTCATACTGTGATATTATTTTACCAATACAAAGAGAAGAACAAATTTTACAATATAACTTTTAGAGGGGTGGGGATTATAGAATTTTAATAACTAATAAATTATATTCATTTCTCGTAGCTCATCGATTATGTTTTTACAAAGAGGATGCTGCATATTCAATTTCTTATTGATAAGGCAATCCTTTAATTTATCAACAAGTTAATTAGGGTCATTCGGGGGTTCCTCCTCCTCGGAGTTTTTTGATCTATAAATTTATTTTCTGATAGGTTCGTCATGTTCAAATTTATCATCATTGTCCTGAGCTATACTTTTAGATGGGTAAGTTCTAGGTAGTGGATGGTTCGTGGTACTATCTGTCAGAGCATGGTCTTTCATATTGTGGTGACTATGTTCATTTGGGTGTTTATCTTCTATGTGAACACTCAAGTTATCCTTACGCGTAAATTTCTGGTTGCATATGCTGCAAACAAAGAATACAGTCTTGTGTTTGTTTCGGTGGCGGCTTAGAGCACTAGGCCAGGAAAAATTTCTGTCACAAGTGTTGCAAGCATACATGTCTACTGTTTGAACGACAAATGTTGAATCAGTAAGTTATCATATTATACATCCTTATATGCCCTTAGTATACACCCCTATATTAATAACCTTGTTACCCTTATTGTTATCCTTATTGCCCTTATATACCCTTATTATTACCCTTATTGTTACCCTTATTACCCTTATTGTTATACAGATTACACTTATTGTTACTTTATTATTACCCTATTATTACACCCTGTATATTTCAAACATATAAGGATTTAACTGGAAACTTACAAGATAGTTATGGAAACCTACGTTGATTAAGAACTAGGAGACAATCTCCATAGTACCTCGATCTTGTGAAACTCTAGCAAAAATAACCAATTTGTTTAACACCTGTTTTTTATTTAACATAAAGATTAGTTTTTCAATATAATGTCTTATGTACTGGGTGTATCCGATAAATATAGACAGATTGTTTTTAAATATAATTTCTTATGTAAAACTAAAATTCTTGAAAAAATTGTCTCTATAAAAGAACTAGAGGTGAATTAACTGTAACTTAACTATCTTTGTGACGTCATCTCTAAATAAAATTTAGTTAAATTAGTATTCTAGACGTTGAGATGAATTGTTTGATACCCCATATCACATATTTCGAGAGACCGGAAGTAGAAATCGGATGCAGCTATTTTATGATCGATTCTAGCATCTCCAGTCAGAGAATATACCTATAAACTTTAAATTCAAATATTGAGACTCAAATATCTTTTTTTTCACACTTACAATGAAAACTTAGTCAAAGTAATACTTACTTATATAAGAAAACACTATATAGATGAGTCTCGACAAGCAAAAAGTCCCAAGGTTAAATGAATGGATTGTGTCGTTTGAAGATAAGAAATCTAATAAATCTGTTAATTAAATGTTAACAGATATGTTAAATGCTCAAAAGTCACGTACGCACTTCTTTGATGTCAGCCAACTGTAACCTGTTCAGATTTGTATGTTTGAAGCCTATGTATTTTCCAATCCTTGGTTTTTTAGTAAATATCATACAACCTAAAATCAATCTTACTTTAATTGTACACCCTGTATTATTCCCTTTCGATTTACTACGTACTTTAAGTGCGGAATATATAATATATCAAATAAAAATCTTAAACTCTGGTCTATGCAATGTATACTCAAAGTGTTATATCCCTCTGTCTACTTATGTCATACTCTGTATATAAAAAATAAATAACTTAGGCTCTGGTCTATATATTCAGAATAAAAAGCTTTCTGAAGTGTTCATAGTGTTTCAGTATGAATGAAAATTAAACAGGAAAAATTGTAAGCAATTAATAGGTAAGTAACAATATCTAGTCTAATAAGACAAATAAAATCCGTTTCTTTTTAATACCCTGTATCGCGAGAACGCAGGCGTTTCCAATCGTTTGTTAAACGACATTGCGTCTTTTTGGCTTTGGAAATATTTTCGGGTTAATGTTGAAACGTTTTACATAAAAACTAAGCTTGACTTAGTTTTTGTTATATAAAACTATTTATCTGCAAATTATGGTTATGTAGGAAAATTTAAAACTCGATATTTTAATTTTAATAACATTGAATGTCTCTCTCTCTCCATAGAAAATGAGCTTGGTCTAAAATCAATTATAAAACACTAACACAACTAGTGTAAACTATGTAAAGATTTATGTAATGTTAAATGGCTGAATGTTGCTCCAATCTTGTATGTATTATGAAAAATTTTTGTTAAAAAATACCTTGTTAAAATATTTGGCTACCACAGAAATAAATCAAAAAATTATAGTACGCAGCGGCTGAAAACATAAGTATGGTATACTAAAATGTTCCTACAATTTTCAGCTATGCTACCTTGTACACATTAAAGCCTATTGACACAACAAAGAGTATTTTTTTAATTCCTTAAAGCATGTGAATGTTAGATCTATTTTGAATAAATTGTAATAATAATAATAGCAAGATAATTATGATATATCCTGTATATTGCACCTACATCAAACTTAATAGCTATCTATTTTAAAAAGTCTATAAAAATTGAAAGGTTCATACTTTTTAGAAAACTATTATTTACATCTAACTATGTACTTACAGATGCTCAAACTAATAAAATATTACAACTATTGATATTTTTTGTTGTGTGGATTTATAACTTGTTGGTTAGGAAAATAAAACTTATAGGCAATAATAGGGAACTTTTTGATCTAGAAAAATAATAATGTAAAGTAGGTACTTACCTAGATACTCGGGTATGCCGTACTCCTTCTTACATTAAAGAAAATATCACTTTAATTGTACATGCAACACTAAATACCTACAAAGAAACCTTTCTTACTCCACCATTATTTAAGTACACACACTGTACATATTAAATCTAAAAATAAATATCCGATGCCAATTTGTACTGGGTTACCAATTGATAATTTTTCATCCTTTATGATGACGAGGATATTGAGATAAACTTATATCATATAACTTGAAATAACTACCTATCTATTTTCATTCTAGACAGCTATCTTAGTATTTTAACTCCATATAATATATAATTGGAACTGTAAAATCTCTGAAATGAATAAATCCACTATACCAATAATAACATCTCATTAATGTTAAAAATGCGGCTGTGGGTTTGTCGATTGTAAAAAATTTGCGCGAACGCGCTCGGTATGATATTAATTAAACGTACTGGTTTTTTCTAAAATATGTCCATTAAAAATTAATAATAGGGGCTAGCTTATAGACGCCACCGAAGAACAATTATAAATAAATAAAATATATGATATTTCCGTCAGATTTATATGAGTGAAAGTATACCGACTCAAAGCGCTACAATAAAGAATTTATGAATGACTTGGAGATTTAAAAATTACGCCTGAGTAAATCCCGTTCATGATGTTTTATATATTACATTTTCCTGTACGGCTTGAATACGAGTTCCTCCGTTCTTAAGTGAAGGGAGAGAGACCCGCAGATAACTGAGTGGATACCTGAATAACCGCGTGTGGCGGATGATACCCAGTGGTCGAATTTCCCCGCTAAAAATAAGTCCGTGGAGAACGCGGTAGGTACCCGGAGGACGGTTGCAGAAGCTATGAGTGCGACCTCCTGGGCGATGGCTGTGAGGGTGCACAGTTAACTGCAGAGCGTCTGCGCAAGCGCAAGGGTTGCGTGATGGGTTGGGAGGCATGGCATGTCTCCAAAAGGAAAGTGGAGGGGGTAAAATTACTCACTTTTTTGCAAAATTTAGGCCCCTTTAAAAATACATTGGTTTTTGGCTCCATAGTGTTATTGCCTATCTACTTTTTCTAATTTTTACGGCTTCGTGAACCGCTTCACGTGAAAGTTTCGTCCTTTCTCTAATCCTTTGAGATTTTTTTTCGAGAACGTACGTCGACTCCTTCTACGTCTATTTCGTCTTCGAAAATCTCGAGTCGCATCCGTCTCAACTTCTTTCTCATTTTATCTGCCAATATGAGATTGCACTAACGAGATAAGCACCTCCCACGAAATCTGTCAAATTAATTAAACTTCAGATAGGTTATTTTCATTATTTTCCTATGAGAAATATTGCTAACGGAATCGATAGTAGCGCACCGCCAAAAATTTCTGATTATCAAAATACTGATGCGAAATGCATTTCGAATTAGAATATCGAAAAAAAATGAATTGTTCAGGTTAACACGTACAGTTCACATATTTAACAGATTTTGTGGCACGCAGTTAGAAGAGAAAGTTTGACGCAATGGTATAGTTGTAGGATTTCAAACGTCGTGTTGCTGATATCGCGAGTTCGAATCACGCCGAAGGTAAATTTTTTTTTTAATTTTGTGTCCCAATTATTTATTAGTATTAGTATATATGTAGACTTTGATATTAGTGGTTAGTTGTTATTCTGTTTCATTGCCCGTAGTTTTTATTGTTTCTGCAGGTAAAGTTTGGAATTAATTCGTTCACTTTGACGGTCTGTAAAATTCATCATTTTTAGCTTACAAAAAAAAATATCTTCTACAATATTTATTTGTTGCAACAATTATGACAGCAATATATTTTTTAACGCCGCCGTTACAACTTTTCGAAGGGCGGGCCCGACTTCGAACCTTAGCTGAGGGCCCCAAAACGACTTTTTAAACGGCCCTCGCCAATATTCTCTAATCAAATTTGCCAAAAAACCCTTTATTTGAAATTACAAATGTAACCGATAATAAAGGGCACTGCATTACCCACCCACATTATACCACCTGTAGAAGATCATCGTATTCATCGTCACATAACCTAAACTGTCAGCCGACAGCACGAAGAAAATCTAATCAAAATTCATAATTCCACGGCCGATCCACCAATTTCCAGTTGTTAGTTGCTATTGCCTTTAAACGGTGTAAATTTGAAAGTGGAAACCGATATGCATGGATAATAATGAAAACCGATAGACTTGGACATCAAACAGAACCCAGTAATATGTGTATACTTGAATACACACTTTTGCATTGTCCAGAAAGTTATCTCCACAGAGTGTCAAAAAGGTTTGTATTATTACTTATTGTGACGTGCTGCGCATGTACGGCACACATTGTGCCCGCCGAGATGCAACGGACCCGCTCTTGGTGTTCTGGCTGCCAGCGTGGATGGTTGGGTTCGTGCGACACTGCTCTCTTTAGCGAATTTCTTATGCATATACATATTGTTGTTGTCTATGGATGGACTAAATAAAGTATTGAGTTCCGACAGGGCTTTTATTCGTCGGAAGTATCAAACGTAACACTGGCGACGAGGCAAAAAGGAAGAAAAGAAGGAAAAAGTAAGAAAGTGAACAGACCACGTGTTTGTCCGTATAGCGGCGAAGGGGATCTAAATCCACGTGTTCGAGATGGCAGGTCTGATAGGGCAAGTAAATGAATTCGACCACGCAAATGGGGACTGGACCGTCTACAACGAAAGATTAGAGCAATACTTCTGCGCTAATAGTATCACGGATGCAAAAATAAAGGTAGCAACCCTGTTGAGTTTAATCGGGACGTCGACGTACAAGCTAGTGAGAGACTTGTGCCACCCGAAGCTCCCAAAAGAGAAGAGCTATGAAGAATTGTGCAACATGTTAAGTCAACAATTTAGCCCTCATATATCAGCGTGGCGTGAGAGAATAAAGTTTTACCAAGCTAGTCAAGAGAGCAACGAAACAATTAGTGAGTGGTACGCAAGGATAAAGAACCTGTCCGTAAACTGTAAGTTTGGGGCTACGTTGGATGAAATTTTAAAGGACAAGTTTGTAGCCGGTTTGAGAAAAGGAAAGTTGTTAGACCGTATCTGCGAAGAGGAGGTGGAGAGGACGCTCCAGGAGATGGTGACGCTAGCGGTGAAGAAAGAAGCTGTGCCAGCCACGGATCTCGAAGTGAACAGGATTTCGAAGTTCCCGCGGCCAGGTCCACCGTCGACAGCGCCCTCATCGTTCCGATTGCCGAAAGTAGGATTTAACAAAAATACAAAATGGCCGACAAGTGAAAGACATGGTAACGTCACGGGTAAAAAACATTGTAAATGTTGTGGTAAAGAGCATAATGGACGATGTAAGTACTTAAATTTCTCTTGTAATGTATGTAAAAAGGACAAAGGATGTAGCAAAAGGACATTTAGCAAAAACGTGTAAAAAATTGAGATACCAGAATTTTATCGACACAGAAGTTGTTGGTGACTTCAGAGACATATTCACACTTAAACACGTGAACAGTTTTAATCAGAATGTTAATCCTTTTAAAGTTAAAATCGTAATAAGGAACGACGAGCATCAGGCTGAAATTGACAGTGGTGCTAGTGTGTCGTGTGTTAGCGAACAGACATATAATAAGTATTTTGCTAAATGTAAACTAAAGTTAGATGGTGTTATTTTGCGGGGATATAATGGGACAAGATTCGCACCGGTCGGGTACTTTTATGAACTTGTGACATTTAAAAATGCAACTAAAGAGACTAAATTTTATGTGATAAAGGGGAACAGCCCCACTATTCTAGGTCGCGTTTGGATGCGAGAATTTAACGTTAAACTTGAAGTGGTTCAGTGGATTGATAGTAATAACAGGCAGTTAGAGTTGTTAATGGCCAAATATCAAAATTTGTTTAAACCTGAGTTAGGGTTATATAAATATGATAAAATCTCTTTACAGCTGAAGCCGAATGCCACACCTGTTTTCTGCAAGCCCAGAAACGTGCCTTTTGCCTTTAGGAAACCACTGGAAGAGGAATTAGAGAGATTGGAGCGAAGCGGAGTGAAGCGGAGTGATCACGCCGGTGGAGAGCAGCCGATGGGGGACGCCACTGGTGGTGGTATTGAAAAATGATGGCAAAATAAGAGTGTGCGGGGATTACAAGACAACTGTCAACAGACACATCGAGGAAGTTAAGTATCCGTTGTCACGGGTGGAGGAAATTTTTGCCAAGCTCTGTACAGGTGAGAAATTTTCCAAAATCGATTTAAACTTGGCTTATTTACAATTTGAATTATGCGAGGATAGTAAAAAACTATTAGTTTGGAGCACTCACAAAGGGCTTTACCAAGTAAACCGAATGCCTTTTGGAATAAGTCCTGCTTCTGCAAAATTCCAACGATTTATAGAACAATTGTTTCAAGGGTTGAGTAACGTAACAAGCTATTTAGACGATATCTTGGTAACGGGGTCAAACGATGCAGAACACTTGGAAACCCTAGGGAAAGTTTTCAAAAAATTAAGTGACGCTGGCCTCACTATTAAAAAAGAAAAATGTTCATTTTTCATGGACGAACTACAGTTCTTGGGGCATACGATCTCTAAAACGGGACTTAAGAAATCTCAGGATAAGATCAAGGCAATAGCCATGGCGCCTCGACCTACGTCAATAACAGAAACACGCTCTTTTATAGGGATGGTCAATTACTACAGTAAATTTATACCCGATCTAGCAATGAAACTCAGACCTATGTACGATTTGCTAAAAAAAGATCACGGTTTCAGGTGGACAGAGGAGTGCGAAAGGGCATTCCAGGTAATAAAGAAGGACATCGCAGAAGATATCACGTTGGTGCATTTCAACCCTGATTTACCATTGGTGCTTACTACCGACGCATCAGAGTACGGAATAGGAGTAACGTTGGGCCACGTTATAGAACGTGGAATTGAAAAACCTATCGCTTGTGCTTCCAGAACGCTCATGCCAGCAGAGCGCAACTACTCAGTTATCCAGAAGGATGCCCTTGCGATCTATTATGGGGTTAGGAAATTTGAACAGTACCTCCATGGTCATAGATTCACATTAAAGACGGACCATCGCCCATTGATTACGTTGTTTGGGGAACACAAACAAATACCGCAAATGTACGCCAACAGATTGCAGCGTTGGGCTACTTACCTGGCCGGTTTTCACTATGACATCAAGTATATAAAAGGCTCGAGGAATGCTATGGCAGATTATCTTTCGAGGGCCCCCCTGGCGATAGAAGTAATCGATACGGAGTATGAAGGTAAAGGCGAGTATCTGAACTACGTCAAGCACGCAGAAGAATGGCCAATTGATTGTGATAGGGTTAAAGTTGAAACTAACAAGGACAAATTATTAAAACGGGTAAAAGGATATGTCGAGGAAGACACATGGCCAAGCGAGACACCTGAGGACATGAAAGCTTTCTTTGATAGGAGAAATGAGCTGAAGGTTGAAGGGGGCGTGTTGGCATGGGGTCATAGGATAGTCATACCCAGCACACTAAGAAACGCCGTCTTGGGGGAACTTCATTCCACGCATTTGGGAATTGGTAAGACGAAAGCGTTGGCCAGAAGCTATGTATGGTGGCCGAGCATAGACAACGATATCGAAGCACTCGTTAAGTCATGTCTCCCTTGTCTCCACCACCGAATGAACCCTCCCAAGTCAGAGCCTACCCCTTGGACTCCGGAAGCGGAACCTTGGCGTAGGATACATGCAGACTTCCTTGGACCCGTAGGAGGTAAGAACTTCTTGATAATTATAGATGCTTTCAGCAAGTACCCAGAGGTTCACCAGGTATCGTCAATGGCGGCTGAAGAAGTGTTGGAGAAGTTTCAGGAGACCTTTGCTCGACACGGACTGCCGGTGACGTGTGTTACCGATAATGGAAGGCAACTGGTGTCTAGACTGCTAGAAAGTTTCTTTAATAGGAATGGCATAAAACATGTAACTACCCCGGTGGGCCACCCCCAGAGCAATGGACAAGCAGAGAATTTTGTCAAGACATTCAAGCACAAGCTGAAAACCGCGCTAGATGATCCTAGGAATAAGGGTGAAAGATTATCGACGCTTGTATCTAAGTTTTTATTGTACTATAGAGCAACAGCGCATGAAACGACGAAAGAAGCGCCCGCAACGCTACTTTACGGACGTTGCATTAGAACTCGCCTAGATATGTTAAAGATGCACCGTAAACACACCAGGGAAGACAACCAGGAGACAGCAAAGAAATTGAAACAATTTAAAGTAGGGGAGGCGGTGACGATCAAAGACTTTCGAATTGCAAACAAGATTCGTTGGGCAGCAGCTAAGGTTTCCAAGAAAATAGGTAAATCTACCTATTTATGTGAGCTACCAACTGGTCAGACATGGAAAAGGCATTGTAACCAGATCATAAAGGCGGGGGCGAGCAGGGAACAGGACGGCACTAGGCAAGGCTTGGAAGTCAAAAGCAGGGTAGCGTATGAACCCATTACCGTAAGTAACTCTATAAATGTAGACAACTCTGTAAATGTAGACGAGGTTATAAATGTAGACAACTGTGTAAATATAGACAATGCTATAGATATAGACAACTGTGTAAATATAGACAATGCTGTAAACGTAGACAACTGTGTAAACATAGACAATGTAGTAAACAGAGGTGGGGACAGTAGCGGAAGTGACGACAGTGAAAATATCACTGACATAGACATAAACAGCAATAATTTTACTAATACGGACTGTATCTCTCATAGCAGCAACTCCATCAGCAGCGGTGGGCAGATCTCCGGAGCGACCAGGGACATTCAGCCGCCAGACAACACGACAAGGAGCACAAGGCAACAAAAAGATGCTGTCGTGACTACCTCAGCAACCGAGCACCTAGATGTCAAGCGTACAGCAAGGCGGCCCACAAGAGAAAAGAGGATACCCAAAAAGCTGGAAGATTACATAATCGAGGCTCCTGAATGACAAGGCCGCAAACTAAGGATAGGGGTGTGACGTGCTGCGCATATACGGCACACATGGTGCCCGCCGAGATGCAACGGACCCGCTCTTGGTGTTCTGGCTGCCAGCGTGGATGGTTGGGTTCGTGCGACACTGCTCTCTTTAGCGAATTCCTTATGCATATACATCTTGTTGTTGTCTATGGATGGACTAAATAAAGTATTGAGTTCCGACAGGGCTTTTATTCGTCGGAAGTATCAAACGTAACACTTATAAAATTCAAATATTTATACGTTGTTTATTACAGGCTACGTCAAGAGAGCAAACGACAGTTTTCACACTTTAATAATGGCTAAACTTTTTTGAAATGGAAAATATTTGTTTCGCACCTAAGCCTAAATGCATTATACAAAGTTTCTTCATCGAGATTCACCCATGTGTTTACTTTATACTTGAAATATATACAGTGCATACAGTGTTTACCTACATTTTATATCCTTTTTTTCAAATAAAAGTTCCAATATTTCATTATCTACTTATAGGTAGGCAAGTAGGTGGTAATTTAGGAAATACATTATTCTTAATTTTTGCTATTCAAAATTATAATTCTCTGTGATGAAGGAGCAATGCTTCACACTATTTTTCTGTTTTCAAATTTTCGCTGGTACCTAGCCTATTTTCGATTTCAAATTTTTATACCTACTTTTATTTTTACCAAATTTAGCCGTGTGACGGCGCAACTACAAATCACAGATAACATATAAAAAATGACTGTTTAATTTAACTAACTAGGGTACTTATTTACTTAGCATAAACCTTTCAAATTTTGATATCTCGTTATTTTCGAGTATACTGAACACGAATTTGAAATTATTTTTTTGCGGCAAACGTATTTTTCAAAAAAAAAAATAAAAGTCATCACCTTTATACTTACCTTCACACATTAATTTTAACACTAATTTGATCACTTTGTACCTAACTTAATGTGTCCACAATCCACAATGCTTATAATTAAATATATAATTGTTAAAAATATACAAATTTGTTGTAAATTTAGGTAAAAATTATTTTAATTGTTTGGTATCTTTTGTGCCGCTATGTGACGTCACAATTATTACAAGTGACCGATTTAATTAGTTCATATTGATTATCTCACATAATGTAAGTAAATGTTTTTTCTTAATTTACAACAAATCTATATATTTTTAACAGTTATATGTTATATATTTAATTATAATCATTGTGGACACATATATTGGGTACAAAACAAAGTGATCAAGTTAGTGTTAAATGTTAAAATTAATTTGTAAAGTGTACTTGCAGACTATGACTTTTAATTATTTTTTTACTACTAAACTACATAGGTACCTAAGACTGCAAAATAAAATCAGATTCGCGTTCAGCATACCCGAAAATGTGGGGGGCTAACCAAAATTTTAGAAAAATTTGAGTTTTATGCTTAATTAAATAATTACCTTTATTAGTTCATAGTTAAGTGTATTGTAAAAATTTTTTGTCCTTCAACATACACCTAATCTGTGTATCTTTAACAGTTACATATTTAATTATAAGCATTGTAGACATATATTGGGTATAAAGTGATCAAGTTAGCGTTATAATAAATTATGGAAGAATACAAGTTATGAATTTATTTTTTTTTTCTTGAGAAAATAGTTTCACAAAATGTTTACTAAAAAATGAATTGCACTTAAAAAATAATGTTTTACCATCAAGAATAGAGTACCCCTACAATTCATCAAAATAATAAAAAAAAAAAATCGTTTGGTATAATTACATCATCATTCCAGATAAAAAAATTCAGCATTTCATATACAAGGGATTATCTCAAATTTCTTTAATACGTATGTATTTTTTTAAAAATAATATTCTAGAAGCTTTGACACCCACAATCTATAAGTTGCGCCGATTCCATGATTATGATGTTACCTATTCGCCGCTAGATGTCCTGGTATTTACTAAATTGTAATAATTAAAATTAAATATATAATTTCCTGGTTTAGAAAAATCAAATGCTACAAAACTTTGCTAATAAGAGATTTCTTGATGCCTCAATAGAAACATGTTTATCACTTTTCTATTTATTCTAGATCGACGGTTAGAATTTGTACAATTGGGTTGCGGATTCATGCGTCTATTTGGACGTCTACTCTCTATCCAAGGTACTTCTGTGGTCACATATTTCGAATTTTCTCGACCAAGAAGTATTACATTAACGTTCAACAATATAGTGAAGAGGTCTAATACTCCTTTTGTACTGACTCTACGCAATTCTTTCGGAAGTTATTTGTTTGCGGAGGTAAGTATTTATTCTTAGGATAATAATATGCATTTATATTAAGGAATATATACACTTAAGACGTCAGTGTATATATATGTTATAATGTCGAGAAATTCGTATTATTATCTAGAAAAGATAAAATTAAATAATAAAATAATAGTCTCACGAATATTTATCTACCTTATTTTTAAGTTGCTTGTTTTGCTTTAAGTGTTAGTTACCTATGCTGTAGTTGTTTGTTAGTTTATTACCTTATAAAAAACTACATTTGGACCGACTCTGATTGTAAGAAGATCGCGAATATTGCATTTGATTTTATTCAGTTCTATTCATGTTTCGTGAAAATTCGGGAACATTTAAAAGATATACAGGGTTTCCCATGTCATCTGACTAATATGACAATTAGCATGGGTTATTACATTTCATTCAATTTTATATTCCCATGGCATGCTATGAGAAATATTGCTTAACATAATCGATGGTACTAATTGCCAAACACTTCTGATTATCAAAATACTGAAACGAAATGGTTCTTTAATTAAAATATATGCCTATTGTTACCGAAATTAACTTAGTTAATTATTAAATTAAATTCAGGTTAAGTTAAATTGACACCAAAGAACAACCACAGATTATCTATCTATCTAATACAATCCTAATATACAAGTTCATGTGGTCACGTTTTGCGCTGCTGTGTTTTAAAGTGCCAGTTTATGGGAAATAAACATCGAAATAATTTGAAATTTGTTTAAGACGAAATTTACATAGGTGACAACAGTTTTAAGCAAGGTAAGGGCCCTTGGCACATTAGAAATTTGCATAAAAGACATTTACAAGCAGAAGAATTGGTTTAATAAACATCAGTTTTAGCACCTTATAATAAAAAACATTGTTTTTATAAAAAGATTTAAGTAGGTATAGTAAAACATATCATTAAAGAAAAACAAAAACCACTTCTGATAAGATATAAAGTGTATAGGGTGGATACCAGAAAATGTCACACGATGAACAGTTCATACAGTTTGTAAAAATAATAGAGGAAAGCAATAAGAAAGCTATCGAAGAGGCAAACGCTAAGCAAACGGAAATAATAAAACACCATATTGAAAGTGAAATTAAGTTATTAAATGGGAGGTTCGAAGAGGAACTAGAAAACAAATGCAAGGAATTTGATAAAAAATATAACGAATTAAAAGATAAATATGAAAGATTAGACAGAGTTCAACGTAAACAAAACATCTTAATTTTTGGTCTCCCAAATGCTACAGAAAATTTGGTTGATCACGTAATTCAAACATTAAATAAGTACTTACAACTCCAAATAACACCAAAAGAGATCAGTAATGTTTACGCTTTAGGGAAAGCAACAGACAGAAAACCTGTGATTGTAACGTTATTATCTTATTTAAGAAAGCAAGAAATTATTAAAAACGTCAAGAAATTAAAGGGTACGGGTATAGGTATAGCAGAAGACCTTACTGTTGAAGAAAGATGCGATCGCAAGATCCTGATGCAACATTTGCAAGACGCGCGTTCCAAGAACCTTAACTCTTTCATTCGAAATAGAAAGCTTATAATAAATGGTACGTCATACACAGCAGGCGAGTTAAGTGGCAAAGATATCGCCACTGAGGAAGACGCTGTTGAAGAAAAAGAAAATGATGATGATTTATTACTGTCGTATGCTAGGAGATCATCTGTTAGATTAGTCCGGAGCGATACCTCTGCATCGTTAACTATAGACTACGATAAAGAAGATCAAGAAATCGAAGGTCAAGAAATTGAAGATGAAGTTTTCAATGCAGTAAAGAAGCAAAACAGTAAACAGAAAAAATGTGAAAGGATAACAAATAATCAAACTAGGGACAAAAAAGGAGAAATAAAGGAGGTTAGGGTTACTAGAAATCACAGCGCTAAAGAAGCAAATTTAAATAAGTTTCAAGCAGCACAGGTGACCAAAAAACAACAGACAGCAAAAACTTCCAACCTAAATGATTAATAGTTTCTTTTAATTTTCTGAGCCACCACGTATATTGTCCTGCCGGCTGCTTGGATATATTCAGTTGTTTGATAGAACACCATTTTTTAGTTGAACCGTTTGCTACTAGATGTCAGCGAGATTTAGTTTTAAATCCGAAATTGTCTAAAACATCACAAGCTCAGCACAACGGCACAAAAACTTCCATCGCAAACGGTACATTGTTGCCGATGTATGTATGAATATGATTCGCGATGCGATATAGCAGTAGGTGTCTAGGTGTCCTGTTGTGTTCTCGCTGTCGATTGCGGGCTACTTGTCATCTGCGTACCATGTAAATGATAACAATTATTAGAAATTAAATAAATCATATCGCATTCATATAACTGAAGTTATTTCATTATTTAGTTATTTAATTTGTACTTACTATTTTTTATTTGGAGTTACTTTTAACTCCAAATAAATTATCATAAACTAAAATTGGAAATTTTTTAATGTAAAATAAATTGCACTGCTAAAAATAGTTATTTGTTTAACTAGTACAAAGCGGAGTCCGGCAATTTTACGAGTCTCGAAAACGTATTTTTTGTATGAGTTAAACATAATATTTTTTTCCAACCGCTTCTAATTAGCACCTCCAGTTTACCGATTCATCCAAGTCACTATATGTTTCTATTTTTTATTTAATTAAACTTCAATATATCATGTGACATGCAATGTCAATGTCAAATTACTTTTCAGTACTATAGAACTCAATAATCTCTTTTTGGTACAGTTGCTATGGCGATATCAAACAGTCCCGAAATGGCCCTCTTTTTATACAAAATAATTTAATGTTATGGTGTCTTATTCACACGATTGGTAGAAAACGTATTTTTTGTATGAGTTTAACATAATATTTTTTTTCCAACCGCTTCTAATTAGCACGTCCAGTTTACCGATTCATCGGAGTCACTATCTGTTTCTATTTTTCTATTTAATTAAACTTCAATATATTATGTGACATGCAATGTTAATGTCAAATTACTTTTCCGTACTGTACAATAATCTCTTTTTTGTTCAGTTGCTATGGCGATCTCAAACAGTCCCGAAATGGCCCTCTTTTTATACTAAATAATTTAATGTTATAGTGTCTTATTCGTATGGTTCGAAAAAAATATATTTTTTTAAATATTGTAGCCTCTATTTACTTTTCCTAATTTATGCAAAATAAGAATCTATTAGATCAAGAAATCTTAAAATTCTGTTTAAATAACAACACAATTAAAAAGAAATTATCTACCTTAAAGTTTTTATCGTAGTAACAAAAAAATTTATATATGTAAATACAAGTCTCTAAAGAAGAACATAGAAAGGCAGTGTAGGTATATAAAAAGTATGCACTAAATACATCGTATACATGAGTAAACAAAGAATACGGTTTGTTCTAATTTGGATTCAAATACGGGGAAAGTTTTGCAATTCTTCGATAGTTTTGAAATCTGTCCAAATGAATACTGTTTTCGAGATTATTCCAAAAAACTAAAATTTCCTTAACACTGACGTAGTTTTCCACATAACACCAAAATACTACTACACTCGACGTTCGTTTCGCCAACCAAATTGGCATCATCTGAAGATGATTAAAACTAAATCTAATAATTTCCAGATGATGTCAACTTGGTTGGCAAAACGCGCATCGAATGCAGTATAGTGTTTAGGTGTTATGTGGAAAACTACGTCAGTGTTATCGTCACACTAAAGGGTCCAACCCCTTTCAAGATAAATTTGCGTTATATCTGACGTTAACTTTAGCAGCAAAGTGAGAAGTAAAAAAAATTCCCTACGAACTGTTTAACGCTGTTGAGGAAAATACGCAGAAATGGGACACCTTGTATAATATCCGTATCACTGACGTAGTTTTCCACATAACACCAAAACACTATACTGCACTAGACGCGCGTTTCGCCAACTTGGTTGGCGAAACGCGTGTCGAGTGCATTATAGTGTTTTGGGGTTATGTGGAAAACTACGCCAGTAATATATTCACACCAAAGGTTCCAACCCCCTTCAAGATAATATCCGTAGTATAGGTACATTAATAATTTTTCAAATAGCCCTTGAGCATGCTTCATTTTACACTATTTTATTTTTCTGAATCTATCTAACAACCAAGTGATACCTGAATTGTACTGGAAAAGAATAAAAGTAGACGTGTTATATACATAGGTATTGCAATGAAAATCCATGAAAAGCTGACAACGGAAATTTGGTATTAGATCATTTTACATATTCCACGTCCCGAATAATTAATATTTTCAATATTAATGTATTTATTGTCTAATAAATTAAATTATCTAAGTAGTTTTATAAGTCAGTCTGCCTGAATTAATAATCCATATTGCTTTAAAAGAACTGCCTGTTGGAACTGCCATTGGAAATGAGTAGGTACATTTTCAAATCTTAATTGTTTTTTTAATAAACATGTATAGTTTTTAAACTCATAATATCGAGACATTGTTTTTCAATTATTATTATTGCAGCACATAACTGTATACACCCTAACTCAAAACAGAATAATTATATTGCTACTTGTGGCAACGTGACAACATAGGAAAACTAAAAACTTCGCACGAAAACGAGCGCACTGCCTCGAAGGGCGCCCTCTCATATTGACTGGTGTATACTAAACGATTCTTTGAGTTTGACTGGGTTTTAGATTGTTAATAAATTTTAACACGTGATGGAGCAGTCTTAACAGTTAGTCTATGATAGAACGTTGGTAATGATAACTTTTTGGCTTTCTACTTTCTCAATTAAAAAGGTTATGAGAATATTTTATAGACACATGTTTATTTTGTGTTGAATAGAATAAATACAAACTTATACTTATATTACAAAAAAACCGAATCATAATTATTACCATACCTCTGTTTCTCTTTTGTATCCTTTCCGAGGCCTACCCTGTGTGTACTTGTATATCGTGATCGGCCCCACGATTTGGAAGAATATCCCTGTCAATTCCCTAAAAAAAAAAAACGTTTCCCCTTTTTAAATGGATCCATATATCTTAGAGAATTTAAATTCCCAGTTCTTGACACTTACGTATTGGACTCTGCTCATGAACTCCATGATGTTATTTCTGTAAATAATGTGAATAGCAATTTTACCATTTGTCACCAAAATATAAGAAGCATAAATAAAAACTTAGATATGCTTAAAATATTTTTACACCAACTTAGTATAGAAATGGACATTATTATTCTTACTGAAACGAGACAACTAGATAATTTAGACATATTTAAAATGCCGGGATATGAAATAATTTATAATGAAGGTGATTATAATATGTCCGATGGAGTGGTAATTTATATAAAGAATAATATTAAATATTCATTTAAAAAATTAATGAAATAAAAGTAATTGAGCTAGAGATTTGTATCGTTAACAAAAAGATAAAAATATATGCTATTTATAGAAGCCCAAAATCATGCCCACTCGGATTTAATACTAGTCTTTTGGAATTGTTAGAAAATTCATACAATAATTTTGAATATACATTTATAATAGGAGACTTAAATATAGACATATTGAAAGACAAAGAGTATGCAAATGATTACCTGAATATTATGTCAGAAAATTCATATTTATCGGCTATAAACGAAATCACCAGGCCTAATATACATGGTGGTGGCACTTGCCTCGATCATATTTTTGTAAAGTCTAATACTGATTTAGACTTTATCCATCCGTTTGTTATAAGAACAGACATAACTGATCACTATGCAACTGCTTTGCAGATTATATTCCCAGGAAAAATTACGCAAGCGCCTATTAGCGACACATTTTTTAGGAAATCATAAAATATGGAAAAACTTAAAGAATCTATGTCGGAAGTAGATTGGACAGAGTTATATGAACAGAAAACCACAGAAATAGAAACTGACCATTTTATAAATACACTAAAAAAAGAAATCGAAAAATGCACCACAAGAAAAAAATTAGCAGCAAGAATAGAAAAAGAAAGGGTTGGATAACTCAAGGTTTAGTAAAATCGGTAAATAAGAAAAATATATTAAGAAGAAAATTGATAAGTGATCCAGGAAATTCGAATTTAGAACGAGAGTATAAAAATTATAAGAATAAAGTTACTTAAAATTTTGAGTTAATTAAAATAACGAAAAAAATTTTTTTATCAAACAGCTGGATGAACATCCTAAGGAGTAGATAGGCAATGCGGATTGTAACTCAAATTTGACTATAACTCAGCAGCGGGTCCTTTTGGCGGATGTTCCATAGTGGGGCCATCTTCAAATAGATGGTACCTAATAGTTGGGTGGGTCAAACCGAAATAAATAGTCAAATTTCTCCAGCTCAAGTGGTCCTGCTCGGCGCATGGTCCTTTTAGCGGATGTTCCTTAGTAGAACCATCTTCAAATAGATGGTACCTAATAGTTGTGTGGATCAAACCTAAATAAATAGCCAAATTTCCTCAGCTCAATGGTCCTACTCAAATTCGGCTATATCTTAACGTGGGGTTCTTTTGATGGATGTTCCCTAGTGGAACTATCTTCAAATAGATGATGCCCAATAGTAGGATGAGACAAACTTAAATAAATAGTCAAATTTTTCCAGCTCAGGGGGTCCTATCCAAATTCGGGGATGATGAGCACCTTTGTAATATACCATCTGAATACATTTCTACTAAGTATAGGAAATATATTTTATCTAATTTGGGCGGCCACTCCACGGTCCATTTAAAGGTCCATATGGATTCTACCTCAGTTTGTTTAACAGCAAATAATATACCCAATTTCCACTACCCAATATAAATTTGGGGGTACCAGATGGTTCATAAATAGTTTTAATATTAATATGGGCCAACACTAACAATATATTACAATTCCACTACCCAAATAACTAATTTTGGCTGTATCGCACATAGCGTAATAAGGATATGTATTTTTAAAATATGATGGCTAAGACCCCTTCACCCAACATAACAACCAAGGCATTGAAAAGAGAATGTATGAGCTTATTATAAAACGAGGTAGTTACACAAGGATGGTATTTTTTAAAATATTAAGGTTAACATTCCACCATGCCCACGAAGGTGTTGTAGAAACATGTGTGCATAATTAATTGTGCGAAGGTTAATGTATGTCTTTCTCTCCATATAAAAGCAGGCTCACTTCCTTGTCATAACAGAAACTCTTAATATACATCATTGACTTCACATCTTCAAGTTATTAGTTCCACAAGTAATTTTTCGTTGGAATATAATATTATTTAACAATCATTAAATTGGTAAGTGTTATCTTTACTTTTAATATTTAAAATCAAGTTGAACTTTTTACCAAGTTAAATTCATCTCCAAACTGTGATTACGTAGAATTGATTTTTTGCGTTTGTTTCTAGAAAACAACAAAATGGATCTATCAAAAATTAATGAAAAATCCCTTTTAGCCTACAAACCCACAAAGCCGCTAAAGGAACTTGAAGTTGGGAAAAGATTTCCAATCTGTCGAATTAAAAAAGTTACCTCTAAATATGGTGGAGGATTGGTAGCCGAATTGGATGACTGTCAGGTGTCCCTGCCGAAAAGGATAACATCAGATACAAGAACAGATAGAAGACCACTTGGGGGAGTTTGAAAACCGTCGCTACAAGCCTCATCAGTCGCGGTGAGAAAGATATAGATAGGGACAATTTTTCCAAAACTGTGTCAATTGAGTTTGTAAAAAATAATTAATTATCGCAACAGCATGGATGAATTAAGTGACAATATAGTTAAGAACATCCATGAAATATTTTTAAATTTAAGTCGGGCTAAGGCTAATGTTAAAAATGATGATTTATGATTTATTGAAATACATAGGTTATTGTAATAAAAATATTAGACTGTTCAATAATGCTCTTTTAAACGCTGATATTGCATATCCGCTCAAAGTTAAGGTTCAAACAAATATTGGTCATTTGAGAAAATATAGGCAATTGTTCAGGACTTTAGATAATATATATTTGGATGGTGGGTTGTTTGAAAATAAAAAAGTTAAACAAACACCAAAGCGTAGCCAGCGAATTCGGTGGGAAGATGGAAAATCTGCGTTTTCGAGTCGTATTCGTAGTGGTTTAGTAATTAATTTGCTTCATACTGATGCACTTGAATTTTTGAAGGATTCATTTTATCTATTTAAACCAAGAATTATAAACGAATTAAAAAAAGACCCAACGATTAAAGTGAATGCAGTTCTATACTGTGAGTTTATTAAAGAAAATATCGATGAGAATAAACAATCCAGCCATTTTAAATATTTTAATACAAAACATGATTTAATAGATTTGGGGACTGATTTATCAACGTGGTACCAGCATAATATTAGTGATAAAATAATAAATAAATTGGCGGACTTTCAAGAGGGTCAGAGTGGTTTGACACTCAACCGCATTGAGAGTTTGGAGATCAATATTAATAAATATTAATTTTCTAATGGAGGTACGTCTTATATAGAACTACCTCATGAAATTAAATTAAAAAAAGCAGTGATAAATGTTAAAAATACAGATCAGTTTTGTTTTGCATATGCCGTTGTAAGCTGTCTATATCCTTCAAAAAAGAATTCGGAACGTATAAGTTCATACCCCGATTTTCACAATGTTTTAAATTTTACTGGAATCAGTTTCCCAGTGACTATCGAACAAATTTCAAAATTTGAGAAATTAAATACTATTCAGTTAATGTATATACATTAAAGTTAAATAAAAATCAGTATTCTGTGGTTCCTGCATATTTTTCAAAGCAAAAACAGTTAAAACATGTTAACTTACTTATGATTCAAAACAAATATTTTCCAGATGGTGATTATAATCGTGCGAAGAATGAAAAAAAATTTGAGATCAAATATCACTTCACTTGGATTAAAAGCCTATCAAGGTTGCTTTCAAAACAACTTACAAAAAATAAGAGTGCAATATTTATTTGCGATAGGTGTGTAAATTACTTTCGAAGTCAGACGCAATTAGAGAAACATGAGGTAGATTGCGCAAAAATTAATACGTGTAAAATTTCATTTCCTGAAGAAAAGTATTTAACCTTCAAAAATTTTAAATATAAAGAACCCGTTCCTTTTGTTGTTTATTGTGATTTTGAAGCGCTGTTGAAATCGGTGGATAACAATAGCAGTAATAGGGAAAGTAAAACTGAGGTATCAAAAACATGGGGCATTTGCCGTGGGTTATTATTTTCACTGCACTTATGATGCAAGTTTATCCTATTATAGAAGTTATGTTGGTCTAGATTGTGTAAGGTGGTTTGTAGAGGAGCTTCAAAATATTGCAATATTTGTCGACTCAAAATTAAAATTTGTGGTTCCAATGGAAAACTGTTCTACTGCGGATGATAGTGAATTAAAGAAAACAAATCGTTGTCATATTTGCACGAAACCATTTAATGATGAAGATCCGCCCGTTCGAGACCACTCACATTTCACCGGTCAATTTAGGGGTTGGGCCCATTCCACCTGTAACTTAAATTATAAAACCACTTTCATAGTTCCCATAGTTTTTCACAATTTAAGTAATTACGACAGCCATCTTTTAATTAAAGATGTGGCCCAATCGTCTCCTGGCAATATTACGCTGTTGGCAAAAAATAAGGAACAATACATTTCGTTTACTAAGCATATTTTAAATTCTCCAGTTAAATTCTCTCCAGCATATTTTAAATTAAATCATCGTTAGATAAATTAGCATCAATATTGAAAATAGAAGATTTAAAACTACTAAAAAAAGAATTTTCCCATTTAAATAATGATTGTTTCAAGTTGCTTACTCGAAAATAAATATATCCATATGATTACATGTCCTCAATGGAGATTTTAAAAGAAACTGTACTTTCTAGTATAGCAAATTTTTATAATAAATTAAATAATTATAATATTTCAGAAGATGACTATAATCATGCTCAAAATGTTTGGGCGGCTTTTAAAATTGCAAATCTTTCTGAATATACTCAATTATATTTAAAAACTGATGTTTTGCTATTGGCAGATATATTTGAAAATTTCAGACAAAGGTGTCTCAATACATATGGATTAGACCCTGCGCATTATTATACGCTTCCAGGATATACCTGGGATTGTATGTTAAAATACACAAATGTCAAGTTAGAATTTCTACAAGGCGTGGAGATGCTTCTATTTTTAAAGCGTTCAATTCGTGGTGGCGTCAGTCAATGTTGTAATGGATATGCAAAAGCAAATAATAAGCATAGGCCTAATTATGATCCAAATAAACTCTCAGAGTATCTACTTTATTTTGATGTAAACGGGCTTTATGCGTGGGCAATATCACAGTATTTGCCATATGGGGGATTTGAATGGGTAGAAGATATCCAAAATTTCGCTGTAAGTTCTGTGCCAGATGACTCAAGTATAGGCTATATATTAGAGGTTGATTTAAGTTACCCAAAAGACCTTCATAATCTACATAAAGATTTACCTTTATGTCCCGAGCATAGAATCCCCCCCAATTCCAAGTTATCTAAATTAATGACTACTTTATATAACAAAGAGCGTTATACGATGCACTATAGAAACCTAAAACAGTGTCTTGATTGCGGTCTAGAAATAACAAAAATACATAGAGTCCTTCAGTTTAAACAATCAGCCTGGTTGAAAGAATATGTAGATTTAAATACATTGCTTAGAGCAAGAGCAGATAATGAATTTGAAAAAAATCTCTTTAAATTAATTTTGAATGCAGTGTTTGGTAAGACAATGGAAAATATTAGGAAACATCGCATTGTAAAATTATTTACATTTTGGGAGGGAAGATATGGTGCTAAGAATTACATATCCAGTCCCACGTTTCACAGTAGCTCAATTTTTGATGAGAATTTGGTGGCTGTAGAGCTTAATAAAACTGAAATAGTATTCAATAAACCCCTATATGTGGGTATGTGTATATTAGACATTTCCAAAACATGTGTGTACGACTTTCATTATAATTTTATGTTGAAAAAATTTAGTGTAGAAAAATGTATTACTTTATACGGATACAGACAGCTTAATATATGATGTACAGTGTGATGATTTCTATGAAATTATTAAAGACAACCTTAACAAATTCGATACGAGTGACTACAAAACGGATAATGTATATTCTATTCCACAAGTGAATAAAAAGGTGGTTGGTTTAATGAAAGATGAAAATAATGGAAACATCATGACCGAATTCGTTGGTTTGCGCTCGAAAATGTATAGTATTAAATGTGGTGAAATATGTAACATGAAAAAAGTTAAGGGTTTAAAAAAGAATATTGTGCAAAAATCCATAAAATTTGAAGATTACGTCACATGTTTAAAAGAATTCAAAGAGATCTATAGGACTCAGAGGTTAATTAGATCTTATCTTCATGAAATTTATTCAGTAAAGCAATTTAAACTCGCGTTAAGCCTGTTTGATGATAAAAGAATTTTATGAGAAGATAGTACAGATACTTTACCATATGGGCATTATTCAACACTCTAATATAGGTAAATTTGTATATTTGTAATGATTAAAATACATTTATTTAAATTATATTCATTGTTTTATTTAATACTACCCATGAAAAAAAAATAATGCTGCAAGTTGAGACAGGTAGGATTTATTATAAGATATATTATTAATTAATTTACAAAATATGGTGATAAAAATACAATATGTTGGTTAATACACATACACAGGGACTCATATTATGTGAAAAACATCTAGCTTCCAATTTATGTACAACTGGTTTTTCCTTTAGTTCAATGATGGTTGAAGGTTTCGTGGAATATTTCGCAAGGAATTTAGCCTTTTCGTGCCCCTTCACATAAACCTCATCTGCTTGATCCATGAGGCGCTTAATAATCGATGGAAAATAGTAGTATGGTGTATAACCATCTCCCCATTTTAAACCGTGGTAATTTCTTGTAACCCACTTAGCCTGTTTTAACAGCGCCGCTGACAGGTTTTTTTTCTCAAAAGGTGGTTGAAATATATAATGTTCACTTCTAATACCATCAAACGCAGCTAGCTCCTTCACAATATATTCATTATTTTCACCCATGAAGCACTGAATTTCCAGTATCAACCTCATATTCAGCTACTCGCAATAAATAACGAATAAGAACTGTTATTAATAACATTAACAGTGGTAATAAATATGGTTATCTATCAGACATGCGTACTTCAAGCTTGTCTAACAACTTTTGTTAGTGGGTTATAATAGAATAATCTATCGTGTAAAATTAAACAATATGCACATGTTTCGGCGGGAATATTTTCAGTCGTTTCAAATTCAATTCGCATAACCACGGAACCAGTTTGGGTGGAATCTTTTTGACGCGAACAATCGATATTTGTTATGGGGGCGATAGATACGAACTGTTCGGGTGATAAAACGGGTTCGTTTTGTTTCTCATAGTACGACTGACGGAATCTCGCAAACATTTCATATAAGGAAGCATACTTGCTATTTTTCATATCTAAATATAAATCGTTATATGGAAATCTATCGGAATTTAAAAATACTCTAATATTTGTGAGATGGCAGCTATCGAAGTTGCTCATTATTGATGTGACACTGTTCTTCCTCTTAGTGTGAAAAGCAATTATTACGTGCCTTGGAGTTTCTAATTTCGTGGTAGTTTTCACAGGCCAGGTGTGCGTAGTAGTTTCGGATAATAATGTATATTCAACAAGCTCCCAACTCCTGAATGCTATGGGAATTTCAATATTTCTTTCCAGAAGCTTCATTAAAGCCAATTCTTGCGGTAATCCAACGGATACATGGGGGACCTTCCAATAAAGTTTATTTATAGTGACTTTGGGAATTTCTGTGAGATCTGCACTAGTCACCGCATCCTTATCATTATTGCTTCGAATAAGTACAAGTTCTTGCCTCATATTTAAAATAATTCTTTTAAAATCCTCGAAGAAGCCCATTAACATAGATAGGGGTATGCATACATTGAATTTTCCATTTTTGTCGCATATTATAGTATCCTTTTTTGAGTCAAAATGGGGAAACCACCCAGCATTTTTCAGCTTAATACTTTCATTTTCATTAAATGATAGGTAACTTTTTAAAGTTGTTGTTACACCCACGTTCCGTACTGCATCAATTACAATTCCATTCATTTTATATCGAATTTCTCTAAAGAGGAAACTTATTCCATTTTTATGAATTTTAATTTTGTTGGAGTGGTATCATTATCTGTCGTTAAAACCCCCTCAATACAGGGCGCCCTATTTCTTGACCCGTTGCATGGGTAACTTTTTTATTAGTAGAGATACAAAAACGCTTAAATGAGCAAATTAGTGCAGTTTCGTATTAGTAATTCTACGGTAAGGCGAAAAATTATATACGGAGGAAGGTTGAAAAGTTATTGACAAAAAACGAAAAATCCAACTTTTCTATTATCCCTCGTAGCTCGTTCATTTGAAGAGTTAGAGAAAAATGCTTCACAAGTTTTTTGCAGTATTTTTCATGTAAAATGACATGCACTTGCTACTTTTTATATATCTCTTAAAATGGTTGAGAATCACAGTAAAATATATTTTTTTTAAATGTAATGGATAGGTGGCTGTGACATTAACCGAAAGTCCCCTTTTTTCTCTTTCAGATGATATAACATAGTCCATATTTTATCCTTACAAAAGTAATAATAATCGTTGTTTTTAAAGAAAGTTTATTGTCACATCAAGAATGCTATGGATTATGGAACAAAAGAATGTTTTGAGAACAGAAATTATTAATTAATTAATTATATTGAAGTAAATGTTCGAAATGACCACCATCCTGTTGGATACATAGTAAGCAACGTTTCTGGATACTTCTTAAAACATTATTTATTGTATGTCCATGTATGCTTGTAATTGCATCTTGAATCCTGACTTTTAGATGCTCTATATCTAGAGGAGCTGTCACATACACTTTATCTTTCAATAACCCCCAAAGAAAGAAAGCTAAGGGGGTCAAATCAGGTGTTCGCGCTGGCCAGTCGATATCCATTCTATTTCCTATAACATTATCAAACTGTTCATGTAAGTTTAAAAATAAAGATTCGCTGCAGCTTGTGCATCTCGATTTTGGTTATAATAACAAAATAGCATATCATTTTTCTCTTCGTTGGTGTACATATTTGCAACACTATTATTTTGTATGCAGTATTAATAATAAACAATAAACTACTTAACAAAAACTAAAAATGTCACTTATGATCTGTCAATAATTAAATGCCAACTAGACGTTTTTAAAAATATCAGGAATCTTATTTTTTGTTTTATTTCCATAGCATTCTTGATGTGACAATAAACTTTCTTTAAAAACAACGATTATTATTACTTTTGTAAAGATAAAATATGGACTATGTTATATCATCTGAAAGAGAAAAAAGGGGAATTTCGGTTAATGTCACAGCCACCTATCCATTACATTTAAAAAAAATATATTTTACTGTGATTCTCAACCATTTTAAGAGATATATAAAAAGTAGCAAGTGCATGTCATTTTACATGAAAAATACTGCAAAAAACATGTGAAGCATTTTTCTCTAACTCTTCAAATGAACGAGCTACGAGGGATAATAGAAAAGTTGGATTTTTCGTTTTTTGTCAATAACTTTTCAACCTTCCCCCGTATATAATTTTTCGCCTTACCGTAGAATTACTAATACGAAACTGCACTAATTTGCTCATTTAAGCGTTTTTGTATCTCTACTAATAAAAAAGTTACCCATGCAACGGGTCAAGAAATAGGGCGCCCTGTATACAAAATACTTTCGCTGGGTAATGTATATGTATCCAACTCTTGTATGGGAATACGTATTTCATCCTTATAATCATACTTTGATGTGACAAAAGGTTGATAATTATGATACTCATAACTAACGATGGAATTGTCCACCAGGGGTGTATCTGTTACATCTAAAATATTCATTATACCAACGATTCAAAACCTAAAGAACGTAAAAATTCTTTATTTTGACGTGTTAACCTACGGACGCTTGATTTTTTACTAATCTTACTTTTTCTCATCACCGACCTTTTATTATAAAAGTGCCGCCTAGTATTGTAACGCACCACCATGCTACTTTTTAGTTGTTCTTCTTAAGTGTAGTCTGAGCGTAATCACTTCCTCTCGAAAATTAATTAGTTTTCCATCTTGATCAAGCATTTTAACAGTTATACCGGAAATAGTTTTAGACGTAATGGGGAAATAGAGAATATTTTGGGGTGTTTCAATAATTTTATAGACCGGCGGCACATTTGGAAAGAATTGATATATTATATGTACTGGTTTATTATTCAAATAAGAACCTGCTGCAATGCTACAATCAACATTTACATTTACTCTAATAATTTGAACGGGAAAGTCTGACTCGTGTAATATATCAGCTTTAATCACTTGTCTGTTGAACCCCAATAAATTTCCAATCGAATTGTCACTCGTAAAATCAATATCGCAGTTTGATGAAATAGAAACGGTAGTGGTGTTTAGATTTGGCGTAATTTTTATAAGAATGGAAGGGTCCACGTTGTTTTCAATATACTTAATAAGATCATCAATTTCATATGAACCCACTGGAATGGTTAATGAAGAGCTGTTGTTATAAGTAAATGTGTTATTTGTTTCATCAATATTAGGTATTGTGTTGAATGTCTCAAAATTTACTAACCCAATTTCATTGTCATACTCATCCTCAAGATATATTGGGGGATTGAAATCGGACGTTAGAACTGATGAGTTGCCGGAAAATATAAAAGTTAGGGACATTATTTCACAAAGAGATTATCTTCTATACTAAATTTTATTTTATTAATTACAAATATTATACAAAAATTTAAGACATAGGTGACGGCAGTTATATGTATTAAAGTTCTGATACCTATCATGGTTATATTTTATTTGATTCGAGCTACCATCGCTATAAAAATATTGAACTAACTTCATTGGTGGTCGTAAATTACCATAACTGTCAAAGTAATTGATGAAATCCTTCTCCTTCACATATGCCGTCCAATGAGTTCCCGATCCTGATGAATCATCCAAGTTGATAATGCCGCATTCATACCGCTTAATCTTGCTTGGTAATTTATTTTTCATAAATATACCACGAAAATGTGGTAGTTTTAATTTTTCGACATATTTCTCTAAATCCATGTTGGTTAGAGCCCGGCGTGGTAGCTTCACTGGTAGTTTTTTTTTGTACGGCGCTAAGTAAAGTCCCATTCCCTCCTTGTAGGGTTTTAAATAAAATCCTTTTCCCACACTAGCTTGCTCCATAGCCACATTATGTCTTTTATCCTCTTCTAATTTTTCTCTGGTTGCTTTCGCGTCTACAACAGATTTTGCAATTGCAGCAGCACCTCCCCCCAAACTTCCCAGGGCTCCCAATGCGGCAAATAGAGGTATAAGTGGTAAAAATCCACCCGCTTTTGGAATTGGAATTATTCTACGTTTTGGAAAAGCTATGCTTTTAGTACCTATTGATGAAAGTGCCTTTTTAGCAACTTTAAAAAGATCCGTTGTGGGAGCAATACCGCGGATTCCACTTCGAGCCTTTTGAACAGCCTGATTAAAAGTTATTTTTGCTTTTATTCTTCTGCCACCTACGCCTTTACCTCGCTTGCGATTACGTTTTCTCTTTTTCATACCCATTCCGAGTTTACTTTTAACCTTCATTGTTCCCACTATTCCAAGAGCAGCTATTTTTTCGCCAGTTGATGCGTCGTTTGCCTTGAAACGTTTATAGGCTGTATCAGCCAAGATCCTATCGGCTTCGTTTCTGTTTTTTACGTCACTAAATTGGGAGTAAGCTATATCGTGCGCTTTGCACGCTTCATCAAGGGCATTGACGCCAGTATCTCCACGTGCTAATCTTTTAGACAGCTTAGTCCCCGGCCCACAAAATCTATAGGTGGGGATGTGAAGCTCAAATGGTAGACTATTTATTAGTTTGTTTAAGAGACCGCGACCTCTCTTTCTTACTTTTCTACTATGACTAACGGTGGGCGCGTTGTGTAAGAGCATAATATAATTCAATTTGCTCATTAAGAAGGTGGTTACAACACTAATCGTTAAAGTGAGGGATGGTGTAGGAAATATAAAACTTTTGACCTCTAAAATGTACTAGATCAATTGAAACATGTTATAAATAGCTGATAATATCGTTGTTAAACACCACTTTTCCGCACACTACCACATAAACATGAAGTTTGAAAAATTGAATATTTCACTACCAGTTACAAATTTAGATAAATGGTGTTCCAACGTTCCAACGTTTAAAAAACATGGGAAGCTATTTGGCGGTTCTTGTATAAGGGCTGCTACGCACTTTCCTATAAAAAAAAAGAAATACTCTCTAGTACTCTAGTGGGTTGTCACAAGTGCGCAACCATAAAAATTCCGAGATGCTCAGTCGGTTTTATGGGCGGGGTACAGATCTATATCGTCTTTTATGCTAGCCAGAAACAAAATAGAGAGGGCGCCACGAGTTTTGTAAAATTACCAGTCGAAGCCCGAAAACAGCCTAGCTCTTACAGGAACCCACTAGCGAACTAAAGAAAAGAATAGGGTAGAAAGTAAACCCCAGTATGTTAGTAAATTTCAATTTAATTTTAGTTAAATTCTCAAATGACTTTAAGAAGCGAACTGAGAGTTCACTCTTAATATAATAATACAATTACAATATCGGGAATTATACAAAATACAAAAGTATCAATCAAAAAAAAAAATGAGTTCTCGTACTACAGTGTTAGTGAATTCAACTTAGGCCAACTAAGTGGAAACCAATCAATAGAGTGGTAATAAGCGGAATGATATGTATACTCTAAAACTACTAACACAATTCAGTGGACTAATATAAAAACACAGTATCGGTAACCTGCACTCGCCTTAACTTACATCAGCTAAATACGCTGTACCTAGAACCAAGCGTGACGTCACGTAGGCTTAACAATAAGGACCCTGGAAAAAAAAAAAAAAATGAGGGTGACCTTCTTAAGAGTGGCTACCGCAAATGTCCACTGAAACTAATCGATAAATATATCCCTATAAAACCTTAATCACTAAACATGGACATCACTATGCTGTAAATAATATGCTAACATCTATTCAGTATAAATAAATAAATAACAAAGTAACACTTAGCCGGCAGACTAACAATTAACAATACAATAAACTGGACCTGGACCTCGTTAGCTATTTGGCTAGACTATAACTATCGTTATACCCCCAACTATGCTTTACTATACTCGGTATGTGAACAATTATCTTCCCGACAAGTACTATTAAAAATAAATAAACATATGTATACTCTGTATGATAGTAAAATATTCCCCAATTAAGAATCTACTGGTGGTGCCAAGGTTACAAGAAAAATGGATGGTATATGTAAAAAAAAATGTAAATAGGTGTAGCTTATCTGATCTGCGGAAGGAGCTGATGAAGACCTTCCCTAGCCACTAGATGGACGTCAACCTACTCGCTAGTGGACCTCGAGACTAATGGGATCCTTCAATCCTCCAACTTCTCGGGAGTCCACCCAGGTAACCCACCGAGTTCTTCACCAGTCCTGTCGAAATCCTACTCAATATCCGGGGTATGCGGTCGTCACCATAAATCAGATCAGGGGGCAGGCCAGATAGGCTTGCTACCAAATGGAAGCGGCAGGAACAGTTGACCAATGAAAAAACAAGCGGACACCAAAAATTCTTCAACTAGAGATAACTCAGGGTACAATTTCCTTAGGCTTATGTATTCAAATCTCCACACAGAGGTACCGAGACAAGGAGGGACTGGATTCAAGTCCACCAGATGCTATCCATAATTAACCACACTCTGGCCAAGCCAAACCAACAATCTATAAAATCGCCCATTGACCAAAACTAGGCCATAAAATAAAACCCTGCAAAGATAACTTATTTAGAACACATAATGTTACAAAAGGGAATGCTTACCTCCTGGGAATCAACAGAGGGTTTTCCCAAACAACAATATACCGGCCACGCTGCCAACTTATCTCTATTTAAAATTCGTCTTGCCAAAAAACATACTGTGGACCACACCTTACCCAAACAGAACATCCATTTCTTTGGGTTTATCTTACAAATCCATAAATGATGGGTCCAATTTAACGTGAATATTCACCAAGCTGCTAGACAGCGTGGCGGCTTCGGTAGCTCAAAATTCGAAAAGGAATAACAGAACACAGAACTACAAAAGGAGTATCTACAATGTACCCAGAACTTATTCCATGGAAAATATTCTATGCCATGCTATGGCAGGTAGACCATGGACGGTTCTATGATTGACAATAAAAAAAAACTACCCCGCTAAGGGTTTCACGTTCCCAGGCTTTCTTTCCGGATGGTTATGAACGAATATAAGACACCAGTGATGTTATTAGTTAGTTCAAAATTTTATAATATTGTCGACCACCGAATGCAGACTTGTTAATTCGAAGTCAGTACCGTGAGTTAATATCTATAGTTGGCAAACCTACCTGTCAGTTCCATATATAACCTGTTGCTCTATAACCGAATGAATTGGGAAAAATACTGCTTATTGAAAAAGGTGAAATAGTAACAAAATGATACTATAATTCCCAAAATATGCCCTAGAAAAGTGTGTTGGGTGGGTATTAAACTCAGAGATGATTTACTAAGCTTGAGATACAAGATTGTTTACTAATGCCCTTCGCTACCCTCTATTTCAGGTATCAGATTACTGAGGTAGATAAAACTTTGTTGAATCACTAATTAGTCTTCAGGCTAAAACCTACATTTATCCGCGACCGGAAGGTGGTTGTCAAGACAAAAATTCTACCTAACTTCTCCAACTTATAAAGGTGACTCCATAACTATAAACAACTCGTACCTCAAAACTGTGTACTGGATAATACCTAGGACATACCTCGCAAGAAAGTGAGCCAGTTTCAACCTTTTCCCCAGTCTTATAACAAAAGGTGGACTATAAGCAGATTCTAGTCCCGGAGTCCTTGTGTAACCTGTGTCAATTAAGCCACCCTTACTGTATAATGATAAATCCTAGCCTAAAAGAATTACTGACTAATTAACTTCATTTAAGAGCCAACCCCAACAAAACAAAAAATACAAAACTAAATCTTGGGTATATGTGTAGCGCAACAGAAACAAATCTCACATTTGCTGTGACTCGATGGAGTTGGTCCACTATAATTCGACCTGTAACAGGGCGCTAATAGTTAGACCATCTGGTTGTGGTAAAACTAACGTCATTATTACCTTGTTAGAACATCGTAATGGTATTCGCTTTGAAAACATTTATATATATTCCAGATCGCTGTACCAATCCAAATATGCTTATGTTCGCGATTTGATAAAACCAATTAAGGAGATCGGTTATTTCGAGTATGAAGACGGTGAAAGCATAGTTCCACCGTCACAAAACCAAATTCGGTGATTATTTTCGATGATGTTGCTTCTTGCAACCAAAGCGTTACGCGAGACTATTTCTGCTTTGGGCGACATAAACTGACAGATTGCTTTTATCTGTGTCAAACCTACTCATCCATTCCTAAACAATTAATTAGAGACAATGCAAATCTTATAATTATTTTCCACCAAGACAATACAAATTTGAAACATATTTATGATGATCACGTAAACATGGATATGACATTTCAGCAATTTCGTGATTTATGTTCCTTATGCTGGAAGGATGCTTATGGCTTTATGGTGATAGATAGGGATAGTGATCTAAATAATGGGAGATATAGAAAGGGTTTCGATGTTAAAGTGAAATTTTAATATATACCATGAATTTATCAACAACATTTTAGTTATGTAAATTCTACCGCATCATAAGCTATGAAGGATAAACGAATAACAGAACAGTTAATAAGAAGTCGAGAGGCCATTAAACAAAAGTATCGAGACCTAAAGTCATCTCTCTCCCAGACTCAAAGTACCTTAGAACAAAGTTACAAACCCATCACAGAACGCTACAAAAGCTATTAAAAAATGTTGAGATGGAAAAAGTGATAAAAGTTGAACCATCTGAGGCTCCATCTTTTTCAACTACATTACCACCTCCGATAATCAAGTCTCCAGTTAATATTTACAATAAATATTTACCAAAGTTACCCACCACTGGAGTTAGTTTTCTAGAAGATACTTTTATAGGTGATAATGATGCGGATTTGCAAAATAGTAGTGATGATGCAATTAAAAGCGAGGTACAAAACGCCCGCGAATATATTGCAGACTTATCAAATACGAGAGCTTATGAAGAGTATCTCGAAGGTTATGATCCTTTACCGCGGCTTTATATAGATATATCAATACGTGGTGAGGAAAAAGATAATGATAGGCAATATGGAGTAGTTCATGACACTACATTAGAGAAACTTAAAATTGGTGATTCAGAACTGAAAATTATTGGTAAAGATATGCAAGTAGGTGCTATAACGTACCCAGGCACCGTAGGTCTGTATGAATTGTTATTCAAGAAGGATCCAGCGGGTTATAGCAAAACGGATTTGGATCATTATATGGATATTTTGAGGAGAACACACGCCTACCACAGGCATTTCGATCCAAATGAACAAATTCAAGGTTCAACATCTGAAAAGTATAGAAGAATAATTAAGCCATATTTAATTCAAGCGAAAATATTGAAGAGTACAATTTCGCGTTCTAATACCTATGGCTTCGCGAAACCACCTCCACCCACGAGACCGTTAAGGCGAGTTCAAACCTTTAAGCAGCCTAAAAAGGGTGGAATGATTAATTTATCAAATAAGTCACTGGATTTTGTGTATTATGATAATCCTAACGAATTGGTAAACAGACTGCGCCTTTTATTATCATCCCAGGTGGCTCGAAATGATAATCATGGAAACGAAATGATGTCTATAATTGAAGAATTGAGAGAAGCTAAAATTATTAAATAGTGGTGTTTATTATTTAGTGTTTAGTCTAATCTCAGTACACAAGCATGATAGATAAATTTGGTAGACATATTTTCAAAGCCAGATCCCTTCCCTACCCCTCAACTACAACAATGTTGGGGACTACCATCACCTCAGAAACGTCAAAAGACCCATTTTTTATTTGGGAGCCTGCCTCACACCACACTAAATGTGTTGTACATATAAGAGGTGTTGAAAATAAATCACCCGTAGATAAGTTATTCTATATTTTGCAGAATGAGCAAGATGAGTACATTTTTCAAGTATCTGGTAAAATTGAAAATATAGACATTCTACCGGCTGATTGTGAAATGTATCTTAACGATGATGCTGCCGTTCAATCGAGGGGTCTCATTGGACGAAATATAAATAAGAGGGACAAGATTAATTTTATATTTACACTGGGGCGTCCAACTTTGTATGTAGAAATCATTTTACAGTGTCCCATAGCAAAAAATGACTAATATTAAGGAAGACATTGTGAATGAAATGCACAAACCTGTTAGAAAAAATTTTAAACGAAGGAAAGTGATTGTTAGGGGACTTAACGACCTTTATCAGGCAAATCTTATAGAAGTAATACCTTACGCAAAAATTAATAAAAGCTACAAATATATTTTGGTAGTTATTAATGTATTCTCAAAATTTGTTTGGTGTGAACCCTTAAAGAAGAAGAATAGCAAAGATGTTGCCTCGGCGATGGAACAAATTTTATCTCAAGTTACAATAAAGCCCAAGAATCTACAAACTGACATGGGTGGCGAATTTTGGAATAAAGAATTCAGTGTTGTTGAACGCGTCAATAGAACTTTGAAGAATGAGGTGTGGAAACAATTCAGCCTACAGGGAAACTACAGGTGGTTACATTTATTACCAACCATCGTCTCCAGATATAATAACTCTAAACATAGCACTATAGGTGTGAGACCTAGAGATGTTACCAAAAAAAATGAGAAGAATATTCTGAAAAAAGCATATAGCTCTAAAAAAACTATATATTACAAGCAAAAATTTAAAAGTGGAGATAAAATTAGAATAAGTAAATATAGAGAAGCTTTTTCAAAAGGTTATACACCAAACTGGTCCAATGAAATATTTACAGTAAGAAGAGTTCGAAAAACAAATCCAACGACATACCTTCTCGAGGATGAGGAAGGTACTCAAATAAGTGGGGGCTTCTATGAACTCGAATTACAAAAAGTTAAACATCCCGATGTGGTTCTCATTGAGAAGATTTTAAAAAGAATAAACAATAAACTTTATGTCAAGTGGCTTGGGCAAAAAAAGAGGGAGTGGATTGAAAAAAATCAGGTGATTTAATTGCGCATGTTCTAATAAATCACCTTAAATTTATTTTACTATAACGATTAGAGCTAGTGTTGTATTAGTGTTTTTGTTGGAAAGATGTCTCCTCAACAAGTTTTTAGTGTATCTGAAGATACTTGCGGCTCTTCCGCAACGCCATTCTACTGGGAAGCTATAGATAAAAGTGTTGAAAATTATAATAGGAAAATACGATTAGAAACAAATTTAATATACCAATCATATCTGTTCCTGAAAAAGTCTAATTTTGCATTAGTTGTGGGCATGAGTCCCGCTAGAGATTTTTTATCAACGGTGAAGCTGATTGAATTGATTGTAATTGTGATAAAGGAGACTCAGAGATGGCTACATCATACGATGGGAGCAATTTCAAAATATCATACGTAGAAGACCCGGGCACCGACATTACTGCCATAGTGGAAACTATAGAAAATTCTGTTTGTTTAAGCGAGACATGCATTAAAGAAATAAGTGCGTTCGAACAGCTAATAGATTATAGACTACATTTACTTCAAGATTTGGACTTTACCAATTTCTATGAAAATACATCAATATAATTTGAGTAGGACCATTGAGCTGAGGAAATTTGGCTATTTATTTAGGTTTGATCCACCCAACTATTGGGTACCATCTATTTGAAGATGGTTCTACTAAGGAACATCCGCTAAAAGGACCATGCGCCGAGCAGGACCACTTGAGCTGGAGAAATTTGACTATTTATTTCGGTTTGACCCACCCAACTATTAGGTACCATCTATTTGAAGATGGCCCCACTATGGAACATCCGCCAAAAGGACCCGCTGCTGAGTTATAGTCAAATTTGAGTTACAATACGTATTGCCTATCTACTCTAAGGATAGTAAGTTAATATGGAAAGTAGTTAACCAAATAACTAACAAATTTAGTGACAATAGGCAACCTACTAGGGTTAAAACCCAACATGGCGCACTCATTGATAATGATAAAGAAATATCTGACGAGTTTAACTGTTATTTTACAGGGATTGGAGAGAAATTGGCTGCAACCATAACAAGAAATTTGGATAATTCTAGGGGCCGAAATGTATATCATAAGACAATGTTTATGTTTCCATCTGATCCACTTGAAGTGATAAGAGAAATAAATAATTTAAAAAATAAAAAATCAAGTGGGCTCGATGGTTTAACATCTGATATGTTAAAAGCAGTAAAGAACGAAATTGCTCATCCACTATCGTTCATAATAAATAAAATAATCCAAACTGGAGAATGCCCTAAACAGTTTAAAATGGCAGTGGTCAAACCAATATTTAAAAAAGGAGATGAGTTAGAGTTGGAAAATTATAGACCTATCTCACTGATCTCAAATTTATCCAAGATATTTGAGAAAATAATCAAAAATAGATTAACTGATTACCAAGATAAAAACTCTGTCCTATCAAAAAATCAGTTTGGGTTCAAAGAAGGGAAATCCACACAAGACGCTATTAACATATTAACTGAAAATATTTATAAGTGCTTAGATAATAGAAAAAAATCACTATGTATTTTCATAGATATAAAAAAAGCTTTTGATACTGTTTCTCATTCTCTATTACTAAAAAAATTAAGTATGATAGGCATTAGAGGAGTCTGTTATAAACTGTTTGAAACTTACCTCAGCGGAAGGCAACAAGCGGTCCAAATAAGAGATACGATGAGCAGTTTTATACATATTACATGTGGTGTTCCCCAAGGGACTGTGCTCGGACCTCTGTTGTTCAACATATATATTGATCACTTATTTAAGGTACAATCAGATGGAACTATAATCGCTTTTGCAGATGATACGGCCATTTGCTTTGAAGGCAACAATTGGGTTGAACTGAAAACTAAAATAGAAAGAGACATGGAGAAGATACTTTCTTGGTATTCTAATAACCTACTTACTATAAATATGAATAAAACTGTGTATCTTGCTTTTTCCTCGTATAATAACACCTTGCCAGAGTTCCAACAACTAGAAATAAAAGTAAAAGACGAAGACTTCATTATTAAACCTGCAGAAAAAGTTTCTTACCTTGGCATTGTTATAGATAAACACCTTAGATGGGATTCTCATGTTGAAGCTCTGAAAAAAAAATTAAGGTATATATTATGTAAAATAAGACAAATAAAATACATTTTAGACTTTCAACAGCTGAAAATAATCTATCATGCACTTGTGGAGAGTCACCTATCTTATGGAATAATAGCATGGGGAGCAGCTGATAATGTATATATAAATGACGTTAGCATATTACAGAGGAAAATAATAAAAATAATAATGCACAAAGAAAATACTTACCCTAGTGATGCCCTATACAAGGAGTTGAACGTTTTGGATATACGTCAGTTCTTCTATTTAAAGGTGGCTGTACGAACATATATAAAAAGTAGCGAGCTGGTGCCCATTGAGCACAGTTACAGTACACGCTCTAAAGACAGACTGGCGGTGGTGGTTCCGAAAATGCATACTTCTAAAGGACAGCACAGTTACGGTTACTTAGCTCCAAAAGTATATAACACAATATCTGAACATATAAAGAAGGTAAAGAACGTCCATAGGTTCAAATTCTTACTAAAAAGAAATCTTCTCCAAGGAAGTAGAGAAACAGTCCTACAAATATTCAAAGACTGAAACTACACCTTTCTGTACAGGACTATTTTACTGACTGGGGCGTATTGTTATTGTTATTGGTGTATAGTAGAATTATTATGATACTTACCTCCTATTTGTATTTAAACTTATTTTAGAATAATTGTTTTATATATTTTTGTATTTGTGTATAATTGTGTAGAAGCAATTCTGTATTAATTTTCTATTGCAATGGGTTTAGATGATTTTTAATTTAATAGGTATCTAATATTTTAGTTTGTCTTGTAACTCACACACAAGTTTAACTTACGTATTTTGTTTATTTGCATATAGTTAGCATTGGTTTATGTGAATGTGATTGTTATTTATTTTGCTGAATAAACATATTATTATTATTATTATTATTATTATATTATTATCTATCTCACCGTTGCATTAAGATGCCACCCACAAAACGCAAAACATTTCATTACAGCACCAAAAGATCCGCAACCAGCGCTGCTAACCAAGAAAACCGATTTTCCCCACGTCATATAGTAAAATTCCCCAAAACTTAATAAAATTCCCCACACATTAGAAACAATTCAAATTATACGGTTTTTTGAAGTTGTTTGCAGGGGAAAAACATAAAAAACCTCAAAAAAAAAATTTTAGTTGAGGAGGCTGTCAGCCTATAAACGTGTCAGCTATGGTCAGCTATCGTTACCATGAAGATCAATATCAGCGAGTAGAGAAGTAATACCGATTCTATGTCCTCCGACCTTGAGAGGCAGGGGTGGGGATGACCTTGAATGACCTCGACACGTGGGTGGTCTGACCTTGAGACGCGGGGTGGGGTGAACTTGAATGGCCTTGACATTGGGATGCCCTTGAAATTGGGACGACCTCGTCACCTTGGGCGTCTTGGGTGGCCTAAGGTGACCTTGGGTCACCTTGGGCCACCTGGCCGCGAAGCAGATTGATCTTGAGACACGGGGTGGGGGATGGCCTTGAAGAAATATCGACTCTATGCCCTCCAATCTTTAGACGCGGGGTGGGGGCATAGCGGTATGACCTTGAGCGATAGATTTTGTGTGTACTCGATACATGAACAATTAAAACGATATGTCGCCATTTATTTCTTGACATTGAGATGCCCTTGAAATTGGGATGGCCTTGCCATTGGGATGCCCTTGACATTGGGGTGACCTTGACATTGGTATGCCCTTGACATTGGGACGACTTTATCGCCTTGGGTAGCCCAAGGTGACCCTGGGTCACCTTGGGCCACCTATCAATGATTACATCATACATAATCTCGAAGTCAGGCGTACCCACATAATAGATAAGGCGTACCCACACAATACGTTAGGAGTACTGAGACTATAGATGACTAAATAATATTTAACACACCTCTACCGTATTATTTTAAATATAAAGTTATTTTGATAAATATCTGATATTAAATTATACGCACTGGTTTTATTTGATGTAATAATTTGACCCTGAGTCACCTTGGGCCGCTTGGGTGGCCTTGAGTCTCCTTGGGTGGTCCTGGGTGACCTTGAGTCACCTTGGGTTACTTGGGTGGTCTGACCTTGAGACGCGGGGTGGGGGTGACCTTGAAGCAATATCGACTCTATGCCCTCCGATCTTGAGACGCGGGGTGGGGGGCATAGCGATCCCATAATTATAAAAGAGACTAGAGGGCAACACACAATCATTGTTAGTTAGACCTCATACCCCAGTAAAAGTAAAATATGTATAAGTGCAGTGCTTGCGGTGTGAGTTTTACTCGTACTGATAATTTGCGTCGCCACCAGAGACAATCATGCAGGAACTTAAAGCGAGAGGAACCTCCAACAAAGCGGTTCAAATTGGATTCAAATCCCGCATCATCATCCACAAATGTTACAAAGCGATCCAAATTGGATTCAAATCCCTCATCATCATCCGCAAATTTTCAAACATGTAACTGTCAAAATGCGCCATCAACGTCTGCAAATGTGCCAATTTGTAACTGCCATAATGCTCCTTCAACATCAATGAATCTCCAAACTTGTAATTGCTGCAATGTGACCCTAACAGCAACTGAAATGAAAAATCACAGAAGAACACTGCAGCATAGATCAAATTCATGTATTCCCTTAAGTGATTGAAAGGCGTTGAAATTATTCAGGGTGCCTTCAAATATAAGATTGCTAGCTACCGAGTCCATAGTGAAATTAATCACCTAGATTATATTAGTTTTTTTAATGAAATTAAGGATAAAAATGCCGGCTTGCGGAGCACCAGAGAAATGATTGTAATCACGTTTGTACAACAACACCCTCAAAACAATTTAGGATTGATAAATATGGGAAAGAGGTGCCCGAAAATATATTAAAATTTGAAAACTTTGAGATACAAATGCAGGTACCATTCGTGGTGTATGCTGATTTTGAGTCCATTTTGAAACCAATAGATACATGCGAACCAAGCTCTCATCGTTCTTTTACAAATAAAACGTTTAGTCATGTACCCTACTCTTTCGCATATTTTATAAAATGCTCGTTTGATGATTCAATTTCCAAATTTGAGATGTACCGAGGGCCAGACGCAGCTAAAGTTTTTGTTTCACGTATAGAGGCAAATTTAAGGGAAATCTATAATAAGCATATGAAAAACATAGTTCCAATGGCGAAACTTACTGAACAAGAAAGTAGACTTTCAAAATGCGACGACCTGCGGCATATGTAAGAAACCATTCACAGAGAGTGATATCAAAGTGAAAGATCATTGCCACTTAACCGGAAAAATAAGATTTGGTGCTGCACATTCTATATGTAATTTAAATTACAAAGTACCAAGTTTTATGCCCATTATACTACACAACATGTCGGGCTACGACAGCCATCTTTTTCTAAAAGAGTTATGCCGCCATAAAGATAGGATTGATGTAATACCTCAAAACAGTGAAAAATATAATAATATATCCTTCACAAAACATCTGTATATGCACGATTATGTTAATAATAAGGGGGAATTAAAAAGAAAATTCATACAGTTGAGATTTATAGATAGTTTTAAATTTATGGCAGCGTCATTGCAAAATTTAGGCGAGGACTTAGCAGATGATCAGATGGTTACAATGAGAAAGTTTTTGCCCGAAAATGAAAAATTCAGCTTGATGAGGCGGAAAGGTGTTTTTCCCTATAGTTTCGTGGATAGTTTAGAAAGGTTGAATTCCAAAAATCTCCCCTCCAAAGAACAATTTTATGATAACCTTAATGATGAACATCTATCAGAAGAGGATTATGATAGAGCTAAAAAAGTGTGGAACCTGTTTGGCTGCCAAAGTTTGGGCGAATATTCAGACCTTTATTTAAAGTCAGATGTGCTTCTTTTATGTGATGTATTTGAAAATTTCCGCAAATTTGCCCTAGATAAATATGGACTGGATCCCGCCCAATATTATACGGCTCCAGGATTATCCTGGGATGCGATGCTAAAATTAACGGAGGTTAAATTAGAACTGCTGACGGACATAGACATGGTTCACTTTTTCAAGAAGGGAATAAGAGGTGGAATCAGCCAGTGTTCAGAAAGGAAGCATGTCGCCAATAATAAATTTCTGCCGAACTATGATCCCAATGAGGCATCATCATTTATCGCATACCTTGATTCTACAAACCTATATGGGCATAGTATGTCTCAATCATTGCCAACAGGTGGATTTGAGTGGTTGTCTGAAAGAGAAATAATAGATCTAGATATTATGAATATCTCAAACGAAAGCCCCCAGGGGCTGGTGCTGGACGTAGACGTGAGTTACCCCCCAGAACTGCACGACCTACATTGGGATCTTCCCTTCTTAGTAGAAAGCGTTGTTCAACCGGGCGCAAAAACGAAATTACCAAAATTGATACCGAATTTAAATGACAAAAAACGATATATTGTTCATTATAGAAACCTAAAACAAGCTATAGAGAATGGTCTAATAGTAACAAAAATACACAGAGCCCTCAAATTTAATCAGTCGTCATGGTTAAAAATATATATAGATCTGAATACCAAGATGAGAAATAATACAGCAAGTAATTTGAAAAGGATCTATTTAAACTTATGAATAACGCTATTTTCGGAAAGGACTATGGAAAATGTGGATAACAGAAAAGATATAAAGTTAGTAACTCATTGGGAGAGTATTAGAAGATCTATGGGTGCGAATGCACTAATATCTCGGCCGAATTTTAAGAAATGTACGATTTTTTTCGAAGATTTTGTTGCGATTCAGATGGGAAGGCTAAGGGCTGTTTATAATAAGCCCATTTATGTCGGGTTTTCTGTTTTGGAATTATCCAAGACAGTACTATATGGCTTTTTCTATGATGTTATTAAGCGTAAATATGGCGAGAATGCCTCTCTACTGTACACTGACACGGATTCCCTAATCATAAAAGTTTTTACGGACAATTTTTATGACTTTATAATTGAAAATCCAGAAAAATTCGATACATCAAATTATAAAGAGGGAAATATTTTCGACATTCCTAAGGGCCCATCAATTCTGGGTAACATGAAAGGCGAGTTTCCTGCCGATCCGATAGTTAGTTTCTACCAAGGATTGTTAACTGTTTACAGGATTGCTCGATCGCTCAATTTTGTCATCCGCCTTTGTGACGACGTCATCGAAGATATATGTAATCGAATTATCAAAATATACCTATTTGGTGTTTGTTATATTTCACATTTGCAAGAGAATTTTCGTATTTGATTAATTATATTATTAATATTATTATTTATTAAAATTTGTAATAACAGTATGAAGTGTACCTATTTCTACAAGTTCGAGATCTTTGGATCTTTGATGACGTCACAATTATGGATTACATTGTAGTATAGGGATCGAGCAATCCTGTAAACAGTTAACAATCCTTGAGTTTCTACGGCACAGGCGCAAAGGCCTACTATGCCCAATCTGTAGGTAATGAGCTTAAAAAGGCAAAAGGCGTGAAAAAATCTGTAATTAGAAAGGAACTGTCCATAGATGACTATAGGAAGATCGTGGAGGAAGGAGGTCTAATATTTAGAAAGATGATTACATTCCGAAGCTACCTACATGATATATATACAGAAATGAAAAATAAGGTGGCATTATCGTGCTACGATGATAAGCGTTTCGTCATTCCTAATACAACAAAAACTTTACCTTGGGGTCATTCGGATACAACATTTTACCAAACCGAGCACGAACAAAATTTACGATGGCTAATGTCGGCCATAGACAGTGTTGGGGATGATGTTGTAGAAAGAAATGAGAATTTAGAAGCACTACTTTTAGCATTTTCTGAGCTCGAGTCAGAAAATGCTCCATGAATAATTATAATCCAAAGGTCGCAAACTTTTTCATTGGTAGAGCTTATAGTTCTGGAAAATTCAAGTTTGTACATCCTATTAACTCAAATTAGATTTATTTTTATGTAAACAACAGTAAAAATCCTATATTGGCACAAATGTAAATCAACCCAAATGTTTTATTCATAATAGATTTAGGTTGGGTCCTCGAGCAAATAGATGATGTAAGTTATTGTAAATTGTGTATGTAAAAAAAAATGTAAATAAATATCCATTTTAGAAATAGCATATTATTTATTACCTATTTGATTACAACTCAAAATATTTGTCGGAAACCGACATGATATATTAATATAATATGTATCTAGTTATACAAAACTAATTTATAGAGATACAATATATGTTTTTATTTGGAGCTGATAACACCAGTTTGAACAGATCCTCCTAACACATCATAGGTTAAATATGCATCATGTAGTATGTAATGAAGTACATTTTATTTCGCCATTAAAAATAATATTTTACCTGTAAATAAGTCACCCACACAACGCCGTAAATAAAACAACTATACCCGACATAAAATGTATTATTTCGACACCTGAAATAAAAGCCGAATGCGCGCGCTTCCTCACTTTGATATCCACGCGGACCTAGGAAATTTCAAGCGTTAAGAATTGAGTTGCTGAGCCGCCGTCCGAGAAACCAGCCCCACTAACATATCACCGCGAGTGCCCAGATACAGACTGGTACCACAAGTAAGTAAGACATATTTTACAAGTCAGTAAAATCAACATAGTGAAATTTTCCTAAGTATCAAAACAAATTGGGACTTGTGTATTTTTCGCCGTCTATCTACTTGGTCAAATATTTTCAGAGTCCGTAAATTAGAACTAGTGAAATTTTGTAGAGTATCAAAATATATTGGGACTTGTGTATTGGGGAGTCCGTAAATTAGGCATAGTAAAATTCTTATAAGTTTAAAAATAAATTGTGACTTAGACGATTTGTCGACTGAACCGAATATTCTTCAGAGTCCACAAGACTGTGGGGACTTGTGATTATTTCCAATTTAGTAGTGTACAAGTATAAAATATACAAAGTCCGAGATTTCACTGTTGCGCATGTCCGAGGTTTTCATAGAACCATATCCAGCTGTTAGCAACTCAGACATTGAGTCTGTGACCACTCTGCATCGAAGCAAGACCTGTCCGCCTACACCGCTGCCACCAGGACCTAGAGAATAGTAAGTTGGAATTTTGGCAAAGTCCACAAGCCCGTGTGGACTTGTAAGTTTCACCGATTGTTGGCATACGATTGCAAAATATACCAAGTCAGGTATTGCACTTCTGCGCATGTCCGAGGTCTTCATAGAACCTCTTATACTACTGGCACCAACTCAGACATTCAGTCTGGGACCGCACCGCATACGAGCAGGACCTGTACATCTGCACCGCTGCCTACCAGTATCCAGAGAAGTAAGTAAACTAGTACAAGTCCCCAAAGGCATTGGGACTTGTAGAATTTCATCGACTTGTGTGAACGACGCCGAGAATATTACAAGTCGAAAGAAGGAGCTACTGCGCAGGTATCAAAAGTTCTCCCACCAGCCGTTCCAGTACCTGCTACTAGCTGGTGCCAAAGTAGTCAGTCTCCACCAACCACCCAGAAGCAGCAGACGTGCCCAGGAGTACTAGGACTACTCGGAGGAGAAGGACTAGTAGGGAACTAAGATTAGGAGTAGGTTTTATGGTATTTGGTAAATAAATGTATTAAAGGTTTTATTGGTGTATTATTACTATCTGTTGTGTGAAGTCTAATTTTCCCTATCGATCGACCTGGCGTACCGTATCTTCACTGTAGCTACCTGAGTAGTGGTGTTTCTGCACTGAAAACTAGAACTGGCGCCCGAGGCAAAAGAGAAACCGATCCTCGGGCACTAACGTGACACTTCCTACCTGTGCAAATCGGGAAGTATCCGTCACAAGTATGAGCGCATAAACTCGAGTTTGTTCGGGAAATTTTGACTTTCGTGTTTCAAACTCAATTTTGATGTCCACAGTAGATGATTTCAATGCGTCTGCTTGGCGAGAACAGTCAAGGACAAACAGAGGATTTTCTCTAAATTTGCCTAGGTCCATCATTGGCTCGCCCATATCTCTGTCATAGTAGCCACGCTGGAAGTTCTCGAATGCATAATAGGCTGCCGAGTCCAACTTTTTGCTAAAATCTGGATTCCAGCGCTCATATGGATATACTTCAGAATTTGGAAATAGCCGAATATTATTAATATCTGCATGTGTAAATTTCGTAACATCCTCTGATCTATTGTTGGAGTAGTTGTCGTTTTGGAATCCAATAATGATATATCGAGGTCTCTCCAGGCTGCTAGTTCTTTTAATGGCCCATATGTCAGAAGATGTATTACGTAGACTAGGTAATTCACATAAATCCCACATACAGTATGCTATCCCAACTTTACCATTATTACGGCTTTTTTTAATTCTATCGAAAAGCTTAACCTTTTGCCGATCCTCGGGCACAATATGTCTTATCTTCCATTCAATTTTGTTTATTTTCAATGTTGCATCAACCTCTCCGATGTATGAGTCTTTAAATGAGCGGGATATTATTAGAATTAGATCCAACTTGGCGTTCATTACACCTCTGGCATAATCTTCCGCAAAGCCCATTAGGTATTTAAGGGGCAATTTACCACTGAATATGTGACTATCAGCGTCAAAAATATCCTGCTTGTTCTGGGTGAGACCACAACCAGTTGTTAGTAGGGCTCGTGCCTGTGTTTGACCAAATGACACCCTCATCTTCATGGTAGTAGTAATGCCAGGCTTACGTACTTCAGCCACCTTTTCACCACCCATTTCTAGACGTATTTCATCGAATAAAAATGCGAGTGCATTATTGGATAAGTAGCATTGTTTGCCGGCCCCATTAGGCGTAAATTTTCCCTCTATGAATATATAACTGTCTGTAATGTTGAGAATGAGGTCTTGAAAATTTATACTAATACAAATTTCATCAGAGTTTTTAAAATTTGGAGATCCATATGGCTTGTATGTGTGCTCATGTAGACTAATCAGAGAATTATCAAGCAGAGGTTCGTCAAAAATTTGAAGCTTTTCACTAGTTGCTATGGCTGCCATATTAATAATATTAATTTCGTAGCTTTAATCCTATAGATCGGAGAAAGACTCGGTCCTTATCTGACAGTCTATGTCTTAACTGTTTAACACACTTACGTCGAATGAATTGATTCCCACAATGGTCTCTGTTTTTATTACTACTAATGTTCAGTGGGAATAACTTATGGCGATTATAGCAGAAACCCATTTTAGTTTAACATCAGTATTATGATAATTTCTTTAATTCTAGTTTAACAATATTTTTTTCACCGCGAAAGTTGATTAAATCGGCGCTGTCGTCCAATATCTGCAGAGCGATGCTGTCGATAAACTGCCGTTTTTCCGGTCCAACAGGTAAATATATTATATTAGCAGGCTCCCTGGAAAGCTTATATCCTGGTTCAACATCTACATCAAACTCGAAGATGGTATGTGATTCTTCGGCGTTCAAATAAGCCCCACTAATAATGTTGCAATCTATGCGTATCATCCGTACTTTCATAATATCAACGGAAAGGGTGGATTTATGAGTTGCATTTGGCCGTAAATGTATCGCTTCAAACCCCAATAGACTACCTATTGAGTCTCCCTGTGAAAAATCTATTTCATACTTTGACCAAATCTCACATTTAAACGTGTTGTTGTTTGCCTTTAAAGAGAATACTTTTGCTGCGTCTTTTTCGTCAATATGCATAATGTTTGGCAGTGCAAGATAGATTTCATCTATTTCATAGGCGCCCACAGGTATGCGAACCTTGTAGAATCCGCCCTTAGGATCAATTTTATATCGGAAACCATTATTTTTCTCATCCACATTGAATATCGAGTTATAGGAGTAGAATCCCGTTAACTAGCCCATAGCGGCTATTTGCATCCAATTGGATGGCCGGATAAAACTCTGGGCTAAGCACGCTTGAGCGACCTGATAGGGTGAAGGTGAGCGACATACCTAATATACTTGGTATGTGCTATATTAATTTATTGTGTAGAACAAATATGATGTAATCTTCTCTTCCGTGGAGGTGGGGCATCACTATTATTTGATGCTACACTTATGTCGCGCATCTTACAGAAGCAACAAAATATTTTTCGCGGTGGGGGGCCATCCTTGACATCAATATTGCTGCTGCTACCATCGCTATCATTTGAAATGGGATGATGTTCCTGACAGTACTGATATTTCAATATATCAATATCATTCTGGAGATGCTCCGGTAAAATATCTCACACTAATGCAATTTCATGCGCGGCACAGCCAATCATCACCTCCTTAGGCATGTCTGATAATTGCTGCTTAGTCATCTTGAGCAAACTAGGCACTCTAGAGAATGCAATTAGTGAGTGTCCCATTCGTTTAATACTGTCTCGATCCATTGCGGCCATCACTACTGAGTTTATTTGGTTTTGGGAGTTTAGATACTTTAAGCACAAGTGACCGCACCACACTGTATTAAAATTCTACTGTCTGTTATAATTATAATAAATCTTATTAGGGGGTTTTAAACTCTTGCGCATATATACAATTAATTCTATAGGTGGGGGCAAATCCCCAAAACTATCAAAATAAGTAACTAAGGCCCCACGCTTCTTATATGCCACCCAGTGGGTACCAGGTCCATCTATACCGTCCAAATTTATAATGGAGGATTCGTTGTAGCGCGGTCCGGAGGTAGGCAGACTATCGCGCATATAAACGCCTCGAAAATATGGTATCGCCATCTTCTTGGCATAATGTGTAAGATCGACGTCGGTAAGAGCTCTTTGAGTTAGGGCGTCTAATAGTTTTTTGAATTCTGTGGCTTAAGATAAAGTCCCAATCCATTGCGATATGATTTCAAATATAGTCCTTTACCACTCTTCCCCACAGCAATTGCCTCCATTTTTCTATTATGACGATTTGCCTCCGCTAATTCGTCTCTGCTCACCTTTGCACTATCTATAGCTTTGGCTATACCTGCATCAGATCCAACTATGCTGCCCAACGCTGACAATCCCGCAAAAATAGGTATTAAAGGCAGAATTCAACCAACTTTGGGGATGGGTATTACACGAGGCATGCGAACATTGCGCTTCCCTCCAGCCATCTTTAAATGCCGTCGAGCTGCCTGCAGTGCAATTTTAACCACCTTCTTTGTGTCTTTTACAGCGCTTTTCTTACCGCCAGCCTTCCGCAGTGTATCACGCACCTTGTGAACTATTCCGGGGCCGAAAGCTATTTTTTTGATGATATTCTTTCTCTTTTGAGTGCTGCCGGATTTTTTAGACGTACAGCCCATGCCAAGATGTTGCTTTCTCTTCATTATGGTTGTGACTAGCCAAGCGGCAGCCTTTTCTCCAATGCTCGAGTCTTTATATTTAACTCTCTCCCAAGCAGCTTGTTCAAGCTTATAATCCGCCTTGTGCCGAGCTGCCAGATCGTCCCTGTTTTGATCGTAGGCAATATCGTGCTGCTTGCATGCAACATCTAGTTTGTTTATACCAGGGCCCGGATTCTGATTCTACGATACGATTTCAATGACGATACGACCCCAGTTTTCGATATCGTCAGTACGATTGTGTTTAAAATGATTCCGGTTCACTATCGTTTCGATACCCAATTTAAACGCGAAAAAATTGAAATTCTATTGGCAACACTGCGGTTTAGGATTGATTTTTGACTTATATTAACCTTACTTTGTTTTGTTTTGTTCACTTAAAAAGTTTATAATTATATAAAAATCCCAATAAAAATCCGACCAAATACATATTTGATCGGAGATATAAAACGACAATCGTGATAACTCTAAACTGATTTATGATAATATATTTTATTTATGAAAAGTGTAAAAGTGCTAATAAATTCGTCTTTAATTATATAGAACTTATTAATCTTCTTATCATGTTACCTATATTTAATGAACGAGCACGATGGCACGTTGATCACAATGAAAGACGAAGGCAAAATAGGAGACTAATTGACAACTAACAACCCATTTAATTTGCCTGAACGAAGGTTTATCGAATTGTTTCGTTTAAATAAAGTTAGTTGAAGAGTTAGCAGTTGAGTTTACAAATTTTCCTGCTGCTAAACTTTTATACTCTTCTACGAAATTAATAAAAATTTCCCAATGTATATCCTGCATTTTAAAGGACATTGTAACTAAAGGTGTTGTCTTTGCTAAATGATTATGCTCCACACCACAAAACAAAAAGAATTTTATGCTCTTTTATATCAATGTACATATAAATTTACCTATCACAACTTATATTTATTTGTATAAAATAACAAATAACCACCACCGTATTAGACAAAGATGCTATTGTTTACGCTGGACGACACCTCCAAAGCTATCGACCATTTTTAGGTTAGATTACTCGATAGTCGAAGAGTCGATTTCCAAAGAGAATCAATATTTGTACGATTCGATATCGTATCACTGTCGTATCGTCATTACAGAATCGCGGCCCTGGTTCACCCCGTGCTAATCTTTTATGTAGTTTGGTTCCCGGCCCACAATACTGGTAACCTCCGGGCAGATGTAATTCAAATGGGATCTTATTTATAAGAGAATTAACTATTTCAGTTCCACCGATCCTTAATAATCGTCCGCGTTTTTTTACATGTGCATCGCATGGTGGGTGACATTTAAATAGCGATGATATAACATGCATTCGCTTATAAAGATCTCAGTCGTGGTACGATGCGCATTGTAAAGCAGAAAGAAAATTTCGTGGTGGAAAATTTAGATGAAAAGGTGGGATGTGGACTGGACGGCGCTAGCAAACGCCATGGCCCGCTATTGCCCTCAACCGTTCGCGGCATTATAATCGGCCCTTCAAACTGCGGAAAGACGAATGTAATGCTATCTCTACTTACCCATCCGCTTGGAATACGCTTTGCCAATGTCTACCTATATTCAAAGTCGCTAAACCAGCCGAAGTATGAGTATTTGCATAATGTTTTAGCACCGATTAAAGGATTGGGATTTTTCACATTTAGCAACAATGCTCAAATAGTGGAACCCTCCGAGGCAAAACCGAACTCCATCTTTATATTTGACGATGTAATATGTGAAAAGCAGGATGTTATAAGGTCATATTTTAGTATGGGCCGTCATCGAAATGTGGATTGTTTCTACCTGGCACAGACATACTCCCGCGTGCCGAAGCAGCTTATTCGGGACAATAGCAATTTTATAGTTTTGTTTAAGCAGGACGACATGAATCTACACCACATATTTTCCGACCATGTGTCACCGGACATAACATTTAAACAATTTCAAGAAATGTGTGCAGAGTGCTGGACAGATAAATATGGATTTTTAGTCATTGACAAAGATAGAGAAGTAAACGAGGGGCGATATCGAAAAGGTTTTGATAGTTTCATAAATCTGTGATATATTTAAAACAATATTTCAATCGTCCTTTAGACACCGTAGAGCTTATATCGTCGTTCATATGCTATATTGCCGACAATGATGAAAAATGACAGATGTTGAGGAAATTACCAGCAGCATAAATTTAAAACGTCGATTGGTTCTCGCAACCGATGCCGTACGTAAGAAATTCAACTCTATTAAAAATGCGAATGTTGAAAATCAGCTCGCACTCGAGAAAATATATGAGCCAATAACTAAACCATTAAAAGCAATATCTTCGGCAGTAGAAATAAAGCCACACATCCAACCAGCACAGAAGAGGATGTCTACCCGGGAGACATATACAGAAGAAGATAGTGGCGACGATGCTCTCATGAATGTGCCTGATAGACCGCCTTCCCTATCTTTCATGGAAACACCGCCCCATTCATCGATATTTACCACGCCAAGTTCTGAAATTTCTTTTACCGACAGTGTGATAGAAACCCACGATATTGCTAAAACACATATGGAAAATCTAAAGTCTGGAGATTCTAAATATGATACAACGTATGGCGTGCGCATAGATGCTGTTACAGGTAAACTACGAATTGGTGATGCGGAAATACGCTTTACAGATAATGGAGATATAACATTGTAGCAGGGTAAAAAGAAAGTTGGAGAGTATCGCGGCAGTTCCGGGCTGTATGATATAATATTTCTGAAACATCCCGCAATTCTGGGTAGTGGTGAAGTTAATATCACAGATGCTGAAGGTCAAATATATGGCGATATACTAAAAAAGACAAAGGCGCCCTATTTAAATTACGACGTGAGGAATGGTCTGAACACTAGCAAAGGAAAAAAAGTTCGTCTTATTATAAAACCACTAATATCTTCAACAATACTAACTAGGTCCGCCAAAAAGGGCTTAGGGGGAACAAATATACCCACTCAGAAATTATACAGTGATAGGCCTGTGGATTATGTCTACTGGAATAAGCCCAAGGAATTGGTGGCCCGCCTACGTCTGTTGTGGAGTTCAAAAATGGCGGGGAATAATGTCGATAACGAGATTCTGAGCTTGATTCAAGAACTGAGGGAAGAAAAAATAGTGTACTAGAAAATAAGATATGTCACTAATTCTACATTCATTAAAGCGCCCTTAACTATAATATACTCTGACAAACCTAAATTGCATCATATGTAATCAGAGATGGTTAAGGTGAAGGGCGTTATTGACAAGTTCGGGCGTAGAAGACATGATGCGAACAAGTCGATAATTCTACGTGGGCCGCCGGGTGTTGGCTTTAAGCTTACTGACGGCGGACATTTTGATATCGAGAATAGGCGCTTAAACAATATTGCAAATCCTGTAGATAGCGGAGATGCTGTATCAGGTGATTTCTTATACAATTATGTGAAGAAATCTAGCGCTATTTCCAATAATATTTTACTGGAGGAAATGAGTAAACTTAATGCAAATATGAAAGATAACATGATTGGGATTGCCGAATTGAAGGAATATACCGATAAAAAACTTTCACCTCTAGGCTTCAAAAGTACCAATGGTGGTGACATCGATATTCAGAAGAAGCGTTTAAAGAATATTGCAGATCCTGCAGGTGGTGCAGATGCCGTATCTCGTGATTTCCTCTATAATTATATAAAAAAATATAATGATGGTGTTAATCGAATTTTTTATGAGAAAACGAATGAATTGATTAAACTTAGTAATGCCATAAAAAATATTAGAGAATCCCTTATTGAGCTTAAAGATTATGTTGATGAAAAATGTTTATCAATCACGAGTAAAACATAATTATAATGCTTTAAATATTACAACATTAGTAAAGTGAATCACACTAATGTAGAAGCACATACATGGAGCATGCATGTAATACTTTTGAAACGCTAGCGACAGATAAATTTCAAAATAAGTAAAGATATGATGGCTAGTAATGTGAAATTACAAGTTGTTAATGAGTTACACCGATCGGCACGTAGAAATTTCCGTAGAAGAAGAACAGGTGATCAAAGGCTATGGAGATTTATGGCAGATTGATTTGGCCGAAATGCAGCCCTATGCTGGTGATAATAGATGCCATCGTTATATTCTCGTGGCGATTGACTGTTACTCCAAGTTTGTGTGGACAAGACCTGTAAAAAATAAAACAGGCAACGAAGTTATGCAAGCCATGAAGAGCATTTTTGAGGAAGCTAACTACTTTCCGGTTAATTTACAAAGGGACAATGGTACGGAGTTCTACAACCGAAGCTTTTCCGCATTAGTTAGACAATACAACATCAATCATTATTCTACATACAGTATAAAGAAAGCCGCAATCGTGGAACGAGTAATACGTACTTTATTCTGCCTAGCATTACAAAAGTTTACAATAGTAGGGTGCATCGTACAACTGGTATGAGGCCCATTGATGTCACACCCGCATCGCGTTTAAATATGTATAATCACATTAAAATTGCATTAAAACCCAAATTTCGAGTTGGAGACATAGTTCGAATAAGTAAATATAAGGGCGTATTTGACAAAGGATTTACACCCAACTTTTCAACGGAGCTTTTTAAAGTAGTGAAAATTAACATAACAAATCCAACAACTTATGAGCTTGAAGATATGTCTGCTCGCCCAATTAAGGGTTGCTTTTATGAAATGGAACTATTAAAAACCAAACACTCTGATGTATATCTAGTGGAGAGGATTCTAAGAAAAAGAGGCAACAAAATATTTGTCAAATGGCTGGCTTTTTCGAAGGATCACAATTCTTGGATTAATAAAAATGATATAGTTTAATATATATATATATTTATATATTTTTTTTTAGACTTAGAGTAATTGCTTTGGTTGTATTATATATCCGACATCGGAGTGTTATAGTATGTATCTATATTATTTGGATTAATGTAAAATGTACAACTTGCTTCAAATGTATCATGTAACCAAATTTCTAATAAAGTATATTATGCAATCTTAGCTGAGCATCTTTTATTTATTCGTCACCCAGGACCACCCAAGGAGACTCAAGGCCACCCAAGGAGACTCAAGGCCACCCAAGCGGCCCAACGTGACTCAGGGTCAAATTATTACATTAAATAAAACCAGTGCGTATAATTTAATAGAGAGTTTTTGAACCCCTTAAAATTTACGTTATCGTTATGGTTATAGATATTCTGAGCATACGCAGTGCCGAAAATGATACTATTTTTGGCACTGCGCATGCGCAGAATAACGATAACGATAACGACGTGCTGAAATTTAAGGGGTTCAAAAACTCTCTAATATCAGATATTTATCAAAATAACTTTATATTTAAAATAATACGGTAGAGGTGTGTTAAATATTATTTAGTCATCTATAGTCTCAGTACTCCTAACGTATTGTGTGGGTACGCCTTATCTATTTTGTGGGTACGCCTGACTTCGAGATTATGTATGATGTAATCATTGATAGGTGGCCCAAGGTGACACAGGGTCACCTTGGGCCACCCAAGGCGATAAAGTCGTCCCAATGTCAAGGGCATCCCAATGTCAAGGTCACCCCAATGTCAAGGGCATCCCAATGTCAAGGCCATCCCAATTTCAAGGGCATCTCAGTGTCAAGAAATAAATGGCGACATATCGTTTTAATTGTTCATGTATCGAGTACACACAAAATCTATCGCTCAAGGTCATACCGCTATGCCCCCACCCCGCGTCTCAAGATTGGAGGGCATAGAGTCGATATTTATTCAAGACCACCCCCCCCACCCCGTGTCTCAAGATCAATCTGCTTCGCGGCCAGGTGGCCCAAGGTGACCCAAGGTCACCTTGGGCCACCCAAGACGCCCAAGGTGACGAGGTCGTTCCAATTTAAAGGGCATCCCAATGTCAAGGCCATTCAAGGTCACCCCACCCCGCGTTTCAAGGTCATACCATCCACGTGTCGAGAACATTCAAGGTCACCCCACCCCGCGTCTCAAGATCAGACCACCTACATGTCGAGGTCATTCAAGGTCACCCCACCCCTGCCTCTCAAGGTCAGACAACCCAAGTGTCAAGGTCATTCAAGGTCACCCCCGCCCCGCGTCCCAAGGTCACCCCCACCCCGCATCTCAAGGTCGGAGGACATAGAATCGGTATTACTTCTCTACTTCAGCGCATGGGCAAATCCTTCAGTGTTTTCGGAGAAACCGCTTATGGGCCAAGGGCTAACATAGGAGATATGTGATTGTAGTATTATATATATTATGCAGATAGCAAACTGTCAACTGTCAATGTCAAAAATATTGCCATAGTTTTAAGGTTACGTACTCTGAAACCACAGATATTATCTACTATATTTCTTCGTGTGGTACGAATTACAAATTAAAATCGACTTTGGCTTGAAATTTTCCGAAATTCCCCACACTAAAGAATTCCCCACACATTACTCACATCAATCCCTAATTCCCCGCGTTTTGGGGAATTCCCCACACATTGGCAGCCCTGTCCGCAACTAAGTTCTGTTCTGATTCGACATGCGCATTGAAAAAACAGTTTGCGGACGATTTTTTATTTTCTACTGAAAAGAACCTATAGTTGAGTAAAGACTCCCCCCTTCCGTAAATTGATGTTTATTAGATGGATAGACATGTTAATGCTTTAGGTATTGCTGTTACTTATCTTTTATACGGTTAATCTGAGATAGATGCTTACACGAAGTTGCTAGAAATCTAAATGTGCAATCCAAAACTGCATGGATACTGTATGAAAACTGCATGGTGTTCTATAAGTTGATGCTTGCTTCTTGTATGCCCGGAAATTATTCAAGGCTTTCTGTATTTATAAATGGGAGAGCATCTACTAACCTCAAATTTACAGATCTGTAAAAATATAGGAATTTGAAAAATTTTTAACGATCCATTTACATTTACATAACATTACATTGTTTGCGTTTACTGAAACATGGCTTGATTCTTCTGTGAAGGATTGTGAACTTTTCGACAGTAATTATAATGTTTATAGAGTGGATCGCAACTTCGCATCTACTAATAGATCTAAAGGGGGTGGTGTATTAGCTGCCATTCATACCGACTATACTTCTACATTATTAGATCTTTCATCGTTTGGTTTTAATTATTTGCCGCTTATTGACGCGCTTGCTGTAAAAATCGTTTCTCAGAGTGCTTCAATATATGTAATGGTTTTGTATGTTCCCCCGAAAACCGCAGTGGCGGACTACGAAAGATTATTTGAAATTATTGAATCTATTGATTATCTGCACAATTCTAAAATATTGTTAATGGGTGATTTTAATATTAGTGATTACTCAGTTGACCCTGAAAGGCACCTATTGAACCGTCGAATATTGGGTTTAAATAATTTAGCTAGTGTACTTGACTTACAGCAATTTAACTTTATCTTGAATGAATTTGGTAGTATCCTTGATTTGGTTTTGTGCAGTTCAAATTGTTTGGTTGAGCGATCTGACGATCCTGTTGTGGAGGAGGATAGTTACCATCCAGCCTTGGATATTTCGCCCGATTTTAATCTTAGGAACGAATTAAAAAATAATTTTCCCGTTAATTATAATCAGTGTTACAATTTCCGTAAGGCTAATTTTCCGATGTTATATGACCTAATTTACAATATTGATTGGCAACTACTTGAATCATCTCATGATTTAGAGTCGGCTATTACTGATTTTTATGATCAACTTTATACGGTTTTTGACTCGTGTGTTCCCAAATTTTCCAGTGGAAATAAGAAGAAGTATCCCCATGGTTTAGTTCGCAGATAATTAGCAATATTAGGGCTAAAGCAAGGTATTGGCTTGCATATAAGAAAAGAGGAGATTTACTGGCGTCTGAAGAGTTTAAACTTTTGAGATCCAAAGTTAAAAGTTATGTCAAAAAATCCTATGCTACGCTTTCATTAAAAATGCTGAAGTTTCCATTAAAGTTAATCCCAGTAAATTTTGGGCTTTTATTAGTAGTAAGAAGGGGTCAACTAATATATCACATCATATGGTTTACGACGAGCATCACCTCGATAATCCGAATGACATTATTAATGCATTTGCTGATTTCTTTTCAAAATCCTACTTACCAATGCCATCAGCTGGTCATACGAATTTTTTGGGGCAAAATAACGTCAGTAACTCGATTCACTTACGTGAGTTTAACGAAACCGACATTTTTTTGGCGTTAAAAAGAATTAAACCGAAAATGACTACTGGTCCTGATGGTGTGCCTGCATTTGTGATAAGAGACTGTGCGCAGGTTATTTCTTATCCATTAAAAATATTATTTAACATGTGTCTTACTGATTGTGGTTTACCTAATATATGGAAGCTTTCAAAGGTTTGCCCTATTTTCAAAAAAGGTGATAAATTTGATGTCAGCAACTTTCGCCCTATTTCTATTATCTGTAATTTCTGCAAAGTATTAGAAATTATGCTCCACGATTTTATCTACAGTAACGTCTCCAATATGATATCTCCTTTTCAGCATGGTTCTATGAAAGGTCGCTCGACTGTTACTAACCTGGTCTGCGTTACGCAATTTATAGCTGATGCTATTGACAATCCTTTACAAACGGATGTCATTTACACAGATTTCAGTAAAGCATTCGACAGGCTTGATCATTCGTTTCTGCTTCAGAAACTTGATAGATTTGGAATTTCGGACTCCTTATTAACTTTTTTCAATTCATACCTTCTCAATAGAACGCAATACGTAGTTTATAATGGTTTCAAATCTGTTGAATACCGGGCTACATCAGGCGTCCCACAGGGATCTATTCTTGGCCCCTTATTATTTATAATTTTCATCAATGATCTCACGGAAGTTCTAGACAAAAATTTCCTCCTTTACGCGGATGACTTAAAAATCTACGGCACAATTCATAATCAGAGCGACTGCATTCAACTTCAAAATAACCTTAACCGTGTTAATATATGGTGTGCCGAAAATAAGTTACCATTAAATGTTGGTAAATGTGAGGTTATGTCTTTTTCTAACAGACGGTCCCTCATAACTTTTGATTATAATCTCGACAGTATCAATTTAACACGATCAAAAACTTTCTGTGATCTCGGTATTGTATTTGATAAAGAATTATCCTTTAATGTTCACATTGACACCATTATTTCTGAAGCTAGTAGAGCATATGGATTTATTGTTCGTAATTGCCGTGACTTCACAAGTACCGACGTAATAAAACTACTCTTTTTTAGCTTTATCAGATCTAAGCTTTAGTATGCTTCTCTCGTGTGGTCCCCCCATTGTGGTGTACACATTAATAAGAGTCAGTACAGCGTCGATTCTTAAAGTTTCTTTCCTTTAAATCCGATGGTGTTTACCTATATATTGGATTCCCACATGATGAGTTGCTCAGTAGACATTCTGTCAGCAAGCTTGAAATTAGACGAAAATATCTCTCCCAGGTCTTTCTTTTCAAGATATTGCATAATTTGACTGATTTTCAAGAATTTTTAAATAATTTATCTTTTGCTGTTCCTACAGTCAGGACACGGGAAAGTTTAACCTTTTATCTACCTGCACCACGTACTAATGTACTTAAATATTCTCTTCTTCATATAATTTGTGATAACTGTAATCTTTCTTCTAATTTACTAGACATATTTAACTGCAGCCTTAATGACTTAAAAGCATTATATTTTGAATGATTATAATTATGGTTACTTTTTACATTTTCACTATGTTTTTAATACGTCATCTAATTGTCGTTAACTGTGCGATATACAGGGTGTTCACCTAGTGCGCGTAAGTCCAATATCTGGGTTAATAAAAGAGATAACTTAATTTTTTTTTCTACAGGGTTGTCTAATATCCCGAGCTGCACAAAATGAAAATATATTTACATATTCAGGGTGTTCAGTTTTTCCTGGACAGGTACCAACTTCATTTTTTTAAATGGAAACCTATATTTTTTATGGCATTATCGAATTCTACGTAAAAAATTAGTGGAACTTTGTGCATAACACTGCTATTGAAATATTGATAGTTTTCGAGATATTTGACTTTTAATTTTTTTTTCTTATGTTTCGTCACTTCTAATAGTTGACATAATTATGGTTGTATGACAGCTAGAAATTATTTTTTTTTTCAGAAACTGTAGAGTGAAGATGGCTCTTTCGAAAAACGTATCAAAAGTTGACCTGCGATATACAGGGGGCAACAGAAATCGTGCCAAACCTGATGGTTTAAAATTTAAAAAATCTCGACTTTTTCAAATGGAACACCCTGTGTTTTATGATTTCATTAGATGCCTTTCTGTAGACTCTACAATTTTATACTAGCTTTCCCTATACCTAAGTTGCGTAGTTTTTGCAAAAAACCCACTTTTATGAAAAATACCCGATTTGCGCACTCCTTTGACGGAAAAAATATTGTAAGGCTATTTATTTTTATAAAATTAGTTTTAGTATTAGTTTACACTTCTTAAAATAAAAATAACTGAAAAATTTAGATAATTTCAGTTTAATAAACAAGTCTTTATGGAAAGTTACCATTTATTTGTAAATAAAAGTAAAAAATCATAAAAGCTCTACATGTAATTAAGAATTAGCAAAACTGGCGTATGCTTTAGAAGAAGTTCGTGGGAATTATTTGCTAGCAGCACGTATTTATAGAGATTCCCACGTGCTGACTGTTTTGAAAATGTGAAAGAAAGATTTGAAAGAACAGCAAATGGGAATTATGAGAAAACTACCAGGAGACATGGGAGTAACAACGATAATATTTAGTTTAATGTTGTGGTTTCTGCTGTTGAAAATCCAAAAATATTAGTATCAGAAAATCAGTAGAAACCTTGGAGTTTTCAAAAGCTCGACAAATAAGATATTGAAGAAGAAGTTTCATACGTATCATATTGAAAACCAAACGGTGTTACCGTAGTTAGAAAAATTATTAGTGAAATGGATGAATATACATAGAGTATTGAAAAAAGAATACGCAATACTCATACAAGAAAGCTAACCTAATGTAAATGCTCAAAATGTCCACCGTTGTTTTCAACACAAAGCATTAATCTACGACGAAAATGAATGTGAACATTTCTTAACATTTCGGGCGTTATGGTTAGAAACTCATTTTGGATCTTTTCTTTCAAGTCTTGCATATCCGTTGGTGGTACTTCGTATACTCGCTCCTTGATATAACCCCACAAGAAAACGTCCAGAATATTTAAATCAGGCGAACGTGCAGGCCAATGAACTGGACCACCACGACCTAACCACTTATTTGGATATACGTGGTTTAGGTGTTCTCTAATCTGAAATATGAATAGATAATAGGAAAAGTACTACAACAATAAAATAACCACAGTACCGCCAAAGTGGAATGTGGAGGGGCACCATCATGCTGAAACCATTGTTGAACCAAATAATCAGCGGGCATATTCTGTAGCTGTAGAAGGGGAAGTTCGTTTTGCAAAAAATGCAAATACACTTTGGCATTTAAATTGCCTTCAAAAAAGTACGGTCCAACAATATGTTCTCCACAAATTCCAGCCCACACGTTCACTTTGAAACGATGCTGATTATCTAGTACCCTCAATAATCTTGGATTATTGTCAGCGTAGTGATGAAAGTTGCGACGATTGGGTAAGCATGTGTTTGAAAATGTTGATTCGTCAGTAAACAAGACATTCATAAAAAAGTTTGGACTTTCCTGAATTTTATCCAATGCCCAGTGGCAAAATTGCAGGCGGTTTAGGTGATCTTGAGGTAACAGTGCTTGATGGTTTTCAATATGATACGGATGAAAATTATTCTTCTTCAGTATCTTGTTTGTCAAGCTTTTGGAAACTCTGCAATGAACCTAGTGGAAATTTATTGGCTTTAATCCACCAGGAACTACTGACATTAGCTCCGGCTTAGCGTGTCGGTTAGGTGTCGGTTCGTAGGAAGAAAAAATGTTATTTTAAGTTATCCTGTTGGAGCGCCAGGATAATTTTAAATAGATGATAATAAATAATATGAGTTAATATAAAATAATGAATGTTTGATGAAATTAAACAAGTCGATTAAAATAATTGTATATTACAGTTAAAAAATAATGATGTAGAATATGTACAATTAATGGGATGAATGAAAGAATAATGATCATTTATTAAATATGGATTAAACTACTATATTTGTGGTTGTTACCACGCAACAATGACTTTACAAAAACTTGCTGGTAGCAGATATTGATTTGGTTTACACAAAAACAAATATATTTCTCTGGCCTCGAAGAAATCAGATTAACTCTCACCAAAATATATCCTTAACAATGGTAGATTAGGACTCTCCAAAGGGCAACAGTTATGCACCTACTGCAGTCTGCAACCAAAATAGATGGCTAGCTAGCGTTTGGTTGATAGGTTCTGAGACGTTGGATGTCAGCAACATTGTCCTTTCCAGTTCCTAGTGGTGGAGTTAAAATTTCTAAAGATTCCTCTCTTCCAGTAAGCCAAAATGTTCTCATGAAATATAGTAAATGTGTTAAACCAAAATCATAGAATAAATACAAACTCTACTTTAACAAAGTAGAATCTCAGTAGACAATCTTGCTGTGATAACAAACACAACTGTGATATTAAAAATTTAAATTAGGTAGGGAAAACAATTAAATGAAATAAAAGACAAACAGGAATCACCCTGTATAATTTGCAATAAAATTATCCAAAATTTGCAAATGAAATAATAATAGTTTAGTAATAGTAAATAACAAATATACTATGTAGTTAATTAAATAGATGAACTGTTAATTAGTTCCTAAAAGAATTTATGAGGAATTATTTCTTTTACTTATGAAAAAAATTACAATGTGAACAAAAACCTATTAGTGACCTTGCTGGTTGAAAAGGAAATATATAAACATTCACTAACTGGCTGGGTTATAAATTAATTATTGTAAATGATTGAATATTAACAGTTTGTTAAATATTAACAAAAATAAATATTAAAATTGCCTAAACTTTAAACAAATGTATTTTACATCTATGCAATTTTAATTAATAGAAATACAAATCAAATTAATGGCTTTGTGCAACTTGATCAGGAGAGATACTTGTTAATAAAAAAAAATATTAAACATGAAATTATTTGGGGTTTATTACCTTAGCCTATACTCAGTAAAAAAAATATAATCTATCTCCAATCAGAGATATAACTAACTGACTTTGAATCCCTTTAATATCACAAATAGACTAACAATTGCCCCGAGTTATAGATTTTCCTGCAAAGATGGTTAAATAACCTTAATAATAAAAAAATCGAACTTAAAGGTCAACTGCCTTGTAGTCTTAAACTTGATTTGAACTCCAAAATTACCACAAAATGGTAGTCATAAAGACATGAATTCAAAACGAAATTACAGCAATATTTAGTTATTCAAAGTACTAATAGAATATATATAGAAGGCATCAATCAGACGCCCTAAAAAACTGAAGCCAACACGTGGCTTTGAACCTTAATAAAAAACCCTACACGTATCCTCGTGTAAAAGTAGAAAAATACCAAATATAATTACTGAGTAACACTATGCCCTGAATAAACCACAAATAAAATAATAGCAAATAATAAATTAATTAATCAATATATAGAAAATGAAATTCAATAACAGAAGTATCTCACCTGCTGATTTACACCGAAAAAGCCCTGAAATTGGTCTGTCCTGTCAATTTATGGAGTTACCCCCTCTCTTTTGCAAAAGTACAATGTGACACCAATGTTTTAAAGTATCATCCGCAACTGGTAATACAGAGGTGGAGTCATGGTTGCATATGTGTGACTAGCAAAATACCACTGTGCGTAAATTGTTAAAATTTTGGCTACAACTCCAAGATTATTACTGATTTTCCTGACACTAATATTTGGATTTTCAACAGCAGACGCCACAACATTAAACTGAATATCGTCATTGTTACCGTCATGTCTCCTGGTAGTTTTCTCATAATTCGCATTTGCTGTTCTTTCAAATCTTTCTTTCACATTTTCAAAACAGTCAGCACGTGGAAATCTCTGTAAATCTGGATTATTTGCTTTGTAAATACGTGCTGCTAGCAAACAATTTCCATGAGCTTCTCCTAAGGCATAAACCATTTTCACTAATTCTTCTTTTGAATAGTTCATTGTATGCACGCTTAGTACTTACTCTAAACTCGTACGTGAATATTCAGTAAAAGAAGAAATGACATGTAAAATTATTGTCACAAATTTTATTGCGTGACAGACGCTCACTGCGTTTTTCCCGAGTAAGGAACGTGCGCAAATCGGGTATTTTTCATAAAAGTGGGTTTTTTGCAAAAACTACGCAACTTAGGTATAGGGAAAGCTATTATAAAATTGTAGAGTCTACAGAAAGGCATCTAATGAAATCATAAAACACAGGGTGTTCCATTTGAAAAAGTCGAGATTTTTTAAATTTTAAACCATCAGGTTTGGCACGATTTCTGTTGCCCCCTGTATATCGCAGGTCAACTTTTGATACGTTTTTCGAAAGAGCCATCTTCACTCTACAGTTTCTGAAAAAAAAAATAATTTCTAGCTGTCATACAACCATAATTATGTCAACTATTAGAAGTGACGAAACATAAGAAAAAAAAATTAAAAGTCAAATATCTCGAAAACTATCAATATTTCAATAGCAGTGTTATGCACAAAGTCCCACTAATTTTTTACGTAGAATTCGATAATGCCATAAAAAATATAGGTTTCCATTTAAAAAAATGAAGTTGGTACCTGTCCAGGAAAAACTGAACACCCTGAATATGTAAATATATTTTCATTTTGTGCAGCTCGGGATATTAGACAACCCTGTAGAAAAAAAATTAAGTTATCTCTTTTATTAACCCAGATATTGGACTTACGCGCACTAGGTGGACACCCTGTATGTATATGTATGTGTTGTGTGCATTCCTTATATGATAATTGTACTTTTGATGTTTGTTGTTATGTTGTTTCTCTTTGCATACCCTCCTGTTCTGTAGTTGGGTACTTGTACCTGTTGAACAGTGTATGGAAAATAAATAAATAAATAAATAAATAAATAAATAAGAAAAACGTGACACCTCGTTCATACTTACTTTGTTACAGGGTTTACAACTAAAAGGCCAAATGGTATATTGCCAAGAAACTGACTTAGTCTTGTTTATTGGTTCCCCATTTATCGACGGCTTAGATGGTCTTACTGGCAGCGGACTCTTCATATCCGATATACCCCTTCATGATGCAACAAGAGACGTTATTCTAGTTGGAGAACAAGCCCGAGCTCAAGTATGTTTTCTCAAATTATATTGAATTTTTGTATACAAAAGTATGTAATATTGAAGCGCTTTGTTTAGTCTACTGTCTTCTACTTTTACTTGTCTATTCTGTTATAAAATAAAGTAATTTAGCGGTCGACTACTCACAACGTAGTTTATTAAGTTGGAGATTTATAAAGCAACGACACACCAACTTTTAAAATGATACTTGTGGACATATTAGTTGATTTTGTCGCTGAAGAAAGACCAGATGTTTATTCACACAGCAGTCAGAAAGAGTTGCGAACAATCAAGATTCTGCGCTGAACGTTATTAAATGTTCCAATAAGAACATTTAATTACTGTAGGAGTAACTTCCAATAAAGTTATGTATAATGGTTGGATGAATACAAATTTTGAAACTGTTTCTCGTTATAGTGCTAAGAAAGTGATTATCTTTTTAATAATTATGTGTTCATTTATTAAATTGGTACAAATGTCAGTATCAATAAATATATAGAAATGCATATGTCATATGTTTAGTTAGAAACTATAAACTTTTGGTCATTAACGCTAATGATATAAAATATTATAGTAGTTATATATAGTATTATATATAGTAGTAGTAGTTAAAAATGATACTGTGAACTAAGAATAAATTTAAGTATGAAATAATAGAACTATGGTATATTCATAATGTTTAATATGGTAAATTAGGGAAACTAAAGCAAGCAGTCTCTTTTTCGTACATTAACTTGTATGGTTGGTTGCTTAAAAATTATAAGCATCAAGAAGTTTGTTTATATCTATTCTGTAATTTTGACATTAACACAATTAACGCAGTATTCTAATACATTATGTCTGTAACTTATTTGTGATGCGTTTTCATGATTCATAGTAAAATAAAAAAATATATATAAATTTATGTTAAGGATTACCAAGTTAATAGGTCTACATTAGTAAAACATGTATGGGATAACGGTTACCGAGTTAATTGGACACAGGCTAGTTTTACAAAAAGAAGAAAAATCAGTTAAAAGAAAATTAAAAGAAAGTGCTTTTATTAAACTTAATGGTGATAATTGTATCTCGTCAGAAACAATACCTATTCATGGATCAAACGTGGCTTCCTCTACTCCAGAAGGATGTTACCAGTGGAAAATTAATAATATCATAGTGATCAGTGCATGTGATGAGAATTTAAATTAAAAATGTTAATCTGACAAAAAATACTTCTTCATATTCGTATTCTACATCGTATCTTAACATTCTACTGACGAAAAGTTAAGGATCAACTCGAAATGTTTAGGAAAAGCTAGTTAAGTGTTTAATTTCTTTTAAATTTTATTATAATAATTATTTTATATAGACATATTTTAAAATATGACATGTACTATTACAGAATTTTGTATAAAACTGAAAAACCACTGATGAAATTTAGTTAATTTATCAAATATTATTTTACTACATATTATACAGTGGTTTTTGGGGCAAACTTTAGAAGTTTGCCTTGATACTACACTTTGAATATTTAATTTGTATACTTCTGGGTTCCTGCTTTTTGTTATTTTACAGGTGGTGTAATCCCAAAAGAAACTATGAATCATTCTAATACATTATTTTAAAGTAACCAATCATGTGGTATTTATATGTCACAAATACACTCGTTTATCCTAATTATTGATCGCGAGCTACTTCTTATTAGATGTAGTATACTGTCACGATGAAGCCCTTGATTATTTACTTATTTATTTTATTTATTTTAGTTACAGTGCCCAACGGGAAAAACCCAATTACAGGACAAGGTTGAAGCATACAAATATTAACATTACTTAAACCTAACAAAATGAAAATATTGTAAATGACAGTACGGGTACAGAAAACCAATGGGATAAACATATAAACAGATATTAAATACCTACATATTATACATACATACAAACAATAAACAATTAGGTATACATAACTAGTTACAATTTATTAGACAAATAAGCATTTAATGAACTTTATAGAATCAAAAAATATATCGAGTCGATCTTCAAACACCTGGTAATTAACAGCCATCTGGTAGAAAGGAGATGTCTTTAATAAGTTGGTACGAGGAATTGGTAAATGCAATACAGAACTAGTTCTAGAATTAAATCTAGGAACGCGATAGAGAATTTTAGATACCAATGAGGGTGAGTTGAGTAAATTATTAATGATTTTGTGAAGAAATATCAGCGAGTACATAACGCGCCTACTTTGCAGGCTAATTAAATTCAATCTAGACAACAGTATATCCTCAGGAATACCCCGAGTCGGATAGACACCAAAATTGATGAAATGCAATCTCTTTAGATACTTCCGCTGTACTCTCTCGAATTGTAAAATGTGAGTATTGTAAAGCGGAGTCCAAATAATGGAAGCATACTCCAATTTACTGCGAACAAATGTATTGTATAGAATATTCAACGTCCCCTCACTCCGAAAGTCCTTGAAGTTACGCAATACAAAACCAAGACTTCTAAATGCGGCATCACTTACCACGCGAACATGAGCATCAAAAGATAAATTACAACAAAATGTAACACCGAGGTCATGGAATTCCGAGACTCGATTCAAGATACTTGAATCGAGAGTATAGTTGAAAAGGTGGATATCTTTGCGACGACAAGACATACTGTTACGTTTATTTATCTTCAAAGGCAAATAATTATCATTACACCACCGATACAAATTGGATAGGTTATCTTACAATTTTAAGCAATCAGAAGAAGACTTAATTTCTATAAATAATTTTAAGTCATCCGCATACAGCAAATAGTCAACATTAAAGAGCTCTGTTAAATCATTAATAAACAATATAAAAAATAGAGGCCCCAATACAGATCCTTGGGGAACTGCAGACAATTGCGGAAACTTATTGGACTGAAAACCCCGGTATTGAACAAATTGAAATCTGTCGTCGAAATATGACCGAAACAACGAGAAAAAGTTATTGGAGCAACCAAATGAACTCAATTTCCTAATCAGAAAATCATGGTCGAGGCGATTAAAAGGTTTAGAGAAATCGGTATAAATTACGTCAACTTGATTTCCTCTGTCCAATACTTCAGCAATATACTGGACCTTAGTAATAAGATTCGTAGTCGTGGAGCGTCCTTTCATGAATCCATGCTGGTATTGAGAAATGTGTTTTTCAACGTGAGAATATAAGTAGTGATGGATAATTAACTCAAACATTTTAGAGAAGTTGCAGATTATCGCTATAGGACGATAATTCGTGACCTGATTCTTCGCACCTTTTTTAAAAACCGGGCAAATTCTAGAATCTTTCCATAATTGGGGAAAGACGGCGGATTTTAACATGCAATTAAAAATCAATTTTAGCGGGGTTGCAAGAACTGCTGCACAGTCCTTTACCAAGAAAGCAGGTATTAGGTCAGGACCCATTGTGAAATTATCTTTAATTTTTTTTGCAGCGTTTAAAATATCAACCTCGCTTATCAGTGGAATGTTTAAATTATCGCCGTTGACAGGAAGGTCAGGGAAATGTAATCAGAGTCAGGGATTATGTAATGTTCCTGAAATTTTTATAACAGCTAATCAACTGATCCTTATGTGTACTTAAATTTATACTTACCATATGATGCCCTGTCATCTGATATGAAATTATTTTGCTGCTAGTAGCTACGTTATCTCTATTTTCCTATTAGTTTCTCAAAAGCTTAGGATCTGTTGGTACAATTTCTATTATTTTTTTGGTTACCTATATTTTCCGTCAATATGATTGACATACTTTTAACAGTTAAAGACTGCCAATACAATGTGGTTACAACTCACTAATAACGATTTCCCCCAAAAGACTGGGAGACTTTCGGTTTCGAAATTTTGATGAGGACATGAAATTCTGTCGGTGAAAGATCGGATGTGCTTGTGATTTTTCACAAAGTTTTTCCACTACGTAGGATCTGAGAAAATTCACCCAAATGATCTACACCATTGTCTAGTTACGCGAAGAGATAGGTCTTCATAGAAGGTTTCTCGCCGCATATTTTGGTTTTCGCGCCACATGGCCTTAATGGTAATTTTGTTTTGTAAGTAAGCTTTTCCTCTATGCGCTTTCAAGTGGTAATAGATAGTTTTCTTAATCCTTTTAGTTACTACTAAATTGGTTTGTACCATCCAGTTGTAGCTATTTTCGATATATTTTTTTATATATAAAACCCTTCTGAAGAAGGTGAGTTAAAATTTGTTAGTCAGAGAATTAAGTAAAATTATTTATTTTAGGGTTTTAGGTTAAAGCTATTCCTTTGGTCATATTACATATCATGGATGATCAGATTTACATATTGTTTTCATGATTGTCCAGTCACCCCCCAGCCCGACGAGGTTTAAATTGACCCCAGTTAATTCTAAGTTGGTCTACAAAATTTAGGACCGAATAACCGTCATTTTGTTGACGACAGAACGAAATTGCCTTCATACTTCACACAACTTTTCATCTCCAGCATTACCTATCAGGTCTTGATCATCTTCTTCTTCAGTCGTGAATTCGAGAAAGCTGTCATAATTATTAAACACTTGTAGTAAGTGATCCATACCATCAGCTGAAACGTCCAGGAGATCATCCATAACATATTGACCCGAAATGGGAGAAACTGGACTACCCATTGGCATACCTATTATTCGTTTATAAATAATATATGAACAAGAAAAAAACCGTTGAGTCAAAAAGCAATTCAATAAGTTTGAGAAAAAGGTTCTTTGGACTGAACATAGGGCTTCTATAGATTCTCACCTCTTCTCAATATTCTTTTTAACTAAATTTACAGAAATATTATTAAAAAGTGATTTAACATCTAGACTGACCAATACATAGCTCTGGGGAAGTATAAATTCAATAATCCATTGACAAAACTTAAAAGAGTCAAAGATAAAATAAGGATTATCCCTACAATAAGCCCTTGTCAAAATACATATGATTGAATCTTATTGATTTTCTTTTTGACTCAACTAGTTTTTCTTATCCAAATATTATTTATAAACAAATATTAGGTATGCCAATGGGAAGTCCAGTTTCTCCCATTTTGGCTCAATATGTCACGGATGATCCCCTAGACGTTTGCCTTATCGAACTGAATTTTGGGGTTCCGTTTGTTAAAAAGTATTTAGATACACTCAGCATACCAGCTAATGGTATTAATCACTTACTGCAAGTGTTTAATAATTATGACTCCTTTCTCGAATTCACGATTGAAGAAAAACATGATTAAACTTCTGTCCCTTTTTTGAATTCTAGACTAACAAGAAGGGTTGATAATAACTAATAATTACACCTTGGTATATGAAACCAGAGACATCTGGGAGATTCCTACATTACAACTCTTACCTTCTTCAAAAACATAAAATAAACTTGATCTTAGCATGCTTCACCATACTTTGTGAAGACGCAATCTCTGGGTTCTTTTCGATAGGTTCGTATCAAGTGGATATCCTACAACACTTCCTTACAAAATTCTTTTTGGTTCTACTAATTTGAATAATAATAACAATAATACTTTGTACGTTAATGATAATAATGAGACTAATAGTAATCAAGTTCAACTGGATTTTTCCTTACCTATTATTGAACCACTTATGTAGTGGTAAATTTCAAAAAAAAGTCACAATTTAATAACAAAATCTCTTTTTTCTAGGAATAAGGATAGTTTTAAAAATTACACCGGCCAAACTGCCCGTTGCCTTAAAGATTCATTACACACAAAAGTGATATTCGTTGTAATAGGACCTCTTGTGGTTTGGTGAAGCACGCATTAAAAAATAATCACTCGGTTTCTTGGGGTGATGTTCAAGTATTGGATTTTGAAAATAATTTCTCCAAGAGATCGTTTCTTGAGATGGTAGACATCTTTAGAGATGAAAACTGTTTTAACTTTAACAAGGATAGAAGTAGTACAGATATGCCGATTCTAGAGCACTTTTAGGCACCGGCCGTGGCTGGTGTGTGAGTTCAGAGCCAATGAGATGTGGTTTGGGTGGTGTTGTGGAGCCTGTGGTCCAATGAGAGCTGTAGCGTAGTGTGTGCGGAGGTAGGTGGGGATGTGGGTGCGGCTTTTTGCTTTGATGGGATCTAAATATGGCGGAGAACTACTGTGTGATTGGTCGCGTGGTGGGAGTATGATTGGATGTCACTGTCCACTAGCAAAGAATAAAATGAAGGCTGATAGTATTTGCTTTTGTTTATTTTTATAAAGTATTTCTGGATATCACTGATATTTTCAGTTATCTTTAACTGTTATAATATTGCAAGCTTTTTGAAACAAGAATGAAAGTTTATTGTTAGAGGAGCATAAACAAGAATTTTATAAATGTCAAGATCAAATAAATCGAATGGATACTCTGAAAATTTGAGCAACAGTGTTTTCGGACATGTCCTTCTCAACTAAAATGTGTCGACGGTTAGGTGGACATGAGGTAACGTCTACCTAACTTTCCGGTTATACCGGAAGTTGGTGTCATCTTCGTTATTTTAAATCGAACGCCCTTTATATTATTGCAGTTTTGGATTCTACGTAAATTTTTAGGTAAACTTTCATAGAGGTTTCCTATTTTTAAAGTTAACCATTTTTGATATATTTAATTTTTTTACAAAACAAATTAAAATATCACTGCCTAATTCAAAAAGATATATATTTTACAATAATAAAGTTAGAGTGATAAAATATATAGGGGACATAACTAAAACTCTAAGCTTCCCTACCATAATTTCAAAATGACTTAATTTCTTATAGGGTGGTAGAAATTTAATGCCGAATTTAGTCAACTTTAAACCATTTTAACTTATTTTTTTTAAATAGAACACCCTGTACATTTTTGCGCTGCCTGATAAACAATTTTATTCTCTTCCGAATGGTATAATGGTTCCTAATACCTATCTCTTCTTGTTTTAAGGTATTTACTGTTTTTCGTGCAGGCAGCGGATATCGCATAATTTCTTGCGAGGATGGCTGTGAAATTTTTAGTGGAACTTCAAAACAAGTACCTAATCTGTCACCAGTTTATTGTTGTCAATTTAACACAAACAGTAAATGTTTATTTGGGTATTATTTATTGTTAAAGAATGGAAAACATTTATTCAAATGCTGACATTCTAAATTTATTATTTATTCATGAAGAGTGTCACAAGATAATAAATTGGACTTGCAGGGTATTTAATGAGAGATATCCTCATTTGCCACCAATGAGTAGAGACATTTTAAGAAGAATTTTAAGAAATCAATTAGAGCATGGTCGAATTTCTGCACATAGAATTTGGCCAAAGACGGTAACTTTAGATGAAGGCACCATCGCCATTGTTTTGGCATATTTTCATGCTTACCCTGAATCATCAGTAAGTGCTGCTGAACAGGATTTAGGCATTTCAAAAACTTCTATCCAAAATATTTTGAAAACTAATGGTCAGCATCCATTTAAATTCAATTTTGTACCTGAACTTCATCCCGGGATTCTGAAAGACGAACCCAATTTTGTGAAATGATTTTAACGCGAACACAAGAATCATTTACACAAAATTATTTGGACAGATGAGTCAAAATGTAGTAACAAAGGTATTTTTAATAGACAAAATCGACACTTTTGGACATCAGAAAATCCACATGTCATCCGCGAAAGAAACTTTCAACACAAGTTTAGTGTCAACATATTTTGCTTAGTTAAAGACAATCAGGTGAGGTATGAGTACAATTTAAATACACAAAGATACCTCCATATTTTGAGAACCGTTGTAACAGATTTCTTAGAGGATCTACCCCTAGATCAACTAAGAAGGTGCTGGTATCAGCTAGACGTTGCTTCACCTCATTGTGGGAACGAAGTATACCGCCAATTAAATGAAATGTTTGAAGACAGGTGGATTAGACGTCTAGGACCCTGGAATTGGTCACCAAGATCTCCAGATCTGTCACCACCAGATTTTTATATCTGGGGTGTAATAAAAGAGAAAGTATACTCAATGCCAGTTTATTCCAACTAAAACCTTGTTTCTAGTCCGTATAAGGGAAGCCTTTGAAACTTTACCTGCTGCCCAAATATCCGAAGCTGTTACAGTTGGGGTAACAAGAAGGATACATAACTGTTTACAAGTAGCTGGCGGTCACTTCTAGTAAATTAATTATATTTCTGAAAATAATTATTATTCGTATTATATAGTTTAATTCTGCTATCTTATTAAAATTATTTTTAATTTATCCCTATTGATTGGTAGTCAATGAGTGCATCTCTCATTAGATACCCTGCAAGTCCTATTTATTATCTTGTGACACTCTCCATGAATCAATAATAAATTTAAAATGTCAGCATTTGAATAAATGTTAACGTTTCCCATTTTTTAACAATAAATAATACTCAAATAAACATTCACTGTATGTGTTAAATTGACAACAATAAACTGTTGACAGATTAGGTGCTTGTTTTGAAGTTCCACTAAAAATTTCACAGCCATCCTCTCAAGAAATTATGCGATATCCGTTGACTGCACGAAAAACAGTAAATACCTTAAAGACCAGAAGAGATAACTATAGGGAACTATTATACTATACGAAAGATAATAAAATTGTTCATCAGGCTGCGCAAAAATATACAGGGTGTTCCATTTAAAAAAATAAGTTAAGATGATTTAAAGTTAACTAAATTTGGTATTAAATTTCTACCACCCTGTAAGAAATTAAGTCATTTTGAAATTATGGCAGGGAAGCCTAGAGTTTTAGTTATGTATGCTATAAATTTTATTGCTCTAACTTTATTAGGCAGTGTTTCTTTAGTTTTTTTGGAAAAAATTAAATATATCAAAAACGGTTAACTTTAAGAATAGGTAACCTTTATGAAAGTTCACCTAAAAATTGACGTACAATCAAAAATTGCAATAATATACAGGGTGTTCGATTTAAAATAACGAAGATGACATCAACTTCCGGTATAACCGGAAGCGTTAGGTGGACGCCATTATTTTAGTTGAGAAGCACATGCCCGAAAACACTATTGCCCAAATTTTCAAAACTTAAATCGAAGTAGTCTATGAAATATGTCTAATGTCTCGTCACCGTGGGACATCGTGGGACACCGTAGGACACCGTGGGACAATTGCAAAATTTTCAAGTTTTCAATTTTGCAATTGTAATTTTCAGAAAATATGCCGTTTTGATCTGTTTCATAGTATTCATTATTCTGTAGATCAACATTTTCAAGGGGAATATTACTTTCGGAGTAATTATTGTTAAATTCTTAATTAAATAGTTCTTCGCTCCCGAATTTTTGGGATGCCGTGTAGGCATATAATTTTGTTTGAATTTGGGTGCATTTAAAACATTGTTTGATCTTTAACTAAAATTTTGTTTTGGTTTGTGTTAGCAAGGTTAGTTCTTGTCTTAAGTTCTCGTATTCGCGAACTATTCTAATTGCGTCTTCTAGAAAATTAGCAGTACGATTTAAAATTATGTCTTTGAGCCTTTGTGTTAAGTAGGTATTTTAATGTTTTGAATGCAAATTCGTCATGCATTGTAATTGCATTAAAAATTTCCAATTACAAGTTCTAGAATAAGATGATTACATCACACAATTATTATTCTGGATTAGTAGTAGAGTAGTAGAGGTCCCTCCAATTAAATTCATTACATCTAAAACATGAATTAACATGCACACACATGTACTACTCTACCACTTCATTTACCTTTTTAATTCACTTTATCAATTCACACATCTCAAAATCCTTAAAGTGTTAGTTGTTCTAAGTAGGTATACAAAGCCACTATCACGCCACTTTTTAAATGGGGAAAAGTGGATGGCATGTGTCCATCAGGAAGTGATCAAAGATGATGGGGGTGTATTGATGGTGTCGAAGAATTCTTGGAATGGTGGTGAAGAAGTGGGTTGGTCAATGTCCGGACGGTGTAGAAGGATTTAGAGGGTGGTAGTTGATGTATGATCATAAAAAATAGGTAATTATGATTGTTATGATAAAGATTGCGGGATGGGGCTTCCCGAGAGTGGTGCGGGTGAAGGAGGGTGGTGCGGGTGAAGGAGGGTGGATGGGGGTATTGTGCGCTGAAGAATAAAGATGGCGGCTAGCTATTGTTGTGTATTAATAATTAAAAATATTAATTATAATTAAGAATGATAGGTATGTACCTGCTTCTCGAGTTGATTTCGGAATGTGATTTATGATATGACATTAATATACCTGAATTCATATGATTGATGTAATCTAATATTAAAAGGATGTAAAAAATAAAGCTGATTGGTGGAATTGATAAAAAAGAAAATGGCGGTCTTCGGGGAGCTGTTGGGGGATGGTGCAGTCCGATTTATGATAAAAAATTGCTCACTTGATATATTTTGCGTGCGAGGAAATAAATGTTCAGCATAGGTACCTACCGACTTGTTTTAACAGGCTTATTCCCGCATTGGAACAAATATGTAGTACCGTATTACCCATTTAAAACATATTCTGTTGAATTTAACTTGGGTATAATAATATTGGTTTGAATTAGATTCTAAAAATTAATGCATAAATATCGGCATATTAAATTACATATTGAAGTCGGAAATGATAAAATACCATGTTTGTTTTATAAATAAATATACTAATTTCTGCCGATGATGCATTATTCTCATTCAATGCTGTTATCCGCCGAGATAAACGTACGTTTTGCTTTACCAAATATCACATATGAATTTAGTATAGTATAAATAACTTATTACATACAGAGCGATTTAATTTACGTGGTATTTCATAAGTAGGTATTATTATTTGTGTTTTATATGGAAAAGTGTAGTAGCAAAGAAATGAACAATTTAAATTGATTTAGTTGGATTCCAGGAATTTCATGTGAGCAGTAATGATAAATTATTGTTTACATTTCTCGGTTCCTCAGTTTTAGGTATCATAATCTTTAGATATTTTGATTCCAGGAATTGCGGCACGGTGCAAAGGAAATATTGATTACATAATAAAATATTGTTACATATATTTCGTCACGGACGTTCACAAACAAGTTTAGACTCGAGGCTGCAGATACCTAATCGCAACTCGAGGTTAAATGACATCACCACGTGGTAGAAATAAAAGAACTAGATTATATTAATACTTTATTTAAGTAATTCTTACAAATACATTTTTTATTCAAATAAATTACAATATTAATCTACTTCATCATAACCTATATACTGTTCAATAAGATCGTCGCTCAAATAAATGGCAACATGCTGCATTAATTGTTCATGTAGACCACACTTGTTTATTAAAGTACAAAATTTTTCCACGGAGATGATATCACTGATATCCAGATCGCAATACTTAATTCCATTTTTATATTTTTCTAGATCCAGCGGAGTCAACAAAAACGAATAACCATTTTTCTGAATTTCTTGAGTAAAACAGTACAAATCAAAACGTAATGTACTATGTAGAAAATCAACAGCTTGACTTATAGCAATAATGGGGTCATTAGAGTTCATCATAACGACTTCTTCATGTTTTAGTATAGAAATCCCCTTTTATGTCTTGAACTTGAAAATCTTTCAGTAAGTATGTGAGGACTACCATGAACCGACTACTACCATGAAGTTGACTGCTATGCAATTTATAACCGAGATAAAAGAGATATTTAAGATTTTTCATTGTTAATGGTTTGAGAATTACTCGTGAAATGATTGGGCTGCTGATTGATGATTGGGGTGCTCTTCCACTCTTGCGATAATGGTTAGGAAATCTAAGACCCATTTCTCTTCAGGTGTAGTCTTATTGTCACGACTTCTCCACGGAAATTGAGTAGATCACCGTCCTGATCCACTATTTTAACTGTTAGACTGGCTACGCTACGCTTGGTGGATGCGTTTGGTGGATGCGTTTGGTGGATGCGTTTGGTGGATGCGTTTGGTGGATACGTTTAGTGGATACGTTTGGTGGATACGTTTGTGGGATGCGTTTGGTGGATGCGTTTGGTGAATGCGTTTGGTGGATGCGTTTGGTGGATGCGTTTGGTGGATGCGTTTGCTGGATACGTTTAGTGGATACGTTTGTGGGATGCGTTTGGTGGATGCGTTTGGTGGATACGTTTGGTGGATGCGTTTGGTGGATGTGTTTAGTGAATGTGTTTGCTGGATACGTTTAGTGGGTACGTTTGTGGGATGAGTTTGGTGGATGCGTTTGGTGGATCCGTTTGTTGGATGCGTTTGGTGGATGCTTTGGTGGATGCGTTTGGTAGATACATTTGGTGGATACGTTTGGTGGGTATAAAAGAATGTAGTGCAGTCATGTACTACATGTATTGTAGTGCAGTCATGTACTACATGTATTGTAGTACATGTAGTCATGTCAAGTGTTTGAAAAAGTATTTTCTTGGCCTAGTGGCTTAAGGCGTCATAATAATAATGTTCATACAAATAAATCATATAAGTGTGATTTTTGTGGAAAAATGTTTAAAAGACATGATGTATTAAAGAAACATATAATTAGAAAACATAATTCTGAAGTTCCATCTAAGGAACTCGATCAAAAATACAGTGATGTATCAAGCAAACCCAAGTTGGATGCTCTAGAGCTACAAGAACAAACAATAGAAAAACCATTTGCACCTATTCCAATACATCTGGGTTCTATAACTAAACGTGTTAATCGAGAAATAAATGATTATGACACAAACATTGGTGATAAAAAGAGAAATGTAAAATTTGAGCAAAAAATGATTATACTTTATATAATTATAATTATATAAAGTATAATTCTAATATTAATGAGAAGTCCAGTGATGTTTATTTAACCAACTATAGAGAATTATCTATAACTTCCATATTGAGGAAATTGAATGATAATCCTGTCGATTACAAGTACTGGGATGACCCAAACGAACTTGTTGATCGGCTTAGGCTTTTAATAACTTCCAGAATGCAGGAAATACAAATCATACGAATGAGATTAACAGTATTATAGAGGAACTCATCGAGGCTAAAATAATCGAACCAAGTAATTGTTTAGTCTATATACGTCCGTGTCAATCCTCTTACAACGTACGTGTACAATCTGTTTATTAAAAATATTAAGCGACAAATCAGTTGGACTGCTAAAAATTTGCATGGTCTGCTATGGAACACAGATTATGATGCCTCCCTCTCATACAAGGATCTGGGTCAGTTTATACGAGATCACGTGACATATGAGGATGAAGATGTCCTCGTCAAGGGTGTGGAAAAGGAGCAATGGCTCCAATCATATTTACCAAATAATAATATTATAGATTTGTATTCATATGGTTGTTGTAGTGTTAAAAATTTAATGTTAGCCAATAATGAATTCCACTGTGGAAAACATATGTATAATAACTTACGTTGCACTAAGCAAATTGTTTATGCTATATATAAATGGTACTTTATCAATAGAAATAAGTTTTAGATGTATGTTTATTTTTTCATATATTCAATAAAGATAAGGTTATAAATGACTTGGATAAAAAATGTATTTGTAACAATTTCTTAAATAAAGTATTAATATAATCTAGTTCTTTTATTTCTATAACCTGAGATTATATCCTCGAGTCTAAACTTATCTGTGAACGTACGTGGGAAAGGAAGCGGTATCTAGCCGTTTTTAAATTCAGATATAAACAACTATTTTATTATATAAACAATATTTCCTTTATACCGTGCCGCCTCATATAAAATTCCTGGAATCAAACTATCTAAAGATTATGATACCTAAAACAATAATTTATTATGTCTGCTCACATGAAATTCCTGGAATCCAACTAAATCAATTTAAATTATTCATTTCTTTACTAAAATTTTCCATATAAAACACTAATAATAATACCTACTTATAAAATATCACGTAAATTAAATCGCTCTGTATGTAATAAGTTATTTATACTACACTAAATTCCATATTTGGTAAAACAAAACGTACGTTTATCTCTGCATAAGTATCTAACAACATTGAATGAGAATAGTGCATAATCGGCAGAAATTAGTATATTTATTTATAAAACAAACATGATATTTTATCATTTCAGCATGTAATTTAATGTTTATATTTATGCATTAATTTTTAGAATCTGATTCAAACCAATATTATAAGTACCCAAGTTAAATTCAATAATGATAAATATTATGCAATATGTTTTTCGTCTGATTCATACACTCCTGTTTGGACAAGTCGATAGGTACCTATGCTAAACATTTATTCCTCGCATGCAAAATATATCAAGTGAGCAATTTTTTACCATAAATCGGAGTGCACCATCCGCCTACAGCTCCCCGAAGACCGCCATTTTCTTTTTTATCAATTCCACCAATCAGCTTTATTTTTTACATCCAATTTAATATTAGATTACATCAATCATATGAATTCAGGTATATTAATGTCATATCATAAATCACATTCCGAAATCATCTCGAGAAGCAGGTACATACCTATCATTCTTAATTATAATTAATATTTTTAATTATTAATACACAACAATAGCTAGCCGCCATCTTTATTGTTCAGCGCACAATACCCCCATCCACCCTCCTTCACCCGCACCACCCTCGGGAAGCCCCATTCCGCATTCTTTATCATAACAATCATAATTACTATTTTTTATACACCCTTCGGACATTGACCAACCCACTTCTTCACCACCATTCCAAGAACTCTTCGACACCCTCGATACACCCCCGTCATCTTTGGTCACTTCCTGATGGACACATGCCATCCACTTTTCCCCATATAAAAAGTGGCGTGATGGTGGCTTTGTATACCTACTGTTCTAATATAAAAAAATAAGACCACTGGATAAAACATAGTATATAAAATAACATAGTGGTGCTATTCATGGAAATGAATTGATGTTATTGCAGCATTTCACTTCGAGTAATAAACGTAGAATTATATAGGAACCATATAATGCTATAGAACTATATCATATAATTTTATTTCAATTTTTAGGATGGTTTAAGACGGAGAATGGATAAACTGAAGAGTTCCATAGAAGAGGCGAATAAAGCGGTTGATAAAGAAAGAGAAAAAAATGTTAGTCTGTTGCACTTAATTTTCCCCCCTGGCATAGCAAAACGACTTTGGCTGGGTAAGTCATGACAAAAAAATTTTTGTAATTGCTAAAACCTATTATAAAAATGCTGGATCATGTAAACAGTGTCCATCTAATGTGTCCAGCAACAACAAGCAGTATACGGATGCCCTGTTGTTTACTCACAGAAAATGGCTTCAATTATCTTAAAGAACTGTCTGACAAAAATTTACGTGGACGCTTATTAATTCATATTTAGTCAGCCACCAGAGGTGCAGTAAACTCTTGATATATAGGCTTGTAGTATACAGCATGTATTTTTTACAACTCATTCGATTTCAGAGCGCCTAATGATTTGGGAATGTGTAATTTCAAATCTGTTCTGGGGAAATTTCATTTAGCTGTTGTTGGCATCGAACGTAAATAAGAAATCTTTCATCATGTTGTTCATACATGAACTTTTTTTTGTTATTGTTTTTTATTATATTTATTTAATTTTTTTAGGGGGTACTCTCTTGTTTAGAATATATTACGCACTTGTTTTTGTCCGTTCAAAAATTGCACCAAAAGTCAACGGTATTCGAGAAAAGAAATAAAAACTGCATTCTCCTTATCACGGTCTTGGCAAGTTAGCCGAGACAAATATTAAAAACTGCAACTGCCAAATCAAAATCATGTTAAAGAAATAACTTTTTGCGTCGCTTTTTGCTTAAATCGCAAAATACAATTAAGAAGTCAAAATTATCCTTAGTAACTACTACCATTTTTAGAAGGTTTTTATATTTTCGAAGAAGATATTTTGATATTTTTAATTACCATCAAAAAGTCTGCGTGATCAAAATCCTCCGCAGAACCAATAAATATTGAAAGGAGTTAAGTACTAAATATAATATTTCAAGTAGCAAGTGAGCCTCGATATTCTACCCAAACTATGAGAAGGATCAGTTTAATTTATTATGAGATTTCATGCGCAGTGATGCGAATGAAGATTCGAGCAATTTCTATAACATCTTTTCTTTCTTCAATTTAAGTGAAACCGTGTTACATTACCTGCCTTCTAAGCAGTTTTTGATTATTTGTTTTAACTAATTTGACAAGACCGTAACACAGTAGGCGCCATTTTTATTATTTTTCTACTTTCAAATACCGCTGATTTTAGGAAAATTTCAAAGACGCAGAAAACATTTTAAACAAGACAGTATTACTTCAAAATATTTAAAACGACTTAAAAGAATCACTGAAAAAGAGTTATAACTAAAAATACAAAGAATATAGTAGTATATTTCACCTCTTTGATAAACAGAAGGTAAGTTGTAAATATATGTTGTAATAACCTCTTGATGAGTGTAACCAATCTCCCAAATTTAAAATTCGTATCTTGAGTAGTTTTTGAAGAAATAATAAAAAGGTGATTTTTACTCCCATCCTTCGACGGGTAGTAACTTTGCAAGGGAGGCCTAAATCGAAAAAAATTATAGGAAAGACCCCCCTTAACTTCACATGTAGAATAACCTCTTAAAATATTTGCTCTCTATTCTGAAACACTCTGTACATACGAGTAACTATAAGGTGAATGTGAATTACCTGTTGAATTAGTATTCAATTATTCATTCTTTCATTTAAAGGTATTGTACGAGAACAGTTGATATTTAAAAATATATTCATTGGTTTTCCATTTGTATCCATTTAATCATCAAACTTATTGGCATTCAAACTACATTTGGTACAAAGTTTAACACCCTAAGTTACTACAAAACCTTACAGTAATAAAGATAGTAAGTTTAGGAAATCTCATATTTTTTAAACTTGACTTCAAAAATAGAGTTTTTTCTGCATAATTTGATTTTCTCCATTAAGTCTCCTAGTAAATATTACGTAAAGTGATCTAATCTGAAGTAAGTGATCTAATATCTAAAAATCGATAGTGCAGAAGTATTAAAATTCATATCTAATTTTATTACAAGGTGACGAAATTTCAGGGAAAAATGGTTTTATTAATATTTGTCAAAAGAAACCTGTCAATACACCACCTCAAATTTTGTACAGTAATCGCTTACAGTCCATTATCAACTGTGGACATATGCAAAATATTCCAATAGATGAAGAAATATCAGATTCCCAAAACTTCAAAATCCTATGGGTATTGCGAAAACTAAACGTTTCTGGACCGGTCTTCCATTCCTATCACCATCCCCATAAAAATATTTTTTCCACTTTATTTAATAAAAAAGATATTGGACTTTGACGCACTAATGAGCGACCCTGTAAACAAATGTTACGTCATTCTGTTCAGAATTTAGTGTACTTCTCATCTGTAAGATAATACACAGGGTGTTCCATTTGAAAACATAGTTTTATGACTTATTGAATTGACAAATTTGATTATAAATTTTGGGGACCCTGTATGTACTTCAGACACTAGCAACAATTTTTAGATGTAACAATCCGTAAGCTATTATTCTTGCAAAAATTGTAATAAAATGTGTTCCATTGGTCAAGGTATAAATCTTTAAATATAGTGCTGCAGCTGTCACTTTTTTATAAAACCGGAAATATATGGAAAACAGTGTTGAATTTATGTATATACAACCTTTGACAAAATAAACCTAAAATTAAATGTAGAATCCAAAAATATAAAAAATACAGAGTGTTCCATTTAAAAAAACAAAGTTGGTGTTGACTTCCGATATAACCGGAAGTGGCGGAAACCTGAAAATATTTTAAAGGGCAGGCCCTATCGGCATTGGTAAGTAACCAAATTTACAGAATCACACTAAATATAATTACTTTTCCATATATTGACCGCGGCCGTTCGTGGTACTGATAACCCACTGTATAGAAGACTTAAATAAAGTTGTGTAACGTACCTACACCTTCAATTTTAATGTCGTCATTAGGTCTATTACGTTTTTGGAATTCTGGTATAAAGTGTAAAAATGTGAAGTTTCCAATATTATATCGAACGACTATAATTTTGTCAATATTTCCATAACCATCTTAACATCATCATTTAATTTCAGAGTCTGCCAAAAAAAGTCTCATCTGGTTTTATCATTCATAGTTTCATTGTTAGTACAGCGACATAGTCAACATATTTCTGTATTAAAAAAAAAGAAACAAAATAGTAAGCATGAATATATATGTTTCTTACAGACGCTTCTATAATAGTATTCAAATATTGTTGAATTATTTAAATAAAAAATTTTTTTTCATAAAAATACGTATAAAATAAAATTTTAAGTTTGATTTTACATTTTTCTTGAGGTTTAACTCTATTTTAATTTCAAAACAATTCATAGTTATGCTATGAATTGTTTTGAAATTAAAATAGAGTTAAACCTCAAGAAAAATGTAAAATCAAACTTAAAATTTTATTTTATACGTATTTTTATGAAAAAAAATTTTTAATTTAAATAATTCAACAATATTTGAATACTATTATAGAAGCGTCTGTAAGAAACATATATATTTCAAATGTAATAAAAAAGTGTAAACAATAGTAACCTTTATCAAGGGAGCAGCCTGCAGAAAATAAATTGAACTTCAACTCAGGCACATATAAAACATTTGACAGTGTTGTCTTTATTAGCTTTTCTCCGTTGTATGCCCATAACGTTACTTTACCTATGCCTTTCACCTGCAGCTTTTGTCCATTTCCAACCTGAACAAACCTTTCTGTTTTCAGCTTGTTTATGCTCTCGAAAAAATATTTATTCCATGACATGTGTTCGCTTGCTCCGGAGTCTAGAAACCAATCATTTGTTCTTATTTGCCCAGTAAATACCATAAATCCATTTTTTTCTGGTTCTGTTTGTTGTGTGCTGATCTCTTTGATTTTCTTTAACCAACATTTATCTATATTCTTTTTGCAAAATGTACAAAACTTTTTATTTTTATTGTTACTATTAGCACCTGGAGTAGCAGCTTTTGGCAAGGTGACCAACCTTTGAACAAAAATGACATCTTGACTTTATTTGATTTTTATTGACTTTTACACTCAAAGCCGTTGAAGGTTCTTGAGACTTGCATCTTTCTTCCTCTAACGATAGACGAGCTATCAGTTCCTCGAGCGTTTGATTGTCTGAAGGCACTGACTCCCAAGCAGATCGAAAGTGTTTGAATTTTTCTAGGAGGGACATCAAAATTTTTGTAATTATCATTTTTTCGGATAAAGTCTCACCTACGGTTCTTAATTTTGTTTTTATTTCCTCAATCTGTGCAGTAAACTCCGACACAGAATTTTGAAATTCTAGCATGAAGAATTTTTGCTGAAGAAGATGGATGCTTACTGTAGATTCCTTATCATATACAGTTTTCAATTTTTGCCACATATCTTTTGATGTGTCACATGACAATATATGGGTTAAAGGACCTTGCTCCATTCTTGTAACAAGGAGTTCTTGTGCTTTAGCATCTTCCTTTAGCCATTTTGTAAGATCCTCGCCTGTTTGCGTTGGCTTTATTCTTAAGCCATCAATGATGTCTAAATATCCTCTGCCTTTGAGAATTATTTTCGTTTGGAACGACGGGTTAGTTATCACCAGTCAATTTTAGTGTGACACTGTGTTCAGTCAATTTTAGTGTGACACTGTGTTCACTCATTTTCGGTTTCTTGGGTTTTATTATTTATTATTCACGTACCACTACCGACAAGAGATCCGGTCTTTTTATGCTTTCGCGTTCCCTGGGCCCATAACCTCTTGAATATAAAAACTTAACATAGGATTATTGGTTTATTAATTTTATTTCTTTAACAGGAACTCCACACAACATTTCTTATTATATTTTTCTTAACTACCATACTGTTTTTTTGTTTTGATGTATACTATGGCCTGTTTAAATAATGGCAGTCAAACTTCTACAGCGTATATATATAATATATATATATACATATATATATATATATATATATATATATATATAATATTCAGTAATAAAATCCCTTTTTAATAAAATTATCTAATTTACCTACTACAAAATTGAAACTGATAGAAACAGTCCTTAAAAAAACAGAACAAAAACGGAACAGAAATTCCCAATTTATAATAAAAAAAAGGAATTTTCTTTTTCCTTCTTATAAGGTCAGAATAAAAATGTTTACAAAATTGGCATTATTTTTTTAAATTCCACTCACCATTAAAATGTAGCTATTTAAAGTTGAATCATACTGCACCTGTATTCACACGATGAAAATTTTGAAGTGAAGACAAACGAAGATGAATAACCTGTAGATGTTTCATAATTTCTCAGTGGAACCAAATATAAAACCATAAAAACCAAAAAAATATATAGTTATATATATATATATATATATGAGAGAAACTAGGTTTTCGGGTTGAACCGCGTTGGAGATGATTAGTGTCTCGACGTTTCGGCTCCCGTTTTGGAGCCATTTTCAAGAGATGAAGTATTAATAGTGGAGTTCTCTGAAGCCTCAATCTGCGAACTCCACTATTAATACTTCATCTCTTGAAAATGGCTCCAAAACGGGAGCCGAAACGTCGAGACACTAATCATCTCCAACGCGGTTCAATCCGAAAACCTAGTTTCTCTCATACTCACGACCGCGGAAGCCTTTCCGAACATTTCATATATATATATATATACATACATACACACTTACAGACTATATTAAACAACTGTATATTACACTTTTAGAAATATCTTGTTAAACACATGTTTTTACATAATACCGTCAGATTCGTAAATATACTAATGCAATAAGGTTTTATTTTAGTTGCTATTTGTTTCAAACATAATATAATATATCAAATATACTAATAAAACTGTACATACCAATAGTTAAAAGAAACATTATTTTATTAACAGATATTTATTAATGGACCATAAAGTAGAAGAACAAATATTGCGCAATGGTGTTTAAAAATAAAAAAGTAATTGAGAATATACAATTTCTAACTTCAACCAATTCGTTTTGCAGGAGAATCTATAGAAGCCAAGACTCACGAAGACGTAACTATGTTATTTAGCGATATAGTTGGCTTTACATCTATTTGTTCTACAGCGACACCTATGATGGTTATAAATATGTTGCAGAATCTTTATAATCAATTTGATACATTTTGTGGTCTCCTTGATGTGTACAAGGTGAGTATAGGTATCTATAATTATCAATGAACAACAGTATAGGAAAGCATGCAAAGATCAAAATACTTCTTTTACAAATTCGTCGCATTAGAATAACAAAGTTCTATCTGAACATTCAACCTTATTGAGAAATTAAAGGCTAAAGTTTGAATAACTTATAATCTGTTATAAAATTAATGATATTCAATTGAGATAAATATTACCCCAATATTGCATAATATTTATCCCAATTGAATATCATTAATTTTATAATAGATTATAAGTTATTCAAACTTTAGTCTTTGATTTCTCAATATGGTTGAATGTTCAGATAGAACTTTGTTATTCTAATGCTACGAATTATTAACAAATTATAAACTATGAAATGCGGCACTTATTGCTTTTCTGGAATTTTCTGAATATTACGTGTAATGAAAGTTACAACGGAATTTTTGGGAGAGACATCCTGACATGGATTGGTTAATTTACCTACCTTCTGCTTTAAACGTTAAAGATGTACTTCCTTAAAAATCAAAATAAGTAAATATTTTCTCCGATAATTCATCATTACATCATACACCTAGAGCTGTATCCTCCAATGACAAATAAAATAGTATATTGTATGTTATTAGGTTAAAAAGTAATATTTTTTAATCTGCGAGTCGAAAACATGATTTTTTAACCGAATAATACATACTATTTTTTTTATAATCTGAGATGAATAATTTTTCATGTTTTGAATAATTTTTATGTTTTTTGCAAACATCTAATCTGTCTCGCTCTAAATTTCGTCGCCAGATCGACACAGTTTCTAAGTTATCTCCTCCGAGCGGGGATAACTTCGCGATCCCCGCGAGCGACCGAATGTCGCCCCAAGCCTTCCTCCTATGCTTAGGCGCATTTTCATTCCGTTTCCTACGCGTTTTTCCAATTTAAACGCCTTTTCAAAAAACGTCTGCAAAATTCTCGTCGATCGCCGTTCGGCGAGAGAGATGCGGCTAGCACCTGCGTTTGTTCTCAAGCCTAATGGCTCCGTCACGCCTGCCGAAATCCTTAAATGGCGCGTGTTCACGGGTCGATTGCGGTCGAGCGATTGTCGAATCGACAAGAAATCGAAAGCACATTGAATGTGAAAACCTATTTTCAATCTGGCTGTTCGACGAACTAATTCGATTCGATTAATGTAGGAAGGCTCTCTACTTTTGCCGAACGACGGCCGTCGAATGTGAGTCGAATGACTGGAATTGAACATGTAAACACCCTCTATTCGACTTGCGGCTTGCATTTGTTGTTATAAACTTTTTCTTTCAAAATTAAAATAAAATGGAGGAATGGTCAGAGGCAGATATGAGTTTATTTTTGGATCTGTATCAAGAACAAGAGGTACTATGGAACCCAAAAATTAAGTTATAAGTGCTTTACAGGCTATACTTAAAGGTATGTATACTTAAAGCTCAGTAAACTGCTGATTATTCATTCTCAAATGATTTTGATACGAGTCTGGATCTTCTACAGCTAATTCTTTCAAAAGACATTCTGACGCCCCGTATAAATTTCGTCGTACAATCAAGGGTCTAGTCCACCACCTCCGTCTAATTTTCTTCTTTTTTGTATTTTGTGCTCGTAGTAATTCTTCTCGTAATATTAAACACGTGATTTGCACCCCGGCAGCGCAGACATTCGCTCTGAGAAGAGCCTTTGATGCCATTTCGATTATTACTGTCGATTCAATTCATATCGAAACATGTAAACCTTTCTTCATTCAATACGTTTTCAATCTACATCGAACGATTCAGATCGCTCGACCGCAATCGACCCGTGAACACGCGCCATTACTTTTCGCGGGACACTCCCGACCCTTTTTCTACTTTTTACGGGTTCGAGAACCGCTTCACACAAAACTTCCGTCCTTTCTCTAATCCTTTGAGATTTTTCTTCGAAACCGTACGACCACTTCTTCTACATCTATTTCGTCTTCGAAAATCTCGAGTCGCGTCCATCTTAACTTCTTTCTCATTTTATCTGCCGATATGAGAGTGCACTAACAATAAGCATCTCCTACGAAAACTGTCAAATTAATTAAACTTCAGAGAGGTTATTTCCCTACGAGAAATATTGCTAACGGAATCGATAGTACTGACGACTAAAACAATTCTGATTACCAAAATACTGAAGCGGAATGCTTTTCTAACTAGAATATCTGTAAAAATAATTTTCCGAGTTTAAACGTACAGTTTATATAGTTGTATCAGCGTCAAACAATAACGAGTGATGCGGTAGCGTAATGGTATAAGTCGCACGATTTCAAACATCAAAGTGCAGAATTTCGCAAGTTCGTATCCCGCTGGTTACAACTTTTTTTATTTTACTTTTTAATTCCAATTATTTAGTTGTTAGTGTTTAGTTATTCTGTTTCATTGTCCGTGGTTTTTATTCTTTCTGCAGGTAAAGTTTGGAATTAACTCGCCCATTTTGCCAGTCTGTAAAATTCATTATTTTAGCATACAAAAGTAAATAATTGTAAATATTTCCTTTTGTATGCTATTAATTTTCTGCAACAATTATGAGAGTAATATGTTTTTAACGCTGCCGTTACACCTTTTCGAAAGGCGCGCGGGGCTCCGAACCGTAGCGGAGAGCCCCAAAACGACTTTTTAAACGGCCCCGCCCCTACTCTCTAATTAAATTTGTCAAAAACACCCTTTATTTGAAATTAGAAAAAATTTATCCGATAATAAAGGGCACTGCATTACTCACCCCTATGCCCGTAGTACGGTCATCGTCACTTAACCCAAATTGTCAGCCGACAGCACAGAAAAAGTCTAATCAAAAATCAAAATTTCACGGCCGATCCACTAATTTGCAGTTGTTATGTGTAGCTTTTGTCTTTACACAGTGTAAATTTGAAAGTGGAAACCGATATGCATAGATAATAATGAAAGCTGATAGACATGGACATCAGACAGAACCCAGTAATATGTGAATACACACTTTTGCATTGTCGAGAAACTTGTCTCCGCAGAGTGTCAAAAAGGTTTGTATCATTACTTATAAAATTCAAATAGTTATACGTTGTTTATTACTTACAGGCTACGTCAAGAGAGCAAACGATAGTTAAAAGTACCTACCGTCAACAATGGCTAAGCTTTTTTGAAATAAGAAGTATTTGTTTCGCATCTCAGCATAAATACATTATACAATGTTTCTTCATCGATATTCACCCATGTGTTTACTTTATACTTGAAATATATACAGTGCAGACCTACATTTTATATTCTTTTTTTTTAATGAAAGTTCCAATATTTCATTATCTACTTATCTACCTAGGTAGGTAATTTAGGAAATACATTATTCTCAAATTTTGCTATTTAGGTATTCAAAATTATAGTTTTCACTGATGAAGGAGCAAGGCTTCACACTATTTTTCTGTCTTCTAATTTTCACTGGTACCTAGCCTATTCTCGATTTAACATTTTTATTCCTACTTTTTTTACCAAATTTTTGCATTTGGTAAGTAGGTAGGTAGGTAGGTACGTGCTAATCATATTATAATTTTGATTTTCTAGTAAAAGGCATTATAAGCATTCATTATAATTACATGATAAGATAATGTTATTTACCTAAGTATATGAAAATAATTGTTTCAAATATTTCAGTTTTGGACATTATTCTCATTAATAATTTACACAATCTACACATTTATGAGTTCTATGTATCCATAATAACATGTAAATATGTATTTTATACAATCTCAATTAAATATTTGTACGTCACACATTATTTTATTACTAAAAACGCGTGGTGTCCATTTAATATTTTTATTTTAATTCGGTGTGCTTTACTGCTGTAGGTATATCGTATTCAATTTTGTGCAATATCTGATTTTTCTAAAATGATTTCTATTTTCTACTTCATACACCTTTATCTAAACTGTAATCGATTGTAAATACCCGGTACAATAAAATTAATAATGAAGGAGAATACTTTAAATATAGCTAATTAATAACGCACACAATGTGAAATAAAGAACTGTATTTATTTACGGTTCGCTACATCCTCCATTATATTATAACAACTTCTCCCAACGTGCCTACGGTGACAAAAACCGATCGTCTAATTTAAAAAAAATATTCCCTGAGGCAGTGCAATGCTTCATAGACAAGGTGGACGTTAATATCGCTACAGTCGGTCCACCTGACGAGTCTTCACGCTCCCGTGAAGGATTACCTGTAACACACATTAGGTACCTATCAGTATCTGTTGAAAACAAAGAATGAACCTATTCATTATCCGAGCTGCTCTCACTTGAGGAGACTCTTGTAAGGAAAGGTTCATTCGATCTAAGGGACATATCCCCGTATAAGCCGTTCTCGTTCGTTTCGATCCCGGCAATTCGTCTACAACGTATCGATCTTATCGAGAACTTTTGTAACAACAAAACTTTGACCGTCTACTTTCTACTTTGACCGTCATTTGAACCCTTAGCTTTCCGAACAAGCACATGTTTTCCGACGTCAAACGTTTTTGGTAAAGCATGCTTTCTTTGTCGTAACATTCATTTTGGTATCTCTGTTTTTCCGTAACAATTTGAGAAACGTTATCTCTCAAGTTTTCTAGATCTAGACGTTTATTCTCACATACCTCGGCCGTTAGAAAAGCATCGTTAATGCCTCGAGGTCTGTATCCGAGGAATAGCTCGTAGGGACTTTTACCAATGGTGGAATTAACTGTGGAATTAATTCCCCAACGTATTTTACTTACACCCCCATCCCATCGTATTTCGACTTCAGTTGAAGGCATTAGAGCGGAAAGAATTGAACGGTTCATCCTCTCCATTGGCCGTTTGCCCTTGGAGTGGACGTCGCACATAACGCTCTTTTGATGCCCAGCCCTAGGCAAAAGTTCGTAAAGCTTTTGCTCGTAAAAGCAGTACCACTATCACAAATAAGTCTGCGTGAAACTCCAAATATTTCGATGATTTCGTTTAGGAAGTTAATTACGGGATTGGACTTTGTGTTTGGTACAGCTTTTAGAAAAACAAATTTGGTGTAGCCATCTACTGCCACGATAAGGTATGCGTTCTTTTTAATGTTAATTACGAATGGCCTAAGTGATCAAAATGAAGTATATCCATCGGAACAAGTTGCTTTTCAATTGGATTGAGCCTACCTGGAAGCTTTCCTGAAGGCGTTTTGTTAGAAAGGCAACCTAAGCATGACCTTATGTAATTTTTCAAGTAATTCCTCATGGAGGGAAACCAGTATCGTGCTTTAATCAATTCGATGGTTTTGTGTACTGCAAAGTGCCCGGCACCATCTTGGTAGTACATCAAAATTCTTCTTCTGGTATTTTTTGGAATCACCCATTTCAATCTCTGTTCGATTTTCTAAAAAGCCTTTTGTCTCTTAAACAGAAATCTTTCTGAATTTGCCGCTCCTCGTTATTACCAGGAGAACGTGACAAGGCTTCTATTAAAAATTTGCATTTTGCGTCTTGAAGTCGATCAGAGAGTATCCAATCGCTCTCTTCCACGTTAACTAGCATAACATTCAAAGAAGTCTCTTGCGTACAAGGCATGCGGCTCAACGCATCTACCTGGTTCATTTTGCTTCTAGCACGGTATTCTAAATCAAAATCAAATTCTTGGATCGTTAACCACCATCGTGCAATTCTTGGAACTAATTCTCGTTTTAACAGGGTGTGCCGTAGATGATATTCCAAGTCGACAATAGAGTTCTCTACAATAGGTTGCTGCAGAACATTTAAAATGTCCATTATATGAGTGCTTCCAAACCAAGAGATTGAAGAAAGAGTTTATTTTGACGTGTTACTCTAGTAACGTTCTTCTTGGAACTGACTATAAGCTTGTTTTTGGACCGCCTTTTAAATTGTTTTTAGCCACAACACATGGGACTTGACACACTATATTGTAATGAATCACCATTTTTTAAAGCTTCTTCAGATGGAGTCTGACTGTGACGACTTCCTTACGAAAATTGACAATATTTTATATTATAATGGTCAAGTTGTTGATTGTCTTGACATTCACATGGAAATAGAGTATATTGAGAGGTGGTTCCACTATTTTATAGCCTGGCCCCACTGTTGGGAAGAATTGATGGATTATATGCACCGGTTGGCCGTTGGAATATGATCCCGCCGCTATGTTGCAGTCTATGCATAAAGCATTAGTCTTAATTATCTGGACAGAAAAATCCAATTCGTTTAATTGATGAGCCTTAATAATTTGTTTTTTAAATCCTAAGAGACGTCCTATTCTTTTGTTCACTGATGTAAAATCTATGTCTACATTTGTTTCGATATTAGTGTGTAGTGTAGTTCGAAGTGTTGCGATTAGGTTTAATATCGATGAGAACTTCTGGAAATTCAACATTCTTCTGTAGATAACTATTAAGATCATCAATTTCATATTCTTCTACTGGAATAGTTATTGTCATATTTCCATAAGTAAAAGTATTATTCCTCTCATCTATATTCGGCAGAACATTAAAACTTTCAAAGTTATCCAAACCAATAGCGTATTCTGAGTTATCGTCTAAATTTATGGGTGGATTGAATTCTGTACTTAAAACAGAACTATTTCCGGAAATAAGTAAATAATCATGTTGCTTAATTAACATCTATATTTGTAATAACAACATTTCCTCTAATCAAATTCATTATATAAGAACTTTAAATAGATATGACCACAATTATTTGAATTATCTCGTTGAAATTTATCATGATTATATTTAATTCTATTCAAGCTACTATCACTCTGGAAATATTTAACCTAAGTTTCCATAACTATCAAAGTATATTATAACATGATTTTCTTTTGCGTACGCCGTCCAATGAGTACCTAGTCCAGTTGAAATATCCAAATTGATGATTCCACACTCATTTCTCTTTATTTTTAGTGGAAGTTTGTCCTTCATAAATACTCCTCGAAAATATGGTATCCGCAACTTTTTAGCAAATCTTGTTAAGGAGAGATTAGTTAATGCACGGCGAGGCAGCTTTATTTGCAGTTTTTTTATAAGGTTCTAAATATAACCCCATTCCTTTTTTGTAAGGTTGTAGATATAACCCTTTTCCAATAGCAGCTTGTTGCATTGCCCAGTTATGTCTTTTATTTTCTTCGAGTTTTTCTTTGGCAGCCTTCTGATTGCTGAGATTTCCATCTATAAATTTGTCGCATAATGCCACACAATGTCGATACTTATGCACAGTTTTTTTACATTCCTCATATCTGCTGACTTCATCTTGGATGGACTGTATGTCATACACACTGTCATGGAGCTCGCTTGAAACTAAATCCATAACCTCATCACGTATCCTTTGAATGGCAGTTGGTAAGTTTTCGGCTTTGATCCAATGTTCGGGGGAATAAAAGATCCACATTATTGTATTTGTTAAATTTTTCTATGAACAAGTCTAACAATACACTTAGTACTTTCTTATTTTTTTTTGTCATCATGTATATTGATACAATGCTTTCAAATACTTCATGATATAAATAAAAAAGCTCCAAACATTTCCGACGTTTTCAGAGTGTGGATTATCCTCTGGACGAAGTATGTTTAAGGCATTTACAAACACATTACTAGCTCCCTGCTGTAGTCCTTTTTTTAATATCTTGAAGTAATTCTTAAAGTGCTGGCTGTTTAATATATCCAGTTTGAAATTGATCAAATATAATAGCTCCCAGAGCTTACACACTGAGTCAAATCCCAAATAAATATAAGAATTATTTTTTATTATCTTCACCACTCTTTCACCCCTAAACATCGAGTGATTTTTTTCCAAAACCTGTTTAGCCAAACCACAAGAGGTCCTATTACAACGAATATCACTCTTGTGTGAAATGATTCGGTCTTTGAGGAGGCACCGGCCAGTCTGACCGATGTAATTTTTATTACATTCAGAACAAGGAATTGAATATAATAATTTAATGTTATTAAATCGTGAAAATTTTTTTTTAAATTTACCACTGTGTGGTTCTAAAAAAGGTAATGAAAAATACAGTTGAACTTGATTACTATTATTGACATTATTATGATTAACTTGCAAAGTATTATTCTCATTATTATTTAAATTAGTGGCATTAAACAAAATTTTATAAAGAAGTCTTGGAGGATATCCACTTGTCACGAACCTATCGAAAAGAATCAAGAGGTTACGTCTCCGCAAAGTATGTTGACTAGTACGTATGACCCTATCCTTCATTGCTACGATCAAGTTAATTTTATGTTTGTGGTGATGATAAGAGTTATAATGTAGGAATCTACCAGATGTAGGAATGTAATGTAGGAATCTACAACTAAACAAGCATAGTAGGCGATAATTTGAAAGGTTGATTCTTGACTCCAGTTGTTGAAAAATTCAAATTGAGTCATCTGTTTTTAAGTTACAACCGTTTCTGTGTCTCATTCGGTGAGTGAAATCACCATCATTCACTAAATATTTAAAAATTTTAACCGAATAATGTTAATTTAACATAATCTAACAGGTTTGCATTCTCAAAAAAAATGTATCGATAGTTCAGTTGTAAAATGGGTGTTGGCTTTCAATCATTTTAATATTTGAAACATATTGTATTCGGTAAATAAAAATCAAGTTGTTCCTATTCTAAACATAAGTACAATTGTTTGTTTTATTTACAAATTGTCAACGACAAGTCGTTAGTTTGACATTTAAGTTATTTTGCGTGCTACAGTTTTTAAGTTTATTTATCGTTTATTTAGTAGTTGTTTATCGTTTATTATCGTTGGCTTGGTTATCGTTCTATCGTTTATTTATCACCAACAATTATAAGCCAACACATTCCTAGGATTTAACATCTATAGATACATGTTTTTTGAGAATATAGACCGCAAATCTCTTAGATTATATTACATTTTTCATTTTTCATATATCAACATTTTTCGGGTAAAATATTTAGAGTCTTACACCCGGATTCATAAAAGCGACGTAAGGCGTTAGTCGGACTAACCAACTTTGCGCCCGACTACGCCTTTTATTTAAACCCGCATAACACGGGCGCAAATTTTTCGCATAACCTTCGCTAGTCGGACTAACGTTAGGTATCGTTGATGAATCCGTATGTTAGAGTATTTAGAGTCGATGTTTGTATTGATACCGGATAAATTTGTATTGTTTAAATTCTAAACTGCTTCCTTTAGCAATTTGATTCGAAAAACTGTCAACCTAAAAACGCTCCACCTTCGATGTCGCGTTTTTAATAGTTGACAGTTTTTCTCGTCTAATTGCTAGGCAACAGTTTCTCATTAAACAATCCTATCCGGTAAAATACAAACATCTTGTGCAATTATAAGTGAGAATTGAAATACATTTCAAGTTATGGTGCGGCGTTATTTATCAGTTTTCAAAATTCCGTTTGCGGGTAGAAAGTATTTTTGTATACCATTCATCCTACATTTTGTTTTAGGTCGATATCTCAACTTGTTAAAAAATGGGGAGTTCCCCATTTGTTATAATTCTTATAATAGATTAATACTAATAATTCTAAAATATTACTGGTCTGGCCGTGTAGCCATATTCTTACTACGTTTCTGTATACAGCTATATAATAAGCAAATGTTGCTTGCAGATTCTCCCTACCATACTTCGGCAATCGTAGTCATTAAAATAAATGTTTAATACACTTCCCACTAATATAAATTTTTGGTAATTTATAGTTGGATACTTGTTTATTTCAGTAATGCTGGTTATTAATAATTAATATTAATATTAATTTTATTATTGGTATATTAGCTGCGTCCAAGGAATTTATATACATGGAACGACTATCAAAGCTGCGCGAGTATTCCAATTTTGAATCCGCCATTTTGATGTCTGAAAATTGGTGAGAAATTTAACAGTATTAACAGCCTCTTCAATTAGATAGCAATAACAAATAAAAACCCACACAGAAAGCAGCAAGTAAAACTTTTGAGTAAGAAAAATTCTAAATAGGTATAAGAAATGTTCAATATTTTCTAGTTTAATTACAATTATTTGTGAAAAATAAAATATATCGTCACCAAGCTTTCTTGTAAAATTGATGTAGGTACAAACGAAATATTTTGTGTAGGTACCTACCTATGTATCTTTTGTTCACATTATTTATGTAAAATACACCATTAGCCGTTTAGAAAAGTAAATATTTAAAATGCATTATGCATATAAAATTTAACTATCCTTTACCTTACTTTAACTATCCTGACTTATTTTTTGTATTGTTTATGTTCGCAGTTATCATAATTTACTATTATATTAGCTAGGAACTATGATTGCATGTCTCTTAAGACTTTCAATTCATGTTATAAAATCCGAATTTACCTGGGATAATTACGAAAGTCCAATACTCAAATATTGTCACTCAAAGTCTATAAATCAAAGGAACACAATAATAAACACACAAACAGAATCAAACCAAGAGAATCACAATAAAATAAACCAACAAGACGCCAAAAATACAAAATAAACACTATTTACCAAATTTACCCATACCACTGTTGCCGTGTTAGGAAGATTTGAACCATTGAATTTTTAAATTAGAAAGAAAAAGATACTAGAATTCTAGGGTCTCGGTAAGGTGTACCAATACAAAATGTAGAAGTTGGGAGCAGTGTGACATCAAAATGGCGGCCCCCATGTTTCCACACAAAATTGGATGCGCAGTCGTCTATAATCGTTCCATGTATATAAATTCCTTGGCTGCGTCTCATTTAATAGATGAACATACTTAAACATTTTGATTGCTGAATTCAAGCTTTTTCTAAATAAATACAAATTGTTTTTTCTTTTAGGTTGAGACCATTGGAGACGCATATTGTGTTGCTGGTGGACTACACAAAGAAACGCAGACACATGCTCAACAAATAGCTTGGATGGCATTAAAGATGATTGAAACATGTTCTCTATATCAGACCCATCAAGGCCAGCCTATAAAAGTGCGTATCATGCAGGGGTTATTATAACGAAATAGAGAAATGTTGTGTATAGGCTGCTAGAAATTCGATTCTGACCATCTTTCTACTTGAAAATGTACAATACAATTAACTAAAATAGGTGAACCTTCAGTATAAAAAGTACAATAAATGGTTCAATAAAAAATTACTAGAAAATATATTTTCTTTAACCGTATAAAAAGTATGTATACCAACAAAACTAATGAGCTTGCTGATCAAATACTTTCTATATAATTAAGCTGTAAAGATATATAACGTTGTACTAATTATAGATGGTATAATATTAATGGTTATCAAAGTGCAAGAGTGAATAGCTAAAAAAAAAAAATATATATAAACCAAATTTAGTAATGTATTCTGCAGTGTCCTTGGGAATGGTCTAATGGAATTAAAGGCGTTTACAGAGTATTTGCCCTCAGCCTTTCTACACTGGGCTGTACAAGTTTTTGTATACCGTATTTTTTAGAGTTCCCCACAAAAAAAAAACTTCCCCACAAAATCTAGTGGGGATAAATCGGGTGTTCTTGCAGACCATTCGACTGCACCACTATTTCATATCAATTTTTCAAGAAACTATTAGTGTAGAAAATGCCTTACATCAAAATTTAAGGGCCTAATTGGATTTATAATAATATAATATCTCTACCCCTCATTCTAATCACAAGGATTAGCCCGAAAGTCTGAGACTTGTGTGGGAGAGAGGGTTGGGGTGGTAGTTGATAACAACTAATGACATTTATGTCCACGATAAATTAGCAAAAAGTGGGTACGCAGATAACAAATTGTATAATTCGAAATGGAAAGATTGAATATTCTGCCCTTACACGCTAAACCCCCGGATTTGAAAATGTTTAAAAATGGCGGAATATCGATTTATACTTTCTATTTGTTTGTAACTTCAACGAATCTTTGCGTTATTAATAATAGCTGATCATATTAAACAATAAGGGTACTAAAATCCTTATGTATACTTAAAAAATTATTATATTATCGTTTTTAAGCTATAAAACCCCACACTGAGAGAAATCGGTTTATTAAAGTGTGTTGCAGAGAAAATTTTGATAACTAATATATTTTTTTAATTATGGTACAGCAACAATAAGCTGCTACACCTAAATTCATCTTGCTGATGTGCCCTTTGTTGCTGTTGAATTTTTCTTAATAATCACTGTTCTTATGACATTCAGCAGTTTTAAAATGTCGACATACACCTATAGCTTCTTAATACTGTCAATAAAGTTGTAGTTACCCTTATTAAAGTACATACTTACAGTTATACACCACATCATGCTGAAAACTAGTAATAATCCCTATTCAACAATTTTATGATCGCATTAAGTAACATCCTACAATTATTAAAAACCTATCTGCTCTTATTAAACTTTTTTTTATTAATTTTGTGAGCATGCGCTGTGTCGCAATATCGCTTCTCTCATTGATGTTGAAGGGAAGCATCCCGTCAAATTTTGCGTTAGTCTAGTCTAGTCTGTTCTGTACTCTGTGTTGTGAATGTTGTGCAAGTCTGTGCTAGTCTCGTTGCCCCTTGCGTTATATTTTTGCAGATGCAAGTCATTTTACCATTCTGACTCTGGTGTTTTTGTTTGTTGAAAAATCTATTTTGTTGTATTTTGTCTTTACTGTGTAGTGTGTTTAATGATTGGTACAGAAAAATCATAGTGGAGTTAAGATATTAAAGATAATATTGAGTGAATTGAATTGTTTTGGTAGAAGACGTCAATCCTCCAGTTTTTACCAAAGTTACTGATTTTAATAAACATATATTTGCTTATGATGCACATTATGCATAATATGTATTATTATGTATAATATATACATGGCTGACTCAATAAATACTGAACCTTCCCATTCACTTGGTCACTCTACTATAAATGTTTACTATCAAAACATACGTGGTATTAATACGAAGTTGCAAACCTTTCTGAATAGTGTTTCTGCCTCAAATTATTCAATATTATGTTGTTCTGAAACTTGGTTGAATTCGAATGTTTTAGATTCTGAATTTATTAGTGACACATATACAGTGCTTCGAGCCGATCATAATATTGCCGAGCTAAATAGTAAAAGAGGTGGTGGGGTGTTATTAGCTGTTCACAATAAATATTCAGTAAGAGAATTAGATTTAGGTTTCATACGTCATGATATTCCAGGGATTGATATTGTGGGAGCCAAAATAACTTTAGGGTCACTAATATTTTTATGTTTGTGCTATATATACCCCCTAGGACTCATATATCTAGTTATAATAATGTATTTGACTTACTGGAGACCTTGGACTACTTATCGAGTGGCGATATTTACTTATTAGGTGATCTTAACTTACCGGAGTTTGTGTTGAATACGGATATTATAAGTTCCGAAAAGGTTCTTTCTTTAAAAACGTTCTGTAATTTTTTTGATCTTGTTCAGTATAGTAATATACCAAATGTTAATAATAGATATTTAGACCTAATTTTGTGTACTAGGGCATGCACTGTACTGAAAGGAGATGATATTATTTTGACTGAAGATCCGCAGCACCCAGCGTTGTATTTCCCTATAATATGTGACAGTTTTAGTAGTGTTAAACCTCCATTAAATGTTAAAGAAACGTATAATTTTAGAAAGGCTAATTTCATAATACTTTATGAGCAGCTTAATTTAGTTGACTGGTCATTCTTAGATAATTATATTGATTGTAACACTGCTTGTGACCACTTCTATAAGATTATTAACAATATAATTGAAATGAGTGTCCCCAAAAAGATATCTAGGCCATTGAAGTATCCTCCATGGTTTACCAAAAACATCATTAGCGATATTAAGAGTAAGAATAAAATTTGGCAATCTTATAAGAAATTGAGTGATGTAAATTTATACAATGACTTTAAACATTTACGCTCGAAAATTAAAAAGGACATTGATGAAGCCTATAAAAATTATTTAAACAATATTCAAAATAATATTCGCCTTGATCCGCAAAAGTTCTGGTCATATGTTAAAGGTAAAAAAAAACCATAGTTTTTCTGAAACTATGGTATATAACAATTCTGATCTCCATACGCCAAGAGAAATTTCTGAAGCTTTTGCATCATTCTTCAAATCAAGTTTTTCATCAAATCCTGTTTCTGTCACTGACCTTGCTGATAATGGATTGGTAAATTCTGTTACACTTAATCAAGTTTCCGTGAGTTATGTTTATAATTCGTTAAGAGAAATTAAATCTAAGTTAACAGCTGGTCCTGATGGCATACCTGCATTTATTTTGCGTGATTGTGCTTCTGTTTTTGCCCAACCACTCACATGTATTTTTAATCTTTGCTTAAACACTGATACTTTTCCTAATGTCTGGAAAGTTTCTAGGTTGTGTCCTGTTTTTAAGAAGGGGGACAAGAAAGTTCTAGAGAATTATAGACCTATATCGATAATTTGTAACTTTTCCAAAGTTTTTGAAATAGTGTTGCATAGGTCCATATATACTAATATACGAGGGCAAATCAGTGATTCTCAACATGGCTTTATTAAAGGACGCTCCACTACCACTAATTTATTTTGTCTAACGCAATATGTCTCTGAGATAATGGATGTAGGTGACCAAGTGGATGTTATATATACTGCTTTTAGCAAGGCCTTTGACCGACTGAACCATGATATTCTTCTTCATAAACTAGAACAATGTGGTTTTTCACTGAAATTGAAAAAATTTTTTGCTGGCTACCTACTCGGTCGAAGTCAATATGTGGAATATCTTGGATATCAGTCTAATCAGTTTTTGATCACGTCAGGGGTTCCTCAGGGCTCCACTCTAGGTCCTCTGCTTTTTGTTATTTTCATCAATGATATTGTAAATAATATTGATGTTAAGTGTCTCCTGTATGCTGACGATTTGAAACTTTATAGCAAAATTGACTCTTCCGCTGACATTTTTAAACTTCAATGCAGTCTTAATGCAGTTAGTGACTGGTGCAATAAAAACAATTTACCACTGAATATTGCAAAATGCAATGTTTTATCTTTTTGCAGAAAAACCGAGCCTTTAAATTTCCAATACTCGCTAAATGACATACCTATTAAAAGAGTCACAGAACTTAAGGACTTGGGTGTTATATTTGATGCCAGACTAACATTTAATCAGCATATCAGCAGCGTGGTACTTTCTAGTTACAGAAGCCTTGGATTCGTTATACGCAATTCACATGGATTTACTGACGTAAATGTGTTATTTTTACTTTTTAATACCTTTGTTTTATCCAAGTTGGAATACGCTAGTATAATATGGAATCCAGGATATGCCACTTATGCTCAAAGACTGAAAAATATCCAACGGAAATTTTTAAAATGTGTAACATTCAGAATGGATGGTATTTATCCGGCTGAATATTACACATGCAATAGCTGTGAGGAGATGGGAAATGATATTAATGCCTTAAAGGCTGTTATAGTTGCACTTCAAAGTGAAGTCAAAGCTATTAGTTCGAGGGATAAGGATACTACTTTGTCTAACTTACAGTTTGAGGATGTTGTGCAGGAGGTATTTGAGAGGCAAAATAGGAAGAACAATATCATTATCTTTGGCATGAAGGAACAAGAGGATGCCCCAAAAACTGATAGATTAACATCAGAGAAAGCTGAAGTGGTCAAGGCACTGACACATATTTCACAGTCTGTTACAGTAACGAATATTCGAAGGATTGGGAAATTTGACAGGAATAGAGCGTCAGCAAGGCCAGTTAAAGTTACACTATCTAGTAATGATCAAGTATTTGAGCTAATAAAGAAATCTGCATCTTTGAAATACTCTGAATGCTACAAAAACATTTCCATTTCGGTTGATAAAACACCTCGCCAAATGCAACTATATAGGGAAGTGAAGAAGGAGTTAGAGGAAAGAAAGAAGAAGGGCGAGACTAATATAAAAATAAAACACATTAACGGTACCCCTAAAATTGTGAATTTTTAAATTTGCCACCCAATTATAACAATCAAGTCAACTGTTACTATCAAAACGTCAATGGCCTTAACACAAAGACGTCTGCTTTCTTTAACAACCTTTCAATGCGTAATGATATTGATGTGCTCTTTCTTACTGAAACATGGTTAACAACGGGGGTTTACAACTCCGAGCTTTTCTCTCCAGAATTTAATATCTTCAGAAAAGATAGGGACTTAGCCCTTACGAATCTGTCCAAAGGAGGAGGTGTACTAATAGCCGTGAAAAGTTCTTACTTCTTTGAGCCAATTGATTTGAGTGCGGTTGTATCGTCGACTCCACGAATAGACCTAGCTGGAGGGAAACTTCGCTTAGGGTTTAATATAGTGTATATCTATGTAGTGTATGTTCCCCCCGATACGTCCTCTGACGACTTTGAATTATTTTTAGATCAATTTGCTCTTTTCAATTCAACCCATAATAGTCCCATTATCATTGCTGGCGACTTCAATATTCCTTTTTATTTTAATGCTGATAGTAACGACAATAAATGTAGAATTATGAATACTTTTGTAGAGCTATATAACCTTAAGCAATATAATACTGTACCTAATCAGAACAATAGATATTTGGATTTAATTTTTACCAACATTGACTGTCTAACTGAGAAAGACGACATGCCGTTAGTCAATGAGGACAGGCACCATCCATCCTTAACATTCAAATTCAGTTCTACCAATTCTCGTGTATCGAATTTTATCCCCAAAAAATGTGAAGCGGTGTACAATTTTAGAAAGGCAAATTACCTACTGATGTATGAGTTGATTTCGAATGTAAATTGGAACGATGTGTTACAGTGCAACAATGTGAATTTAGCGTGTGAAATTATAGAGCAGATTTTATTAAGTATTTTTGAAAAAACAGTTCCGTTCAAAGTCGTTCCCAAACGTAGGTTCCCGCCCTGGTTTTCAAAGGATACTATTTTAAAAATTAGGCAAAAAGAGCAGGCACATAAAAACTATAAAAAGTTCGGAACCCTTTTTTATTACTCTCAATTTACTTTACTAAGAACTGAAATAAAAACCCAAATAAATAGTGAATATCGCAAATTCATCTCAGATGCGGCGAATAATATTTCAAGCGATCCATCACAATTTTGGAATTTTATACGTAACAAAAAAGGCAATTCCAGGATCCCTGGAATAATGAAATATGGAGAATTGATTTACTCTAACTCGCAGGAAATCGTAGATGCATTCGGTTGTTATTTTTCTAGTGTTTATACGCTACCAGATATTAACTTAGGCCGAAACCAGAATCTAAACTATAGTCTACCGCTTAATATAAATATTGGTGAAATAACTGCAAATGACATTTTAAATGCATCAAAAAAATTAAAAAATAAATTGATTGTTGGCCCTGATCAGATACCCAGCTTTGTTGTTAAAGATTGCATCTATGTCCTACTGCAGCCTTTGCTTCATGTATTTAATCTTATAATAACTACATGCATTTTTCCAACTAGATGGAAACTTTCTAGAATCTCCCCTATTTTAAAAAAGGGTGACACAGCGCTAATTAACAACTATCGTCCAGTTTGCATATTGCCAAATTTTGCTAAACTGTTTGAAATAATTTTATATGAGGTAATTTATGCAGCCACTAGAAGTCTGATAGTGGATGAGCAACACGGGTTTCAAGAGAAAAAATCTTGTACAACCAATCTGGCGACCATATCTCAGTGCATTAGTGATAATATGGACTCTGGGGGACAAACTGATGTTATCTATATGGACATGCAGAAAGCATTCGATCAAATTGATTTGTATGTCCTTATAAGGAAATTAGAGCATTTTGGCTTCTCATCATCACTGTTGCAGCTTTTTAATTCCTTTCTGTTTAATAGAAAGCAGTTTGTTGAGTATGAGGGATATCGGTTGGATTTTTTCACCCCCTTATCTGGGATCCCTCAGGGATCAAATCTGGGGCCATTATTGTTCCTTCTTTATATTAATGATCTCGCGTCATCGATTACTTGCCAAAAACTACTTTATGCAGATGACTTGAAAGTATTCTTAAATATAAGCTCTTTGAATGACTGCATTGACTTGCAAAATAACATAAGAATTGTCGAGAACTGGTGCACTGAAAATCATTTAAGATTAAATATACAAAAATGCTTTGCTGTTACATATTGCAGGAAAAAAGAATTTATCGAATTTGCATACGAAATCAACTCTGTCGCATTGGGAAGGTGTAGTGAAATTAAGGACCTAGGTGTTCTTTTTGATAGTAAACTGTCTTTTTCTCCACATATTAACGAAGTTGTGTCGTCTGCTAACAGGATGTTGGGGTTTATTGTTAGAAATTGCAGGGATTTCCCTAATATGGATGCGTTGAAGGTTCTGTATACGTCTTATGTTCGTTCAAAACTTGAAACCAATGCATTAATATGGTATCCCATTAAGCTCAGTTGAACGCGCTCAACGTAGGTTTTTAAAATTGCTGTCATTCAAGTCGTCAGGAGTGTATCCACCTAGAGGAGCTGATTATTCAATACTATTGAACGATTGTAATTACATATCCCTGAACACCAGGCGAATTATTATTACAATATCTTTCCTCTATAATTTGTTGCATAATAAGGTAATTTGTGAATATTTGTTGAGCAAAATAAATTTTCATGTTCCTCGTGTCAACGCAAGGTCTTCAAGAACATTTTACTGCGAAGCGTCTCGCACAAATATCTCGCGAAAGTCGCCAATTACTGTGATGTGTACAAATTTTGATCTTGTGGAAAGGTATTGTGATATTAACCACTCCTCGATGGGTCTTATTCGGCAATGTTTGCTCAATTTGACCCATAATATGTGAACGTTTTTGTAATGGATATATGAGTGGAATATTTTCGTTTTTCTCATAAGCTAGTTAAAATTATGTTTATGTTATTTTAATTTAATATGTACATTCTTATATTAGTTTTTTAGTTTAGTATTTATTGTTATTATCTTTTTATCTTATCTATCGTAGCATTTCCTGTAATTGGCTGTTTGTACCTGTAGGAAATAAAGTGCTATCTATCTATCTATCTATCTATCTATCTATCTATCTGTTGGTATTCCCCACAATGAATTATTATCCAGACATAATTTCCTAAGTTTAGCTTCTAGAAGGGACATGCATTGTCTTATTTTCTTATTTAAAATTATACACAACCATTTGGACTGTTCACCTATTTTGAGTCAGCTAAATTTTAACGCCCCCACTGTTGTGACTAGACGCAATATCACATTCTATCTGCCTATCCCACGGACCAACTTGCTAAAGTATTCTCTGTTATTTAACTTATGTCATACTTACAATTACATGCAGGATAGCTTGGATATATTCCATTGTACCCTAAGTTCTATTAAAAAGTTATTTGTTGTTAGGGAGTAATGTGATTTACTCTACTTTATTTTTTAGTGCTGTACTTTTAATTTGTTGTTTTTTGTGGTATATGTTATGTTTCTCTCTTTTTTATTCTTTACTTAATTGTTCTGTTTTCCCATCCTATAATTGGAAGAAATTCCGTTGGATGGTGTATATAAATAAATAAATAAATAAATAAATAAATTAATTAATTAATTAATTAATTAATTATACATCAGTCAGAAAATGTGTTTTTTGATCGTCAAAGTTTCTATTAAGAAACCATTTTATGGGACATTTTAATAATTGTTTTAAGAAACAATAAAAAATAAATAGCTGTATATTAACATTAATATTAAAGAAGTTTGTATAATGTGTAGAATTAACTCATTATACTTCCTAAAAACATTGTTAATTTTATTTTAGAGACTTTTTTATTTTGTTACAAATATTTTATAATACAAAATAAAACATGTTATTTTTTCAGAATATGCTTTATTGTCATCTTGGAAGAAATTAGAAGCTGTATAGTTTTTATATTTGGTTCCACTGAGAAATTATGAAACATCTACAGGTTATTCATCTTCGTTTGTCTTCACTTCAAAATTTTCATCGTGTGAATACAGGTGCAGTATGATTCAACTTTAAATAGCTACATTTTAATGGTGAGTGGAATTTAAAAAAATAATGCCAATTTTGTAAATATTTTTATTCTGACCTTATAAGAAGGAAAAAAAAATTCCTTTTTTTTATTATAAATTGGGAATTTCTGTTCCGTTTTTGTTCTGTTTTTTTAAGGACTGTTTCTATCAGTTTCAATTTTGTAGTAGGTAAATTAGATAATTTTATTAAAAAGGGATTTTATTACTGAATATTTTTAAGTC